>OW388303.1:35547470-36747470 GCA_936450465.1 Gibbula magus
TAATAGTTCCTGTTCTCTTGATAATGAATTTTCCCTTGTACCTTGTTAGCAACTGTTTTTAGTACTTAATTAAGAGTAGAAGTATTCCTACTTTCCACCATAATGATATTACAATCCCGTGACCTAACATATATCTGAGCTCAACAAATCCCAAGGAAGTTGTATCATTTAAATGCAAAATGTTTTGCAAGTGCTTGAAGACCTTTTAGACATAAAGTAATTCACAAAAGTTAACTTAAATCGCCTAAAAAGACATGTTGATTCATCAACTAAAATAGAGATGTGAGAAATTAAGTTGTATTTTTGAGTTTTCAGTTTTTCGTCGAAATACAACTACAATGGTTACATTGGCCATGGACCGTTTAATGTTTTGTTACAAACATATTAAGCATAAACTCCTAAGATTTCCAGTGTCCTTGATACACGCCAAACACTCATCTTATATCAATCGTGTAATGCAATGTGCGATCAACATATTTACCATTGAGTAAATGCAATGGTGACATTGGTTATTCTTACATTATTTATAAAAATTATAGCAAATATTTAGCAATTTCTTCATTAATTGTATGTCAGATACACATATTCTTGTATAGAAACATTGTATATCATGAATATATCATTCTCGTAATTCCAACTTATAAAATTCCACTCAAAGAAAATGCATTGATACACAGGTTTATCACATAATGACAACTTCAAAATTACCAAAGAATTATTATAAGGAATATTAATTTCTCATATTTTTATACAATATTTATTTCTCGATAATATTCTTGTGTGCATTTTATATGAAACGTTTTGGAGCATGCTTTTACATGTGTAAACTAAGGAATTTTCAAGGACAATAGTGTATTGTTGAGAAATAACGAAATTTTCAGTTTCGGGCAGGAGTGACGTGAAGAAAGGAAGATGTTCTAAAAGAGATGAACTTTCTGATTGATAAACTTTTGTAAATCAACAGCTAATAAAGATGGCAAACCAAACATTATTTCAAAATGATTTTTCAGCTGTCTGCAACATACCATGTAAGTACTTGTTGAAGGAACCCCAGACCATAAGAGTAGGTCAGTGGTTTCTGTTCCGAAATATGAATGAACAGTGTCAGCCCTGATTAATGTTAACTACTCCTAGAACATCTATATAAACTATAACAGTGTTGGAGAAGAAATTAAAGAGAGCTGTTGCTCTTAACACTCATGAACCGTCTGGCAGATCGCATTACTCTGATTCTGTCAATCAATTTCTAGTCTATTAAGTTTACACTGCAATGCTGTTAAAGGGAGGAGATTCAAGACATTCTAGTCTATTAAGTTTATACTGCAATGCTGTTAAAGGGAGGAGATTCAAGACATTCAAGCACCGCAACATATGTGAGCTAAGTACTTACTTGAAATGAATAATAATTAAATTAATGATTAAATGCAAAGTTTATCTTGTTAAGGAACATGTGACTCATTGTTGCTTGATTTGCCAAGTCGTAATTCAGTAATGACATAATGGCAATCACTATTTATGAAGTGTTTCTTTATTGAACATAGAAACATGTAAAGGTAATACAAATCAAAGTCGAACAATATTTTCTTGAATCTTCAAAAGAACGCTCTGTTACTTATATACTCTTCATGACTGCATTTAACACCCTTTCATCTATCGCGAGTAGCTAGTGGCTTAAAATTATATTATATTATAAAAATTTCATTCAGTAAGAAATGTATGGAAGGAAAGAAACGGGTAACACTTTTGAACATGGTAATTTAACTTCTAAATGTACACTTAGTAAGAGTAATGCTTTAAAAACAATATAGATCACATGTTTAGTTGCGTGACAAAGAATCTACCACCTATGATGAGTTTTTCAGCTAGAATAAGAACAATATGGTTTTGGACCACAGGAAGCACGTGTTTCACATCAGTCATAAAAACGCGATGTTGTATTTTTATTTACTAAACGAAACGTTTGAACCGAACAGGTGTGATAATTTCCTAACCAAAATCCAAAATGCCATTGTATCAAATTTGTTAGTCCAAATGATAAATAGGTTATGCAAAACACGAAACACATTTTTCACACGAGCAAACTTTTTCAAATGAGATATTAAGTGACATCTTTTAACTACATTGTTTGATTTTGTTTTGCTAAGCTTTCAATATGATAGGAGGACACTTAAATATGTTTTTAACATTTTAAAAAATAAGTAATGGCAATGAAAACGGAACAATTATTATTATTATTATTATTATTAGTATTATTCAGCAATGTAAATGAAAAACAGATTATTGTATTACTGAAGGAGTTATCATTACATTAAAATATGTCCAGTCGATATCAGCCAAACTGATATCCGTAAGGTACATCCCGACAATTAATCTGTAACATTAAGGCATTATTTCGAAGATAGTTGAGAGAATTAGATTTCAAATATATGCTCACATCGATTGCACATAGGGAAAACTGCTCATTTTTCTTTGTTGTGTTGCAAAACCTATTTTTGCTTAAATTGTGTTTGCGCTTGTGTTTTAATGTGAATCACTGACAGTAGAATGCGTTCTGTTGATGTCATAAACAACACTCACTCACAAAAAATAGAACTCAAGAAATACATGTGAATGTCTTAAATATGGATACATATGTCAAGTGACATTGATAGTACAGTAGCACAGTTATTAGCATTACTGAAAAAGTATATTCCATTTGAACGAGCTTTCACTAATATGATACGTAATTATATGAAAGCGTTTTGCTTTGTTATTAGTTGAATTGAATTAATCGAGAAACAGGCATTAAAATAATATATAAAAACCTTCGGAGATTATTAGGATAAATTAATGATTTGATCATCCCAGACATAACATTTGGCTATTTAGCGAGTCATTCTTTAAAATAAAAATCCATCACATGCAAAAGTTATGAAAATATGAGAGAAAACGTGATGGTACTGAATTTTACCCTAAAAAATATTGTCCTTGAGATAAATTACACTTCAATCATAGATTTGATTTATTAAGAACCTCATTTTGTTTATACCAAGTTGACAATCACACGCCAGAGCATATTTTATCATGAGGAGGATAGACAGACATTAAACATCGAGTCCCTTTTTATCGATGATTGAGAAAAGCCTATAGCCGTATGATCTTTGAATAAATTTAAGATTATTTGATTCCAATATGTTTATTTAACACTTCTACCAGCTTTAGATAAGCCTATGCCGTAAGTAGTGACCATATTTGTAAGACAAGTTTATTGAAATTGACAGTTTCATGATTTTGTGAGTTTGAAGGTGCATACTGCTTTAACGAGTGACTTTGTTAAATACCAAATTATTGTAAAAGCCGTTATGCAAAAGTCGTGAGTGACCTTTCATTCAACAGTGCTTTTACGTAAAAGCACGAACTATTTTCCTGACATATTGTCTTTTTCAAATTAGAATGATTTTGCTGTTAACATTGTTTTGTGTTGCTTAATTAAATTCCATGTGTATATTAGTGGCCATTCAGTTCTTAATCTTGTAATGTCTTCAATATTGATTAAAAAAATTAGAAAACATTGAATATACTTTATATCAAATTAATATTTTTAATACATTCGTCTTTTCCTTGCTTAAATTATAAATGATATCAGTGATGAGTAGGGCCTCGTGAAGTTGAATATTTCAGTTATTCAAAAGGATTTATAAACTGTGGCCTAATAAAATATTAATATTAATATTCATCTTGACATTTCCATGTGATTTTTTTTCTATTTTTTGTGTGTCATTTTTACAGTAGCCATCTTCATGACATTTCAAAACTTAGTAAATGTAACATATGTGACATTTAAAATAACGGTGAATGTAAGAAATGTAACTTTAAAAGACATGGTAAGAAATGTAATGAATAATCAGTAACTGGTCATACCATCACTGATGCTAGAGAAATCAAATTATTTTATGATTTATCAAAGAAAGTAATCAAATGGACTGGGCACCAATCAATCTACTTTATGTGCACTAAAACCCTTCTCTCAATGGTATATGAATGTTAACTTTTACATCATGATTAAGCTATAATTGTAATATTACTGTAGTATTACTGAACTAATTTGATTTTTGTAAACTCATATTCTATTTGCAATCCCAGTTACATTTCAAAGTAATACATTAAAAAAATATATACACGGCAAGATGTACATTCATTAGTGCTTAACTGTAGTTCAATCCATCTGTTAGAATAGCTTAACACATTATCGAATCGATTCTATTGCATGATTGTTCTGAGGTGTCTTATGGGATGTGTTTAGCGGTAGTACAAATGAAATGTTAATGAGACAATCAATTATTGCATGATCAGTGGACATGACAAGATTGAAACTTAACAATTCAAGCACCATGACAGAAGATTATCAGCTTCATGACCTATTCCTCTGAATATATGACCCCTCAGTACATGTGTCGGTAAAACGTGTGCATAATTTAAAGCCAATTTAGATTAAAATCGAAACAGCCGACACATGTATATCCACTAACATGATTGTGGTTTTCTTACAAACTCATCACCTATGCTCAATAAGATAATAATGGTTTTTTTTTCAAATTCATCACAAATGCTACCTGAAGAAAGACACGATTTCGATCTTTATATGGTGGAAATGGCTCTTGACCGATTGTCATGTACCGCGATTGAGCGTGATATAAACTGTTGCAATAGCAAATTTCATCGTTATTCTCTACTTATGAAAAAGTATGAACCCCGGTCAAACCAGATCAATCATTTCGCAGGGGTGGTGACGCATTTCTCTGAAAATACAGATATTCAAAAATAACATGCACGTAGTGGGTTATTGATAATATTATAATTTTGAGTAACTGTGCATCTCCAGATGTGATGTCTTCGGGTAACTGCGGGATAACATAAGATAACATAAAGACAACGAAGAGGCAAACCAATTTCACTCACTAATAATCAAGTGTTTTCCGACATTGAGAATATACTTGGTGTTCTTAATTTCGAAAACGTCTATGGTTAAAGTATAATTTTGAAAACTGCTAGTTTCAAACGTTTTAATTAATGTATTAATGCTCTTGGCCATTGTTTTAGTTACTATTATTGTGGCACGTGGTCCAGTGCATAGCTCAGTTGACCGCTATCAGTGAAGTTCAGCAACAATGGGCGCGGCTCGCCGCATGGTTGGGTTACCCGCTACATTACTACACACTGAGACATAAGTTGAGATACTTGTGGTGTCACCCTGGGTAACAGACTTAGTTGGACGTGTGTCCACCCAGCAGTAAATGGGTACCTGGTATGATACGATGGTAGTCTGAATTTGAACTTGAGTGCCTGACAGGCGACCGCCTTAGGGAATGTTCTGTACTCGTTGACCAGGGGTAATATATCGACCAACACTTTCACATGCAATGTGCATGGACATATGCGCTATATAAATGTACTATTATTATTATTATTATTGAAAAAGAAGTGATGAAAAAGCAACGTCATTGATAATGTCCATATGCCAATCGGCGAAACACTTAAGATGTAATAAAATTCTTCAACTAACACTACAATACCGAAACGGCAGAGATTCCTTTCAAGTAATTGAATTAGTTTTTTTGAAGGATAAATTTTAGAAAAAAATACTTACTGATATATCATGGTGCCAGGGCAAAAACTAATTTAAATTACATCATTCTGTGTTTCATCAGGATCAGTTTAATTGTAAAATATACTATACTAGGAGTGTGCTTCCGACGTGAACCTCCAGGCAGGGAACATGCGCAATTCAATTACATCCGACCATGAGTTAAGCATCTATTGTAATTGTGATCAGCTTTGAACAGAGACTTATGTTTCCACTGGAGAAAGCCTGGGCTGAGAATGATCGAAGGAAGATTTTACGAACAGGGGAGCGAGAACAATGCCAGAAATATGTTAATTGAAAATTATATTACATAATTGTCAATGAAATATCGTATTCAGTCAGTGGAAATATTCCGCTATAGTGAAGTGCGCCACTTAAAAATATAAGGATATACCTTGCTCAATGATATACACATGTGATTGTCTTAAAATACAATTTTTTTAATTAAAAATGTAATTTGCCCCGTGAAACAGCCAAGTATTACACCGGCACTAGAATAAAAATACCTTTTTGTGTTTAGTTTGGAATTATTCATTAATTAGGCTTTTCAATTAATGTTTATTTCGTGGACCAACCAGCCCATAATACAGATGTACATTTAAATATATGACATTTTTTTTGGTATTAATAAAAGAAAGGTACAATCGTGTTTACTATAATCTATATAATGATCACTTCATTGTATATACACAAACGTTGATATACATATTAAATCATAAATGTAATAGTATGGATAATACATACAAGGTTTTCAATTAGTTATACAAATACTTATATCAATTTGATCCACAAATTATATGATAATGATTACACTTTATTTTGCTCTTTCCATTGTTTTCTAAGCAAAATGCTGAAACATTTAAATACACCCAGGTTTCAAGCTTGTTTTCATTGTTACATATTATGGTGATTATTAAAATATTCAGATACTGATATTCGTTGAAGTATGTTTTTCTGTACCACATAATTTATCAACAGCCAACAATGTCTTATTATGTCATAGTAAAGCTTAGCACGCAGCCCAAATGAACTGCTTCACTTCTCATTGGTTTAAATATTGAATGAATGGGAGTTCTTTGTCAATTTCCCAAAACTAAAGGCACCACAATAGTACCATCAGTAATACGTTTTGACTGGATTGTGTTACTATCGTGTACTGATAAAATATATGTGAAAACAGAAATGCTCTCTCAAATTTCGATTCGAAAAATACTTCGATAGAACCTTCTCTTTAATGACTAGTAATGATTTGGTTGAGGATTAGGAAATTAAAGTTAGTTCAGTCGGTGTCGTTTAATGTACCGTTCATGTTTCCAACAAATCGGTTAGTGCTACTAACCCACGTCTGTCCCTTATGAACACAATCGTGCATGATATAAGTTTCCCTTGAGAAATTAAATCTGATTACATTTCGTGATTCATAACACCCTGAAGGTGCGTTGAAAGTATAGCAACTAATTTACAAACGTTCATATTCTTTCTGCTGGCATTTTTTAAATTAACATATGAACTCGTATGAACTGAAACCGCTTCACAATATTTGTGACAAGAAAATTTGGCATTTAAGTTAAACTTGTATGACTGTTATTAATAACTGGTGTTGCCAACGCAAATAACCTTCTTTATCTTATATTTATCGACAAACCATCACTGTAGGACGTCACAGAACAAGTCAAAATATCCTTTTCACCCCTCGCCAAGCATTTAGCCCGGAGTGATGGATATATTACTCAGTGCGTCCATACGTCCATTAGTATGAACTAGAATAACTCAAACATATTATTCACTTCATTCTTCTCACACTGAGAGTGGTACTCCAAGAGAAGATATTGCGATTTTATCCTTGTCATTGGGATATCTCAAGAACCATTCCCATCTCAGGATGCAGTACCACCAATGGTTCTCAAGTTCCAGCCGATTCTCGCAGGTTTCATCGCAATGCATTGGGACAGTGGGTTGCCGGCTTTCTCCTTGCCATAATACTAGCAGCCATGATATACGTGAAATAAGTGAAAGCGGCGTTAAATCCTAAATCACCTCACCTCAACTCTTTGATTTTTTTTATTTTAAGTTGGAAGTAATTCAGCATTGGATCACTATACATTAATTACAATTGCTTGTTTGACCCTCCTGTCTTGTCTCGTTAAGGACATTCCAAAAAGACGATTTAAAAAAGGCATGTGTTTTAGCAATATGAACACGTAATGATTCAGAAATTCAAACTAAGTTTATTAGGCTTCATAAGACATGGAGTAATTCTGTTTAACATTAAAATATTAAAATATTGTTTTTGTATGATGAGGTTTCTTTAGTTTGTGATATTGATATAGTTTGTTTTGGCTCATATCTTTCAATGTATATATATGTCTATGTTAAGAAATGAAAGAGGAAATGTGTCATCTTTAATCATGTTTTTCGCTCAATATTAGCTTATCCATACACATTATTTTCACATTAAATGTATTCTTTGAACACAGACATTGCCACAAGCTATAAATTTGTATCTCTTTCGTCACAAGTCATCACAGATAGAGTCGAGTTTCAGAGCAGACTGTAAACAAGATATTTGCACTCTTATACAGCTATTCTAATGGGGAAAATAAACCCCATCAGATGTTGTCTTTTCAGATATATGTAAAGTGATTGATTTCAAGTATGGCGTTATTTTGTTTGTATTTATGGAACATCCTTACATAAATCCCAAACAGGAATCAGGATAATATTCTACACTGTTCTGTTCAGCCTTCTGAGAGCATTTTGGTCATCTTCCATGTTTCTCTTTGTAACCACGGGAATGTATTGTCAAAGAAAACATGCTATATTGGTTATATGACGTGAATAATGATAGCAGCATGATACCATTTCAGGAAAATGGTATGACAATGTTGTGTATGGTGACATTTTATTAAAGATAGGTATATATCCATTAGAAGTGCAACTTCTACTGTTTGAGCTTGAACCTTATCAAATAACAAAAATATCCAATGTTCATCATATTCATACTTGCATAATGTCAGTTTATAAATGCTTGGTGATATTGCAAATCACTCTTTACATGTTTACTTAAACAAGCGTTTGTGTTAAACTGTTTTTGTAGCACAACAGAGAGAAGTTAAGTTTGCGATTGGGTATTTTCTCGTCGGAACTATCCAAACTGTTGAAAGTAGAGTAATTGGCGAATAATGATACAAAATTGCAAGAATTTCAGGATTTTTTTAGGATTGAAGGACAGTTAAAATATAGATCTTTGTAGAACTAGATAGAAAAACAATAAATATTTAAGGTCCTTGCACACGAGAATTACACTTACTCTTCTATCTTTATTAATACAGGAGACAAGCATTATTTCAATCACGTGGATGAAATCGACGTCTTCTCCTGGGTAGTGAACAGGAAGTTAAAGAGTAGCTTTACTCAGGGATGTTTTGTTTTAGATATGAGACGTATTCATATACATTGCCCTCTTTTGTCAAGCTAGGGTATCCTGTATATTTCTAGACGTTAATTTATTGAATGAAAATAGCCTGAAACTGCCGATGCCGATCATTATCCGTGCACATAGTTCTCTGTTCCATTCAAAAAGACAAAAATAAATAAATAAATCTCCTACATGCTCAACTCAAACATTGTCGATAGGGGGGATACTTTTATGTCCCTTACATTTGTAAAGCTTGTTTTATTTTAAACTTTCATTGCGCCAAGGGTGTTCGGCTTCGGATTAAGAGGTCCTTGTTTCGGAATCCCGCCAGCACCTTTGTCTGCAGTAGAGAACTGTTCTCCTCGCAGTAAGGTTAGGTTGCAATGCTACGCGGAATTTCATCGTACTACCACCCATGGTTCGTTAGTTCCAGCCGATGCTCGCAGATTTCACTGCAACGGATAGCCACATGGCATTTCAGGCCTTTTCCCTGCCGTTATACTAGCACCCCCGATATAAGGGAAAAAGTCTTGAAAGCGGCTTTAAACCCCAACTCACCTCACCGTCGTTGCGTCAATCAAATGGCAAGCCTCATTCCCGACCTTGATGCAGTTTTCTGGGTTTTTTTTGTTATCTATTGTCAATGCGAGCCCACAGAGGATGAATAAGTAAAGAGTAGGTAAACAATAATATGAAATATTATATACCGGTAATAATGATATGTTCCACAAACGTGACATCATCTTGAGGTTGGAAGTAGATTATACAACGATTTACTGATGTTGGCAAATCGTGATAATTTGAAAAGTAATATTCAACGTGTTGTAAATAAACTTAATTGAGTTTGAGGTTTATCTTGATTAGAAATGCTTTCAAAATGTTCAATGTAGCTTAGGACACCTTTGATTAAACAGTTCTGATATTTTTAATGATTGTGTACATATAATGTAAATATGGTTCAACAGATAAGTAAGTAATAATTAATTATAAACATTACTCTAGCAAAGGTATTACTTACATAAATGACATGTTTGATAATCAAGGAAATTTCGTTAGTGTGGAACAATTAAGAAAAACGTACGGATGTACAACAACTGTTTTTGAACTACAAGGACATATACAATCCATTAAATGCTACTGTAAATTCACTAAAGTTCATATTGAGATGAAACTCCAAACACCATTTCTACCTTAATTATTGCAGAATCTTATAGGAGATCCAAAAGGTTGTAGAGATATTTATGACATTCTTATATTTGAAAAACCTAAAAAACCTTTAGCATACAGGGAAAAGTGGCAAAATGAATTAAATGAATCCATTTAGGAACACACTTGGGAGACAATAAAAAAATAACATTTAAATCCCATAATAGCGTGAAAATCACTTGGTTTCAATACAATATATTTCATAGGTTTATACCTACAAATGATTTGTTAGCAAAAATGAAATATAAAGACACTAATATACGTACATTTTGCAAATCTGAAACAGAAACAATATTACACTTATTTCATGAATGTAAAATCATTGAGAATATCTGGAAAGAAATCGCTTAGTGGATAAATGTAAAAACTGGAACAACAATAATATTATCTAGCAAAAACATAATTTTAGGATATCCCGAAAAGAGAAATTATGTTCTAAACTCTAATCATATCAGTCGTAAAATATAACATATACAAAATGAAACAAGGAGATAAAATACCAAACTTGAATCACATTAAAGAAGATATATCAAAACAGCATACAATATTGACCGCTATAACGCCTACTCAGAGTGTAAATATGATAATTTCTGAAAATTCTGGCCCATATGTCATAATCTTTTCTGAATCACTGATCACTATTTTTGCCAACTGCCATTTTTCATTAACCTGATTGTTAAAATGCCTGCTTTCAGACTCTGTATTTACCTTTATAGTATATGTATTTAACATGTGTATGTATGGAACTGTTTAAATGTAAACTGTAATGATGGAGATTCAAAACAAAATAAATAAAAATAAGTCGGAGGATTTCTGTGGTGAGTACGCCAGGTCAGGTATATATTCAATTTTCAATTAAGATCATCAGAATTTTCTGTTTCACTCTCCTTTCTTGACTAGTTTAAACAAGTTTTCAAGACCACACAATGTAAAAGGCTTGGTTTGTTTTACAAACAATAGCGACCGCAACCGCCGCTAGAGGCGCTGATTGACGAAAGCTTGAAATGGCGGTCGGTTTGGTTCAATGATAGGCGAGTGTTTAAGGTCGGATTAAACATATTTCAAAGACGTACACATCCAAACATTATGTTTTTATTTAATGACGAAAGGTTCAAGTGTGCGTATTTCTTGTTCGTTAACTCTGACGATGTACACACACAAAATGGCGGCGAGATCAAAATTGGATTAAAACTTTTTTTTCTTATAGAAATAATGCAAAGTTCATAATTTTAAGGCCAGATACGCATATTTCAACCATTTTACTATTAGAAAATGTCATGTTTTGAATATTAGAAGCATTGCAGAGACAAGAAATAAGACCTTAAAGATTTTAGGTGCATTTCGTTTGGGTTACACATTAAGAGTTATCTGCCCCTGTCTTGTTAATACACATGTTAAAAACATTGATATTTTAGTTAATTTTCAGTTATTAAATGTTCTTTTCGTGAAATTTAAATACACATTTATCTTATATATGCTTATTATGTGAAATAGACAAATGTATAGAAAGCTTTAGTGGAAATTCCATTCATTCTTGGAAAACATGCAAATAACTTACTGATTGAACTTAAACAAAATAACTTTGATTCTTGTTCATTCTCAGAATCTTTGCTATGAGTAGTTTAAATACATATGTTAAAAATCAAAGTGTTTATATAATTATTAAACACGTTTTTAAAAAATTAATCAATGTATGATTCGTATGAAAGTAGTTTTTAGATGGATCTATTCTATAATCATGATTCAATTTACGATAAATATAATTTTCTTCTTGAACTTCATTTCAATCTGTTTCAATTCTTTTTATCTTTTTTTAAATCTATTTTTTAAAACCAGGTTTCCACTTTTTCCAATCGATTAAAAGAGACCAATCAATTTCAGTGTTGGGTTTAAAATTATGTAAATCCAATATATTTTCAAAACAATATATCAAACGTTTTACCAAACCACATTTTTCTTCTCATCAGCTCCAATCTTCCAGATCAGCTACAGTATATATCTTCAACAGTCTGTCCTTTATCGGCTTTTGAATAACCATTATGCTTACCTTTACCACACCTTTCAACATGATCATTTAAATAAATACAACAATTAACACTCAGACCATCTTTAATTTGCGACAGTTTTTATGGGACATAACACTATTCTGTCCCACTTAATGCGGCATGCATGCTTACATACACTTGTTTTAAGTTTCAGTGCTCATAATCTTCCCTTTCAATGTTATCATAATGGAATGATAAACATTCCATTTCTATTGAATAACACATACGATATTGTTTCGTTATATTGGATGTTAAAATCTGCGAACTCTTAAATATTACACATTAAAAACTTCTTTAATAAATTTATCAAAAACTCAAAAACTGGAAAGAAAAATAAACATTGGTATTTGTAACAGAGTTTCAACATGTTTCTGAAATGTTTTAGAAAATTTACAATGTATAATTTTATATATAGTATATATGGCCAGAAATTATATTGTATAATGTGAGTTTGTCTCATTTGAAAAATGACATTCATGATATTCCAATGAATTTCATTGCTACCTTTAATTGTAATTATATCTACAAACCTCAAATGTAAGGTTAAGGTTTTAAAATCATTACTAAGCCACAAACTGTCAACATTTACTTATTTTCCTTCAGACGGCATATACATTAACTAATAACCATCTTTATTTACTATTTAATAATGTATAAAATATTAGATATTTCATTTATTATGAAACTTTTACACACAATTAGTGTTATCTGACTTTTAAATATTTGATACTAAGTAACTTATATGGCAGTCATAAAACACATTGTTTTTATCAATTTACAAATTTAAGTTAATGTATTAATAATAGTATTTTTTCCTCATTTTCTATTTGTAGCACGAAACTTGCTATACTTGTTACTACTCAACAATCTGCTATTGTCGTTATGTCCACAGCAAATAAGTTTTATGTATTTCATACTAAATATTTTGTGAAATGTTGCTGTTTATGATCGTTTTCTTAAATTCTGGAAACATTGAGACGCGTTAAAAAATTCAAAGAAAGGAAACACGTTTTCTTCGATTTTATTGCTTAAATTGTTCAGCCAAAGAGTATTCTACTTCTGCATATGCTTATTTCATTGATAAAACAAATATCTTGACTTTGAGAGGAGTGGACCAAACTGATATCGGACATCGAAAATTGACACCCAAAAATATAATCTACACATAAAATCATTGAACAAACTTTATTTTGTCCATCTAACACCCATTATGAAGACATTCAGTGAAAGAAAAAATAACATATTTGATTTTAAAAAAATGGTCTGCGGTCCCTACAAACAAATGTTGGCTTCTAGAGATATCCTGTACATTTTTTTTATTCGTGTTTATCACTCTTAGATTAAATCTCTTGCGTTGTTGGAGATACATAGCCGCATATCTTTTCTGATTTTAAGAAGTGTCGGGGGAAATGTGACCTGTTAAATCTTGTTGTGTACTCAATGGTTCCCCGATCAAGGCATATTCATTACACGGTGAATGCTATTTTTTTTTAAACTAGACATTGCTACAAGCTACACGGTTGCATTTTTTTCGCCACAAGGCATATTTGAGTCAGAGATAGAGTCGAGTTACGCGTACAGACTGTAAACAAGATAAATACACTCTAATATAGCTGTATTAATGGGGGAAATAAAACTGTCCTGCCACCAAGAACATCTATTTTAGGTTGTTTTTGGACTTTGTATTGGAATCAGATTTTGTCTTCAGAGTTTCAGATTATATGATTGACTTTGAAGACACAGTACCACGCTGTTCTTACTTGAATAACGTGCTCTCACGAAAAGGAAAATCAGCGCTACAGGTGACTAAATAATGGTTAAAATAATAGCATTAAAGAAGATTGATCCAGTCAAACCCATCTGATGTTTACTCTTTATAATATATATATTATTGACATAAGTAGTGTATGAAGATTGATTTTACCGTTTTGGCAGAATAAAGAAGGATAAGGATCGAAAAGATATGTATGGTTTACAAAGAAGGAGATAAATACTCTGACCCTAAACATTCCTACATTCTCAAAGTGTCACACCACACCTTCATGATAATGGTGTACCTCATGACAAGGAGCGATCTGTACATTCTGGATTGGATAAATAGACACCTTGGTACATTAATGACTGAACTAGTGTTTCCCCCCTGTTGTCAATATATGCTCATAGCTAGAGTATGACGTATGGATACGTCAGTGACCTCTGACCCTTTGGCATACATATTCATTAAGGTCATTAAACATAATTCCGAATCAGAAATTAATTGGCTTTCATATGATATAATTATCATCTCTATAAAACTATATTTGAGTGAGAAATGATGAATTAAACATCTTGAAGGTATTTACAATCCCAAAACTGCCTGCAGGTGCGTATTTGACGTCCTGATAAAAATGTTACCTTTTTGGTTCAAATTGATGAAAATCAATATAAAGTGCATGACTAGTGCATAAATTCTACATCATTATGGTCAGAATATCCAAACCTAGCTTATTTTAAAATTTTGGCATGGAATATAATTGCAGTAGAAAGCGATTGGGAAATTATGACAATGTCAGCAAATGAAAACATCAAAAGATAATCTTTTAATGATATTTGTAAATTGATCACTGTATTACACATATGAGTTTTAGTATTGCACAATCCTCCAAAACAAAGAAACTTGTATGTGTGCATTGTTTGTCAATTCTTTTTCCTTGTGATGGTATAGGATATATCAGTGTTTTTCTAACGAAAGGTATGATTGTCAGTAACCTATACTAATCTACACAAAATCAAAACGAACCTCGATGGATTTCCTCTATTGTAAAGCTGTCGCATCCTTGAATGCTGTATTCTCGGTACTGATATAGATAGACAGAGACCATATGGTATAAAGCAATCTTCTACTTGAGAATACATTTCACAGGTCTATTGTTGATATCTAATAAGATAAGTGGATGATGTATGATAAAGGAAATTAGAGAAGGGATTTTATAGGATGAACTGTTGATATATTCTCAGCTAAGAGTGATGTGTATAAAATGAAAGTAGGAGAATAGAGTTCATGACATAAACTATTTATAGTTCTTCAGTCGTTAAAAGGGAAAGTAGTAGAATACATTCAGAGGGTGAACTGTTGATACTTCATTAGTTGAGTGGGTGTATAAAATGAAATTGGTCAAGTCTAAGGTAACTGATTTAAACATGATTTGTTGTGGTTTAGATTATACCTTCTGTTCAGTATTAACATATTTATTTACTGATAATTTAATAAACAAGTGGCTCTGGATGCAATCTGGAATGTTTCAGCCCTTGTTTGCTGATATATGAAATCTGGACGATTATGTTTTGAAACTTCACATTGAATATTTTGTCGTATTAAAGAAGCAAACATACGAATGAGTAATTGTGAAGACAATACCAACAAGATGTGTTTGTTAAACACTGATGACCCTCGGATATAAAAGTATTTTGGAATAAAAAATATCAGCGATAAGTACTAATACAACACTGGAGTGAGTAATATTAGGTTGCAAATGTTCGAAAATGGTTCATGTGCCAAGGTCAAGGCCACGAGATAGAAAATGATGGCTTCATATGAAAGGTCCAATCACAATGGATGTCCAAGTAAACAATTATGACCACAGTTGAAGTTTTTGAAAAGGTCGAAGTCACATATAAAAGATTATGACGTCATCTGAAAGGTCTCATCACAATAGATGCACATGTGAAGTATGAAAGGCCTATCACTTCAAAAGCAATGGCCAGACTGACAGACTGACGGACATACTGACACAGACAGACAGACAGACGGAATACTGACAGACAGACAGACATGTGAAAACACTATACCCCAGAATCTCCTAAATCAGAACATTTACAAGATGGATGGAAAGGCTTAGAAGCGTATTTAAAACATCATTATTAGTGATTAGCTCTGAAAGGTGAGAATACCTTTCAGCATTATCTTAAATTAAAGGTAATAACAGAACTGTCGTCGTATGCAAAGCTAATAATAACCACCTACTGAGAAATCGATTTTCAAACTTTTCTCCGAGCCGTTTTAATTAAAATATTCAGTCAGTCAGGGCAGAAACTTGATGAAAGTGCCTCAAATGATATTGATTCGTTTAATCATTATTTCTTTTGTTCAACTTTTGCCAATGCCTCGTAAAGAAACTTAACCAACATTAGGACGTTGTGAGTCGAGTTAACCAATCGTTATTGTTTTACTGAAAAGCTTTTAAAGTTTTCTAAGTTGATCTTAAATACATGGCTTGTGTGATTACAAGTTATTTTAAGCAGAACTGAAGACTCAGTCTTAGTTAATCTTATTAAAGCGTGTTTGAATTAAGAACAGTAAATAAGCCTCTAATGAAATGATGTTTCTATATGTATGCGTCTACAATTGGACCAAATAGATGAACATATACATGGCAGTAGCAGCATCCCCTATCACAGCTATGTCGACCCAAAAACGTCATGCTTGCAGATCTTGTGCAAATATCTGAATTTAGTATCATATAAATTAATAAATGAAAAGTAAAAACAACTATAGTGATCGTGAAAAAGTCTGTCAAATATTTGCCATTCAAATGGTTTCTATGAGATGCCAACCGACAAGAGTTTGACAGGCTGTAGTCTAGACTGTGATCACACGTGATGACATTTAGTTCAAAATTTCACAGAATAGCGCTTTCCCGATAGTTTGAAAAATTATCGAAGTATCGTGGTGACATGGTGCTAAGAGATGTGTCATTATCCAACAGAATATTAGTAACCTGGTGTGATATATGTCAGTTTGAAATAAAGACGCTGATCATCCATAAATGTCTTGTCTTCTTGATGTCAGTTTCAATTTAAACCTTGAGTGCATGGAAGGCGATCGATTGTATTTTTGTATTTTTGCATTCTCTGTAAGCAGGGAATATATATTAATGTACATGTATACGCAATCTAAATGGTCTAATCAATAAAAAAGTAAATAAACCATCCAAATGACACAAATCTATTTCTTATTAAAATTCTATATCATATCGTTACTCATGAATTTCACATGAGTGGAAAGGCCACATTTACTGTTTGATAGACACGTTGATATCATCTTGAAAGTAAAGTTGCATTAAGAAATGTTTAATGTTACACCACTCATATCATATATATATATATATATATATATATATATATATATATATATATATATATATATATATATATATATATATATATATATATATATATATATATATACTTCAATCAAGACCATCCGATCTCAACATTATGTTTGAACATGAATTTATGCAATAAAATGTCCAATAGGGCGGTATATTCAACATTACCAGACATACATACTTACATACGTACATACCATTAAGGTACACTTTAGAGGCTAGACGGTGTTCTTATCTTGCTGATATAGTATGACAATGTTGTCAGAACGCCTGTCCGCTTACTGAAAGGAAATACATGACATAAATGAATCCGTTTTTCTTACTCGTGATATATCACTTAGCTGGAAAGGGAAAATATTTCCATCCATTAATACATACAGAAATCCATATAAATGTATATTGCTGGGTCGTGTCTGCCTGCTATTGCTAATTGTCAGCAATAATTATATTTTGTGTTTCTAGAAGTATTGATCAAAGCGACCTTTTCAGGGCAAATTAAAGTTTGACCAAATAGTTTCCAAGCTGATGTAAGATAGATAGCTGTGGACCTGTTGGCGAAAAAATGGGACCCTCAACAACATTTCAATCAATCTTCGGAAGTTTGGAGTGAGAGAAATATGTATTGATGATATGGAATACTAAATCTGTCAATAACAATTCAGGTAAATAACTGTTTAGTGATATAGCTCTTCTCTTGCTCTAGTGATACCAGTTCTTCAGAAACTAATATAAGGATAAGGCGTGATACCGAGGATATGGTAAGGTTGTGGACCCTGATAGGACGGAAAAACCCGAGGATGCGAAGCATCCGAGGGTTTTTCCTGACTATCAGGGTCTACAACCTTACCATATCCGAGGTAGAATAGCTTATCTATATTATCAACCGTTTTTAAGTGTAAAACAGGGTTTTTACTTGTTATCGCGTTATATTGAGGATCCCTGGCGTTATATTGAGGATCCCTCGGTGATGTCAGCCTGTTAACAGCCGCGCTATATGAGTTTCTTTTGTACCGTGAAATCTCGTCTGCTCCCTTGGCGCAGTAGTCTAAGGCGTTGACTCAGTAACTACAGGTGATAGTGGATACGGGTTCGAGACGCACTTGCTGCAAAACATTTGCTGTACATATTCTGTCATAAACTTATGAAATTTTTCAAATCAGTCTAACTTAGTTTCTTTAGATCTTTCAAGTCGTCATCTTAACAAATATATCAGGGTTTACAATTATAATTCCTTCTAACAGGGTTTACAACTGTCTGTGTAAACCCTCCTGGAGGGAATTACAAGGTTGTAAGTCCCTCGTACCGGGTGATACGGTTTAGAAAGGTCGTTTCAAGTATCACGTTATATGGCTGGTAGTTTGATAAACGTTGTTAATGCCACAACAAGAGTATTTACTCCACAATATTCAGTCCTCGAGGCTTTCCAAAACCGAATGAGAGATGGATAGTTCGATCATAATACCTTTTGTCATCAAAACATTCAACATTAGATGACTAAGGCCGTCGACGTGATATTTCATCAAATAAGAGTTCAGGGATACTCCAGTGACATTTGAAATGGATATGAAATGATTGCCGGGATTTATTGGTTGAGAATATTCTTTTCAAAAGCTGTTGAGGAGAAAGAGAAAGGCGTACTTTTTAAATAGTTAGAGAAAGGCATGAGTAATTGAGTTATTGCTTAAAGGTACATCCATTATGTTGTTGGGGGTCACATATTCCAATCGTTATAAATGGTATAAATGATAGTCGACTTAGTATATTGACGATATGAAGGTAAAAGCAGTGATTTCTGATCGAAAACCGCGATTGACGGGCGGCAATAAGTCAAATGTAATTCTGGAATATTATTTATAACAGACAAACTGACAAATTTTGGTTGATCATGTTTAATAGGTTATATAACTACTGTGCATGTAAATGGGACGTGCAGTTTAGGTTTTTGCTCATGTATAATGATGTTGCTCGATTTTAATTGGAAACTAGTAATTATTATATATTTGGTTTTTGGGGATGAATATGCAAGCTGAGTGAATCTATTGGCACTGTTAACAGCACATATGTGTGTGAGAACATATTAAAACCTACTACAATTTTATGAAACACTATGGATGCATCTTTAATGCTGTTCAAGTAATATCATAGTTGTTTGCGGCGAGAAATTAGAGTTAATTGCCAAAATAAAAAATAAGAGAGAAAGGCGTAATTTGTAAATAATTAGACAAGTACAAGATCGTCAGTTGAATAGGACCCCTACAGCAACGTTATTTCCCTCTAATCCCGCATTGATCTCAAGTGTACTTTACCACAGAGATAGAAGATAATGAGGAAATTGAGAAGATGATGACATGAGGGGACACTGCTGAACCATGTTGGGCATGTAAGACACATGGTGAAATACACTTATACAACTTACAGTGATAAATCCCTTATAAGTAATTTGCTTAACAGTTGGTAGATAATTAGGGGATGATAACAAATGGAAGGACTAAGTCCATTTATACATGCACGTTTCAAGAGAACAAGTTGTTAAATGACTGTCTAACAACGATCTGTATAACTTGTAATGAAATAAATATATTTTTTAACAGTATTGTTGAAGGTAAGAGAAGTTACCAAGTCTGGTGACAACTACAAGTCCTCAGGAGTCATGGCTGAAGAGATCTATCAGGCAGAGAGTGAGGCCAATCGTCCGTGTCCGGCCCTTGCACCACTCAGCCAGGCTGCGTGACTGCCACAGACAGGGTGGTACACCAAGCGACCCAAGTTTGGGATATAATATAATATATAACCAACTATGAAATACGTAATATATCATTAAATTTATTTGTATTTATTCAATAGCTATTTTTTCTATAACTTATCATTACTTGTTTTTTTTAGATTGCGTCACGTTTCTTCCCTGATGATTTCTTCCGGGCCGACATCAAGATGGATGCTGGCCAGCGTCGCCTTGTATTCGCCACTAAACACCTACACAACGAAGATCTGGTACGTGGACTCGACATTCAGAGTGTTTCCCCACCATGCTACCAGCTCCTGTCCATACACGCATTCCTGGTATCTGGTACAGACATGAAACAGGTTCTGCTTCTGTTCGCTTCATATCGCGCCGACAGACAGAGGATTTCGTGGCCTTAAGTAATAAACAATTATCTACCAATCAATGTTGTTCTCAGATAAGTGTCATAGTAATTAACATAGTCACATTGTCTTGTTGGTGTCACTGCTGATTGCTTATATACATATTTAATTATTACATTTGCTTTCCAAATTACACCATCGACATAACATTGTTCTTTTCATTAAAAATCTTCTCCGCAGTAGGTCATGCTGCCATCTACAGCCGTGTAGAGGATGGTCACTGACTTCGAGGCGGCGACTGTTACGACGTAAGTTGTAATAACTGCGGTAAGATGTAATAACTGCGGTAAATTGTAATAAAAACGCGGTAAGATGTAATACTGCGGTAAATTGTAATAAAAACGCGGTAAAATGTAATAAAGTTTACTGCGGTAAATTGTAATAAGGGGGTGCGGTAAAATGTTACTAAAAAGTGCGGTAAAATGTAATACATAATGCGGTAAAATGTAATAACCATACATCTAATTTTTAGCTGCCATGAATGCCGAATTTGGGTCATTCATTGAACATATACATATGTATTTTTTGAATGAGAGTATTATTATAAGTATTATTGCATATTAAAATCATAAGTTCTCCAAAATTTACAGACGAACTGTTTTGATTAAACCTCCGCCTTACATGGGAGTATACAGGGTTTATTCTGTCAATCTGTCTGAAACTTTACATATGTATTTCAAATTTACTGGAGTGGTGCCTCTTGATATTGACTCTGTTCACGTTTACAGATAGATAGGTTGTTTCCTGAGAAGAGATTGATAACCATTCATCATATCTTTCTGAAACCTATTCATGTCGTGTATTATCCACTAACATAATTAAAAAGTCTATCATCATTTATATCAAAGATCGATTATACATGCTAATAAAGCACTCTGAGTTAATAGGGGACCGTTTGGATATTTTATCTTCTTATGACTCTTGTGTTTGTTTGAGTTTCTATGGAAACGAAACAGTGACTTTATGTGTATAATGGAAGAATATATATTCCATTGTTTTGCAGAATCGCTGAAACTATCATATGTTTCACTTCATTAAACTGTATTCATATTCATACCCACAGATTTACATTTTGCAAGTTTTTGAATTTTTATGTAACGGTAATCATATTGTCTTGAACTGTTAAAGTATAAGGTTCCATGTAACATGTTCGTAACTTCCGGTGTCATGAAGTGTTACCATTCCAACAAAATGAGCCTAGGGTATATGACTTTACAGTTGATATGAGAAAAAAAATTATGTTACATGCAACGCTTAAAATAATATAATTCCATACCTAATTGATAGCGGAAACTTTTGAAGTTGAAATTATTTTCTGCTAGTACCTTTGCTCTATTCTGGCAAGCCAAACTCTCGATAGACATTTTAAAACATAAATAATTATTTGTGTATGTGTGTGTGCGTGTTTGTGCGTGCGTATGTGTGTTATTATTAGGGTTTAATGTCATTTTCAAAATGATTTCACTTATGTCATGATGGCTAGTATCATTGCACAACATCCCAGGGTGGAAATGCGTCAATTGGGAGACGTTTACATGTGTGCGTGTGTGCCTGTGTGTGTGTTGAATTCAAATGTTAATTCATTTAGAAAACAAGCGCCGTCGTTCAAATATTTTCTATTTTTCTTGAGGTTATTGTGTAAAACTGTTATTGGCACACATGTTTGGTCAATATTTTACTTAAAGGAGCTGTAGCATGTTTTTTGCCAATTTTATTCTTTCCTTTTTACCATTTATATTACAAATTTATGCAATTTATAATTACTTTAGAGGGTAATAGTTCTCATTACATGAACCATCTATCCGTAGTCGCAGAAATTTGTGTAGTGGTCATAATGAAAACCACTGGCGGACTTTTCAAGGTGAACACCTTTGACTGGCCGCCAAGTACAAAATGATTCCCATAGCTTTAAAAAAGATGTGCACATGTTTTTTAACTTTAATATTGCGAAGAAAAATGGTGTTTTTCGAATGGCGACATCATTTGTCAAGTTCATGACATTGATTTATTTCAGAGAAAAACACGTGCTACCCTTTAAACTGTGGAAATAGCATATAGATATCACTTAGTCTCTTTTCTGATAAATCGATTTTATTGCAGTAGTTAGCATTTGGTTGGCGAAAGCATTGCCTCGGTCACACAAAAGAAGTTCCTACTACGTTCTTTTCCTTCCAAAAAATGTTGTAAAACGGCCTCGAACGGGACAGAGACAGCTGACTGTTATGAAGAAGTTTTCAAATACGATAGACAATTCTTAGTACGCCCATGTCGTCTTTACTCCGTCCTCTAATAGTTGGTACCATGTTTTGATTGAACAAAATTACTTTCATCAACATCAACTTCTATAAAAGAAAATATTAAAATTTACCGCACATCGTATTACAATTTACCGCACCTTTCATCGAAACATTTTACCGCACCCCCTATTACAATTTACCGCAGTAAACTTTATTACATTTTACCGCGTTTTTATTACAATTTACCGCAGTATTACATCTTACCGCGTTTTTATTACAATTTACCGCAGTTATTACATCTTACCGCGTTTATTACAACTTACGTCGTAACAGGCGACCTTTCTTGACGGGCTACAGGAGGTGTACCCGGCCGTCCAGATCAAGGGCTGCGCCTTCCATATGAATCAGGCGATTTATAGGAATGTGAAAAACTTGAATCTGGCGACGGCCTACGATCAAGACATTGGTACTCACAAGTAAATACATATTTATATATTACATATTTCTCAATAAGTCAAGTAAAAGAATATGCTTACACACAGGTAAATAACATGAATAATTACAAATATTAACTGATGAAATTCGCAATTACTTTCATTTTAAATATTTGTTAAAACAATAACAATTACCCAAATGAACAAACGGCTGGATCTTTCACGATATGTCTCCATCAGATGTGCAGGTCATAATAAGTTATGGCTGCTTTGTCAACTCTATCCATTTAGATTTAAACATCTATCTCGTGTTGTATTAACTGCATCGAGAAGGCTTCTATCAAAATAATGTTGTTGTGGTATTGTTGCCAACGATATTGTTAAGCATGTTTTATGTCTTGCCGTATGAATATGCAAGAAAGAAATGAAATGTATGAACATGTTTTTGATATCCTTGATGTTGACTGCTTTGTCAAATTGTGGGCAAATGATGATGATATCATGATTTCATTCTTGCTCGGTGGCTTTCCAGAATCTACTGTAGATATTGACTTTGATACGTGGTGTAAAATCATGTTTCTTGTTGCTGACTTTATTTGCAAATGTAAAGCATTTGTTTGTGTAATATCAATCCTTGTGTAACTGTACATTATACCTGTCTATCATATATACAACTTCACCCATGTAATCTTCAATCTTGGAGGTAATAAAGACAATCCATCTATTACATATATTTCAATAATTTGCTTACACAGGTAAATAACATTAATAATTAAAAATATTAACTGATGGAATTCGCAATTACTTTCATTTTAAATATTTGTTTAAACATTAACAATTACTGATTTGTTCTTATTAATTTTTGAGATTCGTAAGGTCGACTTGGATAACAAGCTCCGTCTGGACTGTCTCCAACTGACGTGTTCGGCACCAGCATCCGGACACACAACGACCTAGAGAGCTGATATCACCGACTGAATCAGCTATCCGGCCAGAGGAATGTCACTTTTTACAGACTGCTCCCAGTCCTCTTCAAAGAAGATACACTCATTCCCTTTCAAGTCCGGCTCATCACAGATGGACAATTAGACAGACGAGGCAATCACATTCTTCAAGCCTTGGGATGACTTCGCCGAACACATTTCCCAGCGCCTTAGGGAGGTGTCGAAGATCAACGGGCCATCTGTTTCCAAGTGAGGTTACTGTGAGATCTGACTGAGAACTATTGAGTGCTATTGAGTGTCTATTGAGTTTGTGTGTGAAATGAAAATATATACATTTATTACATAATTTGGAGTTGGATACTCGCTTCTATCAGTGAAATAAACCCTCTATCAAGCTACAGTGGTGATAACTTATCACCACTCTAATGAGTGACGATAAACTTTATCATAACTCGGGTGACGTCATCAGGACAATGTAATGCCGTCATATTGTCAGCTTGCGAAGGGTTTTCGTTTGGCGTTGAAATCACTCCAACTGAACGTAACACACAGAAATAATGATATAATAAATAGAATATCTGTTTTTCCTTAACAAATACCATGTTAATCCCATCTCGTGAGGTAGAAAAATTAATATATTTCACTCGTAGCTGCGCCACTCGTGAAATACCTACTTTTCTACCTCACTCAATGAGATAAACATGGTATTTGTCAAGGAAAGACAGATATCCTCTATATATTGCCTTCTTTTAGTGCTATAACAAATAAAAAACGACGCATTTATAAATGCTGAATTCAACTCAACCTCCTTCTGGTTATACTTTACGACGCTTCATATAAACACAATCAACACCAAACAATTTGGTCATATGAATTATCTTCTTATTCATATACGAATTATACAAATATATATAAAACAAAGACAATAAGGCGATTATATAATTGTTATAAATAAACATTCACAACATATTCCATTATTCGTAGTCGCCATATTGAATGTGAAGCTAGCCCCAGTTTGGTAGCATTATAGTGACTGCAAACAGAAACTAATACATGGTAATATGAACTAAATAACAATATTTCCATTATATCGAAATACAAGGACAAAATCAGAATTAATTACTTAAGTTACTTTATTATAATAATCCTTCTACGAAGCCACCGAAAAATCTTCCTTCGAAATCAACACTCCTACGATAGGTTCTTCCTACGAAATGACTTGTTCCCTGATTTGTCCACATATACTAACGACATTTAATAGTAACATCAGGATTCTATTACATGTAAAGACTGAAGTTATTTGATGAAAAGTATTGAAAATAAACTAGAGCATTGTAAACAGTCATTCAAGGAATACCCAGACACCCATGGTCCACGTGTCATAAAATCGTTCATTTAACAGGACAGTCGGGAAAGGACTTAGCTTTGTATCGCCCACTTCAAACAAAAGTTGGGACTTACTCGTAGTTCAAGGTGACATATTGATGGATAATTGTGAGACTAACACTTGTTTTCACACTCATATGACAGAAACTCAGCTGTGAAAGAAAATATTCATACATGCAAATACGAATTTGGTTATTTTATGTTATTACTTGTCTCTTGAAGTCGTGTGTGCAGTCTACTATGTCCTCGCCATGTTACAGTATTGTACTACTGCCGTCAATGTCATCATAATGATTTATAGTTGTCACTCCATAGTTTTAGTATCGCGTGACAATGGGTTAACTCGTTAGCTCATCTCTTTATGTCATAATTCAAACTATTCGTCAGTCAAGGAAATGCTATTATTGTTTGTTTATAACAATAGAATAACAATCATTCAGCGAAAACCAATCAACAGTGATACTGATAATATCTAGAATATCTAAGGAAATCCTGATGTTTAAGATGTGTTTACAAATGGCCCGATTGCTTACGAATTCATGCAAATCCATGTTTCGATAAAACTAGATTTTAAAGACATTTTCTTTTATAAATTATAGAAGTAAATTATACCAGTGTTGTCTAGACAAGTGCCATATGTAAGTCATTGAGTGAGGCAAAGAGTTTTTATTTTAAGTGGCTAACCAATGGGGAATTCGAACTGTTCTTCCTCATAATAGCGGAATATCTGCACTGCTTGAATAAAATATTTCTTTGGTAATCATAAAATGAATAGTTAAAATTGTTCCTGACACTGTCCTCAGTCGCCTGTTATCGACTCTAAAATCTAAAAAGCCATTTTCAGGTTCAGGCTCAGATTCTCATGAACGGAAAGCTGATCACAATGTATTAGACGATGAACTCATGACTGAATGTAATTGAATTGTGCATGTGTCCTGCCTAGAGATTCAAGCAGGAAGCGATCCTCAGTATAAGATTTGTCACAATTAACTGATCCTGATAAAACACAAAATGATGTAATGTAAGTCAGTTCCTGCCCTTACAACATTATCTACCGGTAAAGTGACACCGTTTTCAAAGTTTATCTTACAATTATCATTCTGGAAAATCTAATGACTTACTTGACCTTGTACCATTGACAACAAGAAGATACCTTATATATAAAACAAGTTTCCAAGTTTGTTGAAACCTAACCATTACATCATCAGTAGTTTGTTTGTTTTGTTTAGAAGTTATACAAATGACTATAATTTATAAAAACACTAAGTATATTCTCAATGCTGGACAAACCTTTATGATAAGTGAATGAAATGTTTTCTCCCTGTGATTGTCTTGTCTGTTATCCTGAAGTGTTATTGGTTTGCACTTCAGTAAGTCGGACATATCGCACCTGGAGATGCTTAGTTCTTTTGTATTTTGAAAGGAAATAAGATAAATGGTTTACATCGATGTGTGCTCTGTAAAGTTACTCATCTGGCTTGACAGCGAACAATACTGATTCATGATTAGTTTATAAAGATTTATCTTCACAAGAAACAGTTTTATACCACGCTCAGTCACGGTACGTCACCATTGGTCAAGAACAATTTGAACCATTCAAAGACTGATATTCTTTTGGACTTCGGGTAGAGGTTGTGATGAGTTTGCAAGAAAACCACGTTCTGGTAGTATAGATGTTTGCTATTTGAAGTTGAATCAAACTGTTTTTAAATTGTGCACACTTTATATCGGCGCCTATATTGAGGAATTGGTTCAAACGTTGATAATATTCTGTAATGGTGCTTGCTTTGTTAATTTTAACCTTGTTGTGTCCAGTGGACATGCTAGGGTTGATTGTTTCATTACCATTTGATTTGTACTACCGCTAAATACACCAAATATGCCAGTTTGTAATCATAAATAGTAAGAATCTCTACAGTCTATGATTTTGGTCACATTATAGCTGCGCCATGTAAAAGATTCAGTTTCCAAATGATTTCCAAAACTACCATGTAGTGGGTTGTAGGTTAAAGAATATTTCACACAAACAACCATGAACATAGATGCTAGATTTAGATGCTAAGTTTATCAGATTACTTTATTGCATCAATAAAACACTCTGTTATATGATAAATTGTTTTATCGCGGGCAAAATACGTTTTTCAGATATGAATCTCCATAAATTGAAAGCCGAACATTTAATAAAATAAACGGATAATTAATGAATTTTCAATTTTTTGTCTTGACATTCTGATAGAAAGACCTCTTTATAATAACAATACTATTGTCATCTTTATTTATATGTTAATAACAAGCACCTAATGATCATTATAGGTATCAACTTATTATAAATGGAATACGTCCCCATAAAACATTCAACGAAAGCACTATTCTTACTTTCTTACATTTCATGTTTACCTTTACTTTCCATTCAATTATTGTTAATGTCTGTTCTTGATTTCTCTCGAAGTGGACAGGTGATTTGCTGGACAGTGGTCATTAGAAATGCATCAATTGATGATAACATGGTGAACAGACTATTTATAGGATATCTAACGAGCTTCCCCTTTCATATCAAGTTCCGAGTGAAATAATTTTACTTTGTCTCGAGCCTTCGCGAGAGACAAAACAAAATTATTTCACAAGGGACATAAACTTGATATGAAAGTGGAAAGAGTTATGTATCCTAGTTATTACCAAAGTGTATTTCATACGATTTATTGTGTTTTAAAGTATATTCATGTTGTCCCTATAAAGGAACGGAACAGCGAAGTAATATCAACCCTGTCACAGCATCTATACGTTTATAATATTGCCACGTTAAATATTCACACTTTTAAAATCAAACCATTCTATAATGCGTGATGTTCGGTATGGCGAAACAAGTTGCACTAGTCATGCTGAAGGAAGCGTACGTAATATAACATCTCCCTGCTCGAGGACATGAGATGAGAGTTATCCGTCCTTTGAATGACGTCAAGTCATGGCGACCGCCATTCGCGTGTTGTGTAAATGGAATGGAATGTGTAAACAAGCTAAACAACCCCATTTAATGTAAGTTTTAGATAAACATCGCCGTTGAAATGGCTTTCCTTTCGGTTGTTTTTGCCTTGTGAATTAAAAATGCACTGTACACCGTTACGAACACGTTATTTTCACCGAGATACTGAGCGTTTGGTGCAATGTCATTCCTAACGGTAAGATTGAGAGGACAACTCCTGCTGCATTCTAAACGTTGTGATTATTAGCTTTGCTCTAGTCATAGTGTATTTGTTAATTATTCATTAAAATCAATCATTGCGGTGAGTACGAGTTCATGAATTAACTGAACAATGAGATAAATATCAATTATAAGTGTTGTCGTAAAATACTTGTATTTTCATGAATGAATTCACGTTCGTTTTATGAATAAATAAAGTAGTCCAGGCAGTGTCGAAGTTCATCATCAGCCAATCAAATTACTTGAAGGTGTTATGACACATATGTGTCATAATAGTTTGTTATGAAACCCCTTTACGAAGTACCACGATGGTAATAATAAAAGATATCAATACGTCACTTGATACGCAAACTTCATTAATAAACAAAACATGGTAATTTAAGTAAAACAATTAAAGGAAAGATAACAGATGAATGAACTTTTAAATTAGGCCAATTATTTTGAATATGAAAACCCTCAACAAATCCTGACAACTTCCCTGTAAAAGTGTTTGCAGACAGTATTTGATAAATTAGCATATTTCAAATCAATTTCATTCATTTTCATCTGGCGATAGCAAGCTCATCTCTACTGAGGTGTTTACAATTTGATATTGAGTGATGCCAATGTAGTCAACAACTAGAAAATTCAAGAAAAGGAAACCTTGACATGTTTATTAACCTCTGTATGCTATATGAATTATTGATGCGGCATGTTTGATGTCGGCTAAGCTCCTGGATCAAAGCCAGTGTTTGGTAACTGGGAAGCAACAGGGAGATTCATAGTTTTAGGATTGACGAAAACTCTTAAATTTCCTTTTGAAGTACAAAAGTAGCAACAGGCGAAATCACAACCTCAAACAGTTTAAGTATTACTGTCGATCTAAATATTTGGATAAAATGGATTTGAGGAATTGAAAAGAGACGCCTAAATTAATTTAACCTTTTCACATTAATTGTATTCTGATCCCATCAACAAGTCTCGTCCTTTGAACTGCTAGGGTGCTCTTAATAGAAGTATAGTACATGACAAAACCTAGCTGGAGGTTAAATGCTTTATTGCACTCAGCTGTGTTAATTAATGTTCACAGTATTTATAGTAGAACAACGAAGTAGTACACATTTACAACACATTGATTAAATGTTGACATTGGCTTAATGTACACCTTGTTAAAGTGAGGAAAGGATTTGACAGAAATCATCCGACTGAGACAAATACTCCCATGAATGTTACATAATTGTTCTGACAGGGTAGAAACTTTTCTTTTGCACATTGTTATAACTTGATTAAACCCAGTCTAGAAATTATTTGACTGAATCACGCCAGGGGCACGGCAACTTTGTCTGCAGCAAAGAACTGTTCTACACTCAGTAAAGTTTGGGTATAATGCTACACTGAATATCAGTACAGTACTACCCATGGTTCGGTTTCAGGTTTCACCGCAATGTATAGCCACATGGTGTTGCAGGTTTCCCCCCTGCAATACTACTAGAAATCGTGATATAGGTCAAATACTCTTGAAATCAGCGTTAAACCCAAACTCACTTCACTTCAATCCTCAGAATCATGCCTTACAATAAGGTTACCATCAAGGTGGCCATGAGAGCATCGTTATGATGTTGCCATTTTGCTGTGGAGTACATGTCACAGATGCCGATATGCAAGATTAAAAATCTAAAACTAAAATCCCTATTTTGAAAATGTAATCAAAATAGAAAGAAAGATGACATACGATTATGTCTGGACACAGGAATTTATTGTCACAGAATCATATCATTAACCCTTATCAACATTATAAAGTACCAGGAGTATTCAATTGAAAATGGTAAACAAAAGGATCGAATCTTTGAATACATTTACAAACACATGGGAAAAGAAAGAGTGTAGACAACAACAGAACGTCAGTACTTCGTTTCATTCCTTCCCATGTGCACATATGCAATGACATTTTTCCTAATCGAACGACCCTCTTGTGAACTATAGAGTCGCTCGAGGCCCCATCTGCTAAATCGAGGAGGGAGACCATGAAAATAACGAAAGTACCTAATTTGACGCAGTGATTTTAATAATAATAACAATGAGGTTTCTTATCGATATTTGTCTATTATTCCTCCGACTTACTTTTGCATTCACAATTAGCATAAAAAATTGAATATATCACAGGAACAGATCTATAGATAACAACAGGACGAGAGTACTTCGTTTTACCTGCTCTACCATTGGAGTTAGATGAGGTGTAATTAAACTGGAATGAAGTAGAGTAATATATTCCATCTGCCCAGACAAAAAGAGTCCTAGCTAATTCCAGCATACCGTTAACAGCTGAGCTCCACTTCCTTCCAATGTCGGTTCGCGGTGCCAAGTAGCAACATTGCTGTAGGCTACTTTCATTGCACTCCATGTTAAACACTCAGCAGTGCTGGAAATGTGGTTGTGATTCAACATTGACAAAACCGTGAAAATGTGAGTGTTGGAAATAATCTGAGCGATATATTACTAATATACTGAGCATTATTACGAATGGTGTGTATATACAACAAATGAGACTATTATTTCTATTTGGTGAGCACAATATTGGAAATGTAGAATCTGAGCCGTCGATACTTATTATTAATAAATGCATATGCCATTGAGACTATAGGCGTTTGTCCTACTTTGTTTTCTTTCTGACAGTATAGTTCAGACAGTATAGGTTTCTTTTCCCTGTTTTTACATGTACATTTTGCTTTTGTGAATAAGTAAGGTGACAATAAAACGTTCGAAATTCAGTAATGAGTAATATTTTGATTTTATTTATCAGTTGAGCATATAATGACATGTTCGCTTTAATATAACGTTTTGTATACAATGCCAGTGATATCAATTTGTCTTAAGAAGAAGTAATAACTTTGGATTTGAAAAGTCATGCTAAAGGGTGGGAATTGCATCAAAATATCTTCAATTTTAAACATGATACTTCATCAAAGATAATAAATGTTCTATTTCACTTTCGGCAGAAAAAGTTAATGCATTTAAACTTTATAAGATTTTGCTGTTGAAGATTAATGAGTCGTTTTTAGTTATATAAGTCCACGTGTAAGTCGAGCTTAACACTGTCGTAATTGTGGTGAATCACATTGATTTAAGAAACGTTTTAAAATTTCCAGTGCATTAATCTTAGATGGCTTGAAACATGAACTTAATGTCCTAATGTACATTCTAATTCCTTTTGTTCACTTTTCCAATATTGGTTGAACCAACGCTGTATATTATCAAGGCTTTTGAGATATCACAACTTTAGTATTGTGCTTGGAGTCAAATGTATATTGATTTGGTAACTATATACTGATTTTCCAAGTGATAGAGAGTTCAATCTTAATTGATTAACATGCATATAATATAACTTGTTGTGTATAAAATAATCAATGCCAGAAACAATTATACTCCTGCATGCCTGATCCATGTGCGAATGTTACAACCTGTTAGACCTCCATTGGTGAAAAGCGACCAATTTCTGGATGATAACTTCTTTATTGTAGTTTAAACTTACTTGTCGTTTGTATTTAAATACAAAATGCAGTTTCGATATTAGAGTTCACTGATTTCGACGTTTGTCTCCAGAATAAAGTCTTAATCAAGTTAATGTGTGATCCACACATGGTTATTGTGTAACACAATTCGATTAGTATTGCTTTGAATACCAGGAAGTTTATCAATCACTGAGATGCATTGACTTGGCTGCACGGGATGTCTAAAAACGGCTGATCATTTGGGTAACTGTCTGCGTTATTCCAAAATATAGATTTATAATCAATGAACATACATTCTGACCAGAAAACATATAGAACAACTTGTATAGATTGAGAAGTATTAAACATGAAGTCAACTATCTCAAGCTTGTCAACGTCTAACAGGCTCTAGCAGAATGATGTAGTTCTCGTATTTTATTGGGAATATTCTTTATGTACCATCAGTTATCTCTGTTTTGGGTTACACAGTGACATTTCCTTAGATTTCTCCTAAAGTAGACCGTGTACACGAGTACATGAAAGTAATGAAAACAAATAGCAACGATTCGAGTCAGCGATGAAGCAACAACTCAACATTTAGGATGGTATTGTTCTGTATTGCCATTTTCAAGGCATACTGATCAAACTAGATTAGAAGCCTAATGCCATCCTGCTCCATCAGGGTTATTTGTATCCAAGGCTTCTTCAATTCCCTGTTTGTCTTCGCAGCTTTTGCCTTGTATCGCTGAATGCTGGATACTTATAGCTATGTGTAGAATGTCAGCCAATGAAAGTCATAATGTAGCTAACTTAACCTGCTTATGTAATCCTTTTCACTATAATTTTTAAAAAATTATCATCACCCCGATCTTACTTTAAGTAAAGCGATCTCTATAGTCTCCAGAGTTTTACCTTCCATATACCATGCATCCTTTAATGTAGTTTACCTAATGAGTTTTACAATTGATCTTACATATTTTAAAATTATTATGTATGTATGTATGCGTTTTAAACGTGTCAATGTTGTACATTGTGTACCATGAGTGTTCATTGCATTGTTCATTCAAATACTTATAACTTTCCTTTATTGTTACAAAGTACTATTTTTTATGTATTGTGTATTCATTTATTTATTTATGAGAGGGAATCGAAGACACTGTAATAATCCAGTTTGACCATATTGACACTTACAATGTTGTACTCATGATCTCAAGTCAACACTTCTTATGACCACTTTATAAAACATGTTTATTGATATCTCCCTTGATTATATTTAACAATGAATTGAGTATGCCTGAATTGCCCTTTTATTGATATTTTGTACATTGACTTGTATTTCCTTTCCACACAATGTTTAAATGTCATGTATATTCAGCTGGTTCAGTTCCCAGTCTATAGTCACTGACTACATAATACAATTTAATGAAACCTGAAAGTATCCCTGATGAATAAGACATTGATGGTAGAACAAATATTATGTTTCGTTTAGATGTGTATCGTGTAATAGGTTGTATCATATTGCTGTCACACACCCAGCTAAGCAAGCACCTGCACTGATCTCAAAATTTACACATTCTTTGGTATGCTTCCCCCTAATGTACATCAAATCAGTACAAATGTGACCCACAGATGTGACCCTAGCACCTGATATAATGATCCTGAAGGCTCGTTGGCGTCTGAAACAGTTGTTAGTTCATAGTGCCCCAACTGCATTGGTTGTGTGATCAGGTTTTTACCATATATTACAACTGTGGGAAGATCGACTGTAAAGTCGGAAGGTAAAACAATAATTATGATTTTTGTTAGGCCAGTGTGTAAGTTTTAAATATGTATCTACACGTCGGTTGGCCAATACATAGAGGTTATCATGCTCGTGTGTTTTGGGATGGGCAATATCCTGTTTTGATAAGTACATTTTTCAAATGAAAAATATTTAACGTGAGGACAGCGAATTCGAACTCGCATCCGTTAATTTGCCCCTAATGGTGACCAAATCCAGCTTGCAGTCATGAGACATGAGGCATCCCCATACCATAACCTCCAAAAGCAACAGTTGGCTGGATGTTCCTTGGGGTATAAGCTATATTCTTCTGTCTCCAAACATGTGCACGCACATCAGAAACATGGAGCAAGAATTGACTCTCGTCAGAACAATGTATTTTCCGCCAGGTCCTCAGATTCCAGTGTTGTCTGTCCAAACACCATGCCAAACGTGCACGTTTATGATGGTCTCTCAACAAGGGACGTTTAACTACCCTTCATGCCTTTAGTCCTGCAGATTTGAGGCGATTTATGACTGTTCTGGTGCTGATGCATCCTCGATAATCCAGCGCTATTGTTCCGATAAATCTACACACAAGCGCTGGAAAACAGTAAGGGTATTTATCCGTAACCTAGTTACCTCCCTTCGCAATGACTCAGCGAAACGCTTGCTTTCTAACAACCAATGAGATCACTTGAAATCAAGGGTGAAATAACAAGCACTCTCGTGTCAGGATCTTGGCTTTCGCAGATGATTGGGAACGCCTGGTAGCACAGGGATTTTAATCATTTACCTCCAACCGTTTTGATGGACATGAATACACCCTTCTTCTCGTACAGACTTCTTAAAACTTTTTTTTGAGTTTCAGGTTTTCTTCGCTGAATTTGTTATACACTTTATCGTAATCGAGTGAGTCGGCCGCCGCTATGTTTGTTTCTATAAACAGCGGTAGTGATGCGTTTTGATTGGTCGAGTTGTTTACGCAGATAGTGTCTGCGTTTCGTTTCTGATTGGATAACATGGACCCAAGAGGAGATAACTAGGTTAGAGATAAATACCCTTACTGTTTTCCAGCGCTTGTGTGTAGATTTATCGGAACAATAGCGCTGGATTATCGAGGATGGTGCTGATGTTTCGATTTGGTAACCACAGACGTTTCAGCTGAGGACTTGTCAGGAAGGGTTCTGGGCGTTCATGTCGAAGAAGGTGCCAGTCTTCTGGAGGTGTAGTGACAGTAGGTCTTCCAGACCTTGGACGGTCCATTGCACTTCCTGTCTGCGCATACTTCCGGACTAAACGACTAACAACAGTGTAATGGTAGCCCAGATTTCGTTCTATCGCCTTAAAGGACACTCCTGCAGAGTGCATACCAATAATTTGATTTCTGAGATCCATTGACAATCGTCCTCGTGTCATATTCAATAGATATGCTTGAATGGCTATGGGTAGCAACGTTACATACCACCAAATGCAGTTTGGCCATTCTGCTTTTTGTGATGCTCGAGCGTAGCATGTTGCACATGCATGCCCCGAACGTGTAGGTGCAACTGTCACGCATCACTGGTTGGAACGTATCGCACAACCCTACTACTATCATAAATGAACCTTGTTCAACTATTTGAAATATTCTTGAAAAGCTATCATCACAAATATCAGGGGGTGGTTAACTTTTTTCTTTGTGTATATTAGTGAGTATGTCCTCATTGTCCAAGTTGTCTATTCTGTGTAGTAAATATGCAACATTTGTCAAAATATTAATCACTCTGAGAAAAGCAAATTGTTTTTGTAAAAGACTGATGGAACCGTATGAACATATGATGTTTAGCAAAGAGGTATTGAATCGTATGAGCTCACTATCATATGGTGTTCAGCAAAGATTGGCGTGGTTTTCTTACTGTATGATTAGCCGTTCTTATTTAAATCCATACAATGGACATTTTGATTTGAAGTGTCAATTACGGGATGTTTTTTATTCAAAATGTTCCCTCTTTGTCCAACAGGTATCAATAGGTTGTCTCTGAAGATTCTTATGTAAACATTATGGTAGCAGTGATGTTTTAGAGGTTTGAGCATAACATAAAATACATGCACATGAATTAGTTTTATTAACAGCTTTGTTTAGACATGAATTAAAACTTCACTATACTAAAACTAATACACTATATTAAAAACACCACAAACCATCATCAAATACAGTACATGGTAAAATCACACAATTCTGTAATGGTCAGCAATTTAGTTGGTAATGATTAAATGTTTGTTAGAGAAAAAAACCAATTTATTTCTGACACTTTAAAACTGCAGTGTGCCTATTCATTGTAATAAGAGGCATGGACATAGACGTAGTGTAGTAATGAATCCTAAACTACTTTAGAAATAACAGTGGGATAGATTTGTGCTGCATGTGGATATGCACTCCGTATTCAAAACCTAAAATAATATTTGGGGAAGCAGATCAATATAGATCTAGCATAGATTAAGGGATAGTCAATAGTCACCAGTAATTTAAAATGTATCTCATCTCATTATAGATTACCATTATCCTTTGAAACCATGTCACTAGGGGGACGGTAACCTCGTTTATTAAGTTGGCCAGATAACCTCTCCATGGATTCATATAGTGAGTAAATTGTTGAAAAGATGAAACCCATTTGTCCAAATTGAGGTGCCATAATGTAGAAACAAGGAAAATATCCTTATTTATGAGAGCTGGCACACATAATTTGAACATTCTCAATGTAACAAAGTTTTGTTTTATAGAGAATGATATATCCGTACCCTGACAGAATCACTTACTTCTTTGTTTCATTGAAAACCTCTATTGAGTATGAGATAAACGATATCTATAATATATAATAATATATAATAACGATAACTAATATCCTTTAGTTAACGTTTTTGTTATGTTATCATTATTGTTTAAATAGAGACTAGCTACAGATCCGCTTATATGTTTAAATGAGGGGAATCCGAGTTCATGGAAAACAAAGGGACACAATTGTTGACTGAAGTATCAATATCAATATAAATATCGCTTTTAATCGTTAAGTAACCTCGAAATGTTTTATATATTAACTTTCTACATTAAAAAAATAAATGAGTCTAAAATACGTGATTCGTCGTCCCATTCCTCCTGAAATGAATAGAACGATGCTGTAATGTGTATAGCTTAAGCAGCAGAAAACATCTGGACCTGTTGTTTAATCACTGCCCACGCTCAAAGTAAGGTCCCCATCAAAGTTTCATGAGAACGCTGTTTGTTTGTACAGAGACTAATGACTAGGAAAGTATCGAGATCAGTGAAAGCATCTTAATTAAATATTGATATTCACGATTAACAGTAACAGTAACAGTGACCTTCCTTGTGCTTTTGAGGGTTAATGTGTTTGGCCAATTTTTGTAATAACTTCAAACAGAGGTGATAAAAAAATACACCCATTTATACATGATATTATCGTCTTGTCTATCATACCGAAAGGGCACAGACTCCCTTCAGGTAATTGAATTATCTTTTTAAAGAATACCTTTTAGATACAATTTCATCAGGGTATTAACTTACTGGTAGATCATGGTATCAGGGCAAAAACTAACTTAAATTACATCATTTTGTGTTTTATCATGATCAGTTGATTGTGATATATCTGATACTGGAAATCTGCTTCCTACTTGAACCTCTAGGCGGAGCACATGCTCAATTCAAGTACATCCGATCATGAGTTAATCATCTGGTAAATTGTGAACGGCTTTGAACAGAGACTTATGTTTCAATTTGCAAGAACCTGGGATGAGAATGGCTTTTTAGATTATATAGTCGAGAACAGGGGACTAAGGACAATGTCAAGAATAATTATAATTCAATATTTTAATTGACAATGAAACATCGTATTCTGTCAGTAGACATATTCCGCTATCGTGGGTGAGCCATTTAAAATATAAACTTTTTATTTTGATTGATGAGATACACATGGCTTTTGCCTTGACACATAACTTTATTAATCCCGTTTCTTAGAAGACATAGTTATTTAAACTTGCTTTGTGAAACAGTCTAGTACTAAACCGAAACTGAAATAATGCTACATTTTGTATTCAGTTTGCAATTGGTAGCTGATAAAGCGTTTCTCTGGTTTTCATTGAGGACTAATACCAACATCGACGCAAAAAATAGTAATTTGCTTGATAAGGTTGTTTGAATGAACACCGACACATCGCATTAAATTGCTATACAGCTTAACAGACAGTTAACTAGACAGAGTTGATTTTTTTCAATCTTAAGTCAAACTTGATTTTTTGCTGCGATAACACAAGCAGTTGTGAAAACATTACATATTGCGACATTTTTAACTCTTAAAGTGAATTTTTTTCTCCGCCATTTCGATTGTACAATGCGTGAACTCGGTTTATTTACTAACTTTTGAAACAAACAAGGAACCAGATAACTTATCATTAGATTGATAAAACAATGTCTTATTCTGCCACAGCAAAGGTTTCAACACTTATAATGCCGATAAATTTCTTCACTTCTCAATATTTTATTTTTGAATCGAGGAACGTTATTCTTTTTCAATTAACAACAGTACCCTTAGTAATGTGTCCATTTGATTGTGTTATAATCATATATAAATGAAATATGAAAATATACATCCTAAACGAATTTCGTTTCTAAAAGTACTCCGATAGAACCCTCTCTGTTATGACTTCAGCACGCCTTGATTTACTTAACTTAGAGAAAGTTAGGTCAGTCGGTGTCGTTTAATGTACCATACTTGTTTCCAAGAAATCGGGTCAGTACTATCAACCCACGTGTGTCCCTTATGACCACAACCGTGCTTGATTCCTTTCTAGTTTAGCTGTCCAGGTTTCCCCGGAGAAATTAAATCTGATGGCATTTCGTGATTCATAGGATGACGCATGGACTGGAATGGATTCATGAAAGTATGATGATGAAAAGTAGGCTGATAATAATATTATATGTACTGCAACTGAAACAGAAACCAAAGATGAATGTCTACGTTACCCCTTATTAATACTTGACATGATTCACCAATGACGTTAAGTTTGGGCAATGATAAGAAGTTGGCAAAATTATTTTACATATCAAATGAATATATGTTTATTGGATATATAGCTTTGTGACATTTGAAACTTGGGCCATTTTATAGTAATGCATAACTGCATATTCCCTTTATGTTAATGAAGATTAGAAACAGCTAGCAGTCTTGTTTATCACTCATAGATTATATATCTTGCGTTGTTACAGATAATGTCCCGTTTGTAGCATACTTGATATATAAGTTCTGATGTTCAGAAATGTCATTTTAATTACGTTGTTTACTCAATACACGGAGATAGAGTTGAGTTACAGTGAAGACTGTAAACAAGATATACACAAGCTTATGTTGTTCTTCTAATGAGGAAACAACATTTCCTATCACTAAGAACATATATTCAAGGTTGTTTGTCACTTGTCATGGAATCAGATTTCACTTAGGAGTTTCAGATTAGATGATTGACACTTGTACGTTGTATATACTTGGAGCAGGTATTAATCTACGCCTTTTGAGGGGAAATTTGGTCATCTTGCTTGTCTTGCAGAGATCCTTTTTCTCAGTTTCTACCCTCGTCTTAATATTAACTTGCTTACGTACTTATTTGTAAAATTAGTGTTACAGAATATAGAAACTATCATTCAAATAGCAGTGAGAAAATGAAGTTCGAGAGCCTGTACGACATAGACAACCGTAGTGAACAGTTTGAGGTATTCTTTAGCTCTCAACTTGGCAGCTCGGTCTACCAGGACACTTAAAGGGGTTAAGTATTCAAGATATTCGAGATATTCAAGATCTTCAAGATATTAAAAATATAAAAAATATTCGAACTATTCAATATATTCTTTATAGTCTTAATGTTCTTTATATTCAAGACATCCACTATATTCAAAATAGTTTAGATATTCAAGTTATTATAATTATTCAAGATGTTGAATATATTCCTGGTGTGAGTGTGGGATGGTATTCGCTAGGGGTTCATAAGCAACAGCTTTTCAAATATTGGAAATTCTGAAAAGTGTCCCTTTTTGTACATGTATCAATTCCTGGGACACGTGTCAAATTACATGCTCAACATTTCATTGGTAATGTCAAGACTAATATGTAGTCTCATCCACAAACAAGTTATCAGATCAGATGTTTTATGCACGGATGGTACATAACAAGTACTGTGAATATTTCTACAACCGACACTGGTGTATTGGATTATATCGCAAACTGGTTTGTAATATCTCATATATGCAAATGAATTCTTAGTTTCTATGTTGATCATGATGTAAATGACTGTCTTCTGTTTAACACAGTTAATATCGTGATGTCGGGACATGTCCATCCCAGTTTGAATGCTGAATATTCACTCTCTTTCTCAACATCAAATCTTAACAACAGTTTGTTAAATAACAATAAGGATGAGATATAGGAAAACAGTTTGTGTTTATTACACCTTGAAATATACTCCAAAAGTATGTTTGTGAATACTTGTACAAAGAGGTAAACATAAGTGCACAGCCGATGTTGTAAGGAGGAGCTCAATCTCCCATTTCACCTCTAAGAACATATGTATGTAAGTATGTAAGTTCACCTCTAAGAACATATGTATGTAAGTATGTAAGTTCACCTCTAAGAACATATGTACCTAAGCTGGTGAAGTGATGAGGACAGTGACCTGCCGACACTCCTAGGTGTACCAAATTAGAATCAAAGAGTTCTTGTTACAAATAAGACAAGGGGTTTCAAATCACGTCCGTAACACTCAGATTATAATTATAACCAAACTTGATATCACTTTCGAATACTTAATAGCCACACGAAGAAGCTAAGCTATGAAAGGCTAACAGTTAATGAACATGGTGGTGAAACGAGGGTTGTGATGTGAGGGGGGGGGGGGGGGGGGGGGGTCTCTTCTAAAGTTTTTCAGATCATGGTTCAGGTCTCTGACCACTGTCTAGGAGTGCATACAGGAGGATACTGACCGATACTGACCGATACTGACAGGATTACTATACCAGTGGGTCAAACATTTTTTTATTTATCAAAGTATTATGTATAAGTTTAATTTATTAATTTAAATTTTTTTTTTTTTTATTTCAAAATAAACTTCTTTCAAAGAACTTGACGAGTACACAAACAAACCAGTATCCATTCACATGATGAATGTTTTACAAGTAATTGTTTTCGCTAACGTAATGCTGAAGGTAAATTCCTCTTTTTAAGACACTAGTAGTGGAAACAGGTTCCTCTTGTTCTGGAATTTGATGGATTTACTCTGTTCCACAGGATGTGACATTAAGAATATATTTTCTACACTCTGCTAGAAACTCTTTGCATATGTTTTATTGGATCAAATGCTTCTCCAGGGGCTAATTCACGACATTAGAATGGAGACAAAAGTTTGTTAGGATATACAGCGCATAGATGAAGCGGAACACGGTCCAATAGGTTTAGTTAATTAGTTTTCATAAATTTTGCATATGGTGGATCTTTATTTCTGTGAATAAGTCAATAAATAAGCAATTGTTATTTGTGGGGAGGTAGAAACATTCAATTATAGTAACATTCCCAGAGTACCGCATTTCAGTAAACAAACTAGGGTGTTGCTGAACTAATTTCCAAGTATATATATTATACTTTTAATGAAATTCACAATGATAAAAATAGCCTTCCTACATATAAACATAAACTAAGCAACTTGCTGTGAAGACTGCAAACACCATCTCCGAAGTTGACTTTACAACACAATACTAATACATGTCATTTAAATGGTGAACAAATTAGGGACAACACTACTTTCAATTGTACAAATTATTTTACTTTTTCGGACCGAGTCCCCTTAAGGATTCGAACCCACACTCTCAGCGTAAGGTAACTACATGTATCGCCAGCTCTGACCGTACCAGCAGCTTACCACACAACCACGGGGTGTTCTATTCGCAGGTAACGTAATTCCAAATATCCGAAATGTTACATTTGTTCACATCTAACTGGCATGCGGATAAGGTCAAACAAAGCAGTAGATGCGGATGGTTTATCTCTCAGATATTCTAAAAGGTGAGTTTTTGCATGTATATTATGGTTCCAATTAATGGAGTAAACATGAATGCACAATAGGAGGAATATATTTTTAGAGGTAAAGCTATGTAAAAATACACCCTTTGTGTTTCTTTAGAGGACCTCAATGATTGCATCGATTCATCCCACAGAAGCAGCGGAATGAAGTTATTCCTTTTAATTACAGTCACTTTGTAATTTGACTTAAAAACGTGTTCGCCTTTTCCGGTACTTCCCTAAAGAATGACGGAATAGATAAAAATACTTCAGTTTCAACGAATTCAATGAATGACAGCATGTACAAAAATAATTTGAATACCTCTTTGAGATAGAATTCGAAAGAAACGGTCAATCTCAAAGAGATTATAAAAAAATGTTGATATCTTTATTTCTCAAGGACTTTTGAATTTAATTTGAGTCTACTGGTCACATTATCATTGATTTCATATTGAAAATAAATCAATAATGATAAATCATTATTCCTTTATACCACATATACGGTTTAATTTATATCAGTATCGAAGGTGAAATTCCCGGGTTTTTATTTAGAACATAACTTCATGTCTGGTCATCAACTATTCACACTGACTCAGATAAAGACTGACTAAATGATATATGATATAATTTATCAAATTTAACTGTGGCAATTCCTATATATACATTCAAAAGACGTCAGAGACTAGATTTAAACACAGTACAGCGTATAAGGTCATTCAGAGATTCCATGTACAAGTAGCTATGTTACCATAGCAATTAAGAGTACTAAACTGTTTGAACAACAGACCATCCATATATCTTCCAGACAGAACAATGGACCACTGTTCTTTCTGCTGACCTCTTGTTCTCAATCAATGATTCTATCCAGAGTTGCCTGCCTTGCTGTTTCTGGATTCCTCCCTGTATATGTCAATGATGACTATCATGTGAACAGTCAATAGTTAATAGTGGAATATCGCGTGGTAAATATGAGTTAATTGATATGGATATTGTATTATACAGTGGGTGGTTATTTTCCATTTATTTTACGTACAATGATACATCATATAATCGAAATAATGGTGATACTAGTGATGTTATGAACATTGCCAAGCTCCCTCACAAGTAACAATTCTACATCATATAATACAAGCCTTGATGAATTCAATTAACATTTCTGTGCCAGCGTAGAGGCGAACTGCACCTGGATTTAATAGCCTGCACTGTTACACTATAACCGGGAGACTATATCAATGACTATCTGACTTATTTGTGTTGGGAAGGGAACAAATAATTCAATAATATGCAGCCATTGACTCACGCTACCTGCTTAGAAGGTGAACTTTGGGAGAGAAAACATAATTAAACAGGGGAACAAAGAAGTGACAGTTTGTAATCAAGACAGAGTATTGATAAGGAATAATAAATAAATACTTTCAATTGTTTTCCAACACACTAGTTTTCGTGACTTAAAAAATATATAAAATGGACGTTGTTAAGTTTATCATGCATATGAAAACTGTTAAATCAAATTACAAGTAAGATCAAGCGAGGACACTTTTAATATCGATCGATGCATAGTGAAATATACATTAATTTAAATATTTGGAGATATCGATGGTAAACCTCCCAAAGAAAATTCAACTTGCATTCTGTGAGATCGCCTTTGATCAACACAGCCACATAATCATTGAAGAATTATTATAATGATAATACTAAAAATGATACAAATAATATCTAAGTGCCTTATTTGCTTATTTAAAATGTATTTATCAAATATGTAATAAGGATTCATGGATGAAGTGATGCCTAAATATAAAATATGAGAAGAATCTAAAAAGAATATGTTAGCAAATGTTGGAGTTATAATTTAACAGGAATACGTTGATCAGACTCTCAAAGTGATATGGCGTCAAAATGGACATGTGTGCAATTTAAGGTTAATGAAGCAATACACTGAGTAATCATTTATAGAGTAATTATTTAGTCAAAAGGCATATTATCCTTATAACCTTTATCAGCCAAAGTGGTGTTATATACTTTCCTGGTATATACTATTAAAGCGACGACTTTTCAATAGTACTTTTACATCTGGTATCACATGTGTGAAATTGAAATACAATTAAATCATTTCGTGTCTTATTCTAGTCAGTATTCGATTTTAGTAAATCCTTATTTAATAACCCTCTTTTAGGATATCAAGAAGAAGTAGATATAGATCAATGACGTTATTACAATACATTATTTATCATTTGCATTCTTTAATAATCTTAAATTATGATTAACAAACAATGATTTATGGCTTTTAGCAGTAAATTTCAAGATAAAGAAACACACTTTTTAGCAGCAACTGAAAATTAAAAAATGATTGTAGCTAAGTAGCTAGAAGTTAATGATAATGAATGTGATACTTATGTTTAAAACGTGAGGCCATCTATCTTACATTAACAGTACAAAGTTGGACGTTAATACATAACTCACTGAGACAAATAGAGCAGCATACCAGCTCATGTAGAGTGGTGGCGCTAGGAGAAAGAGTATCTGTGTTAAACAGGTCTGAATAAAAGGTGTTGATATCAAGGGCGCACTTCACAAAAATGACTGTAAAATCTAATGAGCAATAATGTAAACGATTCACAGTTTATGATTTAAATCCTTTATGTTAGATGTAACAGCTTTTTTATATCATTTTGTTTGGTATCTGATTATTTGACACACATTTTTAAAATGAAGCTTTATACATCAATAAATGCTGAATATGGCACATTAATTCATGACAGCATAAGAGGTTTATGACAGTACATTTAGGAAAACAAATTTAGCACACTGCATAATCGCTTTAGGACTTATCTAAATTGAACCTTGATCATTGTTTGAATGGCATTTTACTGGTTTGCATTAACATTGTCACTCTAAATGGCTAAACAGTTTGCACTTTTAGACATAATAGTCACAAGACCTGTTTTCCAGTATGATTTCTATCCTTCACAAATCCTTAAGGGGCTACATTTCATTCAATATCGCTAATGGAACTCAGATAAAAGTGTCAGTTTTATGAACTAATAAAAATTTAATTCAAGCATTTGGAAATCCTGATTAGTCAGGTATATTAAATACTGTTTCAAAAACTACCGGGCAAAAGAAAGTATTTATTTCTGATGATTTATCATATGTATGATTTTTAATTGCACATCACTCAAGTTTTCGATGTCTAAAACTGAAAAGGACAGATGTTAGATTATCAGTCAGAGAATGCTTCTACGTGTTTTTAAATTTAAAACAAAAGAAATTTACATATTTACAAAAATACATTTCTTTGTAAATATTATTAAATGAGCCTGATTCTGCACACCTTTACAACAATTTAAACATGGTAGGGGTCATGTTGGTGTAAATTTCATATTTTTTTCTTCATTAAAAAGGATATTTTAACTAAAATTTAACCACAGTCACCGTTTAATTCAATTAAACTACTGCAGATAAATATTATTGTGTCATAGTCAAATGCATCTGATTTCTTTTAAATATTGAATTAATCGAAACCAACTGAGGTGAGTACTTTCTTTTGCACGTACTTCATGTGCATTGAAACGATGTCAGTCTTGCAGATTTTGATGTCAGTGTTCATTTGTTAATTTTTTTGAATTTCTTTATTTATTAACACATGTTGACCAATCACTGTAAAATAATGGTGTCAGGATATAACAAAGTATTCAGTATGTACTTGAAACTGTATGTTACACTATACAAAAAATTAAAATGTTATGAGGTACAAACTAATTGTACATATAGTTTATAAAGCTACTCATGTGCATTATGATAAATGAATTGGCAATATGTGATAATAGTCTTGTATTTGAGTCTAAAAAATATCTGGAGAGTGTAACTTCTATGTAATCAAATATATATCTGTCTATCTGCTACACATACATTTTCAAAATAACGTTTGAACAATTGACGCGCACCAGCCGCGGAACATTGTCCAGTTTTCGATCATGATCTCGACTAAACATCTTAATAATGTAACTATACTGAGCAGATTGCCACTAAAAGGGTTTTTTCGACAACAGTCGTTACTTCTCGAAAAAATAACACCCTTGGTAACTTTTGACCTACAGTACAACAATAACACACGGAGTGTCCCTTTAACCGAACAATGTACATTCGTTCTAGAACTCTTTTTATTTATTCAGGAGTATTATATAGCCATTGGTAACAAATATTTACTTTTTCGTGTAATCACTTTACTTCAGTAAGAAAATTAGAATTATTTTGTTAAAAAATAATGACATTTATGGGTCTTTATAATTTCGAATGTTCATTACAATGAGAAGGTTTCTAGAACTGAACCTGGTCAATACAATTTGGATACATGAATGGTGAACAGGGATACAGATCACAGTCAGTCAGTTGATTAAATCTGATATCATTTCAGTGCAGCCAGGGATCAGCGTGTGAGGACAAACAGTGTCACATGGGACTCCTTGTTTACAGTTAAATCCTGCAACACTAATCTTGGTCATGAGTGCTGGACGAACCATTTTGAATAAAGATAGTAATATATCGTTTTGAAACCAGACACATTGATAACATTAGCGAGACAGGGTTCATTGATTAAAAACTACCTTAAAGAAATATGACATTCATTCCCTTCCGAAATAGCAATATACTTCCAAACGCCATGCTACTGATAATAAAACATCGACATCTGGGAATATTGTCTGCTCTTCTAATACCAATAATTCCATGAAATGGCACTCGGTCAGAGGTTACAGGCAGTCAGTTGATTAACTCGGATTCATGTGTGATTACTTTCTGGCTGGCAAACTTTTGCTATGAGAGAGCAAACTTTACATAGGGCATCACGTTCAGCAGTGTTTTTGAATATAGAAATAACATTGGGAATAAATAAAGATGAGTTTTCAAATTTGCTCTTCCTCAAGTACACATACAGTAGAATATGGATATACTGAACTCCAAGGGACCAACGAATTAGTTTGCTATATCCGCTGTTCGCTATTCATAGATCATATTATATAGGGCTTTTGATGGGACTAATACATTTGTTTGCTATAACCGTATGTTCGCTAAATCCATGTTCGCTATATTCGTGTTCTGCTGTATTTATGTTTCTTTATGCTAATGTGCATTTAATTATCTTGATTATGTGAGATGATTTTGAGGTAGGTAAAAACATGACACACACAACCAAAGGCAAGCCTCATTGAAATGTAAATTAATTGTTCACTTCAATCTCCTTCATACGTTCTTTTACCTTTGTCTCTGTATAACAAACCCATTTAGAGAGATGACGTGAACTGTTATTCTATTCTGTTGATGAGGGTATAATATCCCATTACACAACCCCATAAGTCCTGTCAATAGAATATGGGTATCGGTATTGCAAGAAAATGGTGTGGCATATAAAGCAACCGTGGTGTGGAGGTAGATTTGTAGGTCTCTTGTGAACTTGATAGTTCATACAGCAATATTGATGTCCATTGCATTATGGTTCCATATCTAAAACTCTACCTCGAGTACAGGAGGATAGATACATCAGTCAGATCACTTGAACTACTTTCAAGTCGCCATTTTATTGTGAACCACTGAAAATGGTCGCTCGAAGGGAAATTGACTCGTATGGCTGAACCATGTGCATTCATTTTGGAACTATTTTTTTTAATTAGGGAATATTATTTAGCTATTGATACCACTTATTTACCGTTTCATGAGATCACATTATTTCAGTTAAAACGGTGTGCTACAGCGCCTTCTAGTTAAAGGGCAGTTCATCCACAATCTTATCGATAAAGATGTCCCAAAAGTATGTACTTTTATAGGTAACTATTCTACTTTTATCGGTAACTATTCTCAGTAATAATCGAAACATTTTATTGAAGCATATAATTTATTACTTTATTGTGTTCATAGATGGTTGCAATATCTGCTGGATACTCATTCAAATTTACCCCTGTCTAAATAGTCTTGAGGACAGATGTTCAAAAACAGAAGTTATGAGTAATTATTCTTTTCACAATCATCATCTAAATCTCAATCAAGGTCTTGGTCAAATTAAATATTATGAACAATATAGCGTTCCCATCATTCATAGCTGATAGGTAAAGTTGCCCTATAGGTAAAGTTGAGATTGAAGAGAGGAATACAAAAAATCATGCTTTGAATAACAACATCTCCCTTCCCTTCCGGTGGATTCGATGCTTTCCGAGTCATTACACTCTGCACAAACAAACAGTATGCTCATTAAACTTTAATGGGACTTGGAGACCCTACTTTGAGCGTGGGCAGTGATTAAACAGCAGGCCCATGGGCCTTATGCTAATGTTGCCATACGCAGTATAACGCACAACATCATACATGTATTTGTTAACCTTTCTGGAGATATGGGACGAATAAATAATGTATTTTAGAATCGTTTATGTTTTCAAAGTAGAAAGTTTATTATGCTAATTTGACGAAAATGTAAGAACATATTATGTGGTTAGTGAACAATAATTATTGACATTAATAACAATATAATTGCATGTACTAAAATGACTATCTATTTAATTGATCTACTTTAAATACATTTGAATAACATACATGGTTGTAAAGGTTATCTATTCTAAGTCAACTTAAACATGTTTAGTAGTGTTTATCTCATATTCAATATAGCTTTTCACTGAAACAAGCATGTAAGCAATTTTTGTTGTTTACGGATATATTATACTCCCACATGGTCATATTTTAAACGGTCTGGGATAATGAGATGACACATATGAACAGTTGAAGGTAGTATCCTATACTATGTTTTTAAGCAAAATAAAGCAAATATGATTTGAAAGGATATTTCTCATTCATAGAATATTTTGTTCACATTACTTAAAATAAAAACTGTTTTTGCTGTAATGATAAGAATAGCAGCTGCCATTTTAGGTATATCTCTTTTAAACCTTCACTTATCTCGAGTGAATGAAAATGAAATATTGTTTGAGTAACCCAGTATCCCTTTTGCCTCAGAGAATGAATATATTGTCCTACTCGATTTCGATATGAATAATAATTCCAATTATTCATGATATTATCTGACTGGACTAATTTAAAATGTTGACAGTGTAATGTGAAATGTGTTCCCATACAAACCAGCAAATGGAATTAGTTTGTAAACTTTTGTATTTTGTAAACAACTTAGGAAAGTGAATTAAAAGAAGAGTTTTCTCTATTCATATAATACACTTGTTTGACCTTTAGGGTTATGGATCCGTGTCCGGAATTTTAGTAAGACAAGGATATATTTATGGATGTTCAACTTCTTTATTCCACAATGGCGACATTTCGGTATATCAAGCATATGTCATTTTAGTGAAACTCAACACAGTATATGGTTGTGTATTGTTATTGCAGATTCACCTATACAGATGGGGTCTACAAGCACCTTAAAGCGAAATGTCAGAACCTGTTAAAGGTATTCATGTCTAAACATTTGACTTAATGTACATTGTATGATCCCATGGAGAGTTCATCCATCGGTTGTCTATCGCTTATTGTCTCCATTTAATACATGGTTCGTATATATTAATGAGGTTATAGTCCAATGTTGTTACCGATATGGTTCGTTTTAAAACCAGTTCATAATATTATAACAATGTTATGCAGCTCAAATTATGAACATAATATATTATATGAATTGTTTATAAACATCTGCAAACACCACATGGCAACCCCATTAAACAAAATGAAGTAATCAACACTTGCAGGAAGAATAATAATTTCGGTTCAAAATCAGCTAAAATAAAAAAAAAACTATAGCCACAGTAACAGGAACTTAGGGTTTTATCACTTATTCTTGCAATCTCTGAGGTACTATTATATGTCAAACCGTTCAATTGAATGGAAGCTACATCATTGACAATCACTGCTCATTTAGCCACCAATTAGTATTTACACTGAACTGACGCTGTATGTTGACCTTTGGATCCTGATCTATACACTGCCCCTGTACAGTTAAAGCTGAAAGCCACTAACACCTATATAGAAAACGAGTGTGAAAACCTCTCTCTTTCTGCCACCGTTCTCCAACCTAAATGAACAGGCTTGACATCCTGTATGTATGAATTCTTGATTTTCTGATGAATACTCCTAATACTCCAGGTCGTTGGCCTCCTTGATGAATAGTTGAAATGCTCTTTGGTTGACAACTGATATAATAATCCGAAAACGAGATAGATGATATCATTATTAGAATTGAAAGAAATGAATAAATGAATATCAAACAAGGTTCCTTGACTCAAACTTCGGAAGATCGTCTTTTTCGCAAGGTTTGGGTTCATTCAAAGATGAAATTTACTATTCCAAACAAGGGTTAGGTTAATCCTTAAAACAAGTAAATAAATCCACTAAATAACACAAAGGTATTTTTAATTGAACCTTATTCTATATCATCTCGTTCCTCGAGAATTCCTAAAGATTGTTCTGTAGTTGGCAAAATATTACAGGGAAGATCACATTTACTGTTTGATAGACAGGTTGAAAGTAAGGTCGGATTACGTTACATTAAAGTTACGTAAAATCATATATTCTCTGACTTCAATCGTGACCAACTCGATATAATGTCTGAGTCATAGTGAATGTAATAGGTGTTCCAATAGCGTGGTATATTCCATATTACCAGACCTACATACCTACTTTTGTACGTATTATTAAGATACACTTTAGAGTCTAGACTGTTCTTATTTAGCTAATATAGGATAACACTGTTGTCACTACTCTTGTCCAATCCCTGATAGAGTCTAGACGCTGGTCTTATTTAGCTAATACACAATAACAACGTTGTCAGTAATCCTGTCCGTTCACCGAAAGGAAATATTTGACAAAAATGGATCTGTGTTGTGTACTCTTGATATAACACTTACATGGAAAAGGAACATAATTTCATCGATTTATTGGATACAGAAATCCATATACAATTATAGTGCCGGGTCCTGTCTGCCTGCTATCATCACTAATTGGCAGCGACATTTACACTTCTTGAATCACACCTAGGAATCAGGATTTAAGTGACCTTCACACGGCAAAAAAAAATTGGACAAAACTATTGTACAGCTCAAGTTTTGGAGTGTCCAACATATAACCAGCAAGAGCTGTGAAATTGTTAGCTAACGAATGAGATCCTCAACAACATTTCAATCTATTTTTGGATGTGACGTGTGACATTATTTTTTACTGATGATATAGAATGCTATGTCCGTCAATAATAATTCAAGTAAAAACCTGGTTAGTGTTATTGTGTTTTTAGTATACCAGCATTTTCACAAAAAGAACGTTGTAAAAGCCCCCAAATCACATTCAATATGACTATACGTTCTTTTTACTCCACATGTAAAAATAACCTTGAAATGACATTGAAGTACAATACTACACACTATCAAATTATCCAATGCGCATGCCATGATACACGACCATGAGAGTTTACACCCACATAAATCATATTTATAATATGGTTTTAAGTTCAGAATTTATCTATTATCAAGCATCGAAATATTTTTATTCATCAATCCCATCACTGTGACAATCGCATACAACCATCACCTGTCCAATCCAATCATTAGCGTTTGGTGTGCTCAAGGCCTTCCCAAAACGGAATGAGAGATGGATAATTTCAACATAATACCTTCTGTCCTCAAATCATTCAACATTAGATGACTAGGGCCGTCGACGTGATATTTCATCAAATAAGAGTTCAGAGATTACATTTTTTTCTTCACTTCCGAACAACCTCCAGTGACATTTGGAATGGATATGAAGTAAGTGCTGGGATTTATTGGTAGAGAACGTTCTTTTCAAAAGCTGTTGAGGAGAGAGTAAAAACGTACTTTTTAAATAATTAGACAAGTTCAAGATCCTCGGTTGAATAGGAACCCCCCAACATACTTGGCAGAGTAACACATGTAGTTGGATACACTCACTCTCTTACAGTGATCAATGTCTTATACCTAATTGGTTTGACAGTTGGTAGATGATGAGGTGGTGATAACACATGAAAGGAAGTTAATTTATACATGCCAGTTTCAAGAGAACCAGTTGTTAAATGACTGCCTAACAACGATTTATATTTTTACTTGTAATTGAATTTTTGGGGTTCTGTTAAGCCTCATCATGATCATTTGTTTTCTGTGATTGAATACTCTGCACTGGAATGTAGCAATCACAACCAAGTACACACATTACTCAGCTCTGATGCTTGCACGAACTATGTTGTGTAACATACATGTTCCCTTTTATTAATAATATTCTACCTAAATTAACATTACTTAAACTCACTACAGACTACTTCCATTTATGACCAATGTCATCTTGTACCATTATATGTTTTTTCTTAAGCAAAGGTACATTATTGATATTGTCAGTTGCCTATTATTATGCTTTCAACTAGAATAAATAAGATATTAACATAATTTCAGATAAATTCATGTTCATATGACAGTGAATGTTTTCCCTGTATTCTTTTATTTTTAAATGAGAACACAATTATTCCTACTTTCACCACCATTACGATATTACAATCCCGTGACCTACCAGATATGTGAGCTCAACAAATCCAAAGGAAGTTGTATCATTTAAATTCAAAATCAGTTGCAAATGCTTGAAGATTGATTGTAATAAATGGACTTTTTGACATAAAATAATTTTACAGAGGTCGTCTAAAGTCGTTTTGAAACACCTGCTGTTTCGTCAAATAAAAAAAAATCAATTGCTATTGAGTTGAATCGTCCGGATATGATTTTTGTACTCATTTTAATAATTGACATCTGTAATATAAGCATAATTCATGTCCTTCCATACACACCAGGTTATTATATTGTTATATTTAGATCCAATGAATAAATTAAAAAATCTGAATGCCTTGCCTTTTCACTTCAATGCAAGATTATATATATATAACACTTCAAATGATTATTTTTAATATTATAAATGGACAAACAATGAAATTATGTTTTCTCGGAATCAACGCAATGGATCTCCTATGTGTTTTGCGTTGACACATTGAAACTCCTGAGCTTTTTGTTTATTACACTGACATTATTTACAGCATATTTTTTTTATTAATTAATAACATATTTCATGGAACCTTCTTTCTATAAGGTGATTGGACCATGTTTTTACAAATCCTAAATACTAGTGCAATGGCAATGGCAAGGTTCTAATCATACATTAATATCATTAAGCACTAGGCAATGCATGCGTGACTGTTATTGTAAGATAATAGATGGTGTAATTAAAAAAACAGCAACCCTATCAGTTTTTTACAGAAACGATTATATACTTTTTAAAATATTATGTTTCATATCTCATCATATTATATGGGTGAAAAATTTCAGTTTGAATTATTCTTTTATTATCTGAGCTGTACTCTGCTCATGGTTAAATTACAAGATACAAAACTAAAGTCTTTTATAGATTTCCAGTGACCTTGCTAAAAGACGAACATAGACAAAATCAATGAATGCAAAGTGATATCAAAATATTTCCATAATATAAATACAATGATTAAATTGATTATATTGCATTACTTAAAATAAATATGGAAAACAACATATTTATTTGTGATGTATGTCCGATAGACAAATTAATGTATTTAACCGTTGTAAATCATGAATAAAGAAGATAGTATCCATATATTTCTCCTAATTCTCTCCATTCCAAATTGACACCTTGGGAATTTACATTGACGTTGATACATAGACTTATTGCTCTTGGACAACTTTCCAAATACCAAATTATACTTATTCTGATTATATATAAGAAATCAATTACATGTTTCGTTTGTGCAATGTTAATTTCTTGAAAGCTTTATTGTGTGCATTATATTTGGAATTGTCTTTAGATCATGTGCAACATTTGATTTCACATGTACAAACAAAGGATTTGGTTCGTGTCTTGGACCAACTCGGAAGACGCAGTTTTAACATTTTCATTTGCAGACAGGTTCTGCTGATTGAGTGAATAGAAGAAAGGAAGATGTATAATAAGAGGAGGATGATACGTTCTCATTTATTATCTTTATTAGCTGATAAAAATGACAAGGCAAATAATTTATCAAAATAATTTACTTTCAACTATCTGCAAAGCACATTGCAAGTACTTGTTGAAGGAACCCTAGAGAGCAGGAGTAGGTCAATGGTTTCAGTTAGGAATGATAAATGAACAGTGTCAGAACCGATTAATGTAAAACACCCCTACAACATCCAAGTATATTATTACAGTATTCCTGCTGCCACTCTGATTCTGTCACTCCATTTATTTTACACTGAATATTACAGTGTTGAAGAGGAAATTAAAGAGAACAGCAACATGCGTGAGAGCTAAATAAATACATGAACTGAATAGACAGATTAAATACAAACTTTTATTTTGCTTAAGAAAAGTTTTGCCACGGTTACTCATTGTTTGTTTACTTTGCTACGTCATAACTCAGTAATGTCATAAAGGAAATCATTATTTAAGAACATACAATTTTATTGAAAATAGAGACACCTAAGAGTAATACAAATCAATTGTAGATCAATATTCTACTTGAAACATTTGAGAAAAACGCTCTGTTACAATTAAGTACTCTTCTTGGAGTCTGAAAATAACACTCTTTATCTTCCTATTCCTCAAAGCTCTTTAACTTTAGTAAGTCGGTCAAATTCCAAAGGAAATTGAAAGGTACCATGGCGTAAAGGAATTCAATCCTATCATGATGATTGAGATGAAAGATGATCTGAAGGGCATTGTCTAAAATTTAAATGAAGAACTCTGACCAACAATCTATTTACCAGCTATTAGTTCGTCAATATATTTCTTCCTTCCTTAAACCAATTTTAAATTGTGTAATCGCCTTTGTCCGCGAGAAATGAACTTAAATAATGAATTATCAAGGGCTATTTCAGTTTATAAGATGGAACATAACGATCATCTGTGAACTGTTCAAATATTTTATATTCTCATATTCAAGTAAATACACAAACAAAGCATGATTATACTGACTGATAGACCTCATATACCCCAATCTCCTTTTTATCTAACCGAACAAAATATCCATGGATAAAATGTTAATTAAATGCTGTACACTTTAAAATTGAATTAAACATTCAATTGGCATTCAATTTCAAATGAAATTCACTAAGACTTAGGGTCTTGTAATGGAAACCCTCAATCGACAAGACAAGCAACATTTTGTTCTGCAAGTGACAGGAAGTACCAGTGCAAATTATAAACGCTCCAAGAATATCTCAATTGTCTTAAGAGTTTGCACTCTGTTATCACTTAGGTTATGTGTTTACGAGCTGCCTTTTCATTTCAAAATCTGAATGCCTTGTCTTTCCACTTGAATGTAAGATTATATTTACATAAAGCAAACATTTCAAATGATTATTTTTAATACTATTAATGGACAAACAATGAAATTTTGTTTTCTCAGAATCAATGCAATGGATCTCCTATGTGTTTTGCGTCGACACATTGAAACTCCTGAGCTTTTTGTTTATTACACTGACATCATTTACAGCATATTTTTAAAATTAATTAATAACATATTTCATGGAACCTTCTTTCTATAAGGTGATGGGACCATGTTTTCACAAATCCTAAATACTAGTGCAATGGCAATGGCAAGGTTCTAATCATACATTAATATTATCATTAAGCACTAGGCAATGCATGCGTGACTGTTATGTTAAGATAATAGATGGTGGGAGATTTTGAACCATTGTTATAAACGGTTTAGTCCCACTGTGGCCCATCCCATAGTGGGCCGGGTATTTTCACACCCTCTTAACGAGCTCTCCCAGAGTGGGCCGCGGACAATTGAGCTGACCCATAGTGGCCCACATAGGTTTGATTGCCTTAATTAACAGGAGTGATTACCTTGTTAAGAGGTGTCAAGTGATTAACCATTGATAAGACTACTTACTACTTTTGGGGGAAAAAAACAAGAAGTAAGAAAATTAGGCAGCATCATTTATTTACATGGCATCATTTGTTAAGTCTCAGATTACACAGAATTTCTCAGTTCATGTTGACAGTTCATTTACTGGAAAGCATTGATCCACAGGTGAACAGGTAGCTGGCCATGTCTCTCTCACAAGTCATGTACTCTAGGCCAAGCTTGTACAGTTGTGTGTTCACATGTGTGATCCTTCGACGCTTGGTGGGCTGGTGTCCTCTCTCGAGCTGGAGAATGTAGGCGGCCAGGTTGGAATGTTCATCTTTGAAGAGAACAGAAGGATGAGTTCGTACAAGTTCAGATGAGGCTTCAGAGCTCGTTTGGACAGTCGGCTGTTGTAACCCACGCAGTTGTTGTTCGTCCTTGGAGTTTCATGGCGAAAGTGATTCCACACAGGGTTGGGAAGTGTCCAAGTGATCCATGTGTCTCTGAAGTAGGCGTTGAAGTTGCTGCACTGAGGAAGGTCTGGTGTGAAGGATGCGACAAGCTCATAACCAACTGAGACTTGAGACACTGGCAGAAAGGCGAGTCTAATGAACATCTTGAACCATCGACTGATATCTGATGAGTTGTCTCGGTAGGCACTTGAAAGTCCAAGTTCTTGTAACCTCCTCCAAAGTGGAACAGGCATCCTCTAAGAGAAGTGTGAGGCAGGACAGATCTCACTGCGTTGTGAACAGCCAGTTCGAAGTCAACGATGAGTGTGGTAGGGTTGAATGTAAGACCTAGAGACTGTGCTTTAGAGATCAGCAAACTCAATAGCCGGTGGTAAGTTGCACTCTTCTTGTCGGGTAGCAAACAGTACAGCTCTAGCAAAAGGTCGATTCCATTATGTCTACCTGGCACTAACACTCCCTTCGACTCCATAGCTGAACTGACTACAAATGTTTAACATTCTAATATATAGTTTTTCTTCCCTTCTCAGCTACTTACCAAACTTACCGTAGCCTATTTCCTTCCTTCTCAATGTCTAACAGTTAACTTCCTACCACATAATAACCCCTCTACTCATCATTAACACCTTCTCTGATCTATTGCTCACCTGGTTAATCACCCTTAAGACCTTCATTAGTATGTTTTCACAACTAACAACCTCTCCCGCAGTGGGCCGGGCTATCACACCTCATTAACGAGCTATCCCACAGTGGCCCATCGGTCTGCTCATTACGTAATCTACTCGTGGGCCACTATGGGATAACACCGTTATAAACCTTGGTCAGATTTCTCCTATTATTTTGTAGGTCACTTCTTTTCCTGGAATATCCTCTTGTGAGTTTTGGAGGTTTTACTTTTGAAACTAAGACCTGAAAGGCTAGGGCGTTTACTTTTATAAGTAAGACCTGAAAGGTTACTTAGAAAGTATTTGCTGATGAACCAATTTTTATAAGTATTTATTTCTCATGTATATATAGTTAATATATCACATTTGAGATGGTGGGAGTCCAACTTGAAACCCTTCTGAATGATCTGAAAGGACAGACTTGAATTTGTTTTAGCTTTGACAGTTTATAAATTGGAGAAAACACTACGCCGCAGTCGCAAGCTTAAATATTACCTCTAGATCTGGATAAAGCCCTCGGGGTTTAAACCCTTTAGGTTTTTCTTCGAGCAGAAGACCTTGGAGCCGTGTTTTCTCCTTCATTTTACATTTACTAGTCGCAGTAAAACCTCAGACACATGGTAAAACCTACTTAGATGTCCTTACAAGACTAATTGAAATAGGTAGATGTGCTTTATTAATAAGATGAAAAATTACATGTACATTTTGTAAGACGAAGATACGACTCATTTGCTGTTCAGTTAAGAAATATAAGATCATTCCTACGAAACAATTATTGTGATCATTCTTTTTCAATATTGTATGTGATGTAAGCATGCAGCTATGTGAAAACATGTCTTTGTATGCTCCCATAAGCAAACCTGTTTATTTTTGTCATCACCATGTCACTTATGCGATATTCGTAAGATAAAAAAAACATCCATAGAAGTACTCAAATATTCACGAGGATGAACATAAACCTGACTGTATGAATAGCAGGGGAATATTTGTTGTTAAGTTGTTTGTTAAGAGTTTATTTAAGATTGCATTTAGAGAAAACTGTCTTGAAGGACAGAAACGTGTAACTATTTTGAGAGTGGTAATTTAACTTCCAAATGTACACTTAGCATGATTAATGCTTTTCTATATACAGAACGTTGCGTGACAAGCACTCCCAGTTGAAATAAGAACAATACGTTTTGGAAGCACAGGAAGCACGTGTTTTGAATAACCCCATGGAAAACCGTGATGTTTGAATTTATCTACTAAATGAACAATTTGGATGGAACGAGTTATAATTTCTAATCAATCCAAAATGACATTGTATTCAATTTGCTATTCCAGATGATAGATGGGATATACAAACGGTTCCTTTACAAATACAAAACGCCATGCCACATGCAAGCTATTGTGTATGCAAGCCACGACGCATCAGTAACAGTAAGTTGATATTTGTTTCAAACTTGAAACTACAATCTAGTGTCTGACAATTTCCTTTAAATTGCATGTTTGAACGTTACTTGGTTTCATGTCAATCAGAATTAAGGTTCCTTTAAAGAGACCACTAATTACCGTGTCTAAGAAAGCATAACCCGGGTTCAGCCGATTATGTAAATGGGTTTATCAATATTCATTCTTGTACGCATCAGTGAGCTATCTTAACAGAAAATTTTCATTATTGAATTATTAAAAATAATCTACAGTAATATAGGTCCTGTTGATATATTTATCAATATCCGTAAATACATCAGGTCATTCAATCTTTAGAAATATATTCCTGCAAGTTGAGAAAATTACTTTTCTATCCTTTGTCCACGAATTGTTTTTGTGTTATGGAACTGACTTTGTTAAAATTATGTGTCCTTATGTTCATAACTGCTGGTATAATGCGTTCCCTTGACGTCATAAAAAACACTCACTCACAAGTAGAACTGAAGAAATATAGCTATAAGTCTTAAATATGGCTACATATGTTAAATCACATTGTCAGTACATTAGCACAGTTATTTGCATTACTGAAATGGTATATTTCCTTTGAGTTTAAACAGTTGAACGGACGTCTCCTAATATAATGCGTTTTTATATGAATGTGTTTTTGTTGTATTCGTATATGTTGGATAGATCTAAATACAGGCATTACACCTTCAAAGAAACTTCTCGAGATCATATTACTTAGTCTTGTGATATCTTTAGTATTACTTGATAGCATTAAAAAAAACAGTGCATATGCTTTATTTCTAATAAATAGTTTTAATCTTCCCAGCTACTATCCTATGGAATTTAGAAATTCAAATCATCTGCCTCTTCCTGCTCTTAATTATTAAAATGATATATCAATCATGAGTAGAACCTCTGAAACTAAAATAGTTTGGTTTTTAAAAGGATTTATAAGCACTCGCCTAACAAATTATCAATCATTCATCTTGATAAAAAAAAAACTATTCAAGGAGAATGTAATATTCATGTGGTTTTACAGTAACCATCTTTCTTGCATCTAAAAACCGCAGTGAATGTTAGAATTTTAACATGTAAAATAAATGGAAAATGCGACATTTACAAAACATGGCAAATGTAAGAAGTGCAATGAAAGAAATCAGAAACGGGTCAAACCAACACTTTTTGATGCTTACAAAAGGCGTACTTAATGAGGTAAGTTTAACCTAAAATGTGTGATAAGTATCTTATCATCATGATCTAATTTAACAGTATAAAACTTACCAAAATAGAACACAATAATGGTTATGTAGTGTACTAAAGGTTAATGACCAAGGGTGGTAGTCAGAACTGTTCCGGTCAGGGGTAATCAGGGGTACTCGGTCTTCTGGGAGACATATTTATAATTACATTCTATTTATAGACAGTGCCATTTTGCATGGAGAACTGATCATGAGGGTGATAACATGACCCAGATTTTAGCAGAAAGCTTCAAGTAGTGTGAACATGATGACTGATTGAACCCCAATCATGCCAGTGTTTAATGGCCAGTTTAGGAATGGTCAGACATGATGGACATGTTCAATATGGGAATAAGATGTCCTGCTTTTAGGGTTTTATGTCGCAGAGAGAACATGTTATGCTTCAGCTGGTGTACATACAGTCAATAGCTGATATTCATTATTTTCACTGTTTTTTGGTGAATTTGACCAAAAGCCTATTTCTGTCCTAACTAGTTCAATGAAATCATACACATGTCATTTCTACACCGAAATATCACATTCCTGCAATTGATAAGTATTTAATCTCTAGAAGTTGTTTTCTCATATCTTACAAGAATTAATAATTTATCAGGTGAATCAGCCTTTAAGTAATAAAACGTTACTCCGACACATTCCGTTTTTCAGAATAATATAATATAAATACCATAATAAGTAGTTATCAATGGTAACATTTCGCAAAATAGTACATGTGTTGAAAATATATCAAACACTGTTGCATGCATGTAATTGAAAGCTAATTTAGATTAATGTAGAAATTGCCAACAGCTATGCTCATTACATTCTTTTTTTACTATTTTCTTGCATATCTAAAGTCTCTAAATGGCGAATGTCGCTCTTGACCAATTACTTTTCAAGGGAACTTTTTCAAGGGAAGATATCCTTCACTCATGAATAAGTAATGGCCGCGGTCATACAAGATTAATAATTTTGCAGAGCACCTATCGAGGACAACTTTTTATTTCCCTCCCTTTCAAAAAACAGAAATTGATAAATAACATGCACATACTATTTTATTGAGAATATTACAGTTTACAAGGAACTATGCATCCGGTGTGATCTGTGCGAGTTACTGTAATGTAAACCAAGAACACTGCAGGATAACAAACGGTAACATAAAGACAACCACTAAGACATAAAGACTTGTCCAGCATAAAGAATAAGTTATAATTGTTTGCGTGATGCTCTTGGCCACTTTTCAGTTACTATTGTTGCTTATCCAATCGGAAAGTGATAAAATCATTTCAGTAGGCCATACAGATGGTATGATGAGAATACTCTTCAACTAACCTTATAAAATAGTATTATATTGTCTATCACACCAACAGGACACAGATTGTATTAGTTAATGAAAGTTGATCGTTTTGATATTTCATAAGCGCTTTTCTAGTGACTGCTTACCAAAAGAATGTAGAATCATGCATTGTCACTATCCGTGATGCATACATGTGTATAATATGACATGTCAGTTTCATAATAATCTGTATTTATTTATTTATTTATCCGAATGGAACTGCATTGGAGCGGCCTTTAAATAAGCTCCTAGGAGCTCGTTGGCCTATCAATTCATGAAATGTATCTTTTTCATGAATAAAATATGCTTCATCCAATTAGTTTTGTCTGAAGGATACATTATAGATAAAGTCTGAACAGGGTATCACCTTACTAGTATATCATGATGCCAGGGCAAATTAAATTTTTTCTCTATATTTGATCTTAAATACCTGGATATTCACTTATGATTTGGTATTGACTCTTTTAAGTCGTCTTAATGAACAAGTAGGTTGATAATACTATAATGTGAACTGCAACTGATACAGGAACCAGGGACGAAATGAGTGTCCACGTTACCTCAGAATACTTAACATGATTAACCAATTATGTTAAGGTTAGCCAAGTGAAACAGGACATTGAAAACTTTTTGGAAGAATTTAACATTAGAATAAACATTGTGTAAGGGTATTATCGTCGTTTCCATGACGTATCTGCCAGGTATATCCTAAATCTTAGATTTATGATTATACAAAAGCATTGTTCAAGATGATTTCTCGCTTAGGGCAAACACAAGTTTTTAAAGGCGTGTTTTAGAAACATGAACAGATAATGCTTCCTTAAAAAAATATTTGGCTTTTAGAGATATGGTGTAACTATTTTTCGTTGTTTATGACTCATAGATATACTATAAAATATCTTGTTATTGTACATATAATTTCTAACCCTGTGTTATTTATATAAACTTTCTGATATAAAGAAATGAAAGTGGAAATGTGTCATCTTTAATCATGTTGTTAGTTAAATAATTCCCTGATCCAGACATACTGTTTACACATTAATTGTGTTCCTTTAAACTAGACATTGCTACAAGCTACAATGTTGTATCTTTTCACTCACAAGGCATTTGTGCACTCAAAGATAGAGCTGAGTTACTCATTCAGACTGTTGAAAAGATAAATACAATCTTATAGCTGTTCTAATGGGGAAAATAAACCTTCCTTTCTCAACGAACATCTATTTAAGGTTGTTTTTCACTTTTTTGTGGAATTAGATTTTGTCTTCAAGGTTTCAGATTTAGTGATTGACATAAAGGTGGCCGCTAGATGTTTGTGCTTATTGTATATAATTCCTTAAATGCCAACGGACAAGAAATCTGGTAATAATGTACGTTTGAGTGGTCCGCTAATGGGTAACATAAGGCATTTCAGTTTGACCATCTTCCATTTTTTAATCTCTGTCTAAACACGAGAATCTATCATTATAACTATCATTCTACCATAAATGTTCGAAATAGTTTATTTTATTATATATATAATTATGAAATACAATTTGGTTATACAGTGCTCTGTTTATTTCGTCTCCTTTTCAAGAAACACTAGTTGCCAAGAAACGATAATGAAACCTAATAGTGTTTGCATGCATGAACATGTTTTTTTAAATGAGCCATTTTTGGGATTCAAATAGTACCAAATGAATATATTTTACAAGAATGAAAACTGAAAGCATCAAAACGAGACCCAAAACAGGGAAAGTTAACAATACAGCTGGAATATCAATCAGGTATCATTCAGCAATATGAAAATTGGTTAATTTTGAATATTTACAATTGGAAAATGTAAACAATATCAAAGTGTTTCAAGTCTCAAGTTCAGAACATGTACATATTTAAAAATAGTACACGCCCTATAAAATTGATATTTTGAACAGCTTTGGACATGTCCAACGTTTAGAGAGAGACTACCCACGAAAAGACAAAATTATGCATGAAAACAGAGGCAATATTCATAAAAATAGTCCATATTTGATTAAGTTTAGTATTTTAATGGAATAATGCAGAAGTGACATTTAAGTTTCAATGAAACATAACGAATAAAACAACATAATAATACAAGATTGAATGCAAAATGTTAACTTTCTTTCTCTTCATCAAATCTTTATGACGTGGGAGTTAAGGAAAGCATTGTGTGTCATTGCTACACCTTGAAGTGTACAGGAATGTAACTGTAACGTGTAGAAAGAGCATCAGTTTCAAACCCACGCCTCAGGTTTTTTTTATTACTAGGTTTCAACGAAAGAAGGGGCAGAAAACTTTAATTCTTTAGCCTCAGAAAACATTCGATATTGGAAATGGAGTGTAGGGGTGAGATTATTGACGATTTTGAACAGTAACATATATTTAAGAGGGTTTGTGCTTTATTTATATAAATAGTTGTCTAAAGTTGTTTTGAACTGGTTAGAAGTTTTGTAAAATATATGGAATTTATATATTCATTCAAAAAAAATCATATAAAAATAAAATCACGTCATCGCATCATTGTTTTTGTTTGTTGGGGTCTTACAGAAAAACACAGGGTTTTGTAAGAGGGACCTCCAATATCACATCTAAGAAGCTATTATGTGTAAGTTATTCCAGATAGGGAGGTAATGGAAGTGATCTACCGACGTTCACAGGTGGACCAAATTAGAATCCAAGGTGGTTCTTGTCACAAAGGAGACAAAAAGGGGTTTTGTGGGGAAACTACAAGTCACGTACTTTACTCTCAGATTATAATTAGAACTTGACATTACTGTTGAATTCTTAATATCCGCACGAATAATCTAACCCATGAAAAGCTAAAAGTTAACGAACTTGGTAGTGAGACGAGGGTATTCACAAGGTGAACAGTAAGTCACGATTGGTCAACGCGGGCCCAGTGTCGTTTGATAGGAGTTCTAGACAAATTGGTTTCGGTCACTGACCGCTGTCTAGGAGTTCAAAGGTCAAGTTCATGTAGGTCAAGTTCATTTTGTTATTTTAAAGAAGCACATTTGAGTATTATCACTATTTATCGATATCAATATCAACATAATAATAACAATATAAGTAACCAATAGCCTTAGATATCGGAGACAATCCAGGTATTACATTGAACGTATTTTCAAACGATTAGGTGATCATTATTGAAAATACAAAAGAAAAGGAAAATCTAATAAACCGTCTATAAACAAGATGAATCGAGGATGATGAGGGGGACAGTTGGACAGACATACACGGTACTAATCTGTACTGCACTGTACTGTAGTATTTCCCCCTGTTCTACCATTGGTCAAGTCATCGTCATTTTGTAGTCTCACAAGCTGATCAATACTGTTTACATAGGTCTTAACATGATGTTGACGTCAACACGATTCTTTCAATGTGATTTTGAAGTATCGCTTGTTGAAAATGGGTAAACTATTATCCATTAACTGTCAACAGAAACCTTGGAATTCAATGTATGTAATGATGTACATATCATGCAGTAATGCAACAACATCTACGAGGCCATGCTATTGTGCAATAGTTGTCTGTTTAAAATTACATCTCATAAGAAGAGATCTCAAAGAGAATATCCCATGTGTAACATAGTTTTGGATGATAAGATGATATCAAAACTGATGGATGTGCACCCTGCGTCAATTCATCTCATAGAAAGACATATTACAGGTTCTGTCAGTAACCTTCCAGCGCCTGTAACTTTCAGGTTGAATACTGCAGGACAAGTTGTAAAAAGTGGTTTGTTAGACTATAAGACTTCATATAAAGTAGATTGGTATCTAGTGTCTGTAGCTAATAAATATTTTAGAAGATATCTGACATATAGAGTAGACAGGATGGATCCTGTATCTGATATACAGAGTAGAGAATCCCCTTTATCTGATTTACATATAAATAGATCACGTGTATCTGATAAACAGAGTAGACAGCCCCCTTTATCCAATAAACAGAGTAGACAGAATCTTCTGTCTGATACTCAGAGTCGACAAGTGAGCACCCTTCTAAGGAATAGTATAGAGATAAGCGATTGTATCAACTCAGGGAATTGTCAGTTTGTGTGTTGTTGTCTAGAAGATATATATCACGACATTGATGTATTTTATCATTCACTGACGAACTAGAACAAAGGGAGGAGGTGACTGATAACAACGTTCTGACGTCACGTGATTGCTTCTGATCTCAGAAGATTAACTGTTCTCAACGGCCATCGCAAATACGTTGCAGTATTTCTACTGTGCAAAAACAAGTAAACCCTTTAAACATGCAAGGTTTGACTTTGCATTTTGAAAAAAGCACGACACAGTTGAAATAAATTATCAAAAGCTAATGACATGCGAATGAATCAAAATGTTTAAAACCCGTTTGTATGTGTGTTTTATGTGTGTTTTTCAGTCATGATATAATGGAAATCAATAAAATATTATTCACTGCAAAACAAAATTTATGAGAAATTTTTATCATCTAAAAGCTATAACAATAATTCACACAGCAAATAATGGGATTATATCAGTAAAGGTGGGAGTTTATGAGGATGGTAATGGTCATAATCTTTTTGGCAATGAAAACAATGACAATGTATCATAAAGAGTTTTAATGTACTGTAGTAGAAATAAACAATATGAATTAAGGTGACACGACTTCAAATTCGTTGTTTATTTTTATTGAAGGATATTAACACTCGAAAACCAAACTGGCACAATAAGTATGTAAATAAAAAAATCAAAGAATTTCGACCTACACGCACAGTGTGATATCTTTCTTGCTTTTGATGTGTTACTACACATGAACATAAAATACAATGACATAATCGTGGGGGGGGGGGGGGGGGGGGGAAATCATCTTTTGGCCTTGACAAATCATTGACATATTAAGATATGCTCTAGTTTCAAAACAGATGACTTTAACTATAAACTACATATACATGTGTGAGTTTTCTTTTATGAGAAATGTTATTTATCTTATCCTATTCCAGAGCGTGATAATGCATATGTATAGAGTACAGAGTTTCAATGGTATATGTATTAAGGAAACGAGATCAGAACATCGATCTCCGATCTAAGTTTTGTCTTTGTAACATACAGTGGACTTCCCTCAACATGTTACAGACGGGAATCTGATCATCATATTCCATTTAAACGGGCGTTATACATGTTCATACATTTAGGAAATAGTGATAAAGAAAAATGATATTATTCCTTTATTTCTGGGAGTTCTGTCTCAATCCTTTCAGTCTATACCTCTCGGAATTTTACAAGAAATGTTATTTCCTAAATGGCAAGTGGTATTCAATTTCCGTCACCAAGCAAAAACGCGAATCTCAGTCTGTCCTCTCAATAGTTTAACACTTTGATAACAGTTTTCATGTTTGGCCTTTTCTCGTGCTACCAGAATGATAACATGGAAGCAATTAATAAAGACATTCCCCGTTAAGCAAAGGAAGTTGAACAGCGAGTGTCGATAAAAATAAATTAGTGCTGTTAGTTTCGGCTGATACCACAAAACTATTTTGCATCAGAAACGATAACTACAGAGATTCAAAATGTTTTACCCATTGTGTGATGAATACGGCTGAAACACAGTCTTTAGGAGCCATTCATTTTATTCGAATAATCATAGTGCATTTATATCCTCCTATTTCCATGCATGAATCTCAAAGCAAAAATTTAGGGAGTGTCAGTGGTCAGGGTCAATTAAATGTGTTTAAACTGGCTTTGAGCAATGAGAGACTAGGAAAGTCTTTAAGTTCTTAAGGGAGATTATTCTTTGGAATACATCTTAGAGATAAAGCTATGTAAAAATGCTACCCTTTGTGTTTCATGTAGAGGAACTCACCGATTTCATCGATTCATCCAACAAATTCAGCGGAATGAAGTTATTTCTTGTAAGTACAGTCACTGTGTTCTTTGACTTAAAAACGTGTTCGGCTATTCCGGTGCGCTCCTAATGAATGATGGAAGAGATAAAATACTCTAGTTTCAAAGAATTCAATAACGATGACATCAGAAATATGAATTTGATTTCCTCTGCGAGATAGAATCCCAAATGGCCAATCTGTGAGAAATAATAGAAAAACAAAAATGTTGATATCTTTATCTTTCAAAGATTTTAAAATTTAATTTCAGTCTGTTTCAATAAGACAACACAACCAGTTGCTGTTGGTCACATTATCATTCTCTTCATAATGTCAAAAAAATTATCAACAAATATTCCTTCTAATTCATACCAATATTGATTGAAACTAATATTTCCGTCTTTTCATTCAGAACATAGTTTCATGTCCGGTTATCAACTCATTCTTATACAGAGTTAGATTACTACTGATTTAATAAAAGATTGTGTAATTTATCTAATTTAACTTTATTTTAACTCTCAAATCTTATATTTCATATTCGAAAGGCGCCAGAGAATAGATTTAAACGCAGTACAGCGTATGATGTAATTCAGAGCTTCCATGTACAAGTAGCTATGTTACCATAGCAGTAATGAGTACTTAACTGTTTGAACAACGGACCATCCATATATCTTCCAGACAGAACAATGGAACTACAGTTCTTTCCGCTGACCTCTTGTTCTCAATCAATGACGCTATCCAGAGTTTCTTCCCCTGCTGTTTCCGGATTCCTCCCTGTTGGATGTTGGCCATGAGGTGATCAGTCAATTCTCGACAACTTGATGGAATATTGCATGGTAGAAAAAAGTTCATTGACATGAAAAGTTTTATATACGATATAATGGATGGTTTATTTTTCTGTATTCAATAGTGTATTTGTGTACAAGGATAATTCATGTTAGTCGAATAATAGTAATACTACTGACATTATGAAAATTGTAATTTTCCCATGCAAATCATAATTCAGTCTCAAACACTGGCTAATTTAAGCCTTGTTTCCATTTGCAAAGCCTTGTTGCATTCCATTAACTGTTCCGTGTCAGTGTTGAAGTGAGATGCACCTGCGCTGCTACACTATAACCATATGGGACTATATGAAATATTATATGACTTATTTGTTTGAGAGGGTAACTAAGATCCGATTATTTATCCAAAACTGTTTGAGAGGATAATGAATAAGTATGTAAATAAAAAAAATCAAAGAATTTCTACCTACATACACAGTGTGATATCTTACTTGCTTTTGATGTGTTACTACACATGAACATAAAATTAAAAAAATAATCGTTTAGCAATTCTGAGAATCTCACCTCTTTCTATTTCTGCATTGCAAGATGCGAACCATTGGGCATAATCCTCCACTTCCGGCTGCATGATACATGTATCCTCTTGAGATCACACTTAATCCGCATCGCTAATCCAAGAAAGCTGTCTTCCACTGACAAATATTATTTGAATGAGAAATCACTCTAGAAAAGTGTTTGCTAAACAATATCACTGGCCCAAAGACCTGAAGTGTCTTCTTGATAACGAGACTATTTGAGCTGTGTCCGATTCTATAGAAAGTACCAGGTATATTGAGTTAGGATACCTGATGTGTTTACTTCTTGGTGACGAGACTTTATTCAAACTGTTTTCGACTGAATAGTGAAATGTAATTGTGAACTGAAGAGCATGCTTTCATTTTTTCAAAAAGTAAAAAAATACCCACTCATTTGCATGCCTCTTAAACCAGATTCTATTCGCTCGTTGCATAAAAATGTTACCACAATACCAATTTATTTAGTATTCTATATTGATTCAGCAATTAGAAAGTAACAAGTGATTAATATTGATTAAACAGACTCAAATTCAAAAATAGCTAGAAGTTATTGCTTTCAAAATGAGGCCATCTATCTAGGCCAGGAGAAAAAGTATCTGTGTTAAACAATTCTGAATAAAATGTGGTGATGTCAGGGGCGCACTTTACTTAAAATCATGTGTGAATTTAAATGATTTCTGCTCAATGTAACAATGTTTTAAATCTCATTTTGATTTGTTTCTGATTACATAACACACATTTTAAAATGAAGCTTTAGACATCAAGAAATTTTGTGACACGTACTTGTTTTCCCCATTAAATCTTATGCTGAATATGACACATTCATTGATGACCGCATACAAGGTGTATAGCGGTTTCTTTCAGGAAACAAACTTAGTGTGCTAAATATTCGTTTGGCGGTTTCTATAAATCATCACCGATCATCATTGATCATTGTTTGCAAGTCATGAAATTGGTTTGCACGAAAAGTGTCATTCTAAATGGCTAAAATGTTTGCAAATTGAGACATAATAGTCACAAGACTCTAGTGTGATTTCTTTCCTTCACCAATGCTAAGGGAATAAGTTTATTTCAAATTCGCTAATTGAAGTCCGATAAAATGGTCATATTTGTGAAATAATAACGCTTTAGTTCAAACTTTTGAAATGCTGTTAGTGTAGTTTTATTTAAATAACATTTTCCAAGATTCATAAACGCAAAATCCGAAAATATCCATACAATACAAGTCAATTTTAGACTTTACCCGATCATTTTCTAGAAATGTTTGAAGGATTCAATTTACGATACATGAATAGGCAATGTGTTAGAGCAGTCTTGTATATAAATGGGCAACTGTCACTACATGAAATTAAGCTATTTACAACGAATTAAATATCTATTAAAGATGGTATTTACAAGATATTTATTATTTTGTAAACATTTGTAAAGCTTTGTAAAGCTTTGTAAAGCTTTGTAAATATCAACTTTAATAACGTTGAAAAGTTTTGTAAATATCATCTTTATTATTGTTTTAAAGGCCTTCAATGATGTATGTATGTATTCTTGTATTTGTAAATATAGAATTAGTGTACTGAGCATGATTGGAGTACGTGTAACGAGTGTCTTTACACACACAGGACCGTGTTTCTTGGTTATACCAAAGATTTGGGCATATTATATATTTATAATTATTATATATAATAAAATTGTGTGACTTTGTGAAGTATGCATATGAAAATGACTTTGATGAAAAATAATGACTTTTATATAATTCAAACTTTGAAAGAAATACAAAAATGATATGTTAAGAAATAATGACTTTGAAAGGCTTTGATGAAAAAGGGCCTTGACGATCACTTACGTTGTTGTAAAACATTACTTTAAAAACTACTGAAATGACTTTGATAAGGCAAATTGAATTTGAAAAAAAAAGACCAGACAAAAACATTTATTTGATGAAAATAATAATTTATGCAAGGTATTTTATGACTAAAAATGAATTTGATGATGAATTAATTTTACGGAAAATGATGACTGGTTTAAAAGACTTTGATGTGAGATGACTTTAATTGGAAAAATTAATAATTTTATGTAAGATATTTTATGACTAAAAATTAATTTGATGAAAAATTAATTTTAAGGAAAATGATGACTGGTTCAAAGGACTTTGATGTAAGATGACTTCAATTGGAAAAATTAATTTGATGACAAGATAATTTTGATGTAAAATTTTACTATAATGGGACAAAATTAATGACTCCGATGACAAAATTACTTTGATGTAAAAACATCCATTTAGAAATAAGATAATGATAAAACTGGCCAGCATAAGATCAAATGAATTTGATACAAAACGAACGGATGTGAAGCTTAGGTGAACAACTGACTTTTGTTATAATATTGGTGGATGGAAGAAGAAAAGGGATGCCACGATGAATGTATATTATAAATTCAAAGACTAACTAACCTGTCGATGTCATCATCAGCAAAGATAATCCTTAATGCTTGCTTGTGTAATCCTTAATGTGCACTATGTAGTAAATAGTCCATTCCGGTTGGGTAATGGTCATTTTCTGATTCGACACATCAGTAGTATTGTAGATGATGAGTACAGAGAGTTCACGAGCGATTGTCACCGGAGCTGTTCTCTCACTCGGGCCACTAGGGCCTTTGACAAAGTTGATGATAAGTAGGTGAAGTTTTTATATCCTACATTTTCATTGGTTAACATTGTTCAAACATGTCTGCTTTTGATGAATAGGTCCAAACATTGCATATGACTGGACACATCATTGACAATAAACGTCACTAAAAATCAATTATCTAAGAATCCAATAAAAGATAGTTGACAGGTGTTAAAATGCCTGTATAAACCACTAGACGGACTGAAGCCGACTAATTAGCGTGTCGTCTAATTAGCTTAACAGAGTGAATGATGTAATGTTGTGAGATATGTCTTGGAGGGGTAGTCTCCCATAAATCCTACACAGTATAACCCCTACACGTTATCAAAACAAGTCAACAGTCCACCGCACTCCTAATCCCTAGCTTGTTACCTCTTACTATGCAATGGAACGGCCCAGATTAAAAAGAGACAATTGATAGTGTGAGCAAAAAGTTTTATGAACTTATCAAGGACATCAAGGATTTTTTTTTTCAACAGGGGAGGAAATGGCATAAGGGTCTTTTGCATAAGTTATGGGCTAATGGAATACGGGGTTCTCTCTGGTTCGAAAGTTACTTACATTGTTATTATCTGAGAAGTCTAAAATATCGCCTACAGATAAAAACATTGCAGATTTTATGTAGCTCATTTATTTTACCGATATTTGATTATTGTGATTTTATTTGGGAAAAAATCATTAAACATATCCTCTGTATCAATGGTTATGATGTTTAAGCTGTTTTTAGTGAAACTGTTCTTGTTTTGTGTTTAAAAAACGTTTCCTTATCCAACCCTTCCTTCCTTCCTAAATCTTAATTCCCGTAATCCACTCAAGCTCAATCACTTTCATTCCTACTTCATACGTAATCACACGTAAGGGTGAGTTCATTATGTCAGACAGGTAACTGCTTGTGTTTTTTTAAACTAATTGTACAGGATATGGAGTGTATGGGGATATGGGCTATAATCCTTGGAGGTCAGGAGATACCACCTGATGTCAGGGATAAGCAGTTTCAAGTGCAAACAGACAACAACAGAATAAAGAGAAGACCAAAAACCATAAATTAAAATTGTTTATTAAGTTAACAGCACTGGCAGAGTAACATCTAAACTGCGGCATACTCTATACATCAATAGCTAGTATCACATTGGTAATTCAACAATCACAATCACACAAGTTCTGCACACAAACACACACACAAGAACCTTAACATATTTACCATGCAACTTACAAAAGCCTCAGTTCCTCATAAAAGTGCACATTAGGGACAGCATATTTTTTCATATCTTACGGAGATAAAGAAAAGAAAATCCAAAAAATCGTCCCAAATCAATTTGCACTTTGATAAAGCCATTTCAGCATAGGCAGCACTGCAAATCAATGATGATATTCACAACTGTCCGTAGTCAATCACTGTCCAGCCTTCTTCGCGAGGTAAGTGTCCAGGTGCTTGGGAGGTAGATAGAGGGCCCTCTACGCGTCTCAGTCTTAGGGTCTTCGGTGTGCGGGTCTTATTGTAGCTTCGATCAGCTAGACACTTGATTTTCTTCAGTTCACTTGACTCCCACTCCCGTGAACGCACCTTTAAGATTTTGTCACCAGCCTCGTCATCGCTGTCCTCGCTTGACATGAAGGCGGGTCTCTTTAATGCTACTCTGTACTTTCGTTTTATTTCCCCAGGCAAGTCACAGGCATCTAACCCCAACACACGGTTGTGGCTTTTCTGTGGGGGAAACAAAAATGAGCTTATACAAAGTTTCAAAATGATAATTGGTACATTTCAATTAAACATCTGACCCGCTTTTATGCCATATCACCAGTTCAAACATACATATGCTTATTATTAAGAAACGACTCCGCAAATGTTTAGTTTTTGCAAGAACGTATAACATGAGGAATACGCTTGGCAGTTATAAATTAATTATCTTATTATGTTATTTACCACTTAATCTACAATAGCCAAAACAGTATTTTTGAGTCGGGGCATTTAGAAGCGACATTTCTGGATATTCGACTTTCTTGTGAAATACAACACAAGTCTATACATACTGTGTATTATTAAGGTATGTAACTATGTATCTCTCTTGACATATACATCTGTACACTTGTACATATGTCATTCAAATATTTTAACATAGATTTCTAAGCGGTATTAATGTAACTCGTAGGGCGTGTTTGGCGATCCATTTTCAATGAACATAATACGATTAAAATTCTTATTTATTTTGAATTTGGCAAATGGAATTTTAGGAATTGTTTTAAAAAGTGTCTGCATAAAAGATATCATACCACTGTTTTTCGCTGAATCTTACGCATTACGTTGGAATGTTGCTGTTCTTTTCCAGTTCTCTTCCTTGATACCCTCTGCTTTCTTGATCGGAGAATGGTGTTGAATCCAGCTAAAACATATACATGCATACATTTCGATTGCAATTCTTATTTTTAAAAATTAAATGCATTACATAAAAACACAATGTACGCCACAATATTTAGGCTCAATATACCAAGAATAACTTTCGATCAGTCAATATCTATTACTTTTTTTAGTTCAAGCTCTACATCTTTCATTTCATATGGCATCAGAATGACGAGACGTTTATAATAATATCATATGATATTGTGTTTTCAAATCAGGTAAACAGGCAGAATGCGTAACATCCAATATATTATAAAAAAGGACATTGAGTATCTCGGCCTACACATATTATGATATAAAACAATCTTACAAACACACGGCTGTCAACAATATAACAATTATACTGTAGGTAAGAGGTCTGTGATGACGGGTGAATGATTATTCCTTTATTAGATAATAGGATATACTCACCTCTAAAGGAAGTTTCAGTCATGTCTTGAATCTGGACTTTCGCATATGTATAGACGTACGCAACAATGTTCTTGTTGCAAGGGGCATCCATCCTGAAATATAGATCATTAAATTATTTTCCTGGTGGTTTAAACAGGAAATATATTAATTAAAAATTCGAAAATGCCTCTCGTTTCAATTTTTCGTGATAACAATTGCGACTCCAACATGTAAATTCCACACTATTTGTATTGCTAAGTAGTCCAAATTACATTGGGATGTGATTACCTTACATTTTTACAAAATACTAATTTCTTTTTCTACATCTCATGATGCGATAGTAATGTGCTGCAGAGGACCAAAACAGGTTAACTTAATCTAGATAAAACATATACCCATCGTTAACTTGAACCTCCATTCCTTTCTCTTCTTCATTATGCTTGAGAGCTGTGCGAAGTGCTGCCTACAAAAGAAAGTAGATTTTGCAAATATTTTTGTCATGACTAGTAAACGTGCTCAGTGAATGGAGTATATAAAATGTAAGATAAAATTTATAGTTGATTTATTTCACTTTTCATATTTCCATATTTTTAATAGAAAAGATGTTGCAAACAGTGAATTTAAGTACAATGGATATCTGATCAGCAACCATTTGCACAGAAACTAGATGGAACTGATGTAAATCCCAAAGGGAAACCCCAAAACACATTAAAAATGTCCTTAAACATACCCGCACGTGGTTGCTGGCTCTAGCCTGTGGGTCCTTGCCTGTCTGACGGGTTCCTCGTGTCTCTAGCTGATCCACTCGATTTGACAACTGATCAATCTGTAGAACGGAATATATACATGCCACACTTTCAATAATACCTATATAAGTAGCACTCAAACATTAAACTCAATTCAAACCCACCGTCATGTTATAGTTTTTTTACATTATGATTGTCAATGAGATTGAGCGCCACCTAGCGAGTGGTTGAGATGCAGCTGAAAAATATCGCTCCGGCCAAAACGCGTAAGTTAGCCGTTCTTTTGGCTGAATTCGAGTAATTTTGCGAAGACTCAACCCCCTTGATATTCTAGCAACGACGGGGTGCGATACGAACATCTACCGACAACGAATTGGATGTTTTCACGGTGTCTACATTGCATTCATGTCGGGTAGAGCAAACCGAAAGGCCGCCATGCGGGTGCGCGTGCTGCACGTGCCGAAACACACGAGGCTAGGAATGAGACTGAGTTTATTTCTGTCCTGTGTCTGGATACTTACCTGTCAGGATGTGGAGAGTAACCCTGGACCTCCTAAGAAGCAAACTACAATTGACGGTGAAATCTGTGCAGCGGAAGTTATGAAGGAAATTAAAGAAATGAGGTCGGAGATGAAAAAGAGTTTCACTAAACTCACAACGAAAATAGAAAATGTGGAGAAAGATTTATCTGCTCTGAAAGAAGAAAACTCAAATCTCAGAAGCAGTGTAGTTCAGCTGACCCACAAAGTGAGCTCTCTTGAGAGTCAACTGAAGCGGAATAACCTGATATTCTACAACGTTGAAGAATGTCCGAACTCTGATCTGGATTCTGTAATGAATAAAATCATCGCGGATGACATGTGTGTGGAGGAAGAATTCCAAATGGATGAAACACGTCGTCTACCGTCTAAAACATCTGGACCAAAACCTGTGTTGGTTACCTTTCGTTCATTCAAACAGAAACTTGCAGTCCTGAAATCTACGGGGAAATTGAAGGGTGGCGATATTCATGTGTCACAAGACTTCAGTGAGAGCGTCAGAATGCAGCGTCAGAAACTGAAACCTTTTCTCGAAAAAGCCCGGGGGGAACAGCAATTCGCAATGTTCAGGTATGATAAACTCCAAATTGAGAACAAGGTGTTCAAACTCGATCCAAATGGTGAAAAACTTGTGTGTGTAAAAACTCTCCCACCTCATAAACAGGGTAAGCAATCTATCACTACCTAACGGTGGGGCCAGGGCAGCTTTAGACAGTACTTAAATGCTGGTGTTTGGAACTATGAAGGACTTAAAAAGTTACTTAAGAAACCTGTATTTAACCAATTTATCTCTAAGTTTGACTTATTTGGTTTAGTGGAAACATGGGAGGACGGCAACGACAACTTTTCCATTCCTGGATTTGATGTTTACAAGCAACTACGGACTAAAACCACAGGTGCAATTAAAAATTCTGGAGGAATCTCTATTTTGGTGAAACAAACTCTTTCAGTAAAAGTTACCTTGTTGAAATCAAGGTCAGTTAATATAATGTGGGCCAAAATTGAGGATTTAGTCTATGGATTACAGATAATCTGGGGAGTTGTATACTTCTCACCACCTGGATCAAGTAAGTACTCTGAAGAAAATATTTTCGATGTATTGGAAAGTGACATTATTAATTTTCGTGATAAATTTAATGATTGCTGTATCATCATCCAGGGTGACTTCAATAGTCGAACTGCTTCAAAACCCGATTTTATTGTTAATGATGACCCTTCCCATATCCCAGTTGATGAAGAACTTAACTACATTAGTGATGACCACATGAAAACCCGGAAGTCACAAGATACGGTTATAAACAAACGTGGGCGTGAACTGTTGTCATTCTGTATAAACACAGGGATGCGCATTTGTAATGGCAGACTGTTTGATGATAATGGGATCGGCAAGATCACGTGCATAGCAAACGGAGGAATGAGTGTGGTAGATTATGTGCTTTGTTCCGAAAATCATTTAGATTTGTTCAGTACTTTCCGTGTATGTGATGAAGTTGAATCATCTCACTTCCCAATAGTCTACACATTACTTGGAAGTGAAGATTGGGATTTTAATATCCGAACACAAACTGAAAACAAACTTGAAAAAATACGTTATAAGTGGACAGATGAAAAGAAGCATACTTACCTCGACAATTGGGAGAATGCTGATGAGGCCACATTGACCTCTGTGACTGAATTATGCCACCAAGGCAATGTAAACAGTGCATGTGAGAAGTTTCATAATGTTTTGACTGCATGTGCACGTGATTTTCGACAGAAACCTGCTCGCAGTAACAACAATAACAAACACGGTAACTGGTATGATCTGGATTGTCTGGACGCACGGACTGCTGCTCGGCGGAAACTTCGTGCGCTCCGTGCCAATAACTGTACTGAGAACAGAACACTCTACATTGACGCAGTGACATTCTACAAGAAACTGTGTAAACATAAACAATCTGTTTTTACTAAAAGCATTACAGATAATATTATATATTCTTTATCTGAACATAACAGTAAACTATTTTGGTCAATTGTAAAATCGAGGCCAGGAAGAACTCTGAATAACATTAAAGCAAGTGAATGGACTGATTATTTTGAAAAATTATTCCAGGGTCTCAATACATCATCCGAGGAAATTGAATTCTATGACTTTGTGTTACAGTTTGTCAACTCTATTGATAGTAACTTGACTGACTCAACAAGTGATATGGAGGGTCTAGATAGACAGATTTCTTACCAAGAGATTGTGGATGTTATTGCAGAAATGCATGGCGGTAAGGCCCCTGGTCTTAGCGGCATACCAATAGAATTTTTCAAACACGCCCCAAGAACGTGTATAGACTTACTACAAACTTTATTTAATGTTGTGTTATCAACCGGAATATATCCGGAAATGTGGACAATTGGAGTTATCATTCCTCTTCACAAGAAAGGGGGTGTGAATAAACCATGCAATTACAGACCCATAACATTGTTGGAAGTTTCCGGTAAAATATTCTCTAAAGTTATCTGCAATAGGCTTTATCTTTGGTCAGAAAGTAACGATATATTAGTTCCAGAACAAGCAGGCTTCAGAAAAGGATTCCAGACAATTGATAACATTTTCATAGTAGATACTACTGTTACTAAATATTTATCTTTATATAAAGGTAGATTGTATTGTGCCTTTATCGACCTGAAAGCAGCTTTTGACTCTGTATCCAGGAGCGGTTTGATGTATAAACTTTGGGTTAACGGTGTGAAAGGTAAAGTGTTTCGTTTAATCAGTAATATGTATACAAAGGTTATAGCTTGTGTTTCTCTCCAGGACAGTTACTCAGAGTTATTTGAATGTTTATTTGGTGTAAGACAGGGTTGTCAGATGTCACCATTTTTGTTTTCCTTGTACATTAATGATATCATTGAGTCCTTGGGAGATGATGGACAAAGGTGTATCGAGTTAGGAGTATTATATGTTTTCATGTTGCTCTTTGCAGACGATATGGTGATTTTGGATGGTAGTGTAATCGGATTACAGAGAAGACTGGATAAATTGGCAGTTTATTGTAATAAATGGCAGTTGATGGTTAATGTAGATAAAACCAAGGTCATGGTCTTTCGTCGAGGTGGGAGGTTGAGGAAGTATGAAGGATTTTCGTTTAATAATTCTAGACTGGAAGTAGTTTCGTCTTATAAGTATTTGGGCGTTCATTTTTCTAGCTCGGCATCATGGCATGTTACGCAGGCAACTCTCTCGGTGCAAGCTCTAAAGGTTATCCGTTCGTTAAGATCAAATGTCAATGATTTCATTAATTTGCCAATTAATGTTTTGTTACATATATTCGATGTCAAAGTTCTCCCAATACTTTTGTACGGTTCTGAGGTCTGGGGATTTCATCCTTCTGCTGCAGTGGAGCGTGTTGCAGGCAATTATTATAAACAGGTTCTTCATCTGGGTCGAGGCTCTCCTTGTATTGCTGCTCGAGGTGAATTGGGTCGCTTTTCCATCAAAGTCAATCAATACTTAAGAATAATCAAATATTGGATTAGAATTTTGCATCAGGATGTTAACAGTATTTTGTGTAAAACATATAATTTCCAATTCTTAAACGCAGAAGCAGGTAGAAAGTGTTGGGCTCTAAACGTTAAAAATTTGCTCTTTAGTTATGGATTTGGATATGCTTGGGTAAATCAGGATGTTGGGTGTGTCGAAAGTTTTATATCAGAGTTTAGAGATAGATGTATTATGATTAATAACCAGAGATGGTATGAAAGTATTTGTAACATGTCTAAATTGGATGTTTTTCGGACTTTTAAATTTGACTTTAGGTTTGAACCATATTTATCTATTATTACTGTTCCTGTCTATAGGATAGCCTTAACTCAGTTTCGTTGTTCCAGTCATATTTTGCTTGTAGAAGAGGGTAGGAAGTATAATTTACATCGTAATGAAAGATTATGTCCTTTTTGTGTTACCCCTTGTATTGAATCTGAATACCACTTCTGTTTAAGATGTCCATATTTTGCAAAGTTAAGACATGATATTCTACCTTTGTACTACTGCACCAACCCAACGATGGAAAAGTTTAAACAACTTATGTTATCTGTTAATCCAAAAACTGTTAATCAGTTAGCAAAATATGTATTTCTTGGTTTAAAAATGAGGAAAAAGTACTTTGAAAATATTGCTGTATCATGTTGATTACTATTATATTTTACGGCGCTTGTATCGATATGTATTAGCTTTATGTACTTGTATAATGGGCCTGTGGCCCCTTTACAGTAATAAACTCATTCATTCATTCATTCATTCATTCAATGTAATATGCACCCTCCAAGATTTTCCTGGGGATTGATATGACTTAGAAATACTTGCCAATTAGATAGTGAAGAAATATAACATGGTTATATTGGAGATAGAACTACCTTCATTAGTATAAATTCGTGTACTTTTTCAGGCCGAGTCTCATGCGGAATTCGAACTCACGCCCTCAGAGTAAGGCAACTATCGACAGTATTGACTTTACCGTCTAGTAAGCTGTTTGTATAGTTGCCTTACTTTGAGGGCGTGGGTTCGAATCCTGCATGGGACTTGGCCCGAAAAAGTACATTAGTAGAAGTTTGACATTAGTTTGACAGCGGCCGCCTACTGCTTTAGAAATAGTGCTCTTTAACCTTTTATGCGTAAGTTAATTACATATGAAGTAACAGTTTGACAGCGGCAACCTTCCACTATAGAAATAGTGCTCTTTCTGCTAATGAAACAATGTTGGTTGTATTACATCTGAATTTCAAACTATTACTTTGTATTTTTAGGACATTTCGCAATGGACAGCTTCACTAAAAGGAAGAGATGTGAGGACTGTGGTGATTCCTTTGCCAACCTGGAAAGCGTCAAGCGACATAAGCTTCACTGCCCAGAGCAAACACTTCATGAACCAGAGAACACAACTGAAGTCAGCGACAGCAGTGATGACGAGGAGATTTACCTCAATGACGAAAATATCAGTGACCTTCTTCAGAGTTTTCAACCATCAACTCAACCGGAAGCAGATACTCCACCTCAGACATCAGAGTGCATGAAGCCCTTCATGAGATCACTGGTGCTATGGACATGCCTTTTCCTCTGTTTATGGCAGTCCGTGTTTTTCATTTCCTCGAGTGCCATCACACTGCTTTTGCAATTCACCCATGCTGTCTTGACTGTTGCTGCTGAACACTTCAAGGCTCTATCTGTTGTTTTGCCACTTTTCCCTAGTAGTCTGTACTTACTCCGCAAGCTTCTAAAGATAGACCGCAATAACTTCATTCACTATGTTATGTGTCCCTCTTGCTTTAACATTTACCTTTATGCAGACTGCCTTACTGTTGTGGAGGGAGAAACACTTAGCAAACACTGTCCATTTATATCACAGCCAAACCACCCAATAAGACACCATCGCAGACCTTGTGGTGCTAAGCTTCTGCAATCCGTTGTACTTCCGTCTGGCAAGAAGAAGCTAATACCGTATAAAAACTACTATTACAAACCTCTCAAGGAATCTCTTATAGGGATGGTATCAAGAAGGGGATTTCAGGAGAAGTGTAACCTTTGGAGATACAAGAAAGATGATGGGTCGACTCTTCGAGATGTCTATGATGGACAAATCTGGAAAACATTTCAAAGTGGAACATTCTTTTCAAAGGATAGAAATTATGGACTAATGCTGAACTTAGACTGGTTTCGACCCTTCAAGCATACATGATATTCTGTTGGAGTTGTGTATATGGTCATCTTGAATCTTCCTAGGCACGAAAGATTTAAGCGCGAAAACAGTATTATTGTATCCATAATACCACATATGAAAAAAGAACCAAAGACAAACACATTTGTGAAACCACTTGTTGATGATTTGCTTCAGGCCTGGAATGCAGCTTTTCTGTCAAGTGTGGACTCATAACAAGAACATTTCGACTTGCCCTTATCATGATTGGTTGTGACATTCCTGCATGCAGAAAACTATGTGGTTTCCTTGGCCATTCAGCGGTTCAAGGTTGTTCTCGCTGTAAAAAATCGTTTCCTGGTGGAATCGGTAACCGTGATTACAGTGGTTTTGATAGGAGTACTTGGCAGCAAAGAACCTCAATTGATCACACAAGAGAAATTCGAGAAATTACGTGATGTAATACAAAGCAGGCTCGAGAGTCCCTGGAATCTCTATATGGAACAGGGTACTCGGTTTTGAGTGAACTGCCCTATATGGACTTAGTTAGAATGTCAACAATTGACCCTATGCACAACCTGTTTTTGGCACCACTAAACACATGCTGCATGTATGGCCAGACACTGGTGTACTGACAGAGAAGGACTTCAACAAGGTTCAAGAGCGAGTTGACTCGGTTGAGTGCCCCAGTGACATTGGTCGTATTCCAAACAAAATTTCATCAGGGTTTTCCGGATTTACTGCTGAGCAATTTAAAAACTGGACTTTGTTATTTTCTATTTTTGCACTTAATGGTGTTATTGGTGATGGACACTTGGAATGTTGGAGGTCATTTGTGATGGCTTGCCGTCTCATGTGCTGTCGTTCTGTGACTCAGTCAGACGTTAAGATGGCTGATAGTTTTCTCATGATATATTTTATGAATAAGCAGCAATTTATAGAAAAAAATATTCATGACTCCAAATTATTCTGGTCAGAAATAAAAGGCTTAGGTAAAACTCAAAAGTAAACAATATCAATATTAAAGACTGGTATACCTATTTTAAAGATGTGTTCACATTCACAGATACTGACATGAGCTTGGAAAACCAGCCCCATGAGTCACAAAACAATACACATTCACAACTAGACACTGAGTTTGCTAATGATATACTGGATTCACCCATTACTAATGATGAGATCCTAGAGAGTATACACCATCTGAAATGTAACAAATCACCTGGGGTAGATCAAATCATCCCTGAGTTTTTTAAACACTCTTCAGATATTATTGTTCCTTACCTTGAACTAGTATTCAATGTTATATTAGAAAATGGAACCTTTCCAGATACTTGGACACTTGGGATTATTGTGCCAATACATAAACAAGGTGATGTTAATAATGTAAATAATTACAGAGGTATCTCGCTGCTAAGCATATTTGGTAAACTATTTACATTCATTGTTAATAAGAGGCTAGTGTTTTGGGCAGATACTCTCAACAAAATTAATGAAGAACAAGCTGGTTTTAGAGAGGGCTACTCAACTATTGACAACATATTTATTCTACAAGCACTTGTTGATAGATACCTTAGTGTGAAAAGTGGGAGATTTTATGTGCTCTTTGTTGACTTTGCCAAGGCGTTTGACTCTGTGCAGAGGGGGAAATTATGGAACCTATTAAGATCACATGGCCTCAGCAACAAAATGAATAAACTATTAGGTAGCATATATGAGAATGTAAAGGTATGTGTACGTAATAATAATGAGATTTCGGAAACCTTTATTAGTCAGTTAGGAGTCAGACAAGGGTGCATTTTAAGCCCATTTCTCTTTACATTTTTCATAAATGAACTAGCAGTACAGATACATTCCAACTGTAACTATGGTATTCAACTTCATCCGGATATTACTCAGATATTTTTGTTGTTGTTTGCAGATGATATTATTCTCTTTTCATCAACAATTAAAGGATTACAGAGCCAAATTAATGAACTTGAGTTGTACTGCGATAAATGGAAGTTATCAGTGAATATGAATAAAACGAAAGTTCTTGTATTTAAACATGGAAGTCAGTTATCAAGAAATGAACAATGGTATTTTAAGAGAGAAAAAATAGAAACTACAGGATTCTATAAATATCTTGGTGTTTACTTTAGCAGAAACCTGTCATGGCATAAACATACAAACCAAGCTGCAGTACAAGCAAATAAAGTTCTAATTAGTATAACCAAGAATCTGAAAGTTTTAGGAAATATTTCATATCAATCCTTATTTAAAATATTTGATGTAAAGATACTCCCAATCCTATCATATGGGTCAGAAGTATGGGGCTTAAAACATTTTGATGCTATAGAAAAGATTCATTTATATGCTTGTAAAAAGTATTTGGGTGTTAAGATAAACACATCTAGTCTGATGGTGTATGGAGAATGTGGACGATTCCTATATATGTACATTCGAATTTAAAAGTAATTAAGTATTGGCTTAGACTTATTAACATGCCCTCATACAGATTGCCCAAAAAGGTTTATAACATGATGATATTGTTTGATAACAATGGTAAAAGAAATTGGGTGACAGGTGTAAGAAAATTACTTTTTAATTTTGGTTTTGGTCATGTTTGGAACGACCAAAATGTGTATTCAATAAATGTTTTTATACTTTCATTAACTCAGAGATTAAAGGATATTTATTTGCAGACATGGACAACATCGATGGCCCTAACACACAAATGTTTCTATTACAAAATGATTAAATCTGAAATAATCATGGAGGATTATCTATCAAAGATTGCTGTTAAACAATTTAGAATAGCTTTGTCACGTTTTAGATGTTCCTCACATGAACTTTTTATTGAGACAGGACGCTATATGAAGATACCAAGAGAAGAAAGAATATGTAATCTCTGTAACTTGAATTTAATAGAAGACGAATATCACTTTTTACTTGTATGTCCGCTATACTTACATCTTAGAGCAAAATATCTAAAAGCATATTATTTCAGATATCCTAACGTTATGAAATTATATGCACTACTATCAAACTCAAATTGTAATATTCTGCAAAATGTTTCTATGTACATATATTATGCCTCCTTGCACAGACAAAATATCCTAAAGTAAATTATACTGGTATTAATGACATATGTGTTATTGAAGATATCATATAACATTACTTGACAGAGAATTATATGATTTTATCTAACATATTTGTACAAATTTGTAAATATTGCATGTACCAATTGTACTACAGGCCTGTGGCCTTTAAGTATTGAATAAAGATTGATTGATTGACATTGGTCGTATTCCAAACAAAATTTCATCAGGGTTTTCCGGATTTACTGCTGAGCAATTTAAAAACTGGACTTTGTTATTTTCTATTTTTGCACTTAATGGTGTTATTGGTGATGGACACTTGGAATGTTGGAGGTCATTTGTGATGGCTTGCCGTCTCATGTGCTGTCGTTCTGTGACTCAGTCAGACGTTAAGATGGCTGATAGTTTTCTCATGATATATTTTATGAATAAGCAGCAATTTATAGAAAAAAATATTCATGACTCCAAATTATTCTGGTCAGAAATAAAAGGCTTAGGTAAAACTCAAAAGTAAACAATATCAATATTAAAGACTGGTATACCTATTTTAAAGATGTGTTCACATTCACAGATACTGACATGAGCTTGGAAAACCAGCCCCATGAGTCACAAAACAATACACATTCACAACTAGACACTGAGTTTGCTAATGATATACTGGATTCACCCATTACTAATGATGAGATCCTAGAGAGTATACACCATCTGAAATGTAACAAATCACCTGGGGTAGATCAAATCATCCCTGAGTTTTTTAAACACTCTTCAGATATTATTGTTCCTTACCTTGAACTAGTATTCAATGTTATATTAGAAAATGGAACCTTTCCAGATACTTGGACACTTGGGATTATTGTGCCAATACATAAACAAGGTGATGTTAATAATGTAAATAATTACAGAGGTATCTCGCTGCTAGGCATATTTGGTAAACTATTTACATTCATTGTTAATAAGAGGCTAGTGTTTTGGGCAGATACTCTCAACAAAATTAATGAAGAACAAGCTGGTTTTAGAGAGGGCTACTCAACTATTGACAACATATTTATTCTACAAGCACTTGTTGATAGATACCTTAGTGTGAAAAGTGGGAGATTTTATGTGCTCTTTGTTGACTTTGCCAAGGCGTTTGACTCTGTGCAGAGGGGGAAATTATGGAACCTATTAAGATCACATGGCCTCAGCAACAAAATGAATAAACTATTAGGTAGCATATATGAGAATGTAAAGGTATGTGTACGTAATAATAATGAGATTTCGGAAACCTTTATTAGTCAGTTAGGAGTCAGACAAGGGTGCATTTTAAGCCCATTTCTCTTTACATTTTTCATAAATGAACTAGCAGTACAGATACATTCCAACTGTAACTATGGTATTCAACTTCATCCGGATATTACTCAGATATTTTTGTTGTTGTTTGCAGATGATATTATTCTCTTTTCATCAACAATTAAAGGATTACAGAGCCAAATTAATGAACTTGAGTTGTACTGCGATAAATGGAAGTTATCAGTGAATATGAATAAAACGAAAGTTCTTGTATTTAAACATGGAAGTCAGTTATCAAGAAATGAACAATGGTATTTTAAGAGAGAAAAAATAGAAACTACAGGATTCTATAAATATCTTGGTGTTTACTTTAGCAGAAACCTGTCATGGCATAAACATACAAACCAAGCTGCAGTACAAGCAAATAAAGTTCTAATTAGTATAACCAAGAATCTGAAAGTTTTAGGAAATATTTCATATCAATCCTTATTTAAAATATTTGATGTAAAGATACTCCCAATCCTATCATATGGGTCAGAAGTATGGGGCTTAAAACATTTTGATGCTATAGAAAAGATTCATTTATATGCTTGTAAAAAGTATTTGGGTGTTAAGATAAACACATCTAGTCTGATGGTGTATGGAGAATGTGGACGATTCCTATATATGTACATTCGAATTTAAAAGTAATTAAGTATTGGCTTAGACTTATTAACATGCCCTCATACAGATTGCCCAAAAAGGTTTATAACATGATGATATTGTTTGATAACAATGGTAAAAGAAATTGGGTGACAGGTGTAAGAAAATTACTTTTTAATTTTGGTTTTGGTCATGTTTGGAACGACCAAAATGTGTATTCAATAAATGTTTTTATACTTTCATTAACTCAGAGATTAAAGGATATTTATTTGCAGACATGGACAACATCGATGGCCCTAACACACAAATGTTTCTATTACAAAATGATTAAATCTGAAATAATCATGGAGGATTATCTATCAAAGATTGCTGTTAAACAATTTAGAATAGCTTTGTCACGTTTTAGATGTTCCTCACATGAACTTTTTATTGAGACAGGACGCTATATGAAGATACCAAGAGAAGAAAGAATATGTAATCTCTGTAACTTGAATTTAATAGAAGACGAATATCACTTTTTACTTGTATGTCCGCTATACTTACATCTTAGAGCAAAATATCTAAAAGCATATTATTTCAGATATCCTAACGTTATGAAATTATATGCACTACTATCAAACTCAAATTGTAATATTCTGCAAAATGTTTCTATATACATATATTATGCCTCCTTGCACAGACAAAATATCCTAAAGTAAATTATACTGGTATTAATGACATATGTGTTATTGAAGATATCATATAACATTACTTGACAGAGAATTATATGATTTTATCTAACATATTTGTACAAATTTGTAAATATTGCATGTACCAATTGTACTACAGGCCTGTGGCCTTTAAGTATTGAATAAAGATTGATTGATTGACATTGGTCGTATTCCAAACAAAATTTCATCAGGGTTTTCCGGATTTACTGCTGAGCAATTTAAAAACTGGACTTTGTTATTTTCTATTTTTGCACTTAAGGGTGTTATTGGTGATGAACACTTGGAATGTTGGAGGTCATTTGTGATGACTTGCCGTCTCCTGTGCTGTCGTTCTGTGACTCAGTCAGACGTTAAGATGGCTGATAGTTTTCTCATGAGATTTTGTTCCCTTTTTGAGCGCCTTTATGGTAAAAATTGTGTGACTCCAAACATGCATCTACATGGACACCTTGCGGAATGCATCGTTGATTTTGGACCTGTTTATTCATTCTGGCTATTCAGCTTTGAAAGGTGCAATGGGATATTAGGGGATATGCCTACCAACAAGAGAGACATTGAACTTCAATTGATGAGACAATTTCTGTGTCACTCACACTTGTTAGGATTCACTACAACAGACGAGTTTAGTTTTTCTCAGACCCTTCAGCCATTATTTAACCAACTTACATGTGGTACACAGGTTGGTACATTAGGTACTGTCAATGAATCTGACGATCATGAACTGAAACAGATGTCATCCCGATTGAATCCAGTACAAGGACTCAATTGGACCCAAATAGATTTGTATTATTTTCGAAAATATAAGGTGTTAGGTTTAGATGGCCTTGACCAAATCTACCTGTCAGACATGTACAAATTTCTATACGGATGTGACCATGTACGTTTGGTGCCTGCCTTCAAGGAGATGAATACCATTTACCTTGGGAACCAGATGTTAGGTTCAGCTCGGGGAAGCAGTCAGAGATCATCGTACATCACTGCATACTGGACTGATGACGATGGGGAGATCAGATGGGATGTCCATCCAAGACCAGGGCAAATTCAACGCTTTCTGCAGCATTCTATATTTCTTGACAATGTTGAAAAGCCCCACCTTTTAGCGGAGGTGAAGTGGTTGACACGATTACCTGATACTGAACGGCATCACTGTGGTCGACCACTTGAAGTATTGCATCCAACATGTACGGTTGACAAGGGTCCCTCAACATTTATGCCAGTGCAGCGTATCAAGTCAAAAGTGATAAGAATGCATGGCCATGTTGGGACTAAACGTGTGATGTTTGTGTGTTCCCGGGACCGATTTGTATCTGTGTAGCCCTTGACACTTGAATATGGATTTGAATACTTGTATATATATTCAACTGTAACAAAGTTTACATATTCACTTGTAAATAGAAATAGTTGATGTATCATTAGTACTGTTAATTTGTATATATTACCCTGATTGTACATAGTAAATGGCAAATTCATTGTAAATGTAAAACTGTCTATTAATATCATGTTTGTGTTGTATATAATGATAACCCGAATTGTAAATAATTGTACAGTGATTATGAAGCATAAAGCTATTTATGAACTGTATCAGTTGATATTGTTGAAGGATACGATTGGAAATTGGCTAATGAAAGAGATTAATGATTTGTGTCGTGGTAGACCATACAACAAAGACAACAAGACAGGGTTATCTCCTGTCAAGTCTGGGTTGTTCTCAAATAGATTATTTAAGTTGAAACACAGTGTTTGTCACGAGAAGGTATCAAATACATTATCAAATTATGCATCTCACAAGTCCAGTGGCACTAGGCATAAAATGATGGAGAGGTCATTTAATTTAATAATCTGATTGTGGAAATCGCCACTGTATTTCTACAGATGATATGTTGAATATATACAAAACGACTAAATATGGTATTTAGTACAATATACAACTGATTAAATATGATATTTAAATAAACATTAAAACTATTAAAGATGATATTTACAAATATTTAAAAAAGAGTAAAGATGATATTTACAAATATTTAAACAGATTAAAGATGATATTTACAAATATTTAAAAAAGATAAAAGATGACATTTACAAATATTTAAAAAATATTAAAGATGATATTTACAAACATTTACAAACATTTACAAATATTTACAAACATTTACCGATATTTACAACGGATTAAAGATGATATTTACAAAGATTAAATATCTATTAAAGATGGTATTTACAAAATAAGAAATATGTGTAAAGGTAATAAATATCCTCTGTTCACCCAGTGTGTAGTGTGGTATACACTTTTATTGGTAACTATACACAGTTCTAAACGATATACTTAATTGGAGCAGAAAATGCATTCTTTTTCTGATTTATTTTCACAGAAAAGATATGTGAATGCTACGCAATCAAATATACCTGACCTAAACATTGATTGAAAAAAAAAGATATTCGAATGATGATTATGATAAGAGTTATGAATCTTGGCTCTGCTCAAGACTCTGTAAACAAGGGTATCTATTAAGCAGATATTGTATACAACTTTACAATTTTGTTGTGTAAAACAGTCTGTAAAAAAAGATGAAATTATTATAATCGAGAGGAGTAATAAATAAGAGTTATGCATGCCTTTTGTAAAACATGAGATTATTTGAAAGAAATCGATTTTGTATTCAAGTAGGATCAGGCATTTAATTAAGCATTATATTCTTTCAATTATTTCCCGTCGTTAACAAACAATTTGTTCCAAGTATTCTGGATAAAGAATAATGACATTTATCAGCCTTAAAAAAATGTTTATTATAATAAGAAGAATATGTCTAGAAATCAACCAGGGCAATACAATTTAGAAATAGGGATCGTGAAGGAGAGAGACGCAGATCATAGTCAGTAAGTTGATTTGAACCGATGTCATTTCCTTGTTGCTGTGTGAGGCCAAACAGTGTGACATGAGGCTAGTTAACGGTTTAATCCTGCAACGCTAACTTTGGTAACATCAGAAGGACGAACCGCTATGAATATAGAATGTATTACATCATGAGATGAGACTAGTTTACAGTTTAATCCTGCAACGCTAATTTTGGTCAAATCTGCAGGACGAACCGCTTGCAATAAAGATCACCAAAAGAGACAAGTGGATAACATTATTGAGACAGGGTTCATGAAATATGACATCCATTCCTTACTGAAATAGCAATATACTCCCAAACGCCATTTTGCTGATAATAAGACATTGACATCCGGAAATATTGTCTGGTCTTTTAATACAAATAACTCCATGGAATGACACTGGATCAGAGGTTACAGGCAGTAAGTTGATTAACTCAGTGAGTGATTACTTTCCGGCCGACAGACACTTGCTATGGGAGACAAACTTGCATTGGACATCACGCTCAGCAGTGTTTGTGAATACACAAAAAAGATTCATTGGTAATAAATATAGATTAGTTTCCATGACAAAGTTCACATTTACTGAATTATTTTTGTCTCGTTGTGCTAATTTGTATTTTATTCATCTTGATTATGTGTAATGATTTGAAATACAAAATGTGTGTAAACACACAATATAAACAACGATAGTCTGCCCTCATGGATGTGTGAATTTATTATTAACAAACCCATTCAGTGAGATTTCTTGTACTGTTTGTCACATATGAAGTTCCATTTGATGAGTAATTCTGGAATCTATAGCTAATAAGAGTACTGACAAACATTATCCAACAGATCTTGATGACATCTGCAGACACTTAGCGAGAGACATATTGTGGTGTCATGGTTTATTAATGTTTAATTCATGCAAGCAACGCTATCCAATACGTTATATATCATACTGTAATGCTCTTCATGAATAGCATTATATTACAATCTATGTTTTAGTAGATAATGTTAACATTTCAAGCAATATCTATCATACTCAATACTTTTGATTGAATGTGAGGTGTTCAATGAAAGTAATATTACTAAAATGGGGAAGCATCAATAAACTGATAAATATGAAATATTTCATTTGAAATAACAAAGGCATTTTCAATTAAGAAGTTGTTTGCATAATAGTGTACTGTTCATGAACAATCCAGCCAATTGGTCGGACACGCATCACAGATGACAGTTTCACTGATTTGGATCTAACAAGTTTTCAGTTGATTCAACATTGAACTAAACACTGAATTATACTGAATTCTAAGTTCAGTAACAATTCCCCTCACGCAATTGTAGAGGAACAGAGAGTTACATGTATACAATGAAGTAACACAAATTCATGTCCCATATTTAAACACCAAATAAATATAAACTCAAAAGACAAGTCACCATATTAAATAGATTCTTCAGTCACACACATCCCATTTTCTCGAAATAGAAATCGATAACTATTAAGGCTGATAGATATTGATCTTAACAAATAACCCTCTTAGTTCTTTCATAATGTACCGTGGGCCATGGCAAGTACCATGGTTCTTCTCAACTTATACGTTTTCATAGCGAAATGCGATACACTTGATTAGCTTATCTTTAATGAAAATGGAATAATACTCTCGGGGCCAATGTTCAAAGCTATAAATTCAAAAGGTAAAACATAGTTCATCACCGTAATATAATAAGCTTGAAATTATCTTTTAGCCTTTGAAGATAATGATAAAAATATAATGTATAGGCAGTGATAAAAAATAAACATGTATATGATATATTACAACAGTAGTTTATTGCAACTTTTTCGTTTGACGTGTTTAGGCGAATACAAACACAATAATAAACTTGTGAATATTTTACTTTTTTCTCGTTTAATACGAAACACGTTTAATAAATAGGAACCCTTAGTAAACTCTATTTATCTGGGGCAAGTAATTCATTATCAAAACATATAATGGAAACTGCAGGCTGTGACATATCACATCTATTGGAGCTCTAGAGATTATAATTGAATGTAAATAACACTTTCCAATAGGAAGAACTTAATTAAAATACAATATCGATTTCTTACAATTAAAACCATCCAATGTTCAACAGTACAGTTATAACTCATTTACGATCTCATTGTACCACTTCTTTACAGACTGTTCTACAGAGAAAAATGAAATTATAAACTTTTTGAGATATCAGCTCAATAGATTCCCTTGTTAATATAATGTTGTGCAAAGCGGTAAACAGCATTGCTGGTAGGCAAATTATAATCACAAGCAATTTGAATTGCTTTATTTATCAAGTCAATATCTTGGTCAAATTAACTATTATGAAAACTATCGATACAGAGGTCCAGTGTCATAAGTATTGACATAATCATCATTTGTATCTCCATCAAGGTCTTGGTAAAAAATTAATACTATAAAACCGATGATCGTGAAGTTCAGTAATGATTCCTCTCACGTTATTGTAAAGGAAAAGAGAGATATAAAGTGAGTTAAAAGATATTTCATGTCCCAAATTTAAAAACCATATATATAAAATCAGAAGAAAATATTCACCATAATACCATAGATTGTTAAGCCACAGTCATCCAATTTACTTGAAATAGAAATCGATAAAGGTTGATAGATATTGATCTTAACATCTTTGTTCTTTCTATATAATCATAATGTACCAAGGTCAAATGCTCTTCTCAAGTTATATGTTTAAATGTGAAATGCGATTAGCTTGATTAACTTATCTTTAATGATATTGGAATAACACTCTCAAGGCCAATGTATACAATTTCAAAGCTATAAAATCACAAGGTAAATCATAGTTCACCAATGTAATATGATAAGCTTGAAGTTATCTTAAAGGCTTTGACGATAACCGATAAAAAAAGTCAATGTATAGGCAGTGACAAACATGTTCGTGCTATATTACACAAATAACTGTCGGTTATTTCGTTTCTCTTATGTGGGCGAATAATAAACAGAATAACCAACTTGTTACCATTTCACTTTTTTCTCGTTTGATACCAAACTCGTTTAATTAAAAAAGTAATCCATAGTATATTTGATTTATCTCGGTCATGCCATTCGTTATCAAAACTTAAAATGAAAATTACAACCTCTGACATGGACCCATCTCTTTAATCGTAAATAGCACTTTCTAATAGGAAGAACTTAATTAAATATAGTATCAATCTCTTGAAATTAAACCACCTAATGTTTTTAATTGGTTACATTACTCATTCAATAGTGCAGTCATAACTGTTATTGATTTATTCTCAGTTATGATCCATTTTATCACATCATTACAGACTGTTCTACAGTAAAATGAAGTTGTATGAGATATTAGCTTAATAGATTAGCTTGTTGACAAAGCTTTTAACAGTAGAATTACTTTTCATAATCATCATTTGAATCGCTTTATTTACCAAACCAATGGATTGGCTAAATAAACTATTATGAAAACTATCGATATAATCGTCACGTGTAATAATTTTTGACATAATGATCATTCACCCAAGATCTTTGTCAAATCTAATATTATAAAAAAAGGTTTAAGTTGTCCCAAAAGTTGAAACTGAATACAGAAATCAAAATTATATGATTTAACAACAACGATTCCCTTCCCTTCCCTCCATTGCATTAAACACATATTTGTGCTGAGGCTTGACTCTCTTTACTTCCATGTACTTATTCTAAGGCCATCATGATGTCTACTTTCAGGTGACATTATATTCATTGAAGTCTTGACCAAAAGCAGGAGAGGACTTTCCTCTGTCCAGGTTGGATTTAGATGGGCATGTGGTATCTCTCTCAAAATAGATGACCTTTGTCACTGTTACTCCTGGATATCAATACTTGATCAGTATGCATTCACGTGGACTCGATGCTTTCCGAGTCATTAGGCTCCACAGAAACATGCTCATGAACATATGCGTGGGAGAATTCCCCCCCCCCCCCCCCCCCTCTTCTCGTGGGATAAGGCCCATACTCTTAAGCATTGGCAGTGGTTAAACAGCATGTCCAGATGCCTTATGCTGCTTTTGACACACGTAACACAGCAGAGTTCTTATCACTTCCTGAGAGGGGACGGAGACATAAGACCAATTTCATCTTAAAATGTTGATGTATTCATTTAATATGTATTTGTTTCCGAAAACATAATAATGTTTAGGCTAATAAACAATAAACATAAATAGTTGCATTGAGAAGAATTCTTGAGTCTGCACTTTTTTAAAAACAGATTAAATGTACATGTATTTCGCGTTGGTTATAGGTATCTAGACATATTGATTATAGTTTGCATTTCCTCTTCTAAATAATCTTTAGAAGATGTCATCTCTATCAGTGTTTGGAAATTACACTGCCACCAAGGACAGTGTATGGTATAGTTATATTGGTTTCCCTAGCATCACCATTGTAAATGCGGTCTGTAAACACATTTTGAGCAAAATGTCAGGATTTGTTAGATCTTTGTTATCATGTCTAGAACAAATGACTTGCCAAACCCATAACGAATGACACACAGTTCAACTTATAGAGCTGCTAGGATGATATCCCCGAAATATTAATGAAAAGGAATGAAGGATTAATTTGTATTTCTTTCCCAACACATATATCAGGTTTAAACTTGAATACACTGATAATGCCCATATCATGACTGGTGTTGTCTTCTGAAATATGTATAATGCCGCCCTTTTGCCATCAGGGTGTCCATATACACTGTACATAACCAGAAACATGCGAATTTTGTTTTTAATCAAACGCACTTTCGATTGTTTAAAATCAATTCATTAACTCGTTTTATACACAAGAAGTAATGTAATATTCAGTTCAAGCAATTATGATTGAAGCTCAGATCAAGATCACTTCTGAATACCTTCTTTAAAAACCAGCGTATTTACTCAAATACTCTTGGCACCAAACACATCTACGAAGTCAAAAGTTGTATCTCAAAATCTCCTTATAGAAATATTTTGGTTCGTCCAATAGAAGAAAACTGAACAACTGGAATTAGAATATACACTCAGACAAGGAAAATACTTATTGTGATCCGTCTTTGAGTGGGTATTTTTTTTTTAGTTTACACTCATACACTGAATATTATTTGTATTGAATTGTATCAACAAAATCTTGATAGTGGAATCCTTCTGCGAGGTAGGATTTAGTGGGAGAAGCTTTTGACGACCAGTCCTGATTTCTGAATCCCATCTATGGATTCTTAGGAAAATATTTTTAGTTTATATCTTCAACTTAATATTATTTTTGAGGTCCTATATGAAGCTAGGGGACTGATGATCCAAGTGTTTGAACAACCTGACATCAGTGTACTTGAAATGTTAAACAGTTTGTACATTGGCCTCATATGTATTCATTCTATGTAAAATATTTCTCATCTAATTTTACTACGTTTACGTAAATGTTCAGTTCCACTTACACGTGGACTAACAACTCAAAATAACTCCTCAGCAACAAATTCCTGTCAGGTTAAAAGGATGTAGCTTTCATTTGCCGAGAGAGAATTGAACACTAATGATCTCTGATTAGATATCATTTTTCAAACTTTCGATATTTTGATGTAATGTATAACTTTGTAAACAACCGTTTGCAAAGCCATGCCATTATTCTGTGCTATACAACTGCGTATCACTGGCATTATATGTAAAATGTTATATATACAAGCTATCATTTCCCAATTTGTTGGTTTGAAATGACATAGGCTATGCATTTATTGTAAGTATCAGTGGCTCAAATATTACATTCACAATGTTGCTTTCACGGAAATGAAATAATGGTCTTATATATTGTATATATAAACCTTTAGTAATAATGTTGTAGTGTGGTGATTATATCGCTCAAATTATTTCCCTGACACCTCATATTATACAAAATGCATACATAACATACACATGTTGATGTTTTATGACAAAAAGTGCCCAGAGTGACCCATTAGTCATTTCGAATCATAAAGGTCTGCATTTGATACCTATTTGAAAGTTTTAAAGTTGTCCGGATGCCTACTTCCAGATGTTAAAATAACTTTATATGGTGATGTGTATGTGTTAATATTGATTTGCAGAAGGGAGTTGACCTCCATCTTCAGGTTATATGGGTAGAATTTGGTGAGAGTAGGGTCTTTCTAAAAACATCCACAATAGTAACTCACTTATATCAATACCTACATGTAATCAAGATGAGTCCACATGGACACGATGCTATTTACGTCATTTCACTCTGCAGACACAAACATAACATTATCATGAAACTTTGATGAGCTTTGGTGACCACGTTGTGCATTGGCAATAGATGAATATATTATATGAGTGTCTATGTCATACTATTTTTACGACACGAGTGCCTGAATACTAGTATTTAGTATTATACCGATATTCAGGCACGAGTGTCGTAAACATAGAATGGCATAGACACGAATATAATATTCTGTTTATTACCGAAGTCGTAAAATTAACGAAAACACGCTAAAATCCACTTTCAACCATAGGCTGGCGACCCGCCGTCGCGCATTTAGAACGCAACGTCATAGACGAAACGTGACGTCATAGCATTGTTTATGACGTCACGTCACCATGACAAAGTGATATGTTGCCCTAGGGCATCGTATGAAAAATATGAACCCCGATATGATTGCCCCCGTAGGTAATAAATGAATATATGACACAGATGGCATGTGCTGGTTGTCTAAAGGTGTGCCCACACCTATTTGGAGTTTGGATGTTGAGTTTGGAAGAGAACAGAAGAAGTCTTCAAGCTTGATGAATGAATTTAGAAGGTTGTGTTGGAAGTCTCTGAAAACGGACTCCTGGATATGAATACTTAATCAATATACATTCAAGTCAATAAATCCTGCACACACAAACATGGCATTAATATGAACATTTGATGAAGTTTGTGGAGCATTTTACGAGAGTAGGAAACTTATCATGAAGCTTTGATGAGCTTCGGTGACAACGTTGTGCATTGGCAATCCGTCCGTGTGAATATACTGGATTCTGACTTTGGCACATTTTACTACTTTTACTACTTGTTGTTTCATGAATTACAATTATCTTGAAACAATTGTTCTGAAGTTGGAATTAATTTATCCCCAAGATTAATAAACAGCTTTTCACAAGACGCACAGGGTATCATGCAGTTGATTAGCAGATATTTATGAATTGTCTCTTTGATCGTCCATGTATACACATGTGCTGTATATTAACGTCGCCATGTGTATTCAATCATCATTTGAATACAATCGACATCTTAGTTGTATTTCAATATATTTTTAGTTTCATAGTTGAAGTTACATCCAACATTTTACAGCAAACTCAAGGTTGAAGTGCAATCACATTAAACAAACTGTTGATGTGTTTAGTGTAGAGTAGAGCACAAGCAACTGATGCCTGACAGCTTGAATCGACACTTGAAGGAAGTGACATCAGGTGGTTTAGTAGCTATTTAATGATTACCGATGATCGTTTTTATCCAGAGAGATGGAATATATTAACTTACTTTACACTTGTTTAAATGAGACCTAATCTATTTCGGATGATAGCGTTATTTTGGTGAGACAAATTTGAGTTTTAAGTGAGTCCTGGGTAGGGTAGTGAAACACACTGGAAGGGATCCTTCAAAGTTATGCTGATAATTTTCTTTTCAAAACATTTGATAACTGAATTTGTATTATAGTGTAGAGAGGAATTGTTACTTATCATAAAATTTAGACACTTGTGTATTTGTTGTGCAATTTCATTGAAACATAATTATGTCCAATAAAAATAAACCCGGTGGTAAACCAGCAAACACTCATGGGAATACCGCACCGGGATACATGGAATAATGCTATGTCAATAATGCCAAAAACGAATGATCTTTATGTGATTCTTTCAATTGATAATTCAAACTTTATCACTCAGTCATGTTATCGCCATGTTGCATTACTCCATTCCATCCTTATGAGTGGTCAAATGATTTGACCATAAATTACCAAAAATAAGTTAAGTTTAAGCATATGGGATCAAAATACAATTATTATGAAATTGCTACATTAATCTTTGTGTCACTTTTCATTTTGAAAATCCGTTTTATCAATATATTTAAAAATAAATTACTGTTTGGGGAATGAAATCAAAAGTGATTTCGCCATGTTCATTTGTACTTCAAAAGGTAAGTTAATATTTTACGTTAATCAAAAATATATAGGTTTTTGAAGGGCATTTAGAAGTGGAATACATAAGAACAAGAAGATTTTCTGGATAACAACTTCTTTATGTGAAAATACACGACGTTTCGGAGTACATACTCACTCCTTCATCAGGTGGAATGTAAGGAAATAACAAAATATGGTACATTTATATAGCAAACAACACAATGGTGAGGAAACTCAATCAGGGAGATTAACATGCATGAGAATGGTATACAATGGGGATTTGTAATACAAACATGATGGGGGTGAAGCATGAGAATGATATACAATGAGGATTTGCAATACAAACATGAGGGGGAGTAAGTAGATAAACAATGGCCCGTAGGCTTTATTAAAGATGTAAATAAACACACATGATGAAACGAGGGAGTCCAATTGGCTTTATTGAAATTGTTGATAGGTAATAAGGTGTTGATAGATGGGGAAAGGAAACATCATTTATCATCACCTATCAGCTCCAATCACCATGCAAAACTTCAAAGCCACCCACATCAACAATTGGCCTCTCTTCCAATGCAATCAACTGTAATTAGTATTTGTTTGCAGTAGAGAACCGTTCTACACACTGTAAGGTTTGGATGCAATGCTACACTGAATTTCAGCGTTGTACCACCTATGGTTCATAGTTCCAGCCGATGCTCACAGGTTTCACAGCAATGCATAGCCACATGGCGTTGCATGCTTTCTCCCTGCCATAATACTAGTAGCCGTTATATAAGTGAAATACTCTTGAAAGCGGTGTTAACCCCCAACTCACCTCACCTCACCTTTAAATTGAGAAAATGAGTTTACATTAAGATTATATTACTAAAGGAGATGAATTTATTCCTGTTATATAATATAATGATTTAGAAGTTACTCCACCAGGTCTTCCACAACCTCTGTTGCATAAGGAACATCATTTTTGGCCCATAAATAGGGAGTTCTTGCTGGTTGCATCAATAGTTGACTGTGCATTCAGTGACATTGTTTCAGAAGGTCTGCTCTCGAAGCTGTAGAGATTACCAAAGTTTCTTCATTTTTGCAATGCGCACATATATCTTACCCAAAAAATCGGTCGCAGATAAAAAAAACAATGTTTGATTGGATAAAAATAAGAACTTTAACAGCGATGCAATGTTTTAGTTTTTAAGTAGACAGAATGAAGGAAGGCTTCACTTACAAGGTATAGGAGATAGTATTTCAATTAAATAGATAACCGAAGCATAAAGTAAAATAATCAATAGATGGATGTTCAGATGTCAAGTCATGTTCGTGATGGCGTGTAATTTATATGTTTACTGGTTTAAAACTTTCTTCTAAATTGTCACGTACGCGCATGTGGATGTAAGAAGTTCATGGTTTGCTGTGTGAATTATTTGTTAACCTAAAACCTACTACGTGGTAGTATTGTAAATCATTTGATATTTTACGTGGTGTCGCTATAATGTGACCAAAATCGTAGACCGTAGTGATTTTCTACTATTTATGATAACACATTGACATAGATCCGAATACTAACAACAAATTATTGCTCTGGAAGAAACAGAGATCGTTTTAAAACTTGTGAAACACATGTGAACTACAGACTAATGTTCTCGTGCTTTAATTATACTAGTTCAGGACATAACTATACTTTAGGACAAAATGGGGGTACAACAACTTTATTGCGTTAATGATAATTGTTTATAATAATTACTACCAACGTAACAGAATACTAAACATCGTGGACTTACAGCAATCAATTTACCTCATGTGCACTAAAACCCTTCTCTCAATAATATGTGAATGTTAACTATTAAGTATAACTGTTATGAGTTCATGTCAGTAAACTCATATTCCGTTATGATATATGTGATATTAGTGCCAAATTTGATTTCAATCAATCTCTTAGAATAACTTTACACAATGTTGAAACGATTCTAATGGATAGCACTATGTCCGTGTCATATTGTAATGAGGTGTCCTATGGGTGTATTTAGGCGTCGTACAAATGAAATGGTTATGAGACAATCAACCCTAGCATGTCCACTGGAAGGTTGAAAATTAACAATGCAAGCACAATTTCAGAAGATTATCAACTTCTGGACCTTCATGTATTCCTGTGTAAATATGACACCTCAATACAGGCGCCGATACAAAGTGTGAATACTTTAAAAGCGTTTCTGATTTAGCTTTAAATAGCTAACATCTATGCTCAATTACATGAACGTGATTTTCTTGCAAACTCATCACAACTTCTACTTGAAGTCATAAAGGCTTTCAGTCTCTGAATGTTTCAAGTCACTCTATATCTTGATCATCTACTCATGAATAACTATGACTCGCTGTCAAGCCAGATGAAACACTTTACAGAGCACATATCGAGTTTAACCATTTATTTAATTTTCGTTATTCTAATAAATACAGAAATAACATACATATAGAATTTTATGAGAATATTACAAATCGATGAGGAAATAAGCATCTCAAGGTGCGATAAGTGCGAGTTACTGAAATGTAAACCAATAACACTGAAAGATAGCATAAAGACAATCTCAGGGAGAACACATTTCATTCACTAATCATATAGGTTTTTCCAGCAGTGAGAATATACGTGGTCTTCTGAAGTTTGATAACTTTGAAACAGCAACGAACTGCTGATGATGTAACGGTTAGGTTTCAACAAACTTTTAAACTTTTTTTTATATATAAGGTATCTTCTTCTTGCCAATGGTACAGTAAGTCAAGTAAGTCATTAGATTTTCCGCAATGATAAATGTAAGATAATCTTTAAACAGGGCGTCACTTTACCGGTAGATAATGTTGTAAGGGCAGAAACTTACTTAAATTACATCATTTTGTGTTTTATCAGGATCAGTTAATTGTGACATATGTTATACTGGGAATCGCTTCCTGCTTGAACCTCTAGGCAGGAAACATGCACAATTCAATTACATTCAGTCATGAGTTCATTGTTCAATAAATTGTGATCAGCTTTGAACAGAGGTTTTTATTTCCGTTCGCGAGAACCTGAGCTGAAAATGGCTTGTTAGATTTTAGAGTCGATAACAGGCGACTGAGGACAGTGCCAGGAATAAAATTTAACAATTCATTTTATGATAACCAAAGAAATATTTTATTCAAGCAGTGCAAATATTCCGCTATAGTGAGGTAAAAAAGTTTGAATTCTCCATTGGTGAGCCACTTGAAATAAAAAAACTCTTTGCCTCACTCGATGAGTTACATATGGCACTTGTCTAGACAACACTGATATACTTTACTTCTATAATATTTTACAATGTCTTTAAAATCAAGTTTTATCGAAAAATGCATTTGCATGAATTCGTAAGTAATCAGGCCATTTGTAAACACATCTTAAACATTCATTTGGTCATCGGTGGTGTTCATCTCTCTTTGGAAGCAATATCTGGAGAGTGAGTACAATATTTGGCATGTTATTTTTTTTGGTGCATTTGTGTTCTCATCGTGCCTTTCGTATGACTATTGATATGCCATCTTATGATTTGTATCATCATCGTATTTGCCTTACAACGGTAACAAGAAGCTGACAGATGTCAGAACAACGGAACACAACTGCGTTCAGGCCTTATGATACTTACGAGATGCAACATGATGACTATACGAGGTCATATTTACTAGTTGACGAGAGCATTCATGACATCAAAATAATTTCAATTCTTGATTCCGGAAATAGTATAGGCCATCGGCCCATGACTACAGTAGTCGTCAAGACATGTGGTACATCAATCTCAATCAAAAGTTCTTTTTTGTATTCGAGGCCTCTGGCCCATATACATTTGAGTTACATGCATTATTAATCACCAGTTCAATAACAAATTAAATGGGTACAAAGGTGATTGATTTTAACTTATCATCTCGATGAGATATGGCATAGGTAACATATTGTGCAAGTCTAAGAATGCTGTTATTATCAATCTATATTAAGTGACACTCTTCGTAGAAGACATCAAAATAAGACATGTAATGATATATAAATTTCATATTATATTGAATATATATTTACTGTAATTCCATAATGATAGCTTTATAAACTATATGTTGCGTCATTACTCAGTAGTCCTTCTAATTATATAATCAAGTCACAAGCTGCTTCAGAGGGGAATGGGGAGTTGGGGATTCAGCGGTTTGAACTTTTCACGAATATAAATTTTCTAAAATTAAAAAAAAGATAAAAGTCTCTAAAGCTTTTTAAAATTCATTTAATGTATATTTGACATCAGAGCAGTCAGTTTAGAATGATTTCTATAGAAAGTATTAACAAAACAAGGAGTTTTCCTTTTGTCCAGGCACACTTGAGACAACGTAGTTGTATATTACGAGAGTTGAGCTCTGTCAGATGTCAAAGCTGGTGCTGACAATGCTTCAATCTAACAGATGGTGAGAAGGTAAAGCTAGTATTCTTGGTTTGATCAGAGATACATTGTGCCGAACAAGGCTAATATACATCTAGTTAATTCATTTATACAAGATGTGCACTGAGAGATGAACTGATCTTATGAAATTGAGTTCTGCTTGGTTGGTAACCGAATCAGGATTTTCTGAGATATTCTAGAAATTATCAGTATCAGTGTTGATTGGTTTTCGCTGAATGATTGTTATTCTATAAACAACCAATAATAGCATTTCCTTGACTGACGAATATTTTGAATTATGACATAAAGAGATTACTACACGAGTTAACGAGTTAGGCTATTGTCACGCTGTACTAAAATAATGGAGTGAATAGATAAAACCTACAAATGCTATCAAACATTACAAAAAGTGTATTGATCGATGTGAAGGGAAATTTTAGTCAGAACAACATAGAATATTTAGAGAAAAAAGCAAACGCGATCCTAAAGAGTACTGGAAGATATTAAACAAAAAAGATAAAGTCTCAAATGATAAAACTCTAGATCTAGAAACTTATTACAACGTTTTTCAAAAACTTAAACAATGAACAACCAGCCCCAGAAAACATAGAAAATCCCCCATTACCCCAAGACATATATGAAACAGAAATATTAAACAAAGACATAACAGCAGAAGAAATTAGTCAAGCGATAAAAAACTTAAAGCGAGGTTAATCTCCTGGTATTGACCTAATTCAAAACGATCATCTTAAAGACTCCGAGATATACCTACTACCTCTATTGCTGAAATTCTTTAATCAAATACTAAGTACAGGTATACTTCCCGAATGCTGGTCAACAGGTATCATAAAACCAAGTTACAAAGGGAAAGGAAATAACACTGACGTCAACTCCTTTCGTCCTATAACATTACTCTCGTGTTTCGGCAAACTGTTAACCAGTATATTAAACACCAGACTGAAACTGTTTCTTGAAACTAATTATATCTTAACCCCTGCCCAGGCAGGCTTTAGAAAGGACTACTCAGTAACTGATAATATTTTCGTAATTCATACTCTCATAGACTTGCTGAAAGTAGTCAAAAAGAAACTCTACTGTGTCTTTGTAGATTTTACGAAAGCTTTTGACACTGTTTGGCGTACAGGGTTATGGTATAAGATGTTAAAAGTCGGCATACATGGACGTTGTATGGACTTAATTAAGAATATGTCTCACAACATCAAATCTGCTGTCATGGTAGACGGAAAGATATCTCCTTATTTTTCATGCAATTCTGGCGTCAGACAAGGAGAAAACATTTCCCCACTCCTGTTCTCCGTTTTTGTGAATGATCTGGAAGCAGTACTTATGCTTAACCTTGAATGCGACGAAGGAAATGTGATGCTATTTATCCAGTTACTTATATTGTTATATGCTAATGATATTGTATTGTTTAGTGACGATCAAAAATAATTACAAAAAACACTTAATGTATTTCATGACTATTGCAGAACTTGGAAACTGAAGGTTAACTTATCAAAAACAAAGTTTTTAATTTTCGGCAGCGGCCCAGCCAATAAATGTAAATTATCCTTCCGTTTGGGTGAAAGTGTTATTGATATAACTGATATGTACACAAATCTAGGTTTGAATTTCCATAGAAATGGAAGATTTATGGAAATGGAAGAACTCTATAAAAGCTTTAGTCCAAAGTGCAACAAAAGCCATGTTTGCTTTACTGAAAAAAGCCCGAAATATAAATCTGCCTCTAGACTGTTTTCTGTCAGCTTTTGACACAATGGTTGTCCCAATCTTACTGTATGGTTCTGAAATCTGGGGATTTGAAAATATATCTCTGATAGAAAAACTACACATAAAATTCCTAAAGTTGGCGACTAAACTCTACGCCTAAGTTTGCATTGATCGGTGAATTTGGAAGAGAAGCTCTATATATTAGAATTTATGTACGAATGATAATTATTGGCATAGGATAGCTACTTACAACGAAACATTAAAGATATCTAGTTTATTATATACATTCATATCGCAAGAAAATTCAAACCTCGTGAAGAATCTACGATGGATTTCATTTATTAAAACGATTTTAAACGATTGTGGTTTATCCTTTGTATTTAGCAAAGTTGGCTGTATACAACGTCTGCTCTCACTTCTAAAATTAAACAGATTCTATCCGATCAACACTTAAAAAAAATGGATATATATAACGTGGTAATATAATGTCTGTAATCTTCACCAATGGAGGAAATAAAGCCAATCTATCTATCTATATTATCAAATCTTTAAGACATCCCCGTGTTTTGAAAATTATCTATTCATGCCTCGTTCTGTATACTATCCAATTTTGAAATTTAGGACAAGTAATTATAACTTCCCGATTGAAACCGGACGCTGGAAAGATATTCCAAAACATGAACGTTTATGTAACTTATGTAATTCACCAGCTATAGGAGACGAGTTTCACTATCTCTTTCGATGTGAAGCTCTTCTCCTACAACGTATCAAGTATATCCCAGACCATTTTAAGAAATTTTCTAACCTTTTAGCAATGAAACAATTATTGACCACAAAAAAGATTAAGTATATAAAACAGTTGTCATTATTTATAAACCATGTCCTTAAGATTACTAAAAGTATTAGATAGTATTTGTACATTGCACATACGTATTGCCCTACTTGTATTTTGTATCTGCAATATATGTTTATATGCATATTCCATCTCGATCAATTTATTCTGTATATAAATGTGAATGTATTATGCTCATGTACCACCGATTGTGGAATTGAGTTAATAAAAACCGTGAAACCTTGACACCTATAAATCATTATGATGACATTGACGGCAGTAATACAATACTGTAACGTGGCGAGGACATATTAGACTGCATACACGACTTCAAGAGACAAGTAATAACATAACATAACCAGACTCGTATTTGCATGTATGAATAGTGTCTTTCACAGCCTAGTTTCTGTCATATGAGTGTGAAAACAAGTGTTAGTCTCACAATTATCCATCTAGATGTCATCTTCAATTACGAGTAAGTCCCAACTTTTGTTTGAAGTGGGCGATACAATGCTAAGTCCTGTCCCGACTGTCGTGTTAAATGAACGATTTTATGAAGTCTGGGTATTCCTTGAATGACTGTTTTACAATGCTCTAGTTTATTTTGAATACTTTATACCAAATCACTCTAGTCTTTACATGTAATAGAATTCTGATGTTACTAGTAAATGTCGTTAATAAATGTGGACAAATAAGGGAACCAGTTATTTCGTAGGAGGATATTTCGGTGGCTTTGTAGGAGGATTATTATAATCAAGTAATTTAATTAATTCTTATTTCGTCCTTGTATTTCGATATAATGGAAATATTGTTTATTTAGTTCAGATTATCATGTATTATTTTCTGTTTGCAGTCACTACAATGATACGATAATGGGGCTAGCTTCTCATTCAATATGACGACTACGAATAATGGAATGTGTTGTGAATGAAGCATTGTTATTTATAACAATTATATAATCGCCTTATTGTCTTTGTATTATAGATATTTGTGTAATTTGTATATGAATAAGAAGATGATTCATTTGACCAATTTGTTTGGTTGTTGATTGTTTTTATATGAAGTATAGTATAATCAGAAGGAGGTTGAGATGAATACAGTATTTATAAATGCGTCGTTTTTTAATTTGTAATAGCACTAAAAGAAGGCAATATATGTATGATTTTCATTTCACACACAATCTCAAAAGACACTCAATAGCACTCAATAGTTCTCAGTCAGATCACACAGTAACTTCACTTGGAAACAGATCTTTGAAACCTCCCTAAGGTAATGAGAAATGTGTTCAGCGAAGTCATCTGAAAGCTTGAAGAACGTGTTTGACTTCGCCTTCTGTATTTGCCTCGTCTCCTGTCTAATTGTCCATCTGTGATGAGTTGGACATGAAGGGGAATGAGTTGAGCTTCCTTAAAGAGGAGTGGGAGCAGTCTGTAAAAAGGGACATTCCTCTGGCCGGACAGCTGATTCAGTCGGTGATGCCAGCTCACTCTCTAGGCCGTTGTGTGTCCGGATGCTGGTGCCGAACACTTACCAGTTGGAGACAATCTGAACGGAGCTTTTGATCCAAGTCGACTTGATGTAACACGGGGAAGGAAGGCTCTCAAAAGCTACTCTAATCTGGGCGGCATCAAGGAACTGGAGGTCCATGATCGTCTTGACGAATGTTAAAAATTAATAAGAACAAATCAGTAATTGTTATTGTTTTAACAATTTTTTAAAATTAAAGTAATTGCAACATCCATCAGTTAATGTTTTCTGATTCATGTTATTTACCTGTGTGTACGAAATTTATTTTACATGATTTATTGAAAGAAATATATAACATATAAATATGTATTTACCTGTGAGAACCAAGGTATTGGTCGTAGGCCGTCGCCAGATTCAAGTTTTGCACATTCCTATAAATTGCCTGATTCATATGGAAGGTGAAGCCCTTGATCTGGACGGCCGGGTACACCTCCTGAAAGCCCTTCAACGCCGCCGCCTCGAAGTTCGTGACCATCCTCTACACCGCTGAAGATGGCACCATGCCTCGTACTGGGAAGATTAATGAAAAGAACAATTTCATATTGATAGTGTAATTTGGAAAGCAAATGTAATAATCAAATACGTATATAAGCAATCAGCAGTTACACTAATTAGACAATGTAACTATGTTGATTACTATGACACTAATCTGACAACAACACTGATTGATAGATAATTGTTTATTACTTATGGCCACGTAATCCTCTGTCTGTCGGTGGGACATCAAAGTGAACAGAAGCAGAACCTGTTTCATGTCTGTGCCGGATACAAGGAATGCGTGTATGGACAGGAGCTGGTAGCACGGCGGGGAAACACTCTGAATGTCGAGTCCACGTACCAGGTCTTCGCTGTGTAGAGGGTTAAGTGTTAAGTGGCCAGCATCTATCTTGATGTCGGCCTTGAAGAAATCATCAGGGAGGAAACGCGACGCTATCTAAAATGATAAGTGATAGAAATAAATAGCTATTGAATAAATAAAAAATAAATGAATTATTAAGTATTTCATAATTGATTATATATTATATATTACCCCAAACTCTAAATCTTTTGGTTGATCATCCTGTCTGTGGCAGTTGATCTTTCCCGCAGCCTGGCTGAGTGGTGCAAGAGCAAGACACGGACGATTGACCTCACTCTCTGCCTGATAGATCTCTTCAGCCATGACTCCTGGGGACTTACCAGGTTACTTTATTTATTAAAACAAACAACACAAAACAAAAAATGTCAATCAATATAATCCAATCGAAATTCTCCTTCGAAATATGTTAATCGTCAAATCACTGCTAATATAATTGTTAAAATGAATAATGATCATACTAACCAGATCACTTAATTTAGTCAAACAACACACTAAATATATATTCAAAATAGACATTGCCAATCATCCAACAAAATATTAAAAAAAATCTTCCTACAAAAACAATGTTTGGAGGACCTTGATCTCCAATTTCACTTCTAAGAACATATATATGTAATTGTGTTTGTAAGTGATTCCATACCATTATAAATGTTTTCCAGATGGTCAAGTGATGAGGATGGTGAGGTACCGGCACTTTAAGGGGTACCAAATTAGAATCCAATGTGACTCTTGTTTCAAATAATACAAAGGGGGTTTGAGGGGAAAAGTGACGTTTTTAACTCTCAGATTATAATAAGAACCAAACGTGACACCACTTTGAATTCTTACAGCCAGACGAAGAAGCTAAACCATTAAAGGCTAACAGATAATGGACATGATAGTGAGACCAGGGGTCTTCACATTGGTGGTGTCATGAAAACAGGAAGTCACGTTTGGGGAATGCAAGCCAAGAGTCTTTTCTAAAGAGCAGTCACAGGATGGTTGAGGTCACTGACCGCTGTCTAAGGGTAAGTATAGGAGGATAATGCCCGATAGTTACATGGAGGTCAAGTTCATATGTTACTGATTATTATCACTATTTAACGATATCTACTACCATATTACGATTTCAGAAGGCAATTTCAAGGTATTATGTAAAGTGCTTATATGAAATTATGAGCTGACAGTTGTTTCAAAATTAAACTCTTTCAAATAACTTGACAAATACAACACATAAAGGATTTATTTAGAGTTTGTGATGAATGTTTTACCATAATTGCTTTCTCTAACAAACTTTAAGCTTCAAGGAGTTTACTTTTTGTTTTGGAATGTGATGAATTTTCTCTCAGCCTCATGCTGGAAACTCTCTGTATATGTTTTAAGACTAGATCAAATTGTACTCTAGGGGCTAGTGCAAGACACTAGAATGGAGAAAAACGATGCATATTTTACTTTGTAAGTTCGTTATAGTGATATACAGCTCATAGGTAAAAGCAAGGATGGTTTAGTTAATTAGATTAGTTTTGAAAATAATCTATTTATTTTCTCGTATTTTTTCAACTTAAACAGAGTGCTTTAAGCAGTAAAAATGTATGTCTCTAAAGGACGGAACTCAAAGAGAGATAACAGGTAATAAACCAAAGGGATCTGAAATGGCATAATTTGCCAAAACATTAATTGAACATGAACAATATTAGTTTCCTCCAGGCACAAAGTTAAACACGTTGCGATCTAGAATCGGAAGAGCATCAACGTGATATAACACAAGTAAACAACCGCAAAATACAAAGATTTTACTCATATGAACCGTGGGCGGGATGGCGCAGTGGTTAGCGCGTTCGACTTCGGATCAAGAGTTCTGGGGTTCGAATCCCACCAGGGGCACGGCAACTTTGTCTGCAGTAGAGAACTGTTTTACACGCAGTAAGGTTTGGGTGAAATGCTACACTGAATTTCAGCTTAGTACCACCCATGGTTCGCTAGTTCCAGCCGCTGGTCGCAGGTTTCACCGCGGTGCATAGCCACATGGCGTTGCGGGCTTTCTCCCTGCCATAATACTAGCAGCCTTGATATAAGTGAAATACTCTTGAAAAGCGGCGTTAAACCCCAACTCACTCACTCACTCACTAACTCACTCATATGAACCAACATCTTTCTAACCGGCAATCCATGTTCACGTTATATTCGTTTGGTTCCAAATACGTATTTATGACAGAATAAACTTCCTTTAAACTAAAATCCCTCTATAGACTGTTTGGATGACATAACTGTGTGCAATAAAACCTCAGAATTGTTATGGCTTACCATTTCTTTTTAAGATTTTATAAAAATAATAATTTGTTTATGCATTGCAATATCCTCTCTTCTTTACAATCAGAAAAAAACATTGAAAACAGAATTGATCCTTTAATAAGGTTTATTTCCTCAGATATTTGATCCACTGGATGACTGCTTGTGCTGTCCACTTATTAAACAACATTAGTACAAACAACCTTATATAGCAATATTATCACGTCACATATACGAATTTTAATTAAATTGAATTATGTATTATCTATTTTCCACCCACGGTGATACAAGATAAATTTATGGGAATTACAGTATGAGTCCTTCTGCAATGAAACTTTGGACATGTTATGATACATATGGTTGAATATCGGTGTCTACCAGAATCGTTATATCCATCATTAGGAACACACACTATGACAAAGTTAAGGACACAATGGTTATTTTCAATGCAAGATATTAACCATCTCAAACCTCACTTGCAGGATAACCTCCATTTATATGCTTAGATAACTCTCTTGCAATTTATAGATGGGCTACAAGTTATGCATTGTCGTATACATGCGTTCGCATCAGTATTACAGACTGACATTATGCCAAGTTGTGAATCTTGTCTACAATACATTGGATTGTTTGAACAAATAAAAATGAAATCATTCGGTAGAAAGGTTTTAATCTACTTCCGCAGTGATGTTTAGATTTAATTCTTCTTTTAAAAACATTGTCGACTATGTCATTAGTTGTTTGATTCAAATGTGCTTGCTGAGGCAATTTGAATAAATAAATAAATCGCCAGGTAGCTATAGAAGGAGGGGTCAGTTTTTAAAATAAATGATATACTTCAAGGCCCATTTAAGACTCTGTGAATGCAGTTGTTTTTTTCCGGGAGAACTTCCCTACGAAAGGAACTGGGGTCTTACAATATCTATTGAGAAGGCCTTATACTGGATAATACCCTGCTAGGAGAGCGTTGAACAGAATAACAACCTTCCAACTGGGTATTATCCAGTATAAGGCCCTCCAAGTACAATGCTTTGCACCCAATAAATTCTAAGTCCCATTTAGTAAGGAAATCAATCCACAAAATTACCAAGTTTAAAATTGTGATAGCGGATATTGCGGGATTCGAACCCGCAACCCTTTGCTTTGTAGCCCAAGGTCTTACCACTAGATCACGAAGGATTGGTGACTGAGAAGGTTTGATTGTTGGTCAGAAATCTGCCGTCGGAGTATGTCCATGATATTTTATGAGCGCTTTATTTTACTAGAACAACCTGCAGTATACCTTTAGACAACTGCACTCATGTTAGTTAGTTTTTTTTGTTTTTTTTTGGGTATATAAAATAGAGAACACCCTTATCCTCTGGCGTCCTAGCAAAGCGAGGCCTTTGCCTACGTTCCTAGGGCATATGCCTCTCATTGCTAGAACGCCAACGTATTCAGGTGTTATCCATTACATAAACTCATTCAGGAAAGTCTTTTCAGATTCTAGTACTGGTTACATTTTTGTTTCCTTATCATTTTGGAATGTAATTGATGTACTTTTTTTGTAAAGGGTGCAACAAAACGAGTATATTTCTACATGTTTCTCTCATGTTGGAAACTCTTGGTGATGAATGTTTTACAAATAATTGCTTTTGCTAACAAACTTTATGCTTCAGAGAAATTTCCCGTTTTTCCAGACACTATTACTAGTCACGTTTTCGTTTTCTTGTTGTTTTGGATTTAGATGAATTTACTCGGTTCCACAGGGTTTTACAAAATGAATATGTTCCTCACTTTCATGCTAGAAACTCTGTATCTGTTTTAAGATTAGATCAAAGCCCACTCCAGGGGCTAGTGCAAGACATTAGAATGGATAAAAAAATTCCGCATGTGTACTTTGAAGGCTCGTTATAGTGATATACGACAACTAGATACAGCGGATCATGGCCCTGGAGCTTTAATAAACCTGATTAGTTCTTTCTACTTGTTAGTTTTTTAGTCAGTAAAATGTGCCAGTCTCTTAAAAATTACGAACGAAACACAAAGAAAGATATCAAGATATACAGCAAAGGTTGGCGAGGATCTTATTTAGCAAGACTTGCCAAGATATAGTAAATTTTCTGCAAAATAATAATAATAATAACTAGGATTGACGCGTCAATACTTAGGTCTTCAAGACTTCTGCTTGACCTTGAACTCCATGTGTGACCCTCGGTTATTCACCAGTTTCTCTTCTTTAAAATGAGCTATCAAACATGTCTCTATCTTCAGTAGTTTTTTTTCAAAAAATCTCCAAAGACAATAACCCTCTGAAACCCTCACTCATTAATGGACCCCTACATGATCTAAAAGTTACATTTTTAAAATGCTGTAACATGGACAGGTTTTGATCTAGAGCTGAGGTTGATAGATTCATATAAAGAACATTCTTTCAGCTACCAAATGAGCTAATGTATGAGTCTCTATGTATTGCCAATCTCGAGAAGAAGATTTTTGAAGAAGTGTACCCTCAAAACCCGAAACGTCGAGAAATTTACAGTTTTTCTAAAATAGCTTAAAATCTATTATTACGGCCGAAATTCGCTTTGACATCATTCGATGAAACAAGTTGTCGGCTACATTTTGGTGGTAGTTTTGTGCAATTATCTTGATAAGTTTTCGAGATATTGCAATTTAAAGTTTTTTCACGTTTTGAGTTACCTCCCCTTTTAGAGGCCGAAAATTAAAAATCGGATTACGTACGCCACAAGCTTATACCTAGGCACATTACTTCTACTCATTTCATTGATGTAGGTGTAGTTAATTTTGTTCTAAACGAGACACAAACAGAGTAAGGTCGCTGAAAATTCATTGCCCAGAAATCTGCATTTTCAAAAAGGTCATTTTTCAAAATGCTGTAACCCGGAAACGGTTTGATCTAGAGGTTAGGTTGATAGATTCATATAAACAGCAGTATTTCAGCTTCCAAATGAGCTATTGAATGAGTTTCTATGTATTGCCGATCTGGAGAAGAAGATTGTTGAAGACGTGAACCCTCAAACTGCAAAAAATTCAAAAAAATGCAGTTTCTTCAAAATAGCGAAAAATGTATTATTACGGCCGAAATTCGCTATGACATCATTCGATGTAACAAGTTGTCGCCTACATTTTGGTGGTAGTTTTGTGCAATTATCTTGATAAGTTTTCGAGATATTGCAATTTAAAGTTTTTTCACGTTTTGAGTTACCTCCCCTTTTAGAGGCCGAAAATTAAAAATCGGATTTCGTACGCCACAAGCTTATACCTAGGCCCATTACTTCTATCAATTTCATTGATGTAGGTGTAGTCAATTTCGTTGTAAACGAGACACAAACAGAGTTAGGTCTCTGCAAATTCATTGCCAAGAAATCTGCATTTTCAAAAAGGTCATTTTTCAAAATGCTGTAACCAGAAAACGGTTTGATCTAGAGCCGAGGTTGATAGATTCATATAAACAGCAGTATGTCAGCTTTCAAATGAGCTATTGTATGAGTTTCTATGTATTGCCGATCTGGAGAAGAAGATTGTTGAAGACGTGAACCCTCAAACTGCAAAAAATTTAAAAAAATGCAGTTTTTTCAAAATAGCGAGAAATCTATTATTACGGCTGAAATTCGCTATGACATCATTCGATGCAACAAGTTGTCGCCTACATTTTGGTGCAATTATTTTGCAAATCAGTTAATAATTTTTCAAGATATTGCAATTTAAATTTTTTTCACGTTTTGAGTTACCTCCCCTTTTAGAAGCCGAAAATAAAAAAATCGGCCTCGTAGTGCAATAGATTACACCTATGCCCATCACCTGTTGGCAGTTTCATTGATATCGGTACAGTCAATTTTGCTAAAAACGGCGCAAAAAAAAAGTACAAATAATAATAAGGAAAAAATCAGGATAAGAACAATAGGTCTTCACGACATACGTCTTGAAGACCTAATAATATAACTGATTTTGTTCAACGACACTACTACATTCCGTTATTCAATATACATGTACTTTAATAACATTCCTCTCAAGGTGCGTCATCGAAAGTTTTCTGAAAGTTTGAGTGTCTAATTTGTGTCCATGGGCAGGGGATTCCAGAGGCATGGGGATGACATTAAGAATGACCTTTCGGCCGATATTGTCTTAGTCTCTGGTACAGTGCAGTTATTTTTGCGGATCTTAGATGTCGGCTAGTCTGGTAGGGACATAAATACATACATTGTGCTCCCAAAAAATTCATCCCAAATAGGTCTGACATTTTGCCCGGTCTCACATGAAGTCGGCTTATTAAGTGAACTTTACTTCTAGAGATGTATTTTGGGAAATTCAAATAGCTAGATAATGAATCACAATATACTTCAGAAAATGACATGCATGTCACCAGTGAACATTGTGCAATTGCAGCATATGATTACTGTTTGGACTGTGCATGATACCATATTGTTTGCCTGAGGTCGCTAACTTTTACATAAATCTAGTGTACAATGACCCCATGCTATAGTTATAATTCCGAAATAAATATTAAAAAAGGCCACTTGATTACACAAGTTAGAATCCAGGGAATGTAGCTTTTTTAATTGATAGGATTTTACTTCAAGTTGAAACAGGTGTAATACGAAATGATAGCTTCCTTGATCACCTGGCTGCTATATGATCTGATTTGATTGTAAAACATTGTCAACTGAACTATCAGAATCCCTACACTAACCATTATTGATTAATATTGTCAAACTTACAAATTAACAATGCATTGCAATTTTCTTTGTACAACACAATTAGAAAAGTAAAAAAACTTGAAACAATTATTTTCTTGAAACTTAAATAAGTTTTTGTTTTCTGTTTTAGCTGTTCACTAATTAAACAAAGCACGCACATACGCCTTCACATGTATCGATGCTAGGGTCACAGATAAGAACAGCGGTTTCGAAGTTTTTAAAGTGATCTGTTTTCTCTAAACTAATTCCTAGCTGACCTGCGTATATGTACATCATTTAGTAAGAAGGTGATGTGTACTATTAAAGCAACTTAACCTGACAGACAAGACCACATATGTTGATATGATATCGATCATAGAATCTATAGATTGCTAAAATGTTAATTCAATTATATGCTTCCTCTGTTTGCTACTGTTACTGTTCCATTGCTTTTTCAGGAAATCATTGTTTATTGTAGGGCTGGGACGGGTAGATATTTCCTACCCGTATACCCGACCATCTGTTACCCTACCCTACCCGGATACCCGTTTTGTCGATCTCCAACATCTAATTGTAAGATTTTTTACTACTTTATTCAACTGGTTGGCTGGAATATGGGGCTAGAAGCCTAGCATAGAGACCCATGGCTATTTCAATCAAATTTATTATGTATGACAATAGATCAGTTTAATATTATGTTAGAATCTTCAAATACATTGTAATCTTGAAATGAAAGAATAGCAAATTAAACTGTCTTATGATTAGGCTTGGGTAGTCATGTTGTAACCAGTATTGGCATGAGATTAGGTCATGCTCCATTGAAATAGAACTTGTCCTAGTACTATACTGGACACAAATAATGAGGGTTATTCATTAATTATGAATGGAACTGAATAGATTGAAAATAATCAGCAAATTCGCAGGTTCAATATTTTAATAGCAGAGGTCAATAGGTTTTACATGGTCTTACAGAGTGATCTTGGCGCCATCAGGCTCAAACGTGAACTGAATCGGCTTCGCATCTGCTCGTGGGATGGTGTCAGAACGTCTTGGTTGTGTTTGGTTAGCTGGGGATGGGTCAGTCGTGTGGTCAGTCAGGGAAGCAGATCCAGGATGGGTTGCAGTTGAGGAGGCTGCCGTTACTTTCTTCCGCTGCATGAGGTTGTCCACCACGGTCAACATTTCCCCACCTGTTCGCTTGTAACTGTATGAAGAAAGCATTCATAAAACTGGTTTTATGTCAGAAATAACATGATAAAGTGTTCAGCGAAAAATGAACAGTTGTGGATTTTGGAAGTGTTTGTTATAAAATAGGTAGGCCTATATAATAATTTAATGTACATGATTTATTTTCACAACACAATAATAGAAATATCAATCTATATATATATTTTTCTCCAGTGACTTCCAATGACCATGTACTTACTTACCTCTAACTATAAGCCTATCAACTTTACTTACTGTAAACCTACCCACGAATTGCCGTCGATCTGTTCAGCAATTACCTGTTTGTCGACGCCATTCTCATAAAGCCGGGTCGCTGCTGTCGCTCGCAGAGAATGGTTAGTAAAGAATCCTTGGAAGCCTGCTGTACAACACAGTCTTTTTACAAAACCTGCCAAGGTTTGTCGTACAATAAGGGCCGCTGCAATACCACACATCCGCTTTTGGGTATCTACGTGGCCTTAGTTAGAAGGCATCACACGTTGCTGGTCTGCACAGAAAGTGTACAATATGTCATTTAAAGTGTACAATGTGTGGTCGTTCTTTCTATTTGACCATCAGTGAATTGTTCGAGTAACATATGCCAAATGTTATAAATATTGTTTATTTATCAAGGACTACTAAATGGCTATGAAAAGTATCATTTAAAGGGCAATCGATTCCGTATAGTGACCATCTTTAAAGTCGTGATTATGATCGAAAACCGGACTATGGCCCGCGCCAATCCGTCAAACGTAATTTTGGAAACTTATCTACAACAAACAGAAACACAACTTGTATTGAATAGTGTATGATAGGGTCAATAACTACCATAGTAGTTATGGAAATGGAGCGTGTGATTTCGGCTTCTGTACTTATTTAAAGCTGTTGGTCGATTTTCATTGAAAACTACATATTGTCATATATTTGGCATTTGGGGATGAATATGTGTGTTGATTTGAATTGGTATCGACCTCACAAAAATTTGCAGTTGTAGCGTTACAGTGGTTGCATCGTCATCACAAGGGTATCAGACTCTCGGAAATCTTAGTTTTATCACTGCCATCTATTCAGCATGATTAATGTGGACGACTAATAAACAGAAATGCTAAAATTATTAAACTCGCTGATTTTTTAAAATTAGTATCAAACTAATGTCTTATCGTTTGTTATCGTACAATGGAATTTTGTATTACATGGTGGGGCGTTTAGTATATTTTATTGTAATTGTGTTTGTGATGTAATTTAAAACGATAGCAAATCTTACTAAAAGTTTAAAGAAGTAGGAATGATGAATTACACTTTTTTACTTTGAAAACTCTACATTTATAATTCGATGCATAATAAACATAACTTACCTCAGAGACAGATACTTCTCGTGAAGGTATACAAGGCATCTTTCTGGTTGTTAATCTCCAGGGACTTATGTTTCAATCCTCCATTATTATTTTTGTCACCCCTTCACAGTATTTGAGGTGCTTCAACCCTTTCTTAATAATGAACGAAAAGTTGCCTCTTACTCCCATCTTTAAGGAATGGTGTTCTTGTCCTTCTCTAAGGTAAAAGCAAATTCCGTTTAGGTGAAATATGGTATCCAAACGTTTTTGTGGGGTGTCTTCATCAAAGATACCTTTCTCCCATAAGATATCTTCCTGTTCACATGTTAAAGGTACATCCATTGTGTTGCTGTGTTATAAATGGTGTAACTTTATCGAGAAGTACCGACTGTTACCGAAAACTACCATTTTGATGATAGTAGACTAAGCATATTGACGATAAGAAGGTAAAAGTAGTGATTTCTGATTGAAAACCGGACAATGCATAGCGTGAGACACGCGTCAATGAGTCAAACGTAATTTTGGAATCTTATTTTAACAGACAAAAAGACAAATTTGAGTTAACTACTGTGCATGTAAATGGGACGTGTAGTTTCGGTTTCTGCACATGCATAATGATGTTCCTTAATTCAAGTCTATTCAATACCTATTGTTTCTTATGTATTCCATATCTAAATGCCCCGATTAGAATTACAACATTATACTTTGTCAAAGACTGTAGAAAACATTGTCTCCGTTATACATCAGAGCAGACATTGAGATCTTTTCTCTGTCTGTCTGTTTCTCCGTTCTCAATTCGTTTCCGGTTTCCAGTTTCCTTTCGAGTAGAAGTATACATCCCGTCATTACACATGTATACTTGTGTAACTATTAACATGAATTAACTTACTTAATGAAATTAGAATGAAAATTTGTAATCTTCACTCAAAATCCTATCCTAATAAGGGACTAAAGCACTGAACCCTCAAAACATATAATTCAGATTAAAAAGAAAACAAATAGAGTATATTTAGAATGCAATGCACAATAAGCAGACCAAGTCTGAACCTAAAAAGGAACAAAAAGGCTTCCTCCAGAATCAAAATAAGCTAAGCATCTTGCTGCCAAGACTGCAAACATCGTTTTTAGAGCTCACTATACACACTATGTCTTGCATTTGAAATATGCTTTGACATCCATAATCCTTAGTATAAACAGAAATAGCAGTCGAATATTGTTGTTTGGGACAATCGAACCTAATGTGATAAGAGGAACGAAAGAGAAAACATTAAAGTTATCACTAGTACATGTAAGAAGACACACACTTTAACAATCAGGCTTGACGTTATTTCTGTATGCTTTCTTATCATGTGGAAACGTTTGAGAACCGTGGTCGTTAGATGAGATCAGTTACATGTACAAATAAATACACTATGAAGATAAGAAAGAATGTTCGCTGTATATATCACGAACCCAACTGATGCAGCTCATTATATGTTTGACAGGTGGTAAGAGCTAACTGTTCTGTACAGCAATCCATTGGATTTTATCTGATCGTTTGTCTATGCTTTTACTCAATAATCAATCACTATTTAAACCTGGCATACAACCAACTACACACTCTAAACATCTTCACTGAGGAGATGTACATAATACGTTAAAACAAACTATGAACTGGCTCTTGTGAAACAACAACAAACAGAAGCATTTTAAACAGATGATTTATTTAACCCACTCGGCCTAATGTAAACACCCATTGATATCCAAAGATCAAAGTGGTACAGGTTTTGCTTTTTCAATGGTGATCTCAGATCGTGTTTAACATGGTGTTGAGATAATGGGACGTGTTATCGTCACTTTGTTGACACTCATTCTCAATGAAAGTGCACAATTGAAAATGTGCATTTCACAAAAATCGAAAGTCTGCATTAGAAGTGTTAATATGTGTTACCCCAAAGTCCTCTGTTCATTAAATAAGATTATGAAGTTTGAGCAAATAATTCCTACCAGATATCCTTTAATTGCTGTCCAAACATGACATGTCAATATTTCCCAGTAGGCCTATTTTACGTTATATATAACGTTATTTGTTACAGGTAATGAACCATATAAGTCAATAATTATATATTATCTAACAGTAAACATGTCACAAGTTTCAGTTTGATTTAAATTGGTCAAAATAGTTTACTTTCTAAAACTCTGCTTGGTTTTTGTTATCTTCTTGCCATCTTATTTTAAGTTTGCATATCTTATGCAATGTATCACTTTTTAACGTCAAATATCAAAGAAACCTCGGGTGTCATTTTAAAACAAAACTATTATCCACGGGATTCGAACCTGTACTACGAAAATGAACGTAATAGAAATCCTTGGCAGTAACCACTAGACCATTTAGCTCATCTGCTGAAAGCGTAACAAGTTTTCCTCTTATCATATCTATGTCGAACAATGTATACAAGACCCGGGCCGTGCCAGTTTATTCGTTCGGTGGCGTTATTTTCATAGACTTGCATGTCCCGGATAGAAAATGTTCAAGAAATGAGTTCTGGTTGGATCAATGTGAACTATCAAGCTGATTTGAAATCGTCCCAGTTTGATTTACATAATTTAAATTAACTTTTCCGAAGACAATTTAATTAATGTCATTAGATTTGCCTGCATGTTTACATAGTCATTGAATAAAAACGTTTCCCATAGATCACCATGTTAAATGATTTCACAACTATGTAGGTCTATATTATGTTGGACAACTTACTGCCTTTCCTAAACAAACATCAAACATACATATAGCATGAGGTTGTAGCCAAGATAATTCCTTACAAATTTGATAAATGTTTATAGGATCGGGCAAAAAGAATCGTATCTTCGAACAATATTTATCCGAGACTATTCAATGGAAATAACATCACCGGATTAGTTTAAGTGGTACGAATTTATTGTGCTTTAATAAATTTGAAACATTCACACTTCACTGCCTTCGAATTCACTAACTATCTATGAACACCAAAAAAACTTATAGTTAAATCTATATGTTGTATGAATCTTTGTTATTTGAATGAAGGCGAAATGTCAGCGTAAAAAGGCCTACTAAAATTGCATATACCGTAAATCCTTGAATAATCGCCTGCCTTGAATAATCACCGGGTCAAACGCTCTTTGAAATAAGTAATCGCTTGCCTTGAATAATCGCCGGGTTAATTTTAGTAAATGTAACAAACTAATTTCTATCTCCTTTTCGAAAATAATTCCAGGCATAAGCATACATGTATTTACGCAAAATTTAACCTCATGACATGCACTTGGTTAACAATATTAATAATTTAAAACATACTGAAATTATGTTTTTGTTAATTTTTTAAAATATTCAGATATATTAGGACTTATTTTATTTTAGGGTTTCAAAAAAAAATAATTGTCTTGAATGATCGCTGGGTCAAAAATGGGTCAAATCGCTGGGTCAAATTAAAATAATCGCCGAGCGATTATTCAAGGAATAAAGGTATATCTAGGCCCTATTACAGTGGTTGAAATATCAGCATCGGAAATAAAAAATTAGTAAAAATATTACACGCTAAAATTATTTCCAAATCATATCATCACTTGTAACAACATATGGTAAATATTGTATGACGTCGCCCATGACACTGCACATCGTTACACTCCTTATATGGCAGTCATAACGTATGATACCATAACGTAGAATACATAACGTAAAATACATTGGGATCTTTTATTGCAACGGAAAGTTTTTTGGACGTGTTAGCGCAATTGCTAGTGATTAAAAGGAAACTTTACAACTTTACCGAGCTGTAACTATTATTTTTAGCAAGTTTCTTTTTTAGATTTTTGTAGGAGACACATAACGTAGAATACAGGCTTAACCATACGTTTTTCCCTAACGATAGTTCTTTAATTTCTAAAAAAATAATACATTTAATATGACAATTGTTTCTATTTTCCTTTTCTTTAATATTCAACACAAATGAATAACTGGATGTATTTAGGTTCACTGCAGATATCATTTATTTCCCAGTTTATTTAAAATACATAACGTAGAATACATGAAAATAGCGACAATAAACATTTGATATTTTAAGAAATTTGAGAAAAGTGTTAACAGTTCTGCTTGTTGAAAATTCCTTAGTAAAGGTTATTCTATATTTGGATATGTGTTATCGCATCAATGACTTATGGGTAAATCTCAGTTCCTACGTCAACGTGACAGTTCTTGTTGGCGACATTGCTATTTTGACATGTTCCAAGATTGCTAAGGCCTCTCTAAAAAATATCAACAGCAATTAACATTTTATCTGTCGTTTGTACTACGAATTCAATTTCCTATTGTATCGATCTTACATTGCACCATATTAACGTTACATTCATTATAAAAGAACCGATTTATAAGGACGACGTCATTATTTACTAATTGTGCACTTTCATTGAGAATGAATGTATATTTCGGATTATACTATGAAATAGTAAGAATTCACTTTTGTTGATATACTTTTATTCGACTGATCTATAGTTACACGATCATATATAATGTGCTTGTATACATGAAAGATCGGCATCATATTTGTATAATAGCGTTTTGCTTGGGATCTGATAATCTGATTTCTGTTAACGTGCATCAAGGTAACATATAAAGTCAAGTGTAAAATGTTTATGTAAGTTCTTTGTAATAAAAGAATTGTCTTAAATGATGGGGATACATTCATTCTTTAGAGAAAAGTTATGTTTTAGTTGACAGATAATCCTTTGAGGATAATTGCCATTTCATCATGCACAAGTAAATTGTTCATTAAAGAGGGTGGTTAGCGCGTTCGGCTTCAGATCAAGAGGTCCGGGTTTCGAATCCCGCCAGGGGCATGGCAACTTTGTCTGCAGTAGAGAAAACTGTTTTACACGTAGTAAGGTTTGGGTGCAATGCTACACTGAATTTCAGCGTAATAACACCCCTGGTTCGCTAGCTCCAGCCGCTGCTCGCAGGTTTCACCGCAGTGCATAGCCACATGGCGTTGCAGGCTTTCTCCCTGCCATAATACTAGCAGCCGCGATGTAGGCGAAATACTCTTGAAAGCGGCGTTAAACCTCAACTCACTCACTCACTCACTCATTAAAGAGGTGAGATCATGCATGTTCATTTGTTCACAAAACGAGGTGTAGATTCACGAAATTTAAAATTAAGGTTCCAATTGATAAAGAATTTATGCATAGCATACGCCCTAGAAAGAAAAGATTAGAAGAGAAGAAGATATAAGGCTCCATAAAACTCTCTCGTTTGTGTTCCATGTAGAGCATTGCAATGATTGCATTGATTCATCCAAGAGATTCAACGGAATGAAGTTATTTTTTGTAATTACAGTCACTGTGTAATTTGACTTTAAAAACGTGTTCGTCTATTCCCGTGCTTCCCTAATGATTGGTGGAAGAGATAACGAATACTCCAGTTTTAAAATTTCAATGAATGTCTGCATGTGAAATAAGGAGTCCATTTCCTCTGTGAGGAAGAAGCCCCAACGAATCTCAGTTCTATAAGACATCAAAAACAAATGGGGAATCTTAACATTGCAAATAATCTTACAGATTATATTCCATTGATTACTTTTGGTTACATTGTCAATGTCTTCATATTGACAACAAATCAATAATGATCAACAAATATTCCGTTTAATTCATACCATTATCCCGAGTTTGCATTTAGAACATACCTTCATGTCCAGTCATCAACTCATACTCATAGATGAAGACTGTCATAATAAAAGAATGGATAATTTATCTAATTTCACTTTCTCAACTATTATATTTCACATTCAAAAGTCTTCAGAATGCATTTCAGTGTATGACGTCATTCGGATACACTTTCCATGTACGTGCAACTACGTAGCTATGTAACCTATGTAAGCAGCAAAGCCTATTAAACTGCTTGAACAACCTACCATCAATATGTCTTCCAGACAGAACAATGAACTACTGTTCTTTCCGCTAACCTTTTGTTCTCAATCAATTATCCTATCCAGAGTTGCTTCCCCTGCTGTTTCCGGATTCCTCCCTGTGGAATGTTGGCCATGAGGTGATCAGTCAATTCTCGACAACTTGATGGAATATTGCGTGGTACAGAAGAGGTCATTGACATTGTTAAAATACACATGAAACATCATGAAAGTGAACATAATGGTAATAAAAAAACGATGTAGATATCTTCTAAAATCAATTCTAAAAACTCCACTTCTTGGTCCTGCTTCATTGTAAGATGTGAACCATAGGGCATAGTCCTCCCCTGAGCCATGTATCCTCTTGAGATCACACTTAACCCGCATCACTGATCCATGAGAGCTGTCTTTCACTGAAAAATAGTATTTCAATGAGAAGTCTCTCCAGAAAAGTGTTTGTTAAACATATTACTGGCCCCAAAGCCTGAAGTGTCTATTGGAGTGTCTGACTGTATAATGAATACCAGGTGTAGTTTGTTGAGACACATGATGTACCTACTTGATGACGAGACTTTATTCAAACTGTTTCCGATTGAATATTGTGTACATTGTGAAATCTATGTACATAAACAAATCTAACTGTTACTACATGTACAAGCGTCTCTTCATTATCATCATCATCATTAGTTTAATATGAACACTCTGTGTGCAACATTCTCATACTGTGGCTCTGACAGATCTTAGCTGCCATTGACTCCGACTGAAAGTGATCAGTAGGAGAGAACGTGAGGAAAACATCATTAAACAGAGGAGATAAATCTAAAAAAGTGATGGGTTGTGATCAAGTTAGAGAATTGATTAGGAATTATAAACAAAAATACTTTGAATTGTTTTCTACTGTCCAAACACAATGCTGTTCATGTTTTTGTCTATGAAATGGACGTTGTGAAGTTTCTTATGCATCTTTAACTGTTACATGAAATTAATGAGATTAAGTTCTGTCGCCACTTTAAATATTGATTAATGTCTAAGAAAGTGCAAAGTGTCATGTATATTGATTCGCCGTATCGATGGTATGTTAAGCAAATTAAACTCTGTCAAAATTTGATGAGATGTCCTTTGAAATTTAAAATATCATAAGAATGCAAAGAGAATGTTTTACTGTGTTATATTTTAACATAAATAGGTTAATCCCACTCACTTAGTGTTATGCTGTGTAATTCGACACGTGTTCTATTTTAGATTGGTGTAGCAATACACTCAGTTATATTCTAAGAAACATTATCCCATTTAATTAAAAACCCGTTATCAGTCATGATGTTGTTATATGTTTGGTCTTGTATATATTATTAAAGCGATCACTTTTCAGTATTACATTTACACCTGGTATCACACGTGTGACATTGAAATACACCTTTAATTCTATATAGCTTGAGATCACTTTTCTAATTTTACACTTGGTATGACACATAAGATATTGAAATTCAGTTTTAAATCCATTTGGTGTCTTGCTTTAATCAGTATTCGATTTTAGTAGATCCTTAATGGTAACCCTCTTTTACAATATAACTGATGCCTTTTAGAATATCAAGTACAAGTAGATATAGAACATTGATGGGATTATAGTACATTATTTATCATTTAACAATGTTACAATGGACAAAACAAGTTATGTATTATTTTATTAATCTTAATTATGTTATTTGCTGTGATAACTCGCTGATTTGATTAACAAACATAATGATATGTGGATTTAAAGGGACACTACGTGTTTTTCATGAAATTGTGTTCAGAATTGAAATTAACAAATGTCCTGACTTTCGTTCAAATCATCTCACTCGACTTGCATATGTATCCCTAACGCAAAATATTTGACAATAATTTGTTTTCAATGAAACTCGAGCAGCTTTTTAACTAACGATAAGAAGCCGAATTCATGAGCAACATGTACATGGATACTAGTTATATGGTCCATTGAACAGTAGCAACCAATATCTGTCACTTTGTCTGCTACATATATGTTTTGAAAATCACGTTTGAACAATTGGCGCGCGTCAGACGCAGAACATTGTCCGGTTTTCGATCATAATCATGACTAAACACCTTAATAATGTTACTATACTGGACAGATTGGCACTTAAAGGGTAATTTTCGACAACAATCATGACTTCTCGATAAAATAACACCCTTGGTAAGTTTTAACCTATGTTAAACTACAATAACATACGGAGTGTCCCTTTAAAGAGTTAATTGCAAGATAATGAAACACACGTTTAATCAGCAATTGGAAAGTAAAAAGTGATTACTCAAAATAAACAAATGAATATGATCATTGTTTTTAAAAGTTAGGCCATCTGTCTTACATTAACAAAACAAAGTTTGACATAAATACATAACTCAATAAGACAGATAGAGCAGCAAACCATATTATAGTACGTTTTGGATTAAATGTCATTATTTATACTCACCGTTGATAACTCACCGTAGCCATTGAGTCTCTCTCAAATTAATCACTCGACCAAATATAACACAGTTAAAATGAATAGAGTTACCTTTCCTCTACCCTTGTTCCCCGCTAGGTGGCTACCCCAGTGGCGTTGTCCTCGTGTTAAAGAAGTACATTTACTGATTATCATCAATATGTAATAATATCTACTTCAATATTGCAATATCAGAAGGCTACACTCTTTTTAATTACTCAGACTAATCAAGGTATTATGTATAGTGCTTATATGAAACGATGAACATAACGAGTATAACAAATAAAAAGGATTTATTCACAGTTGATGATGAATGTTTTACAAATAATTGCTTTCTCTAAAAAACTTTATGCTTCAAGGAGATTCCCCGTTTATTCAGACATTATAGCTGGTTGCGTTTTCATTTCCTTATTGTTTTGGAATGTGATGAATTTACTCTGTTCCACGGGGTTTTACAAAATGAATATTTTTCTCACTTTCATGCTAGAAACTCTGTATATGTTTTAAGATAAGATCAAATGCTACTCTAGGGGAAAGACATTAGGATGGATAAAAACGATCGCTTATTCTACTTTGAAAATTCGTAATAGCGATAAACAACACATAGATAAATCAAAGCATGACCCAGGAGGTTTAGTTAATGAGATTAGTTTTGAAAACAATGTTTTTTTTTATTTTCTCACAGTTTTTCTCCTTTAAAGATCCACAAACCCCGACCATGTCACTTTTCGGTTTTTATTCAAGCATATTCCAAGATTTCGAGGATTTCACTTGATATTTGTCAATTCAACCAATAAACACCTTTTATAACGCCTTTTTAGAACGCCGCTCAATTACGCCTCATAAAACTTTAGCCGAAAGCGAATTCCGCTTGCTTGGCCTTGTGACGTAATACACAGGAGTCGTTTGGCATCTAATGACATAATCCACTAGATTTAGCCTTACATAACTGCCTAAATAACATATTTACCATTGTCCTTATACAACAAAATTACAAATATACACGCCCCGTAAAACGTACTTCAAATGGCAACAGATGTCAACACTGTTTAGTACTGGATGTGACCATTGCGGGACCCGTAATTCTGCAATGTGTTTTGGAACAATTCTTATCGTTGCCCAATATGGCGGCGGCCCGCATGTCAGATGCTGAAGATCTATTACACAATTCATACGGATTATAACGGTGTTAACACGCCTCATTAATGTTGAATAAAAAAAACAAAGTAACAAAATATATTTCAGTATTTTTGTTTATCAATGTAGCGATATGTAATAAGTGATGTAGTTGCGTTATTGACACTCTAACTTAGATAAATATTAAATTAGAGGGGAAATCTACACGACTGAACTATAGCCGGGGTAATATTTTTTTTTAAATTGAGAACCAAACAACACATGTACACACGGTCATGGTAGGTTGATCAAAGTTCTATAGTTCCAATACTTTCATTTGAAATTGGGAAAGATACATTTTCCATATTTGTATCCGAAGTGATTTAAACATTATTTTATTTCCACAAATATATGAATAGACCATCACAAACTACATGTAATATAAAATGCAAGGCCTTTTATATAACATGCTAGGAAATGGTAGTGGTATTACACTGAATCTAAGTAATTGTAAATGTACATGACTAAAGATTTAAAGATAGCCCGAATATGTTCTTCTAAAAAGTGTAAACGAGTAACATTGATGAAGATTATAGGATTTTCTTAGTTGTAATGAAACTATTCTATTAGCAAAATAAAGTGACCATGAGAAATATTGACGCAGTAGATTTCAAGCTATAGACACTCTTCAAACACAAAATCAAGCACATAAAAAAAATAAACTAAAAATGGCGTTTATGATATTAAAAAAATTGCATGATCTTTTTTATTTTTGAATTGTCAGTTATTAATTTCAAAACATATTGTAGCTTATAATATAACATAACACTCCACTCGATTGGGAAAAGAACAAATCTAAAATCAGCGGTTGAATATCGAAAAATGCTCCTAAAACTCCGAAATTACTCCCTACGGACGCACAAATACCCATTCTATCGGAAACTTGTCATGTCAAAACGTTCTTATTATGTTTTAAACGAATTATCAACGAAAATCGACAAATCGCCTAAGGATTTCATTAAGCTACTCCTGTGTATGACGTCACATCGCTAACGAAGGTTATGCTACACTGGGGGGCCGCGGACAACTGTTTCAAGAATGAGATAATGAGGAGGCAAAATTTACTCACTTTAAAGGGCTATATCTTGATAAGTAGGTGACGCTTCGAAATAATCGTTTGTGTTTTGCTTACTTGAAAGTATTGTCTATATGAATAAACGAATTAACATCGAAAAAACAAAGAGATGATATTATCTTTAACAGAGTACTTTGATCAGTAAAAGAAACTCTCTCTTAAATATAGAGAACAAAACTCAAAGAGAGATAACAGGTTATAAACCATTGTTGACGAGGATCTTATTGGCAAAATTTGCCACGACATTCATTGTTCAGCTGAATGAAACAATACTAGTTTCCTCCAGGCACAATGTTGCGTTGTACACCTGTGAATATAATTTAAACATATTTTATTCATGAAAAGGTTTACATGAATATGGATTGGCACAACAAGCCATTGGCTTATGTAAGTCATTTTGTAGAATAAAGTCAGTTTCTTTATTTCTCCTCGTGTTGCTAATGGTATGAAGTTAGCTTCTTTATATAAGTTTTCATGGTAAGTCCCTCTCACAGCTCCACAGATCGTTCTTAGAACGTCTACTTGTAATTTTCAAGTATCATAGATTGTTCCTTGGTAACAATTGTCCCATACGTGACAACAGTAATCGAAATTTGGAAGTATATAATAAGTATACATACATTCTAAGGTTCTTCTTGTTAATCTATACTTGAGGCTTCTTAGACAATTTACCATATATGTAGGACTTTCAATCTTTCCAATATTCTTCAGTTTATTTTTTCCAATATTGTTTCAGTTTTTGTAGGATTAAAATTTACCTGCCACATGTCGGCCCAATGAGAAATACGATTTAAATAATTATTCAAAATTTGTGTTGCATTGTCAGGATCTTCTACAACTATATACACTGATGTGCCATCAGCAAATAGTCGAATATTAGTCTTGATGCCATCAACGATGTCTTTTATGTATACTTAGAATAGTAGTGGGCCTAAGACTGATCCTGGAGGGACCCCTACTGATTCATGTTTTAAGTCTGACGATTGACCATATATAACTACTTTTTGTACTCTGTAAGATAACTACGAAACCATTCAAGCAAGTTACCACGTATTCCACACGCTTCTCATTTGTATATTATACCCTTATGCCATACTTTTTCAAACGCTTTACTGATGTCACAAAAAACGGCTTTTACTTCTTTTCCATTGTCTAAAGCGTTTGCTATGAAGTCATAGAGATATGTAAGTTGATATGCAGTACTATCACCTGCCATAAATCCCGATTGCAATGTTGTCTCAAAAAAAGTTGACAACATATTTGAAGACGCATTTTTCAAATACCTACCCAAAACAGCTCGTAAGTGCTACGGGCCTATAATTTTTACATTCATGTACACTGCCCTTCTTGCGCAGAGATAATACAGCTTCTTTCCATATGGGAGGAACTATACTCTCAAACAATGAATATGTAAGGGGCAAGGAAGCGATTCTGCAGTTAGCTTGATGATCTCATATAGTTCTCAACATGAGGTTGGGATAATTGGACACCTTATTGAACACATCTTGTGTTAGAAGTCATCACCTGACAGTGGTTTCATTACTACTGTAAGGCAATTGTCACTTATGTATATTTGGGATTATACTATGATTGAATTACATTTTGTTGGTATATATTTATCTAACTAATCCATGGCGCATGCGTACTCAATACAATACTCACATAGCAATATCACGTTTGAGGACCAACACCAATGATGGAATCAACCCACGAAATCTAGTATGCATGCAAGATCAGCATCACATTTGTAAATAGCTTTTTGCTTAGAATATGATAATCTGATTACTGTAAACCTAAATATTATAATACACTTTCAAAAGGTGTCAGATGCAATACAATGTATGAGGTAATTCGGATACAAGTTTCCATGTACGCGTAACTACGTAGCTATGTAACCTATGTAAGCAGCAAAGCCTATTAAACTGATTGAACGACGAACCATCCATATGTCTTCCAGACAGAACAATGGGACTACTGTTGTTTCCGCTGACCCCATGCTCTCCATCAATGACTCTATCTAGTTGCTTCCCCTGATGTTTCCGGATTCCCCCCTGTGGAATGTTGGCGATGAGGCAATCAGTAAATACTCCATAACTTGATATTTTAATATAGCGTGGAGACGAAGAGTTCATTGACATTAATATTCTTTACATAGTGGGTAGTGTTTTCCATTTATTCTATATATAATGATACATCATGGAAGTCGAAATAATTGTTTTACTACTGACTTTATGACCATTTTCAATTTCCCTCGCAAATCGTAACCCAGTCTACATCACTGGCACATTAAGGCTTGCTGCACTCCATTAACTTTTCTGTGCCATCATAGAAGCGAGCTTCAACTGAATTGACTGAAAATGAATAGGATGTGCTGCTACGCTATATAAAGAGGACTTTATGAATGATTATCTGACTTAATGTTTTGAGAGGGGAGCAAAGCTTAAACTTCATTATCCAAAACTGTTGCACACAGAAGGAAAAATTATCAAAATTATTGAATAAATTTGTGAATACAAAATCAGCACATAACGTTTGTATCTTTGTTGAACTACATAAACATTATGATGCGTTATTGTATATAAACATAGACACGCTGTAGATATTGTTAAACACTTCTGAGGACTACACTTGTTTGTTTTGCTGTATTGTAAGATGTAAACCAGGGCGCAATCCTCCACGTCTGGCTGAATGATCCACATTTCTTCGTGGGCTTACACTAAACCGCATCTGCAATCCTACTGTTTTTTTTTCTAAAAACAAACATTGTTTCAATGAAGAAATCTCTCTAGAAAAATGTTTGCTAAACATATAACTGGCCACTTCTGAAAATCTAGGTTCATAAACAAATATCTGATTATGTATAATGAATTAAACGTCACTCCCATCTAACAACTGTTACAATTGGCACAAGTGTCTCTTATTCAACATTAGTTTAGTATGATCACACATTATCAGTGTCACATTCTCATGGTGTTGCTCTGAGAGATCACCACTGCCATTGACTCCCTCTGCCTGCGTAGAAAGTTAACAGTTGGCGGGATCTTGTAGATATCGTTAAACACTTCTGAGAACTACACTTCTTTATCTTGCTGCATTGTAAGATGTAGACCATAAATCTCCACACAAATTAAACGTCACTTCCATCTAACAACTGTTACTACATAGCACAAGTGTCTTTTATTCATCATTAGTTAAGTATGGTCACGCTGTGTTATCAGTGTGAAAGTGAACAGTAGACAATAACTTCAGCAAAGGATTGACGGGCTGTGGTCAAGTTAAAGAATTAAAAATGAAATTTAAAAAAACAAAAACTTTGAATTGTTTTCTATTTGTCGAAACACAATTCTGTTAATGTAAACTTTCTTATGCATTTTAGAATAGTTAAATGAAATTATAAATAAGACACTTTTATTATTAATCAATTACTCAGTGAGCACGTAGTGTAATTTATATTGATCTAACAATTTCGAGATATCAATGGTACCCCTCCAAACAAATTGAATTTGCTCTCTGTCAAAAGTTAGAATATGATGAGACGTCCTTTGTCTACATGGTTACATTTTCATTGAATGATACTATCACCAATAATACTGCTAATACTACAAAGGATTTTTGTGACACCATATTTGCTTATTTGAAACACTCTGAGCTGTCCATGTAAACTTATATACTATATAATGGTGATATACAGTTGAAGTAATCCTTAACATAAAATATGAGAAAAATGTAAAAATATGGTAATGTTATCAAAATCAAATGTGGATGTTATTATTCAATGGGAATACGTTTAGTTATATGATGTGTATATCGACATGTGTGCCATTTTGTATTAATGTAATAATACACTGAATAATCATCTATGAAGTAATATCCAATATTAGTCATTTATCAGTCATAATGTTTTTATATTCTTGTCCAGTTTATACTGTTAAAGCGATCACTTTTCAACATTACATTTACACCTTGTATCACACATGTAATATTGAAAAATAATCTTAATGTGACTTATTTGGAGATCACTTTCAATGTTTATACTTAGTATCAGTCGTAAGATATTGAAATAATATATTTTAAAATCCGTTTGGTGTCCAATTGCAAACAGTATTCTTTTACAAATTTCACTGATGACTTTAAGGATATCAAGTGGACGTAGATAAAGAGCACTGATGTGATTGCAACACATTATTTATCATTTCGCAATGGACAAAACACGCAATGCATTGTTCTAGCAGTGTTAATTCACAAACACAATGATATATGACTTTAAGGGGTAAATGTCAAATGAAGAAACACACTTTTTATTAACAATTGGAAAGTAACAAGTGAATGATTAAAAAAACACAAATGGATATGATCATTATTTTCTGAAAGTAAAGCCATCCATCTTGCATTAACAATACAAAGTTTGACGTTAAGACATACCTCACAAAGACAAATAGAGCAGTATACCATGAAGTGTGGTGTTAAACAATTCTGTATAAAATGTGTTGATGTCAGCAACTTCAGCACTTCACAAACAATGATGGTTAGACTGGTGAAGAGCAAACTCCTGTGAGCAATAGTGTAACGAATTTACAACTTACAACAATTTAAATCCTTTATGCTAAATGTAAACATGTAAAAATGTTGTTGTTTTTATCTCAATTAAGTTTGTGCCTGATTATACGACACGCACATTTCAAATGAAGCTGAATACATCAATACTGTTGACGTGATGTACTTGATGTCCCATCTAGTGTTATGTTGAACACATTCATTGATGACAGTATAAAAGGTTTTGTTATCTTTAAAGGAAACAAACTTACCACGATAAACGATCGCTTTGGGATTTATAGAAATAAATGTTATTGGTTTTCACGAAAGGTGTCATTCTAAATTGGCTAAACAGTTTGCACTTTAAGACGTAATAGTCACAAGATTTGTGCTCTATTGGGATTTCTATCCTCCACAAATCCTAAATTTCAAACTCTATTTTAACGTTGATCCGTCTCTGTAATAGCGTGATAAACATTCCAGGTCTGATGTTTAAACGCTATATAAAGTCAGAAGAAAATTTACGATATTATCATTGATCACTCACATGAAATACATCACATTATCTCGAAATAGGAATATATATTGATTTTGAAATATAACCCTCTTTGTTCTTTCTATTTATTAATAATGTGCCAATACCATAGGTGTTAATAACAAAATCTTATAAATTTGATTAACTTACTGTTGATGATAATGAAAAACAATCTTAAGGCTGTTATATAGAATTTCAAAGCAAAGTCAAACATACATGTACTTCAACAATGTAATATGATTAGCTTGAACCTATCATCTTGCCATTTGATAGGCAGTGACAAAACATGTTCATGGTTTATTGTAACATTAGTTTAGTGCACTTGTTTTGGCGAATAATAAACAGAAAGCTTAACTTGTGAATAATTATCTTTCGTTCGATAAATACCAAACTCGTTTAATAAAAAATAGTTATCAATAGTATACTCTATTTATCTTGGATATATCACGATTATCAAAAAGTAAAATGGAAACTTCAATCAGATATTGATACTTGGTGGCATGCTGTGTGTTCATAGATGTTTGCAATATCTGCTGAATACTCATGCAACTTTACCCCTGTCCAAATAGTCTCGAGGAGAGATATGTTCCAACCTAGAAGTCATGGGCCATTATTATTGTCACACTCATCATGTACATTTCAATCAGTGTCTTGGTCAAATTACATATTATGAAAAATATCTCGTTCCCATCGTTCATAGCGTATAGGTAAAGTTGCCCAAAAGTTAAAATTGTATGCTTTGAATAACAACACCTCCCTCCCGTTTCCACCATGACATGTATACATCGTTATACAGAGAAGCCTACCTTCAGGTGACATGTTCTAAATGAAGGTATTGATGAACACTGGGGATTGCTGTCCTCTGTATGGGTGGATTAAGATGGGCGTGTGGTATCTCTCTCAAAATAGATCACAGATTACTGTTAATCGTGAATATCAATACTTAATCAAGATGCCTTCACGTGGACTCGAAGCTCGCCGAGTCATTAGGCTCTGCACAAACAAACAGCATGCTCATGAAACTTTGATGGGGACCATACTTTGAGCGTGGGCAGTGATTAAACAGCAGGTCCAGATGCTTTCTGTTGCTTTAGCTATACATGCTACATTATTCTGTTCATTTCAGGAGAAATGGGACGAAGAAATAACGTATTTTAAAATTGTTTTTGTTTTAAAATTGAAAGATTATTATGTATTTTTGCCAGAAAATATATACACATTTCAATGTTACAGGATGATGAAAGCGATATTTGCATTTATATCAATACTTCAGTCAACAATTGTGTCCCTTTTCTAACTGATTTTGTCTACTTGAATGAAGAATTTGTTTTCCATGAACTCGGATTCCTCTCAAATACTTTTAATCATAAACATACTAAAGAATGTGTAACCTTTGATAGCAGTGCAGGTGCTTGCTCAGCTGGGTGTGTGACAGCAGTATGATACAACCTATTACACGATACACATCCAAACGAAACATCAACCTTATTCTACCATCACTGTCTTATTCATCAGGGATACTTCAAGTTTCATTCTATTCTGTAGTCAGTAACACTAGACTTGGAACAGAACCAGCTGAATGTACATGACATTTAAACATTGCACAAAATATCAATACAAGTGCAATTCAGGCATACTCATTGCAGTTTTTAATATACTCAAGGGAGACATCAATAAACACAAACACGTGTTTTATAAAGTGGTCATCAGAAGTGTTGACTTCATATCATGAGTACAACATTGTTGGTGTCAATATTGTCAAAAAGGACCACTACAGTGTCTTCAATCCCCTCTCTTAAATACATAAATAATACTTTGTAACAATAAAGGAGACTTGTTATAAGTAATAGGGTTACACATACATACATACATACGAATAACAAAATATGTAAGATCAATTGTAAAACTCAATAGGTAAACTACATTAAAAAATGTAAGGTATATGGGGTGTAAAACACTGAAAACTATAGAGGTCACTTTACTTTAGGTGAGATCAGGGTGACGAATCATTTACCAAAGTTGTACTGACAGTGATAACAGAACATTAGTACGTTTAGTTGTGCGTATTGGCTACATCATGACTTTTCATTAGCTAACGTTCTACATATAGCTATAAGTAGCCAGCCTTCAGCGATACAAGGCAAAGCTGAGAAGAAAAACAGGGAATTGAAGAAGCCTTGGATACAAATACTCTGATGGAGCAGGATGGTGTGAGGCATCTAATCTAGTTTGATCAATAATCATTGAAATGTTTATGCTGACAGTGAAAACAAAACAATAGCATCTTGAGTTCTGAGTTTTGCAAAATTGCTGTGTTTACTGAGGATCAGCCAACATCTGACTCGAATCATTGCTGTTTGTTTTCATCAATTTCATGTACATTTAAATTTAGTAGAAATCATAGGAAATGTCACTTCTAACCCAAAACAAAGATAACTGAACATAAAGAATATTCCCAATAAAATACAAGTACTACTTCATTCTGCCAGAGCCGATACTGTGAGACGTTGACAAGCTATACAATCTATTCAAGTTGTTTTATTTGCTTGGTCAGAATGTATGTTCATTGATTCAGTCAACGCAGGTGTTGGGAGGATTATATACATCTACTACTTTGGAATAACGCAGACAGTATCACAAATGATAAGCCTTTTTAGAAACCATGTGCTGCTTTGTTTGTTAATTCAATGCATCTCAATAATAGATAAACGTCATGGTATTTAAAGCAATACTAATCGAATTGTGTTGCACAATTACCATGTGTTGATTACACTTTAACTTGATTAAACTTTTTTCTGGAGCCATACGTCGAAATCAGGGAACACAAATCCCCGAACTGCATTTTGTATTGAAATACAAGAGAAGTTTAGTCGATTAAACCACAATATAGAACTTTTAATGCAGAAATTGGGCGCTTTTCACCAACCAAATGAGATCTTACAAGTTGTAACATTCGCACATGGTTGCAGGAGTATTATTTTTTCAGGTATCGGCTATTTTATACACAAGTAATGTCATATATGCCTTTTAATAAATTACGATTGAACTCTCTTATCACCTTTTTTGAAAACCAGTATATACTTACCAAAACAACAAACATTTGGTTCCTAGCACATCCACGAATATTACAGTTGTGATGTCTCAAAATCCCTTTGAATATACATAGTTTTGATTCAAACAATATAGGTAAACAAAGGATTTAGAATGTACTCTCAAACTTATTGTGTTTATTGTGAAGATCCCTCTTGAAGTGGGTATCTTGTTTATAGTTTATAGTTTACACAATTGCAAATGATCATTTACACAGAAAGACTGCACATAACATGTATTGCAAGCAATTAAATAAGACTCAAAAGTAAGAACAGCACCTACTGTTAACACAATCTTGATAGGTAGGATTCCTTCAATGAAGATAACACAGGAGTCATGAACTGCAAATAAAGGTGCTTTCAATGACTAGTCATGATTTCTGAATCCCATCCATGGGTTCTAAATACAGGACATTTAGTTATGTTACAAACAACCTAACATTAATGCACTGGAAATGTTCAAACATTTCTTAAATGGAATGATTTATAATCGGTGTATATAAAATGTGCCTCATCTTTTTTTTTACCACAATTACGGCAGTCTTAGGTTTCACTTTCACGTGGACTAAAAACTCAAAAACAACTCATAAATCTTCAACAACAAATTCTTATAATGTTTAAATGCATTACTTTTCTTTTTCCGAAAGTAAAGAATAAAACTTACCATTTTTGATTAAATATAATTTTTCAAACTTTCAAAATTGTGAAGCAATTCCTCACCCTTAGTATGACTATTTATTATGAACAACATTTTGCAAATCCATGCCATTACTCCTTCGTAAAAAAACTTGATATCACTGCCATTATATATAAAACGTTATATCACTGTATCATGTCATTATATGCTCGACTGATAAATAGTTTTCATGATCAATATTACTGAACATTGAATTTCGAAAATTTTATTGTTCAAAACTTTACATGTTCGCAAAAGAAAATTGTGTATGTAAAAGCAGGGAAAAGCAGCCTATACTGACAGGAAGAAAAAGATAGCAGACCAAATGTCTCAATGTCATATGCATTTATTGAAAGTAGCCGCGGCTCAGATTCTACGTTCCCAGTATTGTGCTCACCGAATTGAAATAACAGTCTCATATATTGTATATAAACACCTTTAATATTAATGTAATAAAAATGATAATACATCACTCAAATTATTTCCAAATATTTTCCTGACGCCTTATATTACTCAAATAACAGATACATGATGATGTTTATAATATTTAACATTAAATACATCGAAGAGCTAAAACGACGCAATCCCTTTAATGTAAAGATTGTTAAGGTATGTGTGTATTTCCAAGTGTTGAAGGTGTGCTAATAACTTAATGCTGTGAAAGGTAACCATCTTCAGGCTGGATGAGTTCATTTAAATGGGGTGTTGGATATTTCTGAAAATAAACCACAATTGTAACTCACAGTTACTTATACGTAATCAACTTACATTCAGGTAAAGTCGATGCAATCCGCGTCTTTACACATCAAATATATCACTCTCATGAACATTTGATGAGGTTTGAATAGATGAAAATGCTGAATTTTGTAATTGATACACTGTAATCCTTGAGCAAATGACAATTATCGTTTGAAACAATTGTTCTCAAGTGACCATCATGAAGTTGATTATTACTATTTACCTAATCATCTATTTGATAGTTTATGTATATGCTGAATTACTATTTACCTAATCATCTATTTGATAGTTTATGTATATGCATATGTTGATATTTGCATCATCATATTTGTTGAATCCCATCGTAGTTCTATATAAATAGTAATTACCTTCTATCCAACGCTCACCTTTTCACAGTATAGTCAATGTTGAATCATAACCACATTTCCAGAACTGTAGTGTGGAATGAAAGTAGACTACAGTAATGTTTCTGCTTGGCACCGCAAATCGACATTGGAAGGAAGTGGAGCTCAGCTGTTTACGGTACGCTGGAATTACCTAGAAATATTTGTGTCGGGGCAGATGGAATATATTACCCCACTTCATTACAATTAAATTACATCTTATCTAACTCCAATGATACAAGATGACTTTACAAAAGTGGAATCTGCAACTGACCAGGTTGATTAAAAAGTTGAAAACTTTCTGTTTGGTGTGAGGTCATCACTCTACACCAGCGCTGGAACATGGAAAGTTATGTGCATTTTAATTACTCCCGGAGCGTGTAAAACGAAGTACTGTCGTCCTGATGTTATCTATAGATCTGTTCCTATATATTCAATGTTTTATGCTTATTGTGAATAATCAGGAATAATATAGACAGACATCGATGACCAGGTCGTAAAAAACACTGTGTCAAATGACGTACTTTCAATACTTTCATTACTCTCACAGTCCCCCTCCTTGAGTCAGCAGGTGGGGCCTCTAGCGACTCTAGTGTTCACAGGAGTATGACACTAGGGTCATTCGATTAGGAATTTCGTCGCACGTGTCACACAATTTATGTAAATGGAACGAAGCCTATGAGTATTTAAATTAATCGGGGAACGAATAACATGAAGTACTGACGTTCTGTTGTTTTCTACATTCATTCTTTCTCTGTGTATTCCAGTTTGAAAATGTACTCAGAAATTCGATCCTCTTGTTTACCATTTTGAAGTGAATACTTCTCAAGGTGACACGTTATAATGGCGATAAGGGTTATGGGAATGATTCTGTGACAATAACTTTCTGTGTCCAGAAATAATCTTATATAATCTTTCTTTCTATTTCGATTAATATTTCAAAATAGGAATGTTAATAACTCTTTATCGTTCATTGTTCTTTATTTAACTGACGAATCTGTGTTAAGTGTTTTGATAGATTATTCATCTGGTATATGTGTATGTGATGTATATGTAGGCGTATATGACATAACAATGCCTTGATGGTCACCTTATCATAAGGAATCAGTCTGAGAATTGAAGTGAAATGAAGTAAGTTTTGGGTTGAGCGCCGCTTTCAAGAGTATTTCACTTTATCATGGCTGCTAGTAGTATTGCAGGGAGAAAGCCCGCAACACTCTGTGCCTATAAATTGCGATGAAACATGCAAACAACGGCTAGAGCTAGTGAACCATGGGTGGTAGTGCACTGATATTCAATGAAGCTTTGTCTTCAAACTTTACTGTGTGTTGAACAGTTCTCTACTGCAGACAAAGTTGCCGTGCCCCTGGCGTGATTCAGTCTGAAAATTTAAATACTTTCTAGACTGGGTTTAATGAATTTATAACAATGTGCAAAAGAAGAGTGTTTACCCTGTCAGAATAGTTATGTAATATCACGGGAGTACTTGTCGCAGTCGGGTGATATATGTCAAATCCTTTCCTCCATTTTACAAGATACAAGAAAGTACTCACCTCAGTTGTTTTCAATTAATTCAATATTTTAAAAAAAATCAGTTAAATTTGATTATGACACGATACAATACTACTGGTTATTTTTAAGATAAATATATATGTGTTTAATATGGACAGGAGTAAGAATGGCCCCTACCATGTTTAAAATGCTGTAAATATTTGCAGAATCAGGCACATTTATCAATAATCAAATAGAATATGTCTTATATGTCGATGAACAGTTGTGTATCATCAAAAATAATTCCTGAAGAAATTTAAAATTCAAAATTTAATTTTCTTTTTAAATATAAAAAAAATAATATAGAAGTTCTCTCTCACTGCTGACACCTGTACTTTTCAGAGTTGTAAAGACATAACAAACTTGAGATATGTTTCAATTGAAAATCATACAAATGATAAAATCACCTGAGGTGAGTACTTTCTTTTGCCTGGCAGTAAACATTAGGCTCATATCTATATTGAATCAATGTGTTGTAACTGTGTAATACTGCGTTGTGCTATTACAAATATTGTGAAACATAAATAAACATAGCTGAGTGCAGCAGAACATTTATCCTCCAGCCATGTTTTGTACTGTTGTACTATAAGTCTATAATAAGAGCACTTGTTGAAAACTAGTGTATGTTTCTGATTATAAATGACAGAAAAGTACCAAAACACGTTAACTTTTACTTTTGGTTATGGGATCAGAATACAATTAATGTGTAACGGTAACAATCATTTTAGCATGTTTTTTTCAATTCTTCAAATCCATTTTATCAACCAAAATTATGCTTTGAATCAATAGTAATACTTTTGGGAAGTGATTTCGCCTGTTGCTATGTTTGTACTTCAAAAGGAGACGTAAAATTTTACGTCAATCCTTAAACTATGAATCACCCTGTTGCTTCTCAGTAGCCAAGCACTGGCTTTGATCCAGGAGCTTAGCCGACATCAAACATGTCGTATCAATAATTCAAATAGCATACGGAGGTTAATAACCATGTCAAGGTTTCCTGTTATTTTAATGTTCTAGTTTTGGAGTACCTTGGCATCACTCAAAATCAAACTATGAACACCTAAAAAAAGATGAGCATGCTATCGCCAGATGAAAGAGATTGAGATTGATTTGAAATATCCGTAATTTATCATATATGGTCTGTAAACACTCTAACACGGAAGTTGTCAGGACTTGTTATGGGTTTTCACATTTAAAATAATTGGTCTAATGTATAATTCCATGGCGAGTCCTTTCATCGGTTAACTTTCCTTTATTTGCTTTACTTAATTACCAGGTTTTGTTTATTAATGAAGTTAGCGTCCCCAGTGACGTATTGATAGTCTTTAATAGTCTGCTCGTCGTGTGATCATCAGTTGATGCAAATCAGCTAATCACTTCGATAGACATCAACCATAGACATGAACATTAATTGAATGGAAATTCTAAGATGCCTAGCGGTTAGAACAATAAAAAAAGTACTTTATCAGACAATAAAGGTATAGTTTTTTTTTATGATGTTACAATCGAATGACGTTCCCGGTGTTCCATGCCGCTCCCTTGTGATCAAGTGTGCAAATGGTAACGTAACGTTGATTCGCCATAGGCGTCTGAACTCTTACATCACAACCAATAAAGCGTGTACTCCTTTCCATGGTTTGCAACTTCTGCAGTCGGTTAAAATTCGCAGTGGGACAATGAACATCAACTTTTATGATAGCAACAAACATTTGAATTAGACAAATTACGTTCCGCCAACACGCTTAGCCTGGATCAAGCTCTACCAACAATTCTTTTTGGAATGTTAGATGTGATCTTAGTCTATCTTAGGGGGTGGGTTTTACACTTGGAATAGACGTCCGTTGGCCCTGTTCATGGATTATAAATATAACGTCCGAGTGCTTTGACGTAAAAATAGTTCAGGGCAAAACTATACTTTATTACAAAACACATTGGGGTACAGCGAACTTTAAGTGTAAACATGAAACGTAAGAAAGTAATAATAGTGCATTCATTGCATGTATTGCGAGGACGTTTTCCGTTTTTAACTATAACACTCTCCTATGGCAACTATAATTATCTTTAGGTGTTTGTTACTAACATTTAAGTAAAGATGACAGTAGTAACTTATTAAACGGGGACTTTCAATTGGAAGGTCAAGGAAAAAGTTTGTATTTATAATCATATAATTACAGGTTTACTTTTTTAATAGTTGGGCTTTCCATTTATGGAGATTTATATCTGAAAAAGGTCTTTCGCCGAAGATAAACAGTTATCATATGATAGTGTATCATAAAAATTAGTGTGTTGTCAATGCAATTAAGCAATCTGATAAAATCATTTAAATCTGATTAATACCCAGAAAAGGTCGAAGGTCAAATATCAAAACTACTTTCATAAATTCCATAATCTCAAACAAACTCTAAAAATATTTAGTCATCATTGATAAAATCACCGCGAGTTCATTTATACATTTGTATGTTCAACAAATTCAAACTAGATGAAATTTTTTTTCAAAAGCATGTAAACCTTCAATGCACCATTGACCCACAGATTAACGTTATTATAGTTTCACTCTTGCTGTGTTCGTACTTCTTTTTTTCAGTTTCTCATTAGAAATTTCATTTTCATTTTCCCCACTATCTTACATAACACACTTAAGTATATCTAATTTTTTATAATTCTTTTATAAGCGTTTGAGAAATAATCATATCTATGGCTAAATGCTTTATCATCATGGAACCTCATTGATTTCATTGATTCATCCAACATGTTAAGCGGAATGAAATTATTTCTAGTAATAACAGTCCTGATGTTAGTTGGGTCCGTCTATTTCGGTGATTCCCTATTGGATGATGGAAGAGAAAAATACTCTAGTTTCAAAGAATTCAATGAATGATGGCCTGTGAAATAAAGAATTGGTTTCTATATCGACATAGAATCCAAAAGAAACTTCAATTTCTAAGAAATTATAGGGTAAACAGCGTGTGTTATGTTTATCTTTTCAAATACTCTTTAAGATAATGTAAGTCTGTTTCAATCAGACAACACAACCAGAAGCTGTTGGTCACATAATCATTGTCTTCATAATGAAAAATAAATCATCAAATAATAATAAACAAATATTCAATCTAATTTGTCCCATTATCGAAGGATCAACCACGGCCTTTCCATTCAGACCACTCCGTCATATCATGTCATCAACTCATTTTCATACTGACTTGGATGAGGACTGACATAATAATAGATTGTATTACTGATCTAATTTCACTTTCTCAACTATTATATTTCACTTTCAAAAGGTGTCAGAATGCGACACAATGTATGAGGTAATTCGGATACACGTTTCCATGTACGTGTAACTACGTAGCTATGTAACCTATGTAAGCAGCAAAGCCTATTAAACTGTTTGAACAACAGACCATCCATATATCTTCAAGACAGAACAATGCGACTACTGTTGTTTCCGCTGACCCCATGTTCTCCATCAATGACTCTATCTGGTTGCTTCCACTGCTGTTTCCGGATTCCCCCCTGTTGAATGTTGGCGATGAGGCAATCAATAAATACTCCATAACTTGATATTTGAATATAACGTGGAGCAGAAGAGTTCATTGACATGAATATTCTTTAAATAGTGCGTAGTATTTTCCATGTATTCTATGTATAATGATACATCATGTAAATCGAAATTATTGTAATACTACTGACGTTATAAACATTTTCAATTTCCCTCACAAATCGTAAGTCTAAATCAATGGCCAATTAAGGCTTGCTGCACTCCATTAACTTTTCTGTGCCAGCCTAGAAGCGAGCTTCACCTGAATTGACTGAAAATAAATAGGGTATGCTGTTACGCTATAGCTTTCTGACTTAATTTTTTGAGAGGGGAGCAAAGCTTCAATTTCATTATCCAAATATGATGCAAACAGAAAGAAAAATTAAAGGCAGTCATGACAGTTATTGAGTGAATATGTGAATGCAAAATCATCACAAAACTTTTGTATCATTGTTGATCTTATTAAACATTGTGATCTGTTACTATATATCACTAGCCATATCTGAAAATAAATATATATAAATCCTCCAGTATTGATAACAAATAAAACGTTACTTCAATCTGAAAACTGTTACTACATGACACAAGTGTCTTTTTTCATCATAGTTTAGTATGGTCACTCTGTGTTATCAGTGATAAAGGTTGGACAGTAGGCGGGAACTTGTTGAAAACAAAATAAACCAAGAGATATAAAGAAGTGACGGGTTGTGATCATGTCGTAGAATTTATTAGGAATTATAAAAAAAATATTGAATTGTTTATTTTTGTCCAAACACAGTGTGATCATTTGAAGTTTCTTATGCATAATAAATTTGTTAAATGAAATTACAAATAAGATAAAGATCAAGTGGACACTTTTAATATTGATCAATGACTAAGCAAGTGAATATTGTCACGTATATTTATTTAACTATTTCGAGGTATTAATGGCATACTTCTCAAAGAAAATTGAATTTGCCCTCTGTCAAAAGTTAGACATTGCTGAGACATCCTTTGTCTACATAGTTACATTTTCATTGAATAATACTGCCACTTATAATACTACTACTAATGAAAAATATTGTTATGGCACCTGATTTGCTTATTTAAAATACTCTAGGGAGCTTTACATGTCAACTTATAAACTATATAATGATGATAACAGATGAAGTAATGCTTAAAGAGCCATCAAGGATGTTGATGAACATATCGAAAAATTGCCAAAAATCTAACTCCGTGATATATATACATTTAATTTTCCCTAGATTTTTTCGACCCAAAATAAGCCGAGTAGTAAAGGTGTTTTCCAGTCTAAATATGGATCAAGTCTATTATTTTCAAGCGCAACGCATTGTGGTCTAGCTCACACACTGTAAGACACGAAAGAAAAATAAAGTTTATGAGCAATGAATGAAAACGAAATATAAAAATTTTGCCGGCTATTTAGCTACTTAGTTATTTAATTATGTATTTACTAAAATATATTGGAATAAATGTTTATCAACTATGTATTTTGCTTGAATTTTATAATCAATGAAAATATATTCGCCATACTTTGCTGGTCTTATCTCAATACAAAGTACATTAAACAGGCAATAATTTGTATATTCTCAGGACATTTAGCAACATTGTTTACAAAGCAATCGTCACATTCGACTTGCTAAAGACGAGCCTTCACGCTTCAGAAACGAGTGTTGATGTGTAGTATGTTTTATGCAGTAAAGGGGATTCTATTTATATGACGTCAGATACTCTTAGCTCGCGCTTCTCGAAGGGGACTTCTCTTTGAAACCAAAATGCATTACAATGTCGTGATATGAACATTATTTATCACATGTCATGTTGTAGATAAAATATTTCTCTAGCGATTAACATTATAAGTATATTTTCCACAAATAATTTTGTATTTGAAACACTAACATTATTGATGGCGCTTTAACATAAAATATGAGAAGAATGTAAAACGATGGATATTTTATCAAATGCTAATGTTATAATTTAATAGGAAAACGATTAATCAGTCAATTGTGCTATGATGTGTATATTGACATACGTGCCATTTTATATTAATGTAACATTACACTCAATACTCATCTATGAAGTAATATCCAATTTAAGTTCTTTATCAGTCATAATGTTTTTATATTCTTGTCCAGTTTAAACTGTTCAATCGAACCCTTTTCAAAATTACATTTACTCCTTGTATCACGCATGTGATATTGAAATATAATCTTAATGAGATTTATTTTGAGATCACTTTCAATGTTTATACTGAGTATCACACGTAAGATATTGAAATAATATTTTTAAAAATCCGTTTGGTGTCGAATTACAAACAGTATTCGATTTAAGTAGACTTGAAATGGTAATAAGCCTCTTTTACAAATTTCACTGATGACAAAACACGTAATTCATTGTTCTAGCAGTGTTCATTCACAAACACAATGATATATGACATTAAGGGGAAAATGTCAAGATAAAGAAAAACACTTTTTATCAGCAATTGGAAAGTAACAAGTGATTGATTAAAAACACATATAGGTATTATCATTATGTTCAGAAAGTAAGGCCATCTGTCTTACATTAGCAATACAAAGTTTGACGTCAATACATAACTCACTAAGACAGATGGAACAGCATACCACCTCATGTACTGTGGTGGCGCCAGGAGAAAGAATATCTGTGTTAAACAATTCTGGATAAAATGTGTTGGGGCGCACTTCACAAACAATAATGGCAAGACTGTTGTAAAATAAAATCACGTGAGTAATAGTTTGAAGGATTCAAAATTTACTATTTAAATCGTTTATGCTAAATGTAACAATATTTTTATTTTCATTTCATTTTGTATCTTATTATATGACACGAACATTTTAAATGAAGTTTAATACACCATTACTGTTCACGGGATGTACTTGTTGTCCCATCAAATGTTATGTTGAACACATTCATTTATGACAGCATAAAAGGTGTTGCTATCTTCAAGGAAACAAACTTACCACGATAAACGCTTTGGGATTTATTGAAATAAATGTTATTTGTTTTCACAAAAGGTCTCATTCTAGCTTGGCTAAACAATTTGCACTTTAAGAAGTAATAGTCACAAGATATGTGATCTAGTGGGATTTCTATCCTCCACAACTACTACATTTCAAACACCGTCTTTGTAGTAGCGTGATAAACATTCCTTGTCCATGAACATTATATAAAGTCAGAAGAAAATTTCACAATATTACTATTGATCACTCACATGAAATACATCACATTATCTCGAAATAGGAATAGATATTGATCTTAAGATATAAGCCTCTTTGTTCTTTCAATTTATTAATAATGTGCCAATACCATAGGTTTTAATAACAAAATCTGAAATGTTTGATTAACTTACTGTTCATGATAATGAACAACACTCTCAAGGCCGTTATATAGAATTTCAAAGCAAAGTCAAACAAACATGTACTTCAACAATGTAATATGATTAGCTTGAACCTATCATCTTGCCATTTGATGTATAGGCAGTGACAAAACATGTTCATGGTTTATTCTAACAGTATTGCACAGTTTTTCAAAAACTTGTTTTGGCGAATAATAAACAGTAAGCTTAACTTGGGAATCATTCTCTTTCGTTCGATAAATACCAAACTCGTTTGATAAAAATAGTAATCAATAGTATACTCTATTTATCTTGGATATATCACGATTATCAAAAAGTAAAATGGAAACTTCAATCAGATATTGATACTTGGTGGCATGCTGTGTGTTCATAGATGTTTGCAATATCTGCTAAATACTCATGCAACTTTACCCCTGTCTAAATAGTCTCGAGGAGAGATGTTCCAACATAGAAGTCATGGGCCATTATTATTGTCACACTCATCATTTACATTTCAATCAGGGTCTTGGTAAAATTACATATTATGAAAAATACCTCGTTCCCATCGTTCATAGCGTATAGGTTAAGTTGCCAAAAAGTTAAAATGTTATGCTTTGAACAACAACACCGTTTCCACCATGACATGTATACATCGTTATACAGAGAAGCCTACCTTCAGGTGACATGTTCTAAATGGAGGTATTGATGAACACTGGGGATTGCTGTCCTCTGTATGGGTGGAATAAGATGGGCGTGTGGTATCTCTCTCAAAATAGATCACAGATTACTGTTAATCGTGAATATCAATACTTAATCAAGATGCCTTCACGTGGACTCGAAGCTCGCCGAGTCATTAGGCTCTGCACAAACAAACAGCATGCTCATGAAACTTTGATGGGCACCATACTTTGAGCGTGATTAAACAGCAGGTCCAGATGCGTTCTGTTGCTTTTGCTATACCTGCTACAGTATTCTGTTCATTTCAGGAGAAATGGGACGACGAAATAACGTATTTTAAAATTATGTTTGTTTTAAAGTAGAAAGTTTATTAAGTATTTTTGCCAGAAAATATATACAAAGTTCAAGGTTACTGGACGATTAAAGCGATATTTGCATTGATATCAATACTTCAGTCAACAATTGTTCCCCTTTTCTAACTGATTTTGTATACTTGAATGAAGCATTGGTTTTCCATGAACTCGGATTTCTCTCAAATACTTTTATCATATACGCGGATCTGTAGCTAGTTTATATTTAAACAAAAATGATAACATAACGAAAAGTTAACTAAAGTATTTCAGTATCGTTTATCTCATACTCAATAGAGGTGTTTAATGAAACAATACATAAGATAGATCAATAGAAGTTGGAGTGCTGTGTACTAACAACTGTTTGAGACGCCAACGAGCCCTCAGGATTATTCTCTCAGGGGCTAGGGTCAAATCTGTGCGTTTTTAATTAAAGGAAGTTAAACCATTTGAGCTTTAAAATAACCATTTACTAAGATAAAATACTCTTTAGCTCACATTTGTACTGATTCGGTCTACATTGGGGGGAAACATACCAAAGAATATCTTAATTTTTATAGCAGTGCGGGTGCTTGCTCAGCTGGGTGTGTGCCAGCAGTTTGATGCAACCTATTATCACGATACACATCCAAACGAAACATCAACCTTATTCTACCATCAATGTCTTATTCATCAGGGATACTTTCAGGTTAAATTCTATTGTGTAGTCAGTAACACTAGACTTGGAACTGAACCAGCTGAATATACATGACATAAACATTGCACAAAATATCAATAAAAGTGAAATTCAGGCATACTCTTTGCATTGTTAAATATACTCAAGGGAGACATCAATAAACACAAACACGTGTTTTCAAAAGTGGTCATCAGTAGTGTTGACTTGATATCATGAGTACAACATTGTTAGTGCTAATATTGCCAAAAAGGACCATTACAGTGTCTTCAATCCCCTCTCTTAAATAAATAAATCAATTCATAATACATATAAAAATAATACTTTGTAACAATAAAGGAGACTTGTTACAAGTAATAGACAGATCCATACAGTGAACACTCATGGTATACACAATACAACATTGACACATTTAAAACACATACATACATACGAATAAAAAAATATATACATGTAAGATCAAGTGTAAAACTCATTAGGTAAACTACATTAAAAGATGTTAGGTATGTAAGGTGTTAAACACTGAAAACTATAGAGTTCACTTTACTTTAAGTGAGATCAGGGTGACGAATCAATTAACATAGTTGTACTGACAGTGATAACAGAACATTAGCACGTTTAGTTGTGAGTATTGGCTACATCATGACTTTTCATTGGCTGACGTTCTACACATAGCTATAAGTAGCCAGCATTCAGCGATACAAGGCAAAAGCTGCGAAGACAAACAGGGATACCCTTATGGAGCAGGATGGTATCTAATCTAGTTTGATCAGTTGAAAATGGTTATACTGACATTGAAAACAGAACAATAGCATCTTGAGTTATGAGATGTGGCTACATCGCTGTGTATACTGAGGATCAGACAACATCTGACTCGAATCATTGCTGTTTGTTTTCATCACTAGCATGTACTCGTATACACAGTTAAATTTAGGAGAAATCGTAGGAAATGTCACTGTGTAACCCAAAACAAAGATAACTGAACATAAAGAATATTTTCAATAAAATACAAGTACTGCTTCATTCTGCCAGAGCCGATACTGTGAGACGTTGACAAGCTATACAATCTATTCAAGTTGTTTTATTTGCTTGGTCGGAATGTATGTTCATTGATGCAGTCAACGCAGGTGTTGGGAGGATTATATAAATCTACTACTTAGGAATAACGCAGACAGTATCACACATAATTAGCCTTTTTAGAAACCCTGTGCAGCTTTGTTTGTTAATTCAATGCATCTCAATGGTATTCAAAGCAATACTAATCGAATTGTGTTACACAATTACCATGTGTTGATTACACTTTAACTTGATTAAACTTTTTTCTGGAGCCATACGTCGGAATCAGTGAACACAAATCCCCGGAATGCATTTTGTATTGAAATACAAGAGAAAAGTAAGTTTAGTTGATTAAACCACAATATAGAACTTTTAATGCAGAAATTGGGAGCTTTTCACCAACCAACTGAGATCTTACAAGTTGTAACATTCGCACATGGATGCAGGAGTATTATTTTTTCAGGTATCGGCTATTTTATACACTAGTAATGACATATATGCCTTTTAATAACTTACTATTGAACTCTCTTATCTCTTGTTTGGAAAACCAGTATATACTAACCAAAACAACAAACATTTGGTTCCAAGCACATCCGCGAATATTAAAGTTGTGATGTCTCAAAATCTCCTTGAAAAGATATAGTTTTGATTCAAACAATATAGGAAAACAAAGGATTATAATGTACTCTCATACTTGTCAATGTTTATTGTGTAGATCCCTCTTGTGGGTATCTTGTTTATAGTTTATAGTTTACACAATTGCAAATGATCATTGACACAGAAAGACTGAGCATAACATGTATTGCAATCATTCCAATAAGACTCAAAGGTAAGAACAGCAGCGTTCACACCTACTGTTAACACAATCTTGATAGGTAGGATTCCTTCGATGAAGATAACACAGGAGTCATGAACTGCAAATAAAATTGCTTTCAATGACTAGTCATGATTTCTGAATCCCATCCATGGGTTCTAAATACAGGACATTTAGTTATGTTACAAACAACCTAACATTAATGCACTGGAAATGTTCAAACATTTCTTAAATGGCATGATTTATAATCGGTGTATATAAAATGTGCCTCATCTTTTTTTTACCACAATTACGGCAGTCTTAGGTTTCACTTTCACGTGGACTAAAAACTCAAAAACAACTCATAAATCTTCAACAAAAAATTCTTTAAATGTTTAAATGCATTACTTTTCTTTTGCCGAAAGTAAAGAATAAAACTTACGATCTTTGATTAAATATAATTTTTCAAACTTTCAAAATTGTGAAGCAATTCCTCACCCTTAGTATGACTATTTATCCATGCCATTACTCCTTCGTAAAAAAACTTGATATCACTGCCATTATATATAAAACGTTATATCACTGTATCATGTCATTACATGTATATGCTCGACTGATAAATAGTTTTCATGATCAATATTACTGAACATTGAATTTCGAAAATTTTATTGTTCAAAACTTTACTTGTTCGCAAAAGAAAACTGTGTATGTAAAAGCAGGGAAAAGCAGCCTATACTGACAGGAAGAAAAAGATAGCAGACCAAACGCCTATAGTCTCAATGTCATATGCATTTATTGAAAGTAGCCGCGGCTCAGATTCTACGTTCCCAGTATTGTGCTCGCCGAATTGAAATAACAGTCTCATATATTGTATATAAACACCTTTAATATTAATGTACTAAAAATTATAATATATCACTCAAATTATTTCCAAATATTTTCCTGACACCTTATATTACTCAAATAACAGATACATGATGATGTTTATAATATTTAACATTAAATACATCGAAGAGCTAAAACGACACAATCCCTTTAATGTAAAGATTGTTAAGGTATGTGTGTATTTCCAAGTGTTGAAGGTGTGCTAATAACTTAATGCTGTGAAAGGTAACCATCTTCAGGCTGGATGAGTTCATTTAAATGGGGTGTTGGATATTTCTGAAAATAAACGACAATTGTAACTCACAGTTACTTATACGTAATCAACTTACATTCAGGTAAAGTCGATGCAATCCGCGTCTTTACACATCAAATATATCATTCTCATGAACATTTGATGAGGTTTGAATAGATGAAAATGCTGAATTTTGTAATTGATACACTGTAATCCTTGAGCAAATGACAATTATCGTTTGAAACAATTGTTCTCAAGTGACCATCATGAAGTTGATTATTACTATTTACCTAATCATCTATTTGATAGTTTATGTATATGCATATGTTGATATTTGCATCATCATATTTGTTGAATCCCATCGTAGTTCTATATAAATAGTAATTACCTTCTATCCAACGCTCACCTTTTCACAGTATAGTCAATGTTGAATCATAACCACATTTACAGAACTGTAGTGTGGAATGAAAGTAGACTACAGTAATGTTTCTGCTTGGCACCGCAAATCGACATTGGAAGGAAGTGGAGCTCAGCTGTTTACGGTACGCTGGAATTACCTAGAAATATTTGTGTCGGGGCAGATGGAATATATTACCCCACTTCATTACAATTAAATTACATCTTATCTAACTCCAATGTTACAAGATGACTTTACAAAAGTGGAATCTGCGACTGACCAGGTTGATTAAAAAGTTGAAAACTTTCTGTTTGGTGTGAGGTCATCACTCTACACCAGCGCTGGAACATGGAAAGTTATGTGCATTTTAATTACTCCCGGAGCGTGTAAAACGAAGTACTGTCGTCCTGATGTTATCTATAGATCTGTTCCTATATATTCAATGTTTTATGCTTATTGTGAATAATCAGGAATAATATAGACAGACATCGATGACCAGGTCGTAAAAAACACTGTGTCAAATGACGTACTTTCAATACTTTCATTACTCTCACAGTCCCCCTCCTTGAGTCAGCAGGTGGGGCCTCTAGCGACTCTAGTGTTCACAGGAGTATGACACTAGGGTCATTCGATTAGGAATTTCGTCGCACGTGTAACACAATTTATGTAAATGGAACGAAGCCTATGAGTATTTAAATTAATCGGGGAACGAATAACATGAAGTACTGACGTTCTGTTGTTTTCTACATTCATTCTTTCTCTGTGTATTCCAGTTTGAAAATGTACTCAGAAATTCGATCCTCTTGTTTACCATTTTGAAGTGAATACTTCTCAAGGTGACACGTTATAATGGCGATAAGGGTTATGGGAATGATTCTGTGACAATAACTTTCTGTGTCCAGAAATAATCTTATATAATCTTTCTTTCTATTTCGATTAATAACTCTTTATCGTTCATTGTTCTTTATTTAACTGACGAATCTGTGTTAAGTGTTTTGATAGATTATTCATCTGGTATATGTGTATGTGATGTATATGTAGGCGTATATGACATAACAATGCCTTGATGGTCACCTTATCATAAGGAATCAGTCTGAGAATTGAAGTGAAATGAAGTAAGTTTTGGGTTGAGCGCCGCTTTCAAGAGTATTTCACTTTATCATGGCTGCTAGTAGTATTGCAGGGAGAAAGCCCGCAACACTCTGTGCCTATAAATTGCGATGAAACATGCCAACAACGGCTAGAGCTAGTGAACCATGGGTGGTAGTGCACTGATATTCAATGAAGCTTTGTCTTCAAACTTTACTGTGTGTTCAACAGTTCTCTACTGCAGACAAAGTTGCCGTGCCCCTGGCGTGATTCAGTCTGAAAATTTAAATACTTTCTAGACTGGGTTTAATGAATTTATAACAATGTGCAAAAGAAGAGTGTTTACCCTGTCAGAATAGTTATGTAATATCACGGGAGTACTTGTCGCAGTCGGGTGATATATGTCAAATCCTTTCCTCCATTTTACAAGATATAAACTGCCAGGGAAAAGAAAGTACTCACCTCAGTTGTTTTCAATTAATTCAATATTTTAAAAAAATCAGTTAAATTTGATTATGACACGATACAATACTACTGGTTAATTTTAAGATAAATATATATGTGTTTAATATGGACAGGAGTAAGAATGGCCCCTACCATGTTTAAAATGCTGTAAATATTTGCAGAATCAGGCACATTTATTAATAATCAAATAGAATATGTCTTATATGTCGATGAACAGTTGTGTATCATCAAAAATAATTCCTGAAGAAATTTAAAATTCAAAATTTAATTTTCTTTTTAAATATAAAAAAAAATAATATAGAAGTTCTCTCTCACTGCTGACACCTGTACTTTTCAGAGTTGTAAAGACATAACAAACTTGAGATATGTTTCAATTGAAAATCATACAAATGATAAAATCACCTGAGGTGAGTACTTTCTTTTGCCTGGCAGTTAACATTAGGCTCATATCTATATTGAATCAATGTGTTGTAACTGTGTAATACTGCGTTGTGCTATTACAAATATTGTGAAACATAAATAAACAAAGCTGAGTGCAGCAGAACATTTATCCTCCAGCCATGTTTTGTACTGTTGTACTATAAGTCTATAATAAGAGCACTTGTTGAAAACTAGTGTATGTTTCTGATTATAAATGACAGAAAAGTACCAAAACACGTTAACTTTTACTTTTGGTTATGGGATCAGAATACAATTAATGTGTAACGGTAACAATCATTTTAGCATGTTTTTTTCAATTCTTCAAATCCATTTTATCAACAAAAATTATGCTTTGAATCAATAGTAATACTTTTGGGAAGTGATTTCGCCTGTTGCTATGTTTGTACTTCAAAAGGAAATTTAAGACTTTACGTCAATCCTAAAACTATGAATCACCCTGTTGCTTCTCAGTAGCCAAACACTGGCTTTGATCCAGGAGCTTAGCCGACATCATACATGTCGTATCAATAATTCAAATAGCATACGGAGGTTAATAACCATGTCAAGGTTTCCTGTTATTTTAATGTTCTAGTTTTGGAGTACCTTGGCATCACTCAAAATCAAACTATGAACACCTAAAAAAAGATGAGCATGCTATCGCCAGATGAAAGAGATTGAGATTGATTTGAAATATCCGTAATTTATCATATATGGTCTGTAAACACTCTAACACGGAAGTTGTCAGGACTTGTTATGGGTTTTCACTTTTAAAATAATTGGCCTAATGTATAATCCCATGGCGAGTTCATTCATCGGTTAACTTTCCTTTATTTGCTTTACTTAATTACCATGTGTTGTTTATTAATGAAGTTAGCGTCCCCAGTGACGTATTGATATCCTTTAATAGTCTGCTCGTCATGTGATCATCAGTTGATTAATTTCTAATGACAGATGACCACTGCCCAGCAAATCAGCTGTCCACGTCATGTGATCATGACAATCAAGAGCAGACATGACCATTGATTGAATGGAATGTAAAGGTTAACATGAAATGTATGGAAGTAAAAATAGTGCCTTCATTGGATGTATTATGATTACGGATTCCATTTATAATACGTTGATACCTATCACGATCTTTAGGTGCTTGGAATTAACTTTTAAGTAATGGTGGCAGTAGTATTGTTATCAAAGAGGACTTTCTATTGCAAGGTCAAGATAAATGATTCCATTGAAAATTAAATAATTACCTGTTTATTTTATCAATTGTTCAGCTTTCAATTTATGGAGATCCATATCTGAAAAACGTGTTTTTCCCGTGAGAAACAAATTATCATATAACAGACTGTGTTATTGATGCAATAAAGCAATTTGTTAAACTTAGCTTCTAAATCTGATAAATATCCAAAACAGGTCAAAGGTCAAATACAAAATCTACTCTCGTAAAAGTCCATAATCTCAAACGAACCCAAAAAATATTTACCCATCATTGATAAAATCACCACGAGGTTATATCGGTGTTTCTGCTTGAATGAGTTTGCGATAAGTGCATTTATATGTTAAACAAGGTCAAACTAGATTTAGAATGCTTCCAATAGCATGTAAAACATGCACCATTGATAAACCCATTTAATGTTATTATTGTTTCGCTCTTTCCGGGTTCGTACTGTATACTTACTTTTTTACTCTCTCATTCATTTCATTTGCATTTTACCACTACCTTACGAACACACCTTAGGATATCTTACTTCATTACATGGATGAAGGCTTGTAAGGAAAACCACACCGATTGTGCTAGATAACATTCCTTGCAGTTATCCAGATGGACAGACAGACACGTGTCCTCGATCAATGTTCCCCGATATGTATATCGTTTATACAGACCATGGCCTGATTACCCTCTCTACAGTCAGATCAAAGGGTAAAAGTCAACCATTTCCTGTATCCGGCACTATCTCACTTCCTATCTGGAGATATGCATTCCATATGCTGGTCCTGACCCCAGGTGATACTTGGATCATACATGACTGTTTGATGGTTGTAATGATTTAGTTTGTAATTGCGTTTAGTGGAAACCTGACACACCAATACATTATAAATGATAGGACAACTGAAATGTAAGTGTGTTCGTCTTTTATTTTCTGGCGTAAAGTGAGGACTTTATCAGTTTTTATAATTATAATAACAACATTACTGAATCGTTATCTCTTGCTATCATTCCATGTATAAACTTTGCATTCATTCATATTCATCAAAACAAGTGTATGGCACCAATATCGAGTTCAACCATCACATCTTCAGTGCTATCTGTTGCTGATAACAGATATTCATTATATGAAACTTTATTACGATCAATGTCCATGTTCTCAATTACAGTGACGACACCTTTGCAGCGAGTCACGAAGTTACAAACATATTCTGCCTGAATCCACTTTCTGTTCCAGATGCTACATGCGTTGTGGTCTATGAAGAACTGCTGTCTACTAACTGTATCCATCGGATGCTTCAGTCAATTACAAGTATCAAACAAGGATCGGAAACCTACCCTGACTGTCATTGCTGTGTTGTTGTTGTGTACAGGTGTCGAGTCCAACCACGGACCAGGACCAGAAACACTTAACATTTTGTCTGCTTCTAAGCAATTGAAACTCATATCAGCTGACTCTGGTAACACTTCTGAATTTGAGAAACCAATTTCAGAAATATAAGGGGGTTTCTTCTAAAGTTGATAACAATCAGACCTTTCATCAAAATTGTCTGATATGTCCCAATCCATCAAGTCACTGACTAATTATGTAACGAACCTTACTAGTAAATGTAAGTCTCTGGAAAAAGAGGTGAGGTGAGGTGAGTTAGGGTTTATCGCCGCTTTCAAGAGTATTTCACTTATATCGCGGCTGCTAGTATTACGGCAGGGAGAAAGCCCGCAACGCCATGCGGCTATGCATTGCGGTGAAACCTGCGAGCAACGGCTGGAACTAGCGAACCATGGGTGGTACTACGCTGAAACTCAGTGTAGCATTGCACCCAAACCGTACTGCGTGTAGAACAGTTCTACTGCAGACAAAGTTGCCTTGCCCCAGGCGGGATTCGAACCCCGGACCTCTTGATCCGATGCCGAACGCGCTAACCACTGCGCTATCCCGCCCCCTCTGGAAAAAGGGACCAATACTCTAAAAAGGGACATCTCTTCTCTTGTGAACAAATTAGACTACCTTGAAAATCAAAGTCGCTAAAACAACTTACTATTTCATGGTATCCCCAAAACAAGCCAAACAGAAACGTGATTGTGAAAAGCACGTACGTGAACTTATCAGAAACACTATGCAAATGGACGGCTCTGTCGTAGAGAGTGAGAGATGCCATCGTATCAATAATGGTAAAATCATCATTGTTAAGTTTAAAGATTATAATACTAAGGTTCAATCTTATGCAACTGTAAACCATTGAAAGACAACATGAACAGAATGGCCTAATAAGCAATTTCATTTGCATTTACTGATCCGACAAATAACTTATTAGTTAAATCCTGGTAACATTAATTTGTTTGTAAAACTAGGATCTTATTAGAAGTATTTTGGCGAAGAATTGGAGTGCTATATTATTTGTTTTAATGTATTACCCATTTGACTGGTTGAGGCCATTAAATCAAGAGCAGAACAAAGTCATTTTGATTTGATTTTGTTCTCTTCTACGTGCATTCACAATCGTTTCGAGAATTTGAAGTGATGAAAATTTGCCGAAAATGCAAGTAGCATGAATAATTTTTAGAAACGTTTTGACCTTGTGTTTATCTGGTTATTCGTCAGAAACAATAATGCACGTAACACATTTTGGTATAATTCAGAGGCCGATAATGAACGTGCTGAGAGCCAGCCCAGTTAACTAGCATATGTAGACACTAATGCAGCAAATAATTGACACATTCAGAAGTGAAGTCAGACAGATAATCGGGTGTTTTACCTTCCGACTTCACGAGTCGATCAACCCACAGTTGTCAGTATACGAAAACCTGACTATACAGTCAATACAGAGGCTGGGATGATATTAAATTAACTACTGATTCAAACGTTAACCATCCTTCAGGATAATTTTCTCAGGTGCTAGGGACAAATTGTGTGTTCAGTGCATGTCAAAGATTGGCCTATAACGTGATTGCAAATGGCAAAATGGTAAAATCAACCAGACATGAGATAGCAACACCTTGAAGCTGATGTGTTTATCCTTCAAGGTGACTCCCCTGTGTCTACGTTAGTAAAGTTCAATGATTAGGTGCAGATAACAGATACGTAAATCAGGTAATTAATTCAGTAATTGTGACAGACACATGTGTATTAGTGTTACAAAAACACTGAACAAAGAAATATACAAAATGTCCAACAATATATTAATCCAAGTGTCTTATCATTAATGATCAATTGACAAATGTGAATGATATATGATAAATTATTAATGTTGATACAATTAGTGAATTACTACTTAGTCTCCAGACGCAAACCAGTCAGATTATCATTAAAATTGCATTATCTTAATATCACAAGTAATCAGATTAACAATTTAGATCTTCAAATGAACTACATTAGATATATAATAGTGATATAATAGAGTTATTATAGGGTCACAAATATAGTAATAAGGTTATCAATTTCAATCAATAGTCACCACACATCACACAAGTCTCGTATATTGAATGGAGAATGATTGGTGAAGAGGTAGTGATGTAATCAAGTGTTGACAGCTGAACCGATAGAATCCAGTCAGTCCTTCCCTCAAACAGGCTCTATATATAGCCATAACTGCCTCTAGAATAAATCATAAGCTTCTATTGACGTCAACATATCTCTGCAAAGTTGTTTACACAACATTTCTGACAAGTACCAGAAACTTCCGGAAGGGAGGTAACTCTAACTGATTTCTTAGTTATTAAATGGTATACAGTCAGTCCCTGTTTATCCGCACGATTTGGTTACAGTGAGTTGCAAATCGCTGGTTAGCTGGTCGCTGGATCAGACATGCATCTTACCAAATGACAACGAAAATGCCAAAGTATATATTGATTGAGGATTTAGTACATATTTATCCGTTAACATATAATTTCAACTTCGTTTCATAGCATTCTAATGACACAAATCTTTAATATCACTTTAATTCAATTTATAAGTCTTTATGTTTTTAAAACTAACAGTCCATTACCTCAATCAGACAGACGCTTGTCCACTATGTTGAGGCAGGAGATTCATCAGGCAGAAATCAGTCGACCTGCGTGTGAAAACAATTAAGATTAGTTGTTATTTACCCCTCTTGACTGACACGTGTGATATATTCAATGTGATGGGTTAAGCGAATCATCATTTGCAGAGAAATACATAAAGACGATTTTGAATTTTTTTGACGGGATGCGGAATAAGTGGCTCTGGTTATTTCAATACACTTTGATAAGAACATATTTGTTTCACATGAAAATCATGTGGAAAGCGAGGTTGCTGGATAAACAGGGTCCGGTTAAACGGGGTCTTACTGTATAAGATAAAATTCTTTCTCATAACAATGTTATTCTATGTATTTTATTCTATGTATTTTTGTCTTCCGTTATTTATTTACCTCTCTATGTTAAACATATCAGAAGAGTATATGTAACATGATATATATTTATTATAAGTATATAATTATGTACTGTATAAAGTTAAAAATTTTGAATACATCCCATGTCAGCTAATTTTTCAATTGATTGAATAAAGTATATTTAAATTTAAATGTAATTACATCTTATATTGGAATAACTATTGGAGCAAATTATAAGTCAAAGAGTCAATGGTCTGCATGCAAATTGCCTCTACCAAGGGGGGATACTAGCAACAGTCATTTTTGTTCGAACTCTTTAATAATAGTGACTTGTCATTGATGCTTAAATAAGGGAATTCCTCCGAAATATTCCAATATAGCCGTATAGCATTGTCACAGATGTACGTTAAACATTTCTTTATTGATAAAAAATGCAAAACCCTTTTAAAAGATAAAAGTATTAACACGCACGCGTTTTTTTGACAACATTAAACGTGGAATCAACCATATTTGCAGATGCTAAATGTGCTAAAGATTAAGCCTACAAATTTGCAGGCTTAGAAGCCAAAATGTGGGGAAACTGATAAGCCTAAGACGAAAACCTCAAACATTTTTTAAATTGAAACTTTAAAAAAAAAAATCATGTCATTTAAGACTGCCGCCACTAGTCTGATAGCAACAGTACTCAGGTTGTTATTACGGAAAGGGATATTATCGTAAATTATCCTCTGCTGGGAGTGAACCGAGAAAGGAATGGAGGTCAATGCCAAGGCAAGCATGTATTTATTCCTGATAAACCATAGCACGTGAATCACTGTGTCTCCTTGGATGTTTCAGACTTGGGAACTTCCTCACAAGTCGAGTCGCTGTCAAGACACAATGTTTTCTACTTCACTTTGAGAAATGATTGATGAGATGAGCTGGGGGTTGTATATTATATTTAATGATCTTCAATCAATATAAGCTTCTTGTTCTTCTGTAAGAAGGTAATAAGTACTTTGTTCAATACTCGGTCACACGACAATGATGTACTGATGTTTTACTTTGATGTGTACCTGCTTAATGCAGATAGGGGGAATGACTATAATCAGCACACCAAGTTATAGAAGAGGGGTAATGAATGGGTTACGTCCCCCTTTCCCGGATACATGTATTACTCTGTAGATGGTGAGGTGAGTTGGGGTTTAACGCCACTTTCAAGAGGATTTCACTTCTATCACGCCTGCTAGTATTTTGGCAAGGAGAAAGCCCGCAACACCATGATGGCTATGCATTGTAGGGAAACCTGCGGGCATCGGCTAAACCTAGCACTGGAGCTGGTTTGCGCACACATGCAGTGTACCTTTGCAACAAACCTTGCTGCATGTAGAACAGTTCTCCGCAGCAGACAAAGTTGCCGAGCCCCTGGCCTCTTGATCTAAATTCAAACAAGCTAACCACTGCGCTTTCCTGCCTCCATTACTCTTTTGAAGGGTAGCACTAGATGTATATTAGATCTGCCATCTTATGATTCTGTATGAAAGAAAGTATTTGTCATTCAAAGCCTCATGGACAATAGGCACAAAACGGTATGTACATTCATTACAGCACCACATGTAAAAGTAAAAATTTAATTAATAAAATATGTTGTCGACATAAAATACCTCCTTAGAATTTAATTGGTCGACGCATCACTACTTTAGGACATTAGAAAACAAGCCAAACATCGTTTTTTTACGCTTCTCATAGAAATTCCAAAATGACGATTTCTTAAAATGCACATAGATACTAACAGATAATGTTTTGAAAATTCCTATTTAGCATTGTTGGGATCTGAAGATGAAACTTTTTTTAAGTTGTATTCATCGCCCGTGGATTGAGCAATCTTCTTTTGTACGTTGAGTTTACATCGATTAAAATTTAAGTTCAGAAGTTATTTCTTCCTAGGAAAAACCAAGAGTTAAGTTAGAGTTAGTCAAAGAATTTGAATAAGCAAGTACTTTTAGAAAACAATTTTTATTACAAATAATTTATTGTTTTCCTTTGTGTGAAAAGTGTCAATTCGTAGCAGAGACTCATTCATAAATAATTTAAAACACAAAATATCTCACACGAGACAGTCGATTTTCTCCGAAAATTGAATCACCACAGGGATGCCATGTTGATATCAGTACTTCCGTCAAGGGTGCTGTAAATAGTTGACTCGCCAAGGTCAGATACTTCCCCATTCAAATGGAGAAACACTTTTTTCAGGCAACATCAAAGGAGAGGGTTGTAATCATGTGATCTTTAACAACTTTTTCATAAATCCTGCTGGCCAAAAGAAACGATACCAATTTTTCAATTTGGCCAAAAACAACATACGGACAGCCATTTTTAGTTTCAAACCGATATACATATACACAGGGATACACCAACATACGTTTGACCCTTGCACGGTACATGTAAATGTGATCACGTGGGTAAACATGTAAAGTAAAGAAGGATATTGAATGTGAAGGACCAGCCACGATTCCTGAATATCAAAGTCTCCATTGAAGAGTGATAAGAATATCAAAATTGAGTAAAATGTGATTCATTGAAGGAAGAAATATTAAATTTACCCCAAATGACATGTCTCTGACAAGAGGAAGCTGACACCAGGAAGGTTTTCTCGTCTAGACCAGCTATTTCTGGTATCCTAGGACCAAAGGTCTCTATTGAAAAGTGTGGCTTCGTGTGCGGGTCATATAAGGATGTCAAAATGCGGGGAAATGTCATTCATCTAAGGAAGAACTATTAATTAAGTCCCAGGTGATATGTTCCTGACAAGAGGAAACTGGCATGCTGAAATGTTGTCTCGTCTAGACCAGATATCTCGGGTATCCTAGGACCAAAAGTCGGAGACAATAAGTTGATTAAACCAGTGGCAATCACTCCCACGCAAACATAAGAGCAAACTATTGGGAGAGCATCATCTTGAATTGAAACAGAGAGACAGATGCAGAGATGCAAAGAGAGACATATCAAGTTTACCAATCATGCACTGAATTTGACCTTATATTTGACAATCTCGATTATGTAGTCCTCGCCATGGTTTTCACTAACGTTATACACATATATTATTTGACATACCTCGTGTGTCTAATGTTAACTACACCTCTTTGTTACTTTTATAGAAACAGATGATTATACAGAAGCTAGTAAATCTTTGATTTGCAAGATACTTGACAAAGATATCAAAAGTCGAAATGTCGCCTACATAAAATACAAAAGTTGTTAATCTATAAACTTTGTCTGAATTCATTCAACTAGTTTTTTTACAATCAAGTATACATCTTCTACAGCAAAAAACAATTCTTCTAGAAAAGTGTTAAGTTTCCTTTGATGTTAGTGAAGGTAGTTTCACATAAAATATTTTCTATGCTTTAATTGTAAGGAAGAGTTTTTCAACAACAATGTACAGATGTAGACATAGGCGTTTATGATGCAATATATCGAGTTATTTATTACTCTTTACATCACAGATATCATATTCTGGTATTCATTTTGGTACTTTTCAATGAAATCATATCTGATTAGGGGAAACAGCGCACTTGATAAACATGAACACTGACGACAGGGACCATGGGGCGGGATAGCGCAGTGGTTAGCGCGTTCAGCTTTAGATCAAGAGTCTGGGGTTCGAATCCCGCCAGAGACACGGCAACTTTGTCTGCAGTAGAGAACTGTTCTACACGCAGTAAGGTTTGGGTGCAATGCTACACTGAATTTCAGCGCAGTACCACCCATGGTTCACTAGTTCCAGCCGCTGATTGCAGGTTTCACCGCAGTGCATAGGCACATGGCGTTGCAGGCTTTCTCCCTGCCATAATTCTAGCAGCCGCGATATAAGTGAAATACTCTTGAAAGCGGCGTTAAAACCCAAATCACTCACTCACTCATATATTCGTCTTTCACTGTGGTAAGATGATGGAAATCCGTTGATGTTGAAAAACATTGTTTCAAATATATTTTATATTTAATCTCCGAGTCCGTAAACCACAAATAGCATAAACTTTCAAATACTTGAATTCAGACACAAAATATACAATGTAATTCGGTGTTTTAAACTGAAATGAACTTTGTCTTTTGGAGTTTTCCTTATTTTTTAATCTGTATTGAATTTGTATTGGAAAGAGATACAACTTTTAAAACATTGAAATGTCACACACAGATATTTTTTCTTAGGTGGATACATTTACACTGTTTAACTTGCACAAACGTTTAATGATGTTTGTAAAACTACATTTTAATATCAAAACATGACTGTTACATTTCTCTTGTTAATGTTATAACATGTGCACATAAACATGAAGAATGTAATGTATATCAAAATATGTCGTTTGAAAATAGGTGACATCTCGTTAGTATACATGAATGATATTTACACTAAATATCAATATAAGTAATGAAACTATCGGCTGGTTGCAATGTATTCTGTATCATATTAATATGGAATCCAAGATTACAACTACACAAGTGAAAGTATAATGGTAAGTGACATATTTTCGTATTGTTTTGCGACGATGAATACTGAATTTACCTTAATCATAATATTGGATACCCTGCAGTATCCGTATTACGTTATCAACCCTCAAGTTTAGCAAGATATTCAGACTAAACAGAGGCTGGAGAATTAGATGCGCAGAGTTGATAATGTGACTATAATCAATTGTTCCAAGTTAAATGCACGTTTGTATGCAGTTATCTTTGTACTTGATGGATCATTCTCCATCACAAATCTATTCACATACAAAAAGGGAAAATATTGTTTACTTCCAGACAGACGAATGGGATTAGTCTACATCATCACCCAGACAATCATCAAAGTCCTAATTGTCGCTGTTGTGTATCATATTTTTACAATTAGCATCTGGTCAACCATATATGCTCATGGTGACATGCCACTTTCATTTCAGATTTCAGATGTCCTTTTCAGAGGAAATTTTAAATTCATTTGGAAACATCTTAATATTTCTTCATGATGAATGATTCTCATCTCTTATCGTTTATAAAACCACTGTAGTAATGTACACTATAATAATATAAGCAATAGCCTCTAAACGTTCGTTCAGCATATTCCATGCCTTGACACTTCCCTGTTAGACTATGGATTATTGAATACCGCCTGTAGCGCACCGGTATACAAATATAGAATAGAATAGCATTGCATTACATCAGGTTCCCAACTTACTACTTGACAGCTCGTATCGACTGTTTACAGTATGCCGAGATTACCAAGAACTCTTTTTGTCTAGGCAGATGGAATATATTACCCCACTTCATTCCAGTTTATTAATCTCTCATATAATTCCAATGATACAAGATGACTTTTGGGGTGTCAAATTTAAATGACTCTGGGGACGAGTTACCCAAAGTGCTGCCGTCCTGTTGTAGCTACAAATATTTTCCTACGATTCAAGGTTTAAATTATCTCACAGATTTGATACAATTGTTCACCATTGTGAAGTGTAAACTCCTAAAGGTGACACGTTATAATGGCGATTAGGGTCATGGGGGATGATAAGTGTTTCTGTGACAATAAATGTCAAATAAGTGCAAAAATAAATCTTACATCATCTTTCTATTTCGTTTAAATTTTCAAACTTGGGATTGATCATGCATGAAGAAAGCAAGTATGCCCTATATCGCATAATGGATAATTCATCTTATTTGTTGAGTTCTCTTTCTCTGTAAAATGTAGTCAACAGCAAAAGTGTAATACTTCGTTCGTCTGCTATTGATGTGAAACATATACAGTATAACACAGATGAGATCAACAGACCATTTACCATCCTACCATATTGTATTATTCTACTACTAACTCAATCAGTTCAAAGGACTGTTTGAAACTAGTGTATGTTTCTAATTAGCAGCTCCGACTAAGTCGGAGCAGTATCAGTTTTTGCGCAGTTTCCGTTGCCGCCGTCGCGGCCGCCGTCGCTTTTTGTATTCGCTTATCACTTTTTTCCTAGAAGGTTTTGAGAACTCATATACATAACTTCCTACTTATGCCCCTGGGGAATTTTTTTGACATGTTTATATTTAAGGTCAGAGGTGAAGGTCACGAGTACTGAAATCGCTAAAAAAATCCTTGTAAACACCATAACTTGAAAAATATTTGTACTATCAGGCTCTTATTTGGTGTACATCAACTATGGAGAAAGGCCAAGATTTTAAAAGGTTTTCGCTAACATCCGTTAAAGGTCAAGGTCACAGCGAGGGCACGACTTAAGCATGCTTTTGCGAAAATGTCTTATTTCAACTATTAACACTTTGAATCATTAAATGATTGTTATACACAATGAAAATTGATCACTGATTGCGTGACCTTGAATTTAAATGGTCCCGGTCACGAAATATGGTCAAGGTCACCAGTTCTGAAATCACCAAATAACCTTTTCCCAAGAAGGTATTAACACCTCATATACATAGCTTCTTTCTTATAAACCTGGTGGATGATTTTGACATGTTCACATTCAAGGTCAAAGGCCAAAGTCACGAGTTCTGAAATCGTTAAAAAAATCCTTGTAAACACGATAACTTGAAAAATATTTGTGCTATCAGGCTCTTATTTGATGTATATCAACTATGGAGAAAGGCCAAGATTTGAAAAGGTTTTCGCGAACATCCGTTAAAGGTCAAGGTCACAGCGAGGGCACGACTTAAGCATTCTTTTGCGAAAATGTCTTATTTCAACTATTAACACTTTGAATCATTAAATGATTGTTATACACAATGAAAAGTGATCACTGATTGTGTGACCTTGAATGTTAAAGGTCAGGGTCACAAGATAGGGTCAAGGTCACCAGTTCTGAAATCACTAAATAATTTTTTCCATGAAGGTATCAACACCTCATATATATAGCTTCTTTCTTGTACACCTGGGAAAATATTTTGACATGCTCACATTCAAGGTCAAAGGTCAAGGTCATGAGTTCTGAAATCACTACAAAAATCCTTGTAAACACGATAACTTCAACAACTTCTGTACTATCAGGCCCTAACTTGGTATATATCAAATATGGAGAAAGACCAAGATTTGAAAACGTTTTTGCTCAAATCTGTCAAAGGTCAAGGTCACAGCAAGGTCACAACTTAAGCGTGCTATTGTGAATATGCCTTATGTTAACAATGAACACTTTGAGTCATTGAATGATTGTTATACACAATGAAAAGTAATCATTGATGGTGTGACCTTGAAGGTCAAAGTTCAAGGTCATGAGATATTGGTTAAGGCCATGTTAATCTTTTGATCCAATTTTGAAATCAGAAAATGGTTTTAAGAACAAAATTGTGAAAAGTGACCCCAGTGATGATTCAACTTGTTAGAATAACTTGAATAATGAAAAGAAATTTGTCAAAATAAATTCCCATTTTATTTATGCTGAAGAGAAGGCAGAACAGGGAAAGGCGAGACCCAAAGTTTCGGAGCTGCTCTGCTTTTGCGGTGTCCCACAAACGCTCTTCTAGTTTTTATTAGCTAATGGGATCAGAACTGTGGAATGGTTAAAATAATTTTTGCGTTTCTTTGAATCCTTTGAATCCATTTTATCAAAATATGTAGATAATGAATTACAATCAACCGAAAGTAATACTACAACTGTTTGGGGATTTCGCTTCTTGTAATTTGTGTGCTTCAAAGGGTAATTTAATTTTTTTAAGTCAATCCTAAAACTATGATCAAACAAATCATATAATCAAACACTTTGATCCAGGAGCTTAGACGAAACAAACATGCAACATCATTAATTCATACAGCGTACATAGTTTACCAAAAGTGTCAAGGTTTCCTTTTATTAACATGTTCTTATTTGTAACTGGTTTCCGCATCACTCAATATCAAATTGTAAACATCTCAGTAGAGAGGAAAGTGATTGAAATTGATTTGAAATATCCCTAATTTATAAAATGTGGTTTGCAAACACTTTAACCTGAAAAGTTGTCAGGATTTGATACAGCTTTTCATGTTTAAAATTAGTGGCTTAATATATGATCCCATGGCGAGTTCGTTTATCTTTCCTTTATTTGTTTTACTTAATTGCTGTGCTTTGTTTATTAATGAAGTTATCGTCCCAAGTGATGTATTTATACCCATTAATAGTCTCCTCGCCATTTGGCCATCACTTGATGCATTTCTAATAATTGATGTGAACCTTCCAGTAAATCAGCTGTCCACTTCAATAAAAATCAAGAACAGATGTTAACATTAATTGAATGAAAGGTAAAAAGTAAACATGAAATATAAGAAGGTAAAAAAAAGTGCATTTATTGCATGTATTATGAGCACATATTCCATTTATAATTTGAACCCTTACATGATATTCAGTTGTTTTTTTAATATACAAGTAAATCTGACAATAGTATAGTTATAGTGGACATCTTTCAACTGGAAAGTCAAGGAAAAGGGTCGATTGGAAATTATTAATCACCTAGTTATTACATTATCTAAAGTTGTTAATCCAGTTATGATTATTATGAATATATCCAAAGACGTCTGATCAACAATTAATAAAAGAATAGAGGGTGTCATCGATGCAATAAAGCAATCTGATAAACTTAGCATCTGAATCTGATAAATATCCAGACGATCAAAAGCCAACTCCACAAAAGTCTCTGTCATTCATCAAACTGTTTCCTTGCAGGTGAGACATCCACGCGTGTTCATATGGGTGTTTCTGCTTCAATGAGTTTAAATCAAGTGTATTTATATGTTAACCAAGGTCAAGATAGATGTAGAATATGTTCAAAAAGTATGCAAAACTTCAATGCACCATTAATACGATTAATCACTCAATTAGTGCTATGATGTGAATATTGACATAAGTGCCATTTTATATTAATGTAACAATACACTCAATACTCATCTATGAATTAATATCCAATTTAAGTTCTTTATCAGTCATAATGTTTTTATATTCTTGTCCAGTTTATACTGTTAAATCGAACGCTTTTCCAAATCACATTTACACCTTGTATCACGCATGTGTTATTGAAAAATAATCTTAATGAGATTTATTTTGAGATCACTTTCAATGTTTATACTGAGTATCACACGTAAGATATTGAAATAATATTTAAAAATCCCTTTGGTGTCCAATTACAAACAGTATTCGATTTAAGTAGACTTGAAATGGTAATAAGCCTCTCTTACAAATTTCACTGATGACTTTAAGGATATCAAGAAGACGTACAATACAAAGTTTGACGTCAATACATAACTCACTAAGACAGATGGAGCAGCATACCACCTCATGTACTGTGGTTGCGCCAGGTTAAACAATTCTGGATAAAATGTGTTGGGGCGCACTTCACAAACAATAATGGCAAGACTGTTGTAGAGTAAAATCACGGGAGTAATAGTTTAATGGATTCAAAATTTACAATTTAAATCCTTTATGCTAAATGTAACAACATTTTGTTTATCTCATTTTATTTTGTATTTAATTATATGACACGCACATTTTATATGAATTTGAATATACAATACACTTGACGGGATGTATGTGATGTCCCATCGAGTGTTGTGTTGAACATGTTCATTGATGAAAGCATAAAAGGTTTTTTAACCTTTAAGGAGACAAACTTACCACGATAAATGATCGCTTTGGGATTCATTTGAATAAACATTGGTCATAGTTTGAAAGGAATGGTATTGGTTTGCACGAACGTTGTCATTCTAAATTGCACTTTAAGACATAATAGTCACAAGACTTTTGCTCTAGTGGGGTTTCATACTCTCCTAAATTTAAAACTGTACTTCCAAGTTGATCAGTCTCTTTAGTAGCGTGATAAACATTCCATGTCCTATGCTTGAACACTATACATTACTACATTACACATCACATTATCTCGAAATAGGAATATGTATTGATCTTAAAATAGAAGCCTCTTTGTTCTTTCTATTTATTAATAATGTGCCAATACAATAGGTTTTAATAACTAAATTTGATATGCTTGATTAACTTACTGTTCATGATAATGAAAAACACTCTCACGGCCGTTATATAGAATTTCAAAGCAAAGTCAAACTTACATGTACTTCATCAATGTAATATGATTAGCTTGAACCTATCATCTTGCCATTTGATGTACAGTGAAAAAACATGTTCATGGTTTATTGTAATAGTACTGCACAGTTTTTAAAAACTTGTTTTGGCGAATAATAAACAGAAAGCTTAACTTGTGAATAATTCTCTTTCGTTCGATAAATACCAAACTCGTTTGATAAAAATAGTAATCAATAGTATACTCTATTTATCTTGGATATATCACGATTATCAAAAAGTAAAATGGAAACTTCAATCACATATTGATAGTTGACGGCATGCTGTGACATAGTGTGTTCACAGATGTTTGCAATATCTGGTGGATACTCATGCAACTTTACCCTGGTCTAAATTGTCTCGAGGAGAGATGTTCCAACATAGAAGTCATGGGTCATCATTATTGTCACACTCATCATTTAAATTTCAATCAGGGTCTTGGTCAAATTACATATTATGAAAAATATCTCGGTCCCTATCGTTCATAGCGTATAGGTAAAGCTGTCCAAAAGTTAAAATGTTATGCTTTGAATAACAACACCTCCCTCCCGTTTCCACCATGACATTTATACATCGTTATACAGAGAAGCCTAACTTCAGGTGACATGGTCTAAATAGAGGTATTGATGAACACTGGGGAGGGCTGTCCTCTGTATGAGTGGATTAAGATGGGCATGTGGTATCTCTCTCAAAATAGATCACAGATTACTGTTAATCGTGAATATCAATACTTAATCAAGATGCCTTCACGTGGACTCGAAGCTCGCCGAGTCATTAGGCTCTGCACAAACAAACAGCATGCTCATGAAACTTTGATGGGGACCATACTTTGAGCGTGGGCAGTGATTAAACAGCAGGTCCAGATGTTTTCTGTTGCTTTAGCTATACATGCTACATTATTCTGTTCATTTCAGGAGAAATGGGACGACGAAATAACGTATTTTAAAATTATTTTTGTTTTAAAGTTGAAAGTTTATTATGTATTTTTGCCAGAAAATATATAAACATTTCAAGGTTACAGGACGATTAAAGCGATCTTTGCATTTATATCAATACTTCAGTCAACAATTTTGCCCCTTTTCTAACTGATTTTGTCTACTTGAATGAAGAATGTGTTTTCCATGAACTCGTCAAATACTCAGTCAACGCAGGTGTTGGGGGGATTATATAAATCTACTACTTTGGAATAACGCAGACATTATCATAAAAACTTAGCCTTTTTAGAAACCCTGTGCAGCTTTGTTTGTTAATTCAATGCATCGCAATGATAGATAAACCTCATGGTATTCAAAGCAATACTAATCGAATTGTGTTACACAATTACCATGTGTTGATTACACTTTAACTTGATTAAACCTTTTTCTGGAGCCATACGTCGGAATCAGTGAACACAAATCCCCGAAATGCATTTTGTATTGAAATATAAGAGAAAAGTAAGTTTAGTTGATTAAACCACCATATAGAACTTTTAATGCAGAAATTGAAAGCTTTTCACCAACCAAATGAGATCATACAAGTTGTAACATTCGCACATGGATTCAGGAGTATTATTTTTTCAGGTATCGGCTATTTTATACACAAGTAATGTCATATATAACTTACGATTGAACTCTCTTATCACTTTTTTGGAAAACCAGTATATACTTACCAAAACAACAAACATTTGGTTCCAAGCACATCCGCGAATATAAAAGTTATGATGCCTCAAAATCTCCTTGAAAATATATAGTTTTGATTCAAACAATATAGGAAAACAAAGGATTTAGAATGTACTCTCAGACTTGTCAATGTTTATTGTGTAGATCCCTCTTGTGGGTATCTTGTTTATAGTTTATAGTTTACACAATTGCAAATGATCATTTATACAGAAAGACTGAACATAACATGTATTGCAAGCATTCCAGTAAGACTCAAAGGTAAGTACAGCAGCGTTCACACCTACTGTTAACACAATCTTGATAGGTAGGATTCCTTCGAGGAAGATAACACAGGAGTCATGAACTGCAAATAAAGGTGCTTTCAATGACTAGTCATGATTTCTGAATCCCATCCATGGGTTCTAAATACAGGACATTTAGTTTATGTAACAAACAACCTAACATTAATGCACTGGAAATGTTCAAACATTTCTTTAATGGCGTGATTTATAATCGGTGTATATAAAATATGCTTCATCTTCTTTTACCACAATTACGGCAGTCTTCGGATTCACTTACACATGGACTAAAAACTCAAAAAGACTCATAAATCTTCAACAACAAGTTCTTAAAATGTTTAAATGCATTACTTTTCTTTTGCCAAAAGTGAAATATAATACTTATGATCTTTGGTTAAATTTTATTTTTCAAACTTTCAAAATTGTGAAGTAATTTCTCACGCTTAGTATGACTATTTATTATGAACAACATTTTGCAAGTCCATGCCATTTCTCTTTCGTAAGACAACTTGATATCACTTGCATATAAAACGTTATATCAATATTGTGCTCGCCGAATTGAAATAACATATATTGTATATAAACACCTTTAATAATAATGTACTAAAATGATAATATATCACTAAAATTATTTCCAAATATTTTCCTGATACCTTATATTACTCAAATAACAGATACATGATGATGTTTATAATATTTAACATTAAATACATTGAAGAGCCAAAACGACCTAATCATATTAATGTAAAGATTGTTGAGGCGTGTGTGTATTTCCAAGTGCTGAAGGTGTGCTAATGCTGTGGAAGGTAACCATCTTCAGGCGTGATGAGTTCATTTAGATGGGGTGTTGGATATTTCTGAAAATAAACCACAATTGAAACTCACAGTTACTTATAATTAATCAACATACATTTACGTAAACTCGATGCAATCCGCGTCTTTACACATCAAATATATCATTCTCATGAACATTTGATGAGGTTTGAATAGATGATAATGCTGAATTTTGTAATTGATACACTGTTATACTTGAGCAAATGACAATTATCGTTTGAAACAATTGTTCTCAAGTGACCACCATGAAGTTGATTATTGCTTGATACAATCTCAATAAAACCATATCTTTGATTCGTTCCCAAGGTTAAGCTTTAAAAATTTGGGTTGTCACTCATGCAAGATCTGACAGAATCCCGTGGAGCCCCGTGTCCGCTTTCAGAATTCTGAAAGCATGCATTTTCAACGTGATAGTTACATCTTCCGGCGAACACGGAGCTCTACGGGATTCCGTCAGATCTTAGATGAATGACAACTCAATTATGTCGAGCCTTAAAGGAACGAATCAAAGATATGATTCTAATTATTTTATTTATTATTATTGATTTATTGCTTGATATTTACCTAATCATCTATTTGATATCGTATGTATATGCATATGTTGATATTTACAATCACCATGTTTATTGAATCCCATCGTAGTTCTATATAAATAGTAATTACCTTCTACCCAACACTCACCTTGTCACAGTATAGTCAATGTTGAACTGTTCTGTGTTTAACATAGAGTGGAATGAAAGTAGACTACAGCAATGTTTCTGCTTGGCACCGCGAACCAACATTGGAAGGAAGTGGAGCTCAGCTGTTTACGGTATGCTGAAATTAACTAGAGCTCGTTTTGTCTGGTCAGATGGAATATATTACCCCACTTCATTACAGTTAAATTACATCTCATCTAACTCCAATGATACAAGATGACTTTACAAAAGTGGAATCTGCGACTGACCAGGTTGATTAAAAAGTTGAAAACTTCTGTGAGGTGTGTTAATAGAGCTAGAACCTGGAAATTTATGTGCATTTTAATTACTCCTGGAGCGTGAAAAACGAAGTACTGTCGTCCTGTTGTTATCTATAGATCTGTTCCTAAATATTTTGTTGTTTATGCTAATTGTGAATGCATAAGTAAGTTGTAGAGTCAGGAATAATATAGACAGACATCGATGACCAGGTCGTTACAGACACTGTGTCAAATGACATACTTTCATTACTCTCCCTCCTCGAGTCAGCAGGTTTGGCCTCGAGCGACTCTAGTGTTCACAGGAGTGTGACACTAGGGTCATTCGATTAGGAATTTCGTCGCATGTGTCACACAATTTATGTAAAGGGAACGTAGCCTATGAGTATTTAAATTAATCTGGGAACGAATAACATGAAGTACTGACGTTCTGTTGTTTTCTACACTCTTTCTTTTCCCACGTATTACAGTTTGAAAATGTAATCAAAGATTCGATCGATTCGATTGTTTACAATTTTGAAGTGAATACTCATCAGGTGACACGTTATAATGGTGATAATGGTTATGGAAATGATTCTGTGTCCAGAAATAATCTTATATAATCTTTTTTTCTATTTCGATTAACATTTCAAAATAGGGATGTTAATAACTCCTGTATGACACTATCAAGTAATTATGTCCTTTATCCTTCATCGTTCTTTATTTAATTGATCAATCTGTGTTAAGTGTTTCTCATCGATTATTATGGCTATGAATTGCGCTGAAACATGCAAGCAACGGCTGGAGCTAGTGAACCATGGGTGGTAGTGCACTGATATTCAATGAAGCTTTGTCCTTAAACCTTACTGTATGTTGAACAGTTCTCTACTGTAGACAAAGTTGCCGTGCCCCTGGCGTGAACCAGTCTGAGAATTTAAATAATTCCTAGACTGGGTTTAATCAAGTTATAACAATGTGCAAAAGGAGAGTGTTGTACCCTGTCAGAATAGTTATGTAAATATCATGGGAGTATTTGACGCAGTCGGATGTCAAATCTTTTCCTCTATTTTACAAGATATAAACTGCCAGTGAAAATATAGTACTCAACTCATTTGTTTTCAATAAATTCAATATTTAAAAGAAATCAGATGAATTTGATTACGACACGATACAATACTACTTATCTGGTTAGATTTAAGATAAATATATATTTGTGTAATGAAGACAGGGGTAAGAAATGTATTTTCACCAACATGACCCCTACCGTGTTTAAAATGTTGTAAATGTGTGCAGAATCAGGCACATTTAATAATAATGAAATAAAATAAGTATTATATGTAGATGAACAGTTGAGTATCATCAAAAATAATTCCTGAAGAAATTTAAAATTCAAAATTTAATTTTCTTTTTAACTTTAAAAAACATGTAGAAGTACTCTTTCACTGCTGACACCTGTACTTTTCAGATTTGTAAGGATATACAAAAACTTGAGATATGTTTCAATGGAAAATCATACATATAATAAAATCACCTGAGGTGAGTGCTTTCTTTTGGCTGGCAGTTTACATTAGGCCAATGTTTATATTGAATCAGTGTGTTGTAAATGTGTAATACTTCGTTGTGCTATTATAAATATTGTGAAATCCTCCAGCCATGTTTTGTCTTGTTGTAGTATTGTAGTAGTTGTAGTTTATAATAAGAGCACTTGTTGAAAACTATTGTATGTTTCTGATTATAAACGACAGAAAAATACCAAAATACGTTAACTTTCGGTTATGGGATCAGAATACAATTAATGTGAAACGGTAACAATAATTTTAGCATCCTTTTTTCATTTCTTCAAATCCATTTTATCAAAAAATTTAGATAATTAATTGCTTTGAATCGATAGAAATACTTTTGGGAAGTGATTTCGCCTGTTGCTATGTTTGTACTTCAAAAGGAAATTTAAGACTTTACGTCAATCCTAAAACTATGAATCACACTGTTGCTTCTTAGTAGCCAAACACTGGCTTTGATCCAGGAGCTTAGCCGACATCAAACATGCCGTATCAATAATTCAAATAGCATACGGAGGTTAATAACCATGTCAAGGTTTCCTGTTATTTTAATGTTCTAGTTTTGGAGTACCTTGGCATCACTCAAAATCAAACTATGAACACCTCAAAAAAGATGAGCATGCTATCGCCAGATGAAAGAGATTGAGATTGATTTGAAATATCCGTATTTTATCATATATGGTATCTAAACACTCTAACACGGAAGTTGTCAGGACTTGTTATGGGTTTTCACGTTTAAAATAATTGGCCTAATGTATAATCCCATGGCGAGTTCATTCATCGGTTAACTTTCCTTTATTTGCTTTACTTAATTACCATGTGTTGTTTATTAATGAAGTTAGCGTCCCCAGTGACGTATTGATATCCTTTAATAGTCTGCTCGTCATGTGATCATCAGTTGATTAATTTCTAATGACAGATGACCACTGCCCAGCAAATCAGCTGCCCACGTCATGTGATCATGACAATCAAGAGCAGACATGGTCATTAATTGAATGGAATGTAAAGGTTAACATGAAATGTATTGAAGTAAAAATAGTGCCGTCATCGGATGTATTATGATGACGGATTCCATTTATAATACGTTGATACTTATCACGATCTTTAGGTGCTTGGAATTAACGTTTAAGTAATGATGACAGTGGTATTGTTATCAAAGAGGACTTTCTGTTGGAATGTCAAGATAAATGATTCCATTGAAAATTAAAAAAATTATTTTATCAATTGTTCGGCTTTCAATTTATGGAGATCCATATCTGAAAAACGTATTTTTCCCGTGAGATACAAATTATCATATAACAGACTGTGTTATTGATGCAATAAAGCAATCTGTTAAACTTAGCTTCTAAATCTGATAAATATCCAAAACAGGTCAAAGGTCAAATACAAAATCTACTCTCGTAAAAGTCCATAATCTCAAACGAACCCAAAAAATATTTACCCATCATTGATAATATCACCACGAGGTTGTATCTGTGTTTCTGCTTGAATGAGTTTACGAAAAGTGCATTTATATGTTAAACAAGGTCAAACTAGATTTAGAATGCTTCCAGAAGCATGTAAAACTTCAATGCACCATTGATAAATTAACCTATTAATGTTATTATAGTCTCGCTCTTTCCAAGTTCGTACTGTTTACTTCCTGACAACCTTACGAACACACTTTAGGATATCTAACTTCTAACCACACCGATTGTGCCAGATAACATTTTTGCAGTTATCCAGATGGACAGACAGACACGTGTAATCGATCAATGTTCCTCGATATGTAAATCGTTTACACAGACCATGGCCTGATTACCCTCTCTACAGTCAGATCAATGGGTAAAAGTCAACCATTTGTTGTATGCGGCACTATCTCACTTCCTATCTGGAGATATGCATTCCATATGCTGGTCCTGACCCCAGGTGATACTTGGATCATACATGACAGTTTGATGGTTGTAATCGAATGATTTAGTTTGTAATTGCGTTTAGTGGAAACCTGACACACCAATACATTATAAATGATCGGACAACTGAAATGTAAGTGTGTTCGTCTTTTATTTTCTGGCGTAAAGTGAGGACTTTATCAGTTTTTATAATTATAATAACAACATTACTGAATCGTTATCTCTTGCTATCATTCCATGTATAAACTTTGCATTCATTCATATTCATTAAAACAAGTGTATGGCACCAATATCCAGTTCAACCATCACATCTTCAGTGCTATCTGTTGCTGATAACAAATATTAATTATATGAAACTTTATTACGATCAATGTCCATGTTCTCAATTACAGTGACGACACCTTTGACAACGAAGTTACAAACATATTCTGCCTGAATCCACTTTCTGTTCCAGATGCTACATGCGTTGTGGTCTATGAAGAACTGCTGTCTACTAACTGTATCCTTCGGATGCTTCAGTCACTTACAAGTATCACACAAGGATCGGAAACCTACCCTGACTGTCATTGCTGTGTTGTTGTTGTGTTCAGGTGTCGAGTCCAACCCCGGACCAGGACCAGAAACACTTAACATTTTGTCTGCTTCTAAGCAATTGAAACTCATCTCAGCTGACTCTTGTAACACTTCTGAATTTGAGAAACCTATTTAAGAAATATAAGGGGGTTTCTTCTAAAGTTGATAACAATCAGACCTTCCAATTGTCTGATATGTCCCAATCCATCAAGTCACTGACTAATTATGTAACGAACCTTACTAGTAAATGTAAGTCTCTGGAAAAAGAGGTGAGGTGAGGTGAGTTAGGGTTTAACGCCGCTTTCAATAGTATTTCACTTTTATCGCGGCTGCTAGTATTACGGCAGGGAGAAAGCCCGCAACGCCATGTGGCTATGTATTGCGGTGAAACCTGCGAGCAACGGCTGGAACTAGCGAACCATGGGTGGTACTACGCTGAAACTCAGTGTAGCATTGCACCCAAACCTTACTGCGTGTAGAACAGTTCTACTGCAGACACAGTTGCCGTGCCCCTGGCGGAGTTCGAAACCCGGACCTCTTGATCCGATGCCGAACGCGCTTACCACTGCGCTATCCCGCCCCCTCTGGAAAAATAGACCAATACTCTAAAAAGGGACATCTCTTCTCTTGTGAACAAATTAAACTACCTTGAAAATCAAAGTCGCTAAAACAACTTACTATTTCATGGTATCCCCAAAACAAGCCAAACAGAAACGTGATTGTGAAAAGCACCTACGTGAACTTATCAGAGACACTAGGCAAATGGACGGTTCTGTCGTAGAGAGTGAGAGATGCCATCGTATCAATAATGGTAAAATCATCATTGTTAAGTTTAAAGATTATAATAGTAAAGATTCAATCTTATGCAACTGTAAACCATTGAAGACAACATGAACAGAATGACAAATAACTTATTAGTTACATCCTGGTAACATTAATTGTTTTGTAAAACTAGGATCTTATTAGAAGTATTTTGGCGAATAATTGGAGAGATATATTATTTGTTTTAATGTATTATCCATTTGACCGGTTGAGGCCATTAAATCAAGAGTAGAACAAAGTCATTTTGATTTGATTATGTTCTCTTCTACGTGCATTCACAATCGTTTCGAGAATCTATAGTGATGAAAATTTGCCGAAAATGCAAGTAGCATGAATAATTTTTAGAAAAGTTTTAACCTTGTGCTTATCTGGTTATTCGTCAGAAACAATAATGCACTTAACGCATTTTGGTATAATTCAGAGGCCGATAATGAACGTGCTGAGAGCCAGCCCAGTTAACTAGCATATGTAGACACTAATGCAGCAAATAATTGACACATTCAGAAGTGAAGTCAGACAGATAATCGGTGTTTTACCTTCCGACTTCACGAGTCGATCAACCCACAGATGTCAGTATACGAAAACCGGACTATACAGTCAATACAGCGGCTGGGATGATATTAAATTAACTACTGATTCAAACGTTAACCATCCTTCAGGATAATTCTCTCAGGTGCTAGGGACAAATTGTGTGTTCAGTGCATGTCAAAGATTGGCGTATAACGTGATGGCAAATGGCAAAATGGTAAAATCAACCAGACATGAGATAGCAACACCTTGAAGCTGATGTGTTTATCCTTCAAGGTGACTCCCCTTTGTCTACGTTAGTAAAGTTCAATGATTAGGTGCAGATAACAGATACGTAAATCAGGTAATTGATTCAGTAATATTGACAGACACATGTGTATTAGTGTTACAAAACCACTGAACAAAGAAATTTACAGAATGTCCAACAATACATCAATCCAAGTGTCTTATCATTAATGATCAATTGACAAATATGAATGATATATGATAAATTATTAATGTTGATACAATTAGTGAATTACTACTTAGTCTCCAGACGCAAACCAGTCAGATTATCATTAAAATTGCATTATCTTAATATCACAAGTAATCAGATTAACAATTTAGATCTTAAAATGAACTACATTAGATATAAAATAGTGATATAATAGATTTATTATAGGGTCACAAATATAGTAATAAGGTTATCAATTCCAATCAATAGTCACCACACATCACACAAGTCTTGTATATTGAATGGAGAATAATCGGTGAAGAGGTTGTGACGTAATCAAGTGTTGACAGCTTAACCAATAGAATCCAGTCAGTCCTTCCCTCAAACAGGCTTTATATATAGCCATAACTGCCTCTTGAATAAATCATAAGCTTCTATGGACGTCAACATATCTCTGCAAAGTTGTTTACAAAACATTTCTGACAAGTACCAGAAACTTCCGGAAGGGAGGTAGCTCTAACTGATTTCTTAGTTATTAAATGGTATACATTCAGTCCCTGTTTATCCGCACGATTTGGTTACAGTGAGTTGCAAATCGCTGGTTAGCTGGTCGCTGGATCAGACATGCATCTTACCAAATGACAACGAAAATGCCAAAGTATATATTGATTGAGGATTTAGTACATATTTATCCGTTAACATATAATTTCAACTTCGTTTCATAGCATTCTAATGACAAAAATCTTTAATATCAATTTAATTCAATTTATAAGTCTTTATGTTTTTAAAACTAACAGTCCATTACCTCAATCAGACAGACGCTTGTCCACTATGTTGAGGCAGGAGATTCATCAGGCAGAAATCAGTCGACCGGCGTGTGAAAACAATTAAGATTAGTTGTTATTTACCCCTCTTGACTGACACGTGTGATATATTCAATGTGAGGGGTTAAGCGAATCATCATTTGCAGAGAAATACATAAAGACGGCTTTGAATTTTTTTGTTGGGATGCGGAACAAGTGGCTCTGGTTATTTCATTACACTTTGATAAGAACATATTTGTTTCACATGAAAATCGTGTGGAAAGCGAGGTTGCTAGATAAACAGGGTCCGGTTAAACGGGGTCTTACTGTGTAAGATAAAATACTTTCTTATAACAATGTTATTCTATGTATTTCTGTCTTCCGGTATTTATTAACCTCTCTATGTTAAACATATTAGAAGAGTATATGTAACATGATATATATTTATTATAAGTATATAATTATGTACTGTATAAAGTTATAAATTTGGAATACATCCCATGTCAGCTAATTTTTCAATTTATTGAATAAAGTATATTTAACTTTAAATGTAATTACATCTTATATTGGAATAACTATTGGAGCGAATTATAAGTCAAAGAGTCAATGGTCTGCATGCAAATTGCCTCTACCAAGGGGGGATACTAGCAACAGTCATTTTTGTTCGAACTCTTTAATAATAGAGACTAGTCATTGATGCTTAAATAAGGGAATTCCTCCGAATTATTCCAATATAGCCGTATAGCATTGTCACAGATGTACGTTTAACCTTTCTTTACTTGATTAAAAATGCAAAACCCTTTTAAAAGATAAAAGTATTAACACGCATGGGTTTTTTGACAACATTAAACGTGTAATCAACCATATTTGCAGATGCTAAATGTGCTAAAGATTAAGCCTACAAATTTGCAGGCTTAGAAGCCAAAATGTGGGGAAACTGATAAGCCTAAGACGAAAACATCAAACATTTTTTTAATTGAAACTTGAAACTGAAAAAAAATCATGTCATTTAAGACTGCCGCCACTAGTCTGATAGCAAATGCAACAGTACTCAGGTTGTTATTTACGGAAAGGGATTGTATCGTAAATTATCCTCTGCTGGGAGTGAACCGAGAAAGGAATGGTGGTCAATGCCAAGGCAAGCATATATTTATTCCTGATAAACCATAGTACTGAATCCCTGTGTCTCCTTGGATGTTTCAGACTTGGGAACTTCATTTCGAGTCGAGTCGCTGTCAGGACACAATGCTTTCTACTTCACTTTGAGAAATGATTGATGAGATGAGCTGGGGATTGTATATTATATTTAATGATCTTCAATCAATATAAGCTTCTGGTTCTTCTGTAAGAAGGTAATAAGTACTTTGTTCAATACTCGGTCACACGACAATGATGTACTGATGTTTTACTTTGATGTGTACCTGATTAATGCAGATAGGGGAATGACTATAATAAGCACGTCATGTTATAGAAGAGGGGTAATGAATGGATTACGTCCCCCTTTCCCGGATACATGTATTACTATAGGGGTAACGCTGTTTTTCAGGGCATTATCATTTGCAGAAGCCCGAGGTCTTAAATCAACTGCCCGACGAAGGAGGGCAGTTGAAGAAGACCGAGGGCTTCTGCAAATGATAATGCCCTGAAAAACAACGTTACCCCTATTATAGCTAAAATGGATGGAATTTGTATTTTAAAAAAACACAAAACACTATCAAACATTGATTGTAAGTTAACTTCACACAACTCGCAACGGTAAAATGACCCAACAGTGTAAGGTCATGGAACATACATTGTGACGTCACTATGGAGCTTGACGACATTCGACCTTGTTTCGCTGTGGCCTTGGCCTTCGCTTTACATCCGCCATTTTAATCGGCCTACTCAATACTCATAACGTCAGTTTTCAACGTTCCTATGGGGCCCAACGATGTAGTTTATGGTGCAGTTACTAATGTTTGCCCCTGTAAGGAAGCTGACATTACCTGCGGGTTACCTGGGATACGGAGTTAGAGCCATAATGTTTGGAAAACCCGAACTGATGTCAAACGAATCGTAGGTCATGTCAACTTGTTGTTGAATCGAGACTCGGCGTTCTTCACCACATGCATCTGGGCGTTGTTCCAAACTGTTAGCTGGCATCTTAGGCAACAAGACACCCTGAAGGATTTCACTTGACGCTCTTTTCCGGGCACTGCTAGATCCCGAGATGTAGTGTTTCAGAGACTCCTCAGAGTTGTGCTTTGTAATGTTACATATTTGTTTCCTGTCAACACCTGCCTTATACAGGTATGTTATGGTTGAAGCCCTGACGGAATGACAAGTGTATGTCTGTGACAAACCGGCTTTTTTGGATATCTTCTGCATGAGAGTACCCAAGGTGTTTTTTCCCAAAGGACAACTGTTGTGCCAAACGCCAGATTTCTCGAAACACTTCCGGGGAGACTGAAACAGGGCATCGCAATCTGGGTGAAGTTTGGACAGGTAGAACAGATACATTCTGACTGGATCCTTAGGAGACTGGTTTTTCGTAGATTCGAACATCGGAACAATCCTGGTTAGATGGATTAGTGCCTTGCCAGTTTTTCGTCTGTTCTGCTGAAGCAAAGGTAAGATAGTGATTGTTTTTGTCGTCACGCCTGAGCTGAAGTGTAGTTTTAGTGAAACTTCTCCAACCCTCTCGTCCGCCTCTCCCGAGAAAGAAACACAATTCAAACCAAATCATTTCTTGAAACCTTGTAGGATCTGTGTTTTCAATATCTCCAAAATAGGTAGACAGTTTTTGATGTCACCTTGTTCAATGCAGGGCTTGTGTTGGAGAGATTTACCTCCCTGAACAAAGTAATCTTTGCAGCGAGCTTCAAACATACTGTTTGCACTTATGAATTCTTTGTCAGCCTTTATGTTAATATTTCTGGAAAAAGGGGGGTATTTTAGGGTCCTATGAACAGCTGCTCTTAGAGATCTCAATGTACTGGGAGTAGGTAGTTCTGCCTTTTTTGTCCTGTACTCCGCGTACAATTTTCTAAGAATTTTGGCAAGGTCAAGTGCGTTTATATTTTGGAAATCCACGTTGATATTTCGCCGGAGAGCCCAATCTATGAAATATAGAAGAAAAAGAGTTTTAAGGGAAAAGTTTATTTGTTCTCAGGGGGCGGGATAGCGCAGTGGTTAGCGCGTTCGGCTTCGGATCAAGAGGTCCGGGGTTCGAATCCCGCCAGGGGCACGGCAACTTTGTCTGCAGTAGAGAACTGTTCTACACGCAGTGAGGTTTGGGTGCAATGCTACACTGAATTTCAGCGTAGTACCACCCATGGTTCGCTAGTTCCAGCCGTTGCTCGCAGGTTTCACCGCAATGCATAGCCACATGGCGTTGCGGGCTTTCTCCCTGCCATAATACTAGCAGCCGCGATATAAGTGAAATACTCTTGAAAGCGGCGTTAAACCCCAACTCACTCACTCACTCACTATTTGTTCTCACTTAAATTTGACATATTTCAAAATACTTAGAGTCGATAGTTTTACACACTTACCGGTAAATGCCTTGCTTCCCCAGGACGTTTGCTTTAGAGTATTTGCTGATTTTCCTTCAATTTGGAGTTTATCAAGTTCATCTTCATCTAAATCGCTGTCAATCTCATCTATTTCGGCCTTTTCAACCCAAATTGCATCAGTAGGTTCATGAAGCGCCCGTTCAATCTCTCGGAGCGACTCAGCTGCACCTACACAATCGGACGCCATTTTCTTCTGTTAGCGTTCAGGACATCAAAGCCGTCCACGCGCGGTACCCTCTATGACGTCACTTAACAACTACACTGATAGTGGCCCGTCGTCAGGGCTCAGAGGGCCATTATCATTTGCAGGGCCCGCTCATTTCTGATAACAAGAGGGCGGTTTCATGATAATTCCATCCATTTTAGCTATAATCTGTAGATGGTGAGGTGAATTTGGGTTTAACACCACTTTCAAGAGGATTTCACGCCTGCTAGTATTATGGCAAGGAGAAACTACCATGATGGCTATGCATTGTGGTGAAACCTGCGAGCATCGGCTGAAATTAGCGAACATTAGGTGGTACTGAGCTGAAATGTAGTATATCTTTGCACCCAAACCGGTGGTGCATGTAGAACAGTTCTCTGCAGCAAACAAAGTTGCCGAGCCCCCTCCACTTGTTCTAAAGCCAAACACGCTAACCACTGTGCTATCCTGCCTCCATCACTCTTTTCAAGGGTAGCACTAGATCTATATTAGATCTGCCATCTTATGATTCTGAATGAAAGAAAGTATTTGTCATTCAAAGCCTCATGGACAATAAGCACAAAATGGTTATGTACATTCATTACAGTACCACATGTACTACATGCTTAATGTAATCTACGTGCTTTTAATTTGAAGGATCTCATCTTAACGGTGAGGTGAATGGGGGTTTAACACCGCTTTTTAAGAGTATTTCACTTAAATCACGGCTGCTAGTATTATGGCAGGAAGAAAGCCCGCAATGGCATGTGGCTATGCATTGTGATGAAATCTGCAATCATTGGCTGGAACTAGCGAACCGTGGTACTACGCTGAAATTCAATGTAGCATTGTACCCAAACCATACTGTGTGTAGAACAGTTCTCTACTGCAGACAAAGTTGCCGTGCCCCTGGCGGGATTCGAACTCTAGACCTCTTGATCCGAAGCCGAACGCGCTAACCACTGTTATATCCCGTCCTGCTTCACGGAAGTTTAAATACATAATTTATTTTAAATAAATTTAAATAAAGGATAATATATTATCAAAATACTTTGTTTTTTCTGTACACAAGACAATACAATGTTTAATAATGAATAAATGCTTGTGGATACTTGATAGCAATCAAATATATCCACGTGCAAAAGAAACGTCCCGGTATTTTGAAATGAGTATAACATTATATATTGACGTCGGAGAAAGTAGATTTTGAATGTACTTGATTGACACATGTTTTTTAAAGAAGTACTCATAATTTCATACAGTATGGTACCATTATTTTTATGTCTGCTAAAATCGCTTTTTCAAGATGTGTTTGGGCCACAATGTTTGGTATCCGTTTAAAAAAATTAAAAGTAGAAAATTAATTAATAAAAGATGTCTTGACATAAATAATCTTCTTAGATTTTAATTGGTTGATGCATAATTACTGTAGGAGATTAGAAAAACAAGCCAAACATCGGTTTTTGATGCTTCTCGTCTAGTTAAGGGGGTCAAAACTGATAATGTTTTGAAAATTCATATTTGGTATTGTTAGGTTCAGAAGACATGATGAAACGCTTTCTAAGTCGTCTTCATCGCCCGTGGATTGCAAAATCTTGTATTTTGTATGGGGTCGTTTCTTTTGCACGTGAGTTTACATTGATTAAAATATAGGTTCGGTTTTTATTTCACCCTAGGAAAAAGCAAGAGTTAAGTTAGTGTTAGTCAAAGAATTTTAATAAGCATGTACTTTTGGAAACGTCTTTTAAAAAATAATTGTTCTTTGTGTTAAAAGTGTCAATTCGTAGAGTTTTACGTAGAGACTCTATATTAGTTAAACATTGAAAACACAAATATCTCACACGAGACACAGTCGATTTCCCCCGAAAATTGAAACAATTATATTACCACAGGGATGCCATTTTGATATCTGTACTTCCATCAAGAGTGCTGTAAATAGTCAAGGCCAAGGTCAGATACTTCCCCATTCAAATGTATAAAACTTCTGAACTAATTTCCAGGCAACATCAAAGGCGAGAGTTGTATTAGTGTGATCTTCAACAACTATTTCATAAAACCTGCTGGCCAAAAGAAACGATACAATTTTTTCAATTTGGCCAAAAACAACATACCATGTGCCATTTTTATTTTCAAAACAGCTAAACATATACACAGAGATACACCAACAGACGTTTGACCCTTGCACTGTACATGTAGATGTGATCACGTGGCTTAACATGAACAGTAAAGAAGGATGTTGAATGTGAAGGACAGGCCACGATACCTGAATATCCAAGTCTCCATTGTAGAGTGATTTGGATATCAAAATGTGATTCATTGAAGGAAGAACTATTAATTAAGTCACAAATGACATGTCTCTGACAAGAGGAAGCTGACACCCGTAAAGGTTGTCTCGTCTAGACCAGTTATCTCTGGTATCCGAGGACCAAAGGTCGTAGAAAATAAGTTGGTTAGACCAGTAGGGATCACTCCCCAGCAAACACAAAGCAAACCATTGGGAGAGCATCATTTGAATTGAAATGCAGAGATGCAAAGACAAAAATATATCAAGTTTGCCAATAATGCAATGAATTTGGCCTGATATTTGACAAACTAGATTAAGTAGTCCTCTCCATAGTTTTCCTAACGAAATACAAATATAATATTTGACATACCTTATCTAGCTTATGTTAACTACACCGCTTTGTTACTTTTATAGAAACACATGATTATAAAGAAGCTAGTACATCTTTGATTTGCAAATTGTTGACAAAGATATCAAAAGTCTAAATGTCGCCTACATAGAATACAAAGGTGGTAATCTATAAACTTTGTCTGAATTCAAACAACTAGTTTTTCATAATCAAGCATAAATCTTCTACAGTAAAATCCAATTCTTCTAGAAAAGTTTCCTTTGATGTTATCGAAGGTAGTTTTACATAAAACCATTTACCACGCTTTAATTATAAGAAATTCTTTTTCAACAACAACGATGTAGACATAGGCGTTTATGATGCAATATATCGAGTTATTTATTACTCTTTACATCAAAGATATCATATTCTGGTATTCTTGTTGGTGCTATTCAATGAAATCATATCTGATTAGGGAGAATAATGCACTTGATAGACATGAACACAAATGGCAGGGACTTCGTGTTCTCAAACATATATTTCGTCTTTTACTTTGGTAAGACGATGGAAATTCGTTCATGTGGAACAACATTTTCTAAATATATTTTGTATTTTATCTCTGAATCAGTACACCACAAATAGAATACACTTTCAAATACTTTAAATCAGACGCAAAATATACAATGTAATTTGGTGTTTTAAACTGAAATGAACTTCGTCTTTTGGAGTTTTTCCTTATTTTTTACTCTCTATTGAATTTGTTGGAAAGAGATAAAACTTTTAAAATATTGAAATGTCAGACAAAGATATTATTTCTTCGGTGGATACATTTGCACTGTTTAACTTGCACATACGTTTTATGATCTTTGTAAAACTACATTTTAGTATAAGAACAGGACTGTTAGATTGCTCTTTAAATGCCATACAATGTGCACATAAACATAACATTTTTTAACGTATATCAAAATATGTCGTTTGAACAGAGGTGACATCTCGTTAGTATACATTCATGATATTAACACTAAATGTCAATATAAGTAATGAAACTATCTTTTGTGTACGGGATGGTTGCCATGTATTCTATATCATACTAATATGGAATCCAAGATTACAACTACACAAGTGAAAGTATAATGGTAAGTGACACATTTTCGTATTGTTTTGCGAAGATAAAAACTTAATTTTCCTTATACATAATATCGGATAGTGGGTTTCCGTATAACGTAATCAACCCTCGAGTTTAGCAAGATATTCAGACCAATCAGAGGCTGACGAATTAGATGCGCAGAGTTGATAATGTGACCATAATCAATTGTTCCAAGTTGTATGCACGTTTGTATGTAGTTACCTTTGTACTTGATGGATCATTCTCCATCACCAATTTATTCAAATACAAAAAGGGAAAACACTGTTGACTTTCAGACAGACGAATGGGATTAGTCTACATCATCATCCAGACAATCATCAACGTCCTAATTGTCGTTTTTGTGTATCATCTTTTTACAAATAGCATCTGGTCAACCATATATGCTCATGGTGACATGCCACAATCATTTCAGATTTCAGATGTCCTTTTCAGAGGAAATTTTAAATACATTTGGAAACATCTTAATATTTCTTCATGATGAATGATTATCATCTCTTACCGTTTATAAAATCAATGTAATAATGTACACTTTGATAATATTAGCAATAGTCTATAATAGTTAATAATAGTTTATAAACGTTCGTTCAGCATATTTCAAGCTTTGACACCGCCTCTAGCGCACCAGTATAAACGTTTGAATACCACTGCATTACACAAGGTTGCCAACTTACTACTCGATAGCTCGTATAGACACGAATAAAGTTGAGCTCAGGTGTTGACAGTATGCCAGGATTATCAATGACTCTTTTTGTCAAGGCAGATTGAATATATTACCCAATTTTATTCCAGTTTATTAACCTCTCATCTAATTCCAATGATACAAAATGACTTTATTTTGTCAAATTGGAGTGTGCGACTGATTCCACTGTAGCCAGTCCAGGTTGATCGACAAGTTGAATAGTTTGTTTGATGTGAGATCGTCACTCTACACCAGAGCTGTAACACGGGAATTTATGTTTTTTTTCAATGATTCTGGGGACGAGTTACCCAAAGTGCTGCCGTCCTGTTGTAGCTGAAAATATTTCCCTACGATTCAAGGTTTAACTTATCTAAAAGATTTGATACAATTGTTCACCATTTTGAAGTGTAAACTCCTCAAGGTGACACGTTACAATGGCGATAACGGTCATGGGGGATGATTGGTGTTTCTGTGACAATGAATTGCAGTATAAAAATAAATATTATATCATCTTTCTATTTCGTTTAAATTTTGGGATTTGGGATTGATCATGCATGAGGAAAGCAAGTATGCCCTATATCGCATAATGGATAATTCATCTTATTTGTTGAGTTTTCTTTCTCTGTAAAATGTAGTCAACAGCAAAAGTGTAATACTTCGTTCGTTTGCTATTGATGTGAAACATATACAGTATAACACAGATGAGATCAACATACCATTTACAATCCTACCATGTTTTGTATTATTCTACTACTAGCTCAATCAGTTCAAATGACTTTTTGAAATTAGTGTATGCTTCTAATTATTATTAGCTAATGGGATCAGAAGACAATAACTGTGGAATGGTTACATTGATTTTGGCGTTTCTTTTCAATTCTTTGAATCTGTTTTATAAAAATATGTAGATAAAGAATTACCATGAACCGAAAGTAATACTACAACTGTTTGGGGATTTCGCTTCTTGTTATTTGTGTGCTTCCTAAAACTATGATCAAACAAATAATATAACCAAACACTTTGATCCAGGAGCTTAGCCGAAACAAACATGCAACATCATTAATTCATACAGCGTACATAGTTTACCAAACGTGTCAAGGTTTCCTTTTATTTACATGTTCTTATATGTTACTGGTTTCCGCATCACTCAAAATCAAATTGTAAACACCTCAGTAGAGAGGAAAGTGATTGAAATTGATTTGAAATATCCCTAATTTATAAAATGTGGTCTGCAAACACTTTAACCTGAAAAATTGTCAGGATTTGATACAGGTTTTCATGTTTAAAATGAGTGGCTTAATATATGATCCCATGGCGAGTTCATTTATCTTTCCTTTATTTGTTTTACTTAATTGCTGTGCTTTGTTTATTAATGAAGTTATCGTCCCAAGTGATGTAGGATATCCTTTAATAGTCTGCTCGTCATTTGGCCATCAGTTGATGCATTTCTAATGATTAATGTGAGCCTCCCAGTAAATCAGGTGTCCACTTCGATAAAAATAAAGATGTTAACATTAATTGCATTAAAAGTAAAAGTAAACATGAAATATAAGAAGGTAAGAAAAGTGCAATAATTGCATGTATTATGAGCACATATTCCATTTATAACGATACTAATCCAATTTGAACCCTTACATGATACTCAGTGTTTTTTTTAATATACAAGTAAATCTGACAATAGCATAATTATAGTGGACATCTTTCAACTGGAAAGTCAAGGAAAATGGTTGATTGGAAATTCAGTTATCCAGCTATGATTATTATGAATATATCTAAAGTTGTCTGATCAACAATCAATAATAGAATAGAGGGTGTTATTGATGCAATAAAGCAATCTGATCAATTTAGCAACTGAATCTGATAAATATCCAAAACAGTCCAAAGGCAACTTCACAAAAGTCTTTGTCATTCATCAAACTGTTTCCTTACAATTGAAACATTCCCGCGAGTTCATATGGGTGTTTCTGCTTCATTGAGTTTAGATCAAGTGTATTCATATGCTAACCAAGGTCAAGATAGATGTAGAATATGTTCCAAAAGCATGCAAAACTTCAATGCACCATTAACCATCCTATTAACGTTATTAAAGTCTCGCTCTTGCCAGCTTCGTACTGTTTACTTTTTTTACTTTTTTGATTATGTATTTTCTCATTAGAAATTTCACTTTCGTTTTACCACTAGCATACAAACACACTTTAGGATATCTAACTTCAATATCTGAATGAAGAGATAAAAGTACAACCACACCGATTGTGCCAGATAACATTATTTGCAGTTATCCAGATGGACAGACAGACACGTGTACTCGATCAATGTTCCCCGATATGTACATCGTTTACACAGACCATGGCCTGATTACCCTCTCTACAGTCAGATCAAAGGGTAAAAGTCAACCATTTGTTGTATCCGGCACTATCTCACTTCCTATCTAGAGATATACTATCCATATGCTTGTCCTGATCCCAGGTGATACTTCAATTTCTCCCTATGGATCACACCTGACAGTCCGAGGGTTGTAATTGAATGATTTAGTTTGTAATTGCGTTTGTTGGTTGTGGGAACCAACACATTATAAATGATCAAGCATTGAGTACAATACTCATTGAAAGTGTGAAAATATGCTTACATTAAGATTTTGAAATTTTGTTAGTTTTTATTTGCTGGCTTTAAGTGAAGACTTCGTCAGTATTTAACCTAATGATAATACACAGCAGTCATTCAATCAATCTATGACTATCAATCACTGATTATAAAGGTCCATTCTTAGATTGTAAATGACTTTGACTCGCTTCTCTATCTTGCCTACAAACTATAGGGATCGATTCCTAGATTGTGAGGGTCTTTTCTTCGCTTCTCTATCTTATCTACCCAATAATAAATATAAGGCTCATTCCTAGATTATGTTTATATCATATTTTTTTTTTAAAGTTGACCCTACCGAATTTACAGGCTTAGAGTTGAAAAGTCAAAAGGTAAGAAAACTAAAAAAGACTATGACTTGTTATGCAAGAAAATAAGAAAGACTACGACCAACAAGGCTAAGAAAATAAAAAAAAATCCTGATTCAAAAGTTTATTATTGAACCATGTTTCATGTTGACGCTTAAGTCATTTTAAGACTACCTCTCCTGGTGTGATAGCAAGTGCAACAGTACTTAGGTTGTTATTTATGGAAAGCGATTTTACAGTAAAATCTCCTCAGTGGGGAGTGAACCGGGAAAGGAATTGAAGGTCAGTGACAAGACAGCAGTGAGTTGACAGCATGTGTTTATTCCTGATAAACCATAGCACGTGAATCACTGTGTCTCCTTAGATGTATAAGACGTGTGAACTGCATCACGAGTCCCTGTAGAGACTAATATGCTTGAGACATAATTGAATATTTTATACTGGAGGTATGATTTCATATCTAATGATTTCCAATCAACATACGCTTCAAATCATTTTATGTTATCGAGCTATATGAAGGTAATACATACTTTGTTCAAGAACTGGTCACTTAACAATGATATATTGATATTTTACTTTGATATTCGCATGCTTAATGCAGATAGAAAGGAGATGACTATAATCTGCAAGTCATGTTATAGAGCAGGGAGAATAATCGAATCCTCCTTCCCCGGATATTACTCTTTTGAAAGGTGGTATCAGGTGTAAATTACGTCTGCAAAATAGATATCGTTTGATTATATATGAAAGAGAATATTGATCAGATTCAGGTCCTCATTGTCAAAAATCAAATATACAAAGTTCCATGTTCATGAACCCTTAGTAACTCAGGTAAATTATTTTTTAAGTTTATTGCAATATTTGTTTAAACATTAATCATTCTTCAAAGATTTTTCACGTCGTTTTTTTAAAAATAATATTGACCTGTTATGAATGTGTCATAAAGGAGTGCTCTAGTTCACGTGACATCCTGCAATAGGTAATGTGATATAAAAAGCATTATAATTAAGTTTTGAAAATAATATTGTGTTTCTGTATACAAAATGATATAATTTTTAATGATGTACTGATGCTTGTGAATATTTTCAAAATACCAATAAAAAACATTGATTCAAATATATCTGCGGGTATTGTTTTACCCTATGAAGAACCAAGAGCAATATAAATTGGAATTAGCAGGTTCTTAACTGTCCTTTTTTAAGTTAATGTGTTCTTTGTATGAAAAGTCTCCGTTCATAACAAAGACTACCTTCATCAAATCATTTAAATTGTAAATGGATCACATGAGAAACAGTCGATTATCTTCGAAAACAATTACATCATCACAGGTATGTCATGTTGGTAGCTGTACTTCCATACAGGGTGCTTCATATATCGTTGACTCATTGAGGCCATTATTTCCCAGTTAAATGAACTTATACCAATGAAACATCAAATGATAGAGATTTTTCAATGTCATCTTCAGCAAACCTTTTATAAAGAAATTATATCAACTTTTCACTTCAGCCAAAAGCAAATTACTGCTGCCAAAGAAAGACAAAATTAGATATTTTTGATTAGCATATGATTTGTAAAGAAATATACCAATTTTATTCATTAGAGTAAGCTTTTTATTTGTATCTCTGTTCAAACATACACTTAATACAATAATTTGAAATGATTTTAATAAATGAATATGTCGCAAAATGTATACATAGTTAAAACATGTTTTGCACATACTATTTACTCTTCACATTATACATATTAGCACTACTTACTCACTTTCCATAAACTTCAAACCCTATGATTGGATCATATGAGCTGACGTGGGATTATATCCATGTACAGTGTGATTGGGTTTTAAATTTTGAACAAAGTATAAACAGTTCTCGTGGATATCCTTTCAATAAGAATGGCAGAAGAACTGAAAAGCGAAAATTCGATGCAAAAAAAACGTTGGAGCATATAGTCACAGAAAGGGATAAGTCAATGTGTAAAGCTGTTTTTGTAAAATGCATGTCCAGTTAGTCTGAACCATTAAAAAAATAATAAATATTTACTTTTACTGTACAGTCGTCGTGTCTTAGACTGTACAAATACAACTGTATTACATACATGTTGAGCTTGCAAGATTGAAATATTAGACATATTCTCCCATGATCACGTTATATTCATTAACTTGAAAGAATGATGTTTCCAACGACCAGCCATGCTTACCGAATCGTATCACGGTTTTCAGTACAGATTAGATATAGTTTCCTGCCATTTTATTTTCAAAACAGCTATACATGTACACAGAGATACATCACCAAACGTTTGGACCTTTAACTGTAAATGTAGGTTTGATCACGTGGGTCACCATAAAGGATAAATAAGGATGTTGAATGTGAAAGAACAGCCACGATTCCTTAATATCAATGGGAAAGTGTGGCTTTGTCTAGTCATATTAGGATGTCAACATTTGGGGAAAATGCCAGCCATCTAAGGAAGAACTATTAATTAAGTCCCATATGATATGCTGCTGACAAGAGGAAGCTGGCATGCTGAAATGTTGTCTCGTCTAGACCAGATATATTGGGTATCCTAGGACCAAAGGTTGCAGACAGTAAGTTGATTAAACCAGTGGCAATCATTCTCCAGCAAAAGCAAGAGCAAACTATTGGTGAACATGATATTGAATAGAGACAGAAAGGCAGAGATGCAGGGAGAACAATATTATCTTTACCTATATTGCCATGAATTAGACCTGATATTTGACAAACTTGATTAAATACTACTCGCTATCGTTTTCAGTAACATTATACACATATAATATTTGAAAAACAGTGATTATTCTTATGTTAAATAAACATTTTTGCTACTTTAATAGAAAACAAATGATTCATCACTTATAAAGATGCTAGTATTTCTTTGAATTGCAAGTTGCTTGACAAAGACATTAGGACATAAATAAATTTCGCCTACATAGAATACAGAAGATATCAATCAATAAATAAAGAACTTTTATTTCATATTCAAGCATAAATCATCTACAAATAAAACAAATTCTTCTTGAAAAACGGGAAGTTTCTTTTGATGTTAGTGAAATATAATTAATAGTTTTTCGTTAATATATGAAATAAATCCAATCCCCACGCTTTAGTTATAAGAAGGAATTTTGTAAACAACAATGTGAAAAGGCGTGTATGATACAGTGTATCAAGTTATGTATTACTCTTTACATCAAAGATATCATATTCTTATAGGTGGGATGGTTTCACTGAAACAAATATTATTATACAAGTATCGGATTGGCGAGAGCAGTGGACATGATAAACTTCCACACAGTTGGCAGGGACTTTATGTTCTCAAACATATGTTTCGTCTCTCAGTGTGCTAAGATGATTAAAATTGGTCAATGTTGAACACAATTAATTTTATGTTTAATTGTTGAATCGTTGCCCAACTTATAGAATTTACTTACAATGCTTCAAACAGGACACAATAAATATAATTAATTTTGGCTGCTGGAGATTTTCTTTATTAATTTCATGTGCCTGGGGGTTTATCACTTTATAATTGGTAAGCAGTGATATATAATGAATTTGAGCACTATTAAATATTCACCGGATATCTAATCGACATCAATCAAATTTGATTCAGAAAAGATTAAACAATAAATAAATCAAGTGAATGATGCAGAACATATGATTCAATGATATTTATTGAGATTTGAACCTATACTTTAACAAACAAAATGTCTCATATATATCAACGTTTTGTATTTGAAAGAGATAAAAAAAAAACTTTAAAATATTGAAATGTCGCACTAAGATATTGTTTTCTTAGGTTGATAAATTTGCAGTGTTTAACTTGTACACACGTTTTATAACGTTTGTAAAACTACTTTTTAGTATACCATGAATATTACATTTTTCTTTAAATGTCTTAAAATGTACACATACATATAAAGAAGCTAAAGTATATCAAAATATGTTGGTTGAAAAAAGTGACAACTCTTTAGTAACCGCTGATAAACATGCATGATATTTACACTAAATGTCAACATAAGTTATGAATCTATATTTTGTGTAGAAGATGTATTGGCTGTTTGCAATATATACTATATCAGATTAATATAGAATTCAAGATCACAATTAAATAGGTGAAAATATATTGGTATTTGACACATTTTCATATTTATTTGCCACGATGAAATTTTAATTGTTCTTGTAAATAATAGTGTATATGTCTCAGGTTTAGCTAGATATATTCAGATTAACCAGGGGCTGGAGAATCAGATGCTGGCAGAACTTATATTGTGACTTTACTTACCTGTACCTAGTTGAATGTACGTTTGTAGTAGTTACTTTTGTAATTGATAGATCATTCTCCATCACAGATCTATTCAAATACAAAAAGGGAAGTCCTGTTGACGTCCAGACAGATGAATTGGACTATTGTGTTCTTCCTCTCTATTAATGAACATGGTTCCCGATTCCTCTCCATTGAGTGCTGATTAAACGAAATGATCATCCATTCTCCTTGTCAGCAAAATACTTTACAGAATAGACTCCATTGGCGTTTGGGGTTCACATAAGATTGTATGTTAAGTGTTGAACTTTTACGATTTCATATCTCAAAGGTTGATTAATCAAATTTGAAACCGTTCATCTACACCATGTTTCCTGTTTCTACGCATTGACATTCAAAGTGTCAATTAGTCAAAACTTGATCGATTTTACTTCTACATCATCACCCAGACACTCATCAACGTCCTATTTGTCTGACAGCTGGTCGCTGTTGTATATCATCTTTGTATATATAGTATCTGGTCAACAATAAATGCCCATGGTGACGTGTCACTTTCATTTCAGATCGTCCATGTCCTTTTCAGAGGAAGTTTAAATAAGCCTTTAATTCGTAATTCACAATAGACACGAACCAGATTCCCATCAATACAAAAGTTAACATTACCACATGATGATGGAGCGTAACATTATTTACACCCATTCAATATGTATTTGTATCAATTCAATTCTGGTTTTTTTTTCAGTAAAAGGCCTTAGGCCCACGCCCACGTATATGAATGATTATTTGACAGCAATGATAATTTTCTGCGCATTTTACACAGTCCTTATCAAGTTAGACTTTCTTATGGCGATCTAAGTCTAGTGATAGTGTGTACATAGGAAGTTTGCTAGATTTAGTGAAGTGGATATGCAGGGTCTGGAAGTTCCACTTCTCAAAAATCTACATCCCCCTGTTGCTTTTAAAACTCAAAAGTAAAGCTATATTGAATTGATTCAACATATGTTGCCTTAGGGTTTTTACTTGCTTCCCTGCAAAGATTTATTTGGGCATAAGGTAATTTTGGTGTGTATTTTCTACACACATACAGGCACATATTGACCACCATATTTTTAAAGCAGCTTAACCATATCGGAATCGACGTTATCACCAATGTGTCTTTGCCAATGGTTAATAACAAATAAATGTTTACGTCCTTGTGTCACAAAGCTAGTTTGAGCTTTACTCCAAGATAAATAGTTCTGTGATGACAACACAATGACAATATAATCTATTGTGATTACTGTTTAATTTATGTTTAACCTTTAAATATCATGTAGCTCAGCACCTAGGATGTAGATCAGTTAGTAGATTGTCCACTCATCACGTGGGAGGTCGGGGTTCGATTCCCAACCCCGTCATACCAAAATACGTTGTTGCTTCCTTGCTTTGCACTCAGCATTAAAAGGATAGAACAACTTTGATCTGGCGCTGCACTGTGGCTGCCAAGTGCCAAAGGCACAAAACACATTTCCCAAAATTACATTGTTATGAGGGAATACAGTGTTATGATTATTTTCATATGTTGTTAGTTTCGTAAGGATTGTACGTGTAAGGTTTTTTTAGATTACATAAATCATTAACCAGCATTAAACTGTACCAAGTGAGGGATTTGTAGATTAAACTATAGGTTTAATTAATGGCGCCTTGTGTTGATAATTACCCGGCTTTTGTGTTTCCGTCAATGTATTCACTATTGCATTAATATCGGCATTCTCTTATAGGCGCTATTGATTTGAGGATCCACAGGAAATGGATGTGGACTCATCAAGTCTTATGTGTGCTACATTCACTGGTTCCCGGGAGATACTCCTGTTGCAGGTTCCACCTGATGACTTCTACAAAGGACAAAGGCTTTATTGTCCTGTCGCTGACCTCATCCATTGACACTCACGGGGATTATGCACGTCTCGCGATAAGGTCTTACAGATGAAGTGAATGTACTAATACAATTTACATTTACTATAGGGAGCTTCTAAACCTAACTCCAATTAATGCTTCTGACACATGATATTACAAGCTTGTGGAAATAAATATTGGCATGCTCGAGAAAGTATGCTCTAGGAATTTTAAATGAAATATTTAAATCATGAAAAACATAAGCTGAACAGAACTGCATATTTGGTAAACAGTGCATCGTAACAGTAAATATTAAAACTTGAAATAAGAATTGATTTTACCATTGACGACACTATTATAAGTAATTCCAAAATACCAATGATATTTTCACTCAAGTTTTGAGGTAAATGGAAATCTATAATCAAAAAGTAAGTATTTCACTTATTGTCCTTGTTTTCTGGTGATCGACAGAATTAAAAAAAATTCGAATTTAGTATTAAAGGTATATACTGTATTTGAACTCCCAGAACAATGATTGAGTGGTGAACTTCAATGCAGTATAACATATTTTGATGTAAAAAGGCGTTAGGCAAAACGGCAAAACAAGTATTCTTGGAGTTGTTGGTTTAGATAACAAAAATCATACGGAATGATCAACTTTGTTGTTCTCAATCATCAATAGTTATCATCAGAATTGCATTTTAAATACCACTTCATTTTAATGTAGCAATATGATAATATAAGCAGTAGTCTATTTTTACTTGGGTCATCTCGTTTCTCAGTGTATAAAGATATTATTTCCAAGAAAGTGTGCCATATGACTATTACGAAATGAGAGTGAATGTGTCTATTGCCCGAGCGACAGGAAGGTCATACACAAATTTGCACGAATTTCCTAAATGTGACATGACACACTTTCGAGTGTAATAATTTCTTTATTACCCATTCCATTCCATCTCAATCGCGTAGATATAGCCAGGAACCTGCCGATCTACTTCAAACTAGCTGTAATGTAATACGTTCCGTAATGACGGACTTGGGGGACGTATAACATTACAGCTAGTTTTATCCAGATTGGGAAAAGGCCCGCTTCTCTTGCGACGGCAGTGACGTCACAAACAATTTTATTATGGCGTCACAGACGACGAACTACGAGAAGTCCCAGTGAAACAATTCGCAGTGGTTGCTAGGCAAACATGATATGTGCACATGTGCTCGTATTGAAAATATTAACTCGGTTATGTTCAACCATATGAGTACTAAGCTACAATGGCATCCTGACCGATTGCATTGAGTTTAATCTTCACTAACACGTGACAAAACATATCGTTTGCGATTCACTTTAGAAGAGGTTCCACGTTTATAACAATAATAATAATAATAATAATAATAATGATAGACAATTAATATAATAATAGACTAAGTACATTACAATTTTATTTAGCGCATATATCCATGCACATTCCATGCTCAAAGCGCTGGTAGATATATTATGCCTGGTCAACGAGTACAGAACACTCCCGTAGGAGATTACAACCGGTCGCCTGTCAGGCGCTCAAGGTTCAAATTCAGACTACGTTTACCATCGTATCATACCAGGTACCCATTACTGCTGAGTGTACAGAGGCACACTTCGAACTAAGTCACTTACACCACAAGTCTCTCAACTCATGTCTCAGTGTTGGGCAGGGAATGACCCTTCAAACTTTCAGTTTATTCAGCATTATGAAGCGGGTAACTAACCCATGCGGCGAGCCGCGCCCATTGTTGCGGAACTTGACTGATAGAGGTCGACTGAGTTATGCACAGGACCACGTTACACCACAGTTCAGTATCAAATCGCACACGCCTCGTTACTTGACGTTTCGTTTCCGCATGTGTTCTATTTTTCTACAGAAACATCCTTAACTTTTGTTATGTCCCTATGCTTACTTTGTTCAGTTGAAGGAATCAGTTTTTAGTTTGACAATAGAGATCAATGGAGATACAACGATGCTACGAGATGCTTGCGACTTCACTGGTGTTTTCACAACACCAGCAAATGTTATTGTGTCAACTCTCTGGGTGTTTGTGTTCACACAATGTTCATTTGGTTTCGGCAGTTGATGTATGTCTCTGAACAGAAAGTTGATGTTTTCCAGTTTGTTTGCTATACCACACATTTTATGAGATACGTGTTCAAGATTTCATTTCATCCCTCAAAACTGCAATTTGTCGGCCCTTGTCTCTTAGCTGTGCTACTAAATAAGTATTTGTATCACATCTCAGTTTCATATGCGATCGTTCTATTTTCATTTCAGCCTTTACTAAGTTTTCTTTTATTTCTGCTCATGCTGAAATTACTCTTCTTATATCATCAGACTTCTTATGTAAACTATCAAGTTTCATGTCTGTACCGTTAGAGATGTGTGTCATTTTATAGTTTAATTCAATTACCTTTGACACTTTCAATCTGATTGAATCTTTCACTTGGAGAAACTTTATGGTATCTTCGTCTTCAGGGGGCGGGATAGCGCGTTCGGCTTCGGATCAAGAGGTCCGGGGTTCGAATCGCGCCCGGGGCACGGCAACTTTGTCTGCAGTAGAGAACTGTTCTACACGCAGTAAGGTTTGGGTGCAATGCTACACTGAATTTCAGCGTAGTACCACCCATGGTTCGCTAGTTCCAGCCGCTGCTCGCTTGTTTCACCGCAGTTCATAGCCACATGGCGTTGCGGGCTTTCTCCCTGCCATAATACTAGCAGTCGCGATATAAGTGAAATACTCTTGAAAGCGGCGTTAAACCCCAACTCACTCACTCACTCACTCTTCGTCTTCATTCTCTTCTCTCAGCTGATGTTCCTATTCCCGGGACTTCATTCTACTTATTCGCGGAGACTGCATCGTTGATGAAGCTGTATATCATGTCTATTCCATGCGATCTAGGAATGATCATTATCTGCAGATTATTCGAACAATCTAGGAATGTTCCACCATTCCTAGAAAGTTTAAACAATCTGAAGAGTGTGAGAATAAGCATGGTCACATTCTAAAATATGTTTCGTTGTAGTTACAGGTCGTAGATTTTTTTTATCAACTCCTTTCCCATCAACCAAGTCATAATCAATACGTACTTGTGAATATATTATATATCTAATCTACGTATTATAGGGGCCCATTCCTAAATTGTATCTCGCTTTTAACTCATTTCTCTATCTAATCTACAGACTATAGGGGTCGATTCCTATATTGCAATGTAGTATTATCATGTGCTATTAAAAACATGATCTTAGTTTTTCCCCAAAACACATATAACCATTAGTAAATGAGCATCCACCATTAACTTTATTCGAGTAAATATCTTTCTCGGGCGTTAATAATTAGACTTAAAATAATTAATTAATTGATTGGAGAAGCTGACTATACGTTTTGCTGTACGGGTGAATTAATTATTTAATCAAGGATTGATCTGTGTTATGTGCTGTAACAATAAACATGATAAGTAAACAACAATAGACTGACATTGCTTTATGTCTGCACTTTGCTTTGTGATATGTATTATATGCGGAAATTATTAACATTGTTCTCCAATATGGCCAACATCAATTGGAATTGAACCCCATAGAAACTCAAAAACATGAAGTCGAGTTTTAGTGCAGAATCAAAACAAATGGATATAAAGGAACAAACACCTTTAGTATTCTCTGACGTTTCATTGAACCCTGCCCGTTGACTGTGAATAATATCAATATTGTATGTATGTACAATTGTAAAGGATTAAAGCTCTTAAAGCCTGGGTTACACCAATTGGCTGCAGTGATGAGTAGCTCCAGAGGAAGATGGATGATAGGCTTAGCCGGATCAATAAGAGCCGCCCATAATGATAGAGGAAGGCAGCGCTCAGTAGGGGCAATATCGTCAGAACACAAACACACAGCACCGTGAGCGCATCACCACAACGCCTCTCCTGATGTTAAGTAACTCATAAAGAAGTACCTGTCGGGGCAGTCTTAACAATTCCCACTGAAGTGTCTCATGCCTCTCCAGGAAGCAAAGTTAAGGAACTTGTGCTACAAAGTGCCTTCTTGAAGATGGATCACATAAGCCTTCACGTGCACATGTTTGCACGTGTTGTCCCGTGCATCGTTAAACCAAGAGACCAAGTCTCCTAATGTTATAAAGGTGCTTACCTCAGTTCTCGTGATGGAAGTGAAGAACAAAAATTCCCTACTTTGAATATTCTTATGCTGACTGGATATTACGCGTGCTCCAACATTAGCGCATGTTTCCGTACACTGATATTTACTAATTATTTCAAAAGAACATGTTTTATTATGTCACCACTAATATGACATGGATATATGGAGCTAGCTACCCACGGCACTTTACAATGGGAATCAGATACCTGTCGCTCTGGGATAACTAACCACAACCCCGGTAATCTACCCTGCAAAGGTTTGCAGAGCATGAAGGTATGTTGGGGTAATGTGCTGGCTAATCACGGTTATAGCCTGATATTTCTTCCCGTAACAATATTGTTCAGCTATTTATTACATTTATATCACGTAATATGAGATATCATTATTTAGCTTCAAAGACGTTTTTTGTACAATTGATTGTAGTTTAGACAGGGAAAACGTCTTTTACACATAACTCTTTACACATACCTCTTACAGAAGACTGATAAGAGGTTTAAACGATTTAAATTATTTAAAGTCACAGTATTATGCCATAAGACCGCCCCGTTACAATGTAATATGATACATGTAAATGTACAGATATATAGGTAGAATAATAAAACATGTACTGACTTTAAACACGATTTTCTTACTTAAATTAAGTGCTCTCTCAAAAGTATTGATAAGTGTTACTAATGGCTAACTGATACTCCTCAATCACTAAAAACGGTTCTAACACGAATGTACATGGTTCGGTTAAGCCACGCGAGTTCATTTTTCATCGAGCGGTCATTTTAATGTGTTCACATTAAAATGGCCGCTCTAAGGTAGTTCAAGTGATTTGACTGATGTACCTATACCTAAACACTCAGAATAGAGTTTTAGATATATGAAACAATGATGGAATGGTCAACAATCTTGCTGCCTGAACCCTAAAATTCTCATGAGACCTACAGATCTACCTCTCACACTGAAGAGGTCCACACCACTGTTGCTTCATACATGTACGTCGTACCATTTTCTTCGAATATGGATAGCCGTTTCCTGTGTTTTACCCATTAACATATCCATTATTGTATAAACTTTAATTATAAATGGCAAATTTGAAAAAACATAACATGTAAACAGCTACAGCGCCTTTAATGCGTAGAGCTAATATGATCTTCATTATCTGACAGGAATAAGATAGATTATTTGTAAAGGTATCGGACACTTGCCACTGTGTTTTAACATTGTAAATAGTTTCAATTAAAACGATCTAAACGTCAATTTCTACAGGAAAGAGAACACAATCATATCTGCCAATGAACTGTCAATGTTTACCATTTTTTCCATAAATCCTCATTAAGCATTGTAACCTGAAACCTGAACCCTTTTACTTGTAGTCTGTACTGTGATCGCTCATCGCAGTAGACCTTATTGTTCCAATAAACCTCTTGCCAGGCAACGCATATGGCATATGGCTATTTGTCACCCCTTGATGGTTGATAGGCAAACATTTAATAACATAAAGCCATTACCTGACCACCTTATTGACGTTAATGTTCAGGTGCACGGGGTAATTACTTCGGTAATAGTCCTCTTGAACACTTGACGATATTGGAGTAAGTAGGATTCTATGAAGCGATGAGATTACTAGGTCGATATCACCATTCTGATATCAAATAGTGACAGTTAGATATCCTTAGACGCCTTAAATTTTTTTTAACTGTCTCGATATCTCCCCTGTAAGTTTTACGAAATCATACAACAATATTGTATTTTCTTAATGAAAATTTTCGGAACAATCCCTATAATTACAAAATCAACAAGTTTTTATTCAAATATTTACACAAGTCTAATATATTTGTCATTTATCACGGGAAGCAGCGGCTTGTTACACGCAACGATACATGGCTGAAATAACATTGAGGAATCCTTAACCAGGGTTCTTTTTTTCTGGATTTCGCAATTTGGATTAACCCTCATTAGCTTCTCACGCGACGTTCAAACATGGCTACTGTTAGTGAAGGGCTATGAGCGAACTCTCTTGAGAGCTTGCATCTATTAAAATGAAGTGTTCCCGGTGAAGTTAATTGTCTCATTCGAAAATGAAATGTATGTTAAAGTTGTTGACGTAGTTGTGAAGACGTTATTACATATGCATTTCTTATTTTCCATAAGAAAAAACACCTTTCGCTCAGTTTTATGAACCGACTGACCCGACCGGTTGTTCGAATGAATTGTTAGATCACACGGTACGAATGCACGAGGTATTGTTCCAATTTTATCTGCGTTTATCGAGAAATGGCAGCAGAGTTAGAGAGCTCTCATCCAATCAGAATCGCGGAAATAAATGTAACAAAATCATTTTGTAAATATCACCAAATGGAAGTGAAGTGTAAGTTTTGAACTGAGATGTTTATTAAACATACATACATATCATATCTTACCCAGAACGTCATTCATATATAACACATACAGTAACTTATGTCTGTTACCGAATGTCCTTGCACAAATCTATGAAGGCTGGTTAAACCGACGTCTTGACCTTAGAAGACTTTTTTAACACAAGAATCGCAATCAACAGCCAACCTCCATGATACTGGTGAAAGTTGGAATTTGTGTTTGTCAAATTGGGTAGTTCACAAGATAAATATCCCATACTTACTGGAATCTGAATTATCCTCTTTTTCAAACGAGGGGCAAAATTATACCAATTCTCAATCAATCGTGAAGCCTATCTAACATTGAACTGAATAAGATTTCTAAATGGAGAATGATAGAAAGTCCCCCCTCTAATAAAATAGTCTGTGTAAACCCGACATTTGTCCCGACTTCAATCTGACAAACCGCAAATGTTATTATAATAAATACTTTGCGAAGAGTCATGATCAGTGATTGAATTAGCTTATAATCAGAAAATTCAGAGGCAAAATCCGTGAGTTAATGATAATAATATTTCCATTTATAGCGCGTACTTACCCATCCATTCAGGGGTTGCTCAAGGCGCTATAGGAGTATTATTACCCTGGTCTAACCCAAGCTGACATTTTTGTTACTAGAAGTTCACCTCCCCAACCGTTACCAGGTACCCATTTGCTGCTGGATGTACAGAGGCACATTTTGAATAAGGTCACTTACCAAGGGTGACACCATAAGTCTCTCAACTCAAGTCTCAACTAGGGACAGGGAATCAACCCTTGAAACTCTCAGTTGTATCCAGCAGCGGGTGACCAACCCATCGAGCGAGCTGCGCCCGTTGTTGCTGAACAACACTGATAGCGGTCGACTGTGCTATGCACAGGACCACGTACAATCACGCAACCCCCTTCGTCCCCTCTTTAAACATTTCTATAACTTGTAGATACATGTTTACATTTCCTTTAGATATATATTTTCAAAGCAAATTCAAGTGAACTTGTTTTGTGCTTAAATTATTTTCAAAACTCCTTATCTAGTAACTCAGATTATACTTTGCGAGTTTGCGCCTCTTTTCAAACATTTAAACTATTCACCTGCAAGATACAATAAGTATACAATTCTATCATTTGTTGCATTGAAATCATCGTGTAAAATATGCAAAAAACAATATCATATAATGCAGCCAAAATGCCAATCCACGTGCTTGACGCCAATAAGCAAAACTTGTACACAGAAGCAGAATGAGGACATCATTGAACGAAAGAAGGTTTCCAGTACTACTTTTAATATTTAACTAAAACAAGTTTCAATTACTCTATTCATATTGAACTGAACCAAGGTCTCCAATACGCCACCATTCATATTCAACTGAAACAAGGTCTCCAATACGCAATTCATATTTAATTGAAATTTACGAAGCATTACTGACATTTAAAATATGTTTAAAGAGTGCTGTAACAGTCAATACTGTCAACTCAAAACTAAAAGTTAACAGGAAGGTTTCGAGACGATGAAGAAGCAAATAGTAGTCTGAGTTGCAATTTTTGGAAAGTTTGATTGTCGAGTTTCGGTCAACATGAAGCTAAATCTAGGAGAGGAATATTGATAAAGTGGTCAAAATGGTCCAATATTCGGTCAAGATCTCCGCCAAAAGCCCTAGAGCACGTTCGACAAACACATCAATAGTAGTCACCATTTTCGTCATAATGTACATATAACAAGAAAACCAAAATGGTCACATTTTATTTTCAATCAGGTATTTGAAAAAAGTATGATGTAAACCTAGCTTACTATTTAAAAAAATAAAGTTCGTTGCATCCCAGTGTGTTTTGTTATTAAGTATAGTTTTGCCCTGGACTATTATAGATTAAAGCACGAGGACGTTCGTCCGAGTGCTTTGACACAATAATAGTTCAGGGCAAAACTATACTTTGTTACAAAACACATTGGGGGCACAGCGAACTTTATTTCTTAAAAAGTAAGCTAGGTTTACATCATACTTTTTTCAAATACCTGATTGAAAATAAAAAAATTCTTAGAGGCCAAATGATGAGGTACAGGCAACATTCTGCTTCCAATAATTTTGGAATAAAATATTGTTTACATTCTTCATATTAATAATCCATGAACAGGGTCAATGGACGGCTATTCCATGTATAAAACCCAGCCCAAAGATAAAAACGACGTTTTATTGGTTCCGTTGATATTGAAATTAGTTTGTGTCATTGATTTATTATGAATAGTGTTTTACTTGTTAACTGCTTCATTGTATTCGCTAGAAAATAAAAAATAAACACGACTGGTTTAAAAAAACATTGGACTTTCATACATTCACGTCGCGCGATCACTTACACTATTCTTAAATGGTTAATCACGTGACTTACATTCAAAAAGAATTATGGGTAGAGCTTGATCAAGTCTAAGCGTGGTGGCGGAACGTACATTTGCCTTAATCGGCTGTTTACTGCTATCATAAAAGTTGATGTTCATTGTCCCACCACTAATTTTGGCCGACTGCAGCAGTTGCAAACCATGGAAATGTTTTGCTTGCGATGTATGAGTACAGTCGGCTGAAGCAAATCGACGTTAAGGGACCATGGGTACGAGGGAGCGGCGTGGAACAGCGGGGACGTCATTCAATTGTTACGTCATCAAAAATCTATACCTTATTATCTGATAAAGTACCTTTTGCGATTGTTATAACCGCTTGGCATCTTAGAAACGTGTATGCGTTGTGTATAAGCAGTAAAAACAATAAAACCTCTTCCAGTGTTCAATAACAATTTCAGGGATAGTGTTTCATAAACATACTTTTTACAATTGATCTGTTACAGAAACATGGAAATGGAGAATTTGCTGTAATCCTGAGAAATAATAGATAGCCAGGATAGTTTGTGTGGAGAAAGAATACACCTCAACAATATCCAGAACAAACTCAAATCACGTTTAACCAAAAGTTGAGATAGAACATTCTGGTTCTCGGCTGTCCTAATGATAGATAGCGGGAAAGCTACCAACTATAAATAAGAATCGTAAGGGGTTTTAATCTTTAACAATTACATTAACCGGGTACAGTATTTCATGATTACTTGCAGGTCATCTTCAATTGCTGTATATAAGATAATTTACAGAATTCACAACCTATCATTGTATCCTTATCTCAAGTTTAAACCTTTCATTTGGCAGTAGGAGAGTATAGAGTATGTTTTCATGATGAGAAATGTATCCAATGTGTCGAGCACTGTTCATGTATTCGATTGATTTAGTGTATTACACCGAGGGAAAAACGAAACGATATCAAACATCGATTTTGTATGTCTGTGATGAGGATATATTTGGTGAAGAGATATAAAAAAAAGGATGTCATGAGAGTATGATACTTAATATGTTTATCTATTCACACATAAATGGGGTGCTGAAATTGCTTTTTCAAATGGGTTTCCTAGACATAATATAAGGTAATTAAAATTAAATTGTATGAAACATGGAAATTATAGTAGTATAAGATGTTGTCGGCATAACGTACCTTCTTGAACTTAAATCTGTTGATGCATCATGACTGTAGGTCGTCACAGAATAAACCAAAATTCTCCCTTTGACTCTCCTATCTATTACAGTTATGGAGGTTGCTTATACTCTTCTATTTCGTCAGTTAAGGAATCTCGAAAACGACTACTTTGTAGAACGTGTGTTTCTCAGAAATCGGAACAGGCAATGGTTGATATTTCAGATTTAGTTTAGTTGGCTTTGAAGACGTGCTGTAACTCTATTTCAATCCTCTGTACACCTCGAGGATTGTAATATCTTGTATTTGGTATAGTATCATCTCTTTTGCACCTTCGTGTATATATCTTAAAGCCAATCTTGCTTTTTACGACGACAATTATTTAGGTTTTGGCTTAAGGCGGTGTAACACGTTTTTTGCAGATTATTTTTTCTCAAATTCGTCATTTATTATTAAAATTTATACAATACGTTCTTTTATTAGAGGGTAAAACATATCAGTACACGACCCGATCGTATCCATAGAAAACGGTTATCTGTATTTGAGGTGAGGTGAGGTGAGTTGTGATTTAACGCCGCTTTCAAGAGTATTTCACTTATATCACGGCTGCTAGTATTATGGCAGGGAGAAAGCCCGCGACGCCATGTGGCTATGCATTGCAGTGAAACCTTCGAGCAGCGGCTGGAACTAGCGAACCATGGGTGGTACTGCGTGTAGAACAGTTCTCTACTGCAGACAAAGTTGCCGTGCCTCTGGCGGGATTCGAACCCCGGACCTCTTGATCAGAAGCCGAACGCGCTAACTATCTGTATTTGAAGAAAATGGTGAGACATATAAAGCGACAGAGGTAGATTTGCAGGTCATGTGCGATTTTGAGAGTTCAAACAGCAAGATTGTTGGCCATTTCATCATTGAACCATATTTAAAAATCTACGTTTAGTGTTTAGGTATCGCTACATCATTCACATCACCTGAACTACCTTCGAGTGGCCATTTTAACGTGAATAGGAAATGGACTCGCATGGCTTAACCGAACCATGTAATATGTTTAAAAACTAGTTTTTATTGCTTTTTGAGATCACTGTATTACAGTAAGCAGAAAGTGCTTCAGCGCCTTTGAAGTATCATACATATTCAATCTGAATGATATTCATAAACATTTGACTTGGTCAACGAGAAACGTTTCCAACAGCTGCTTCACGTGTGTTCATTTATAAACATCCATTTCAATTGTTCCACTTCTAAAATAAGATTAATTGTGTCAAATAAAACAGTGTATAACAAATGTCTTGTTAATTAACAGTCAACATAAACTACATAAAGTACTGTCATATTTAGGAGATACACATACGTTTTGACAATCAGCGGCATATAATATATTTACAATTGCACTAAACTTAATTAAAATTCGACCACAAAAGCGTGAGGCTTTAAATGGATAATAAAGAGATATTATAAATCCGTTATATGCCGCTGATTTTCAGACTCAGTATATCCCTTCTACCATAACAACGATTTAATCATGAAATATATTCTCACGGTGATTTGCCATTCGATGCGGTGCATGAGTTTCTTTTCTTTAGGCCTTTGCATTTGCATTTACATGCATTAAAGGCGCTGTAGCACGCAGTTCTTATTGAAATAAAGTGCTCTTCCAAAAAGGTAAATAAGTGTTAACCATGGCTAAATAATACCCTCAAATCAATAAAAAAAAGGAGTTCTAAAACGAATAAGCGTGTCCAAGTTCGTTTCCCATCGAGCGGCCGTTTTCGGACTTCACATTAAAATGAACGCTCGAAGGTAGTTAAGTGATCGCATAGCGATACCAAAACACTCAGAGAGGAGTTTTAAGTAGGATACAATGATTGAATGATCAACCATCTTGATGTTTGAACTCTCAAAATTACATGAGACCTACATCTACCCCTCACGCTGACGACTTCCACACTTACGTCGCTTTATACGTCGCAACGTTTTCTTCCAATACCGTTTTCTATTGATGCGGCTTTGTGGTCGTGTAATGAGATGTTTTACCCTCTAAAGTAACATAGTGTATAAGCTTTACTAATAAATGGAAAATCTTTAGAAAAAGATACATGCACAAAACGTGCTACAGTGCCTTTAAAGGCAGCTCACTCTATTTCGTGGATACTAAGATGTTTATAACCGGCGTCTTTATTGGGGATAATTTCTGCAATATTTAGAAAATTGACATCGATATTATATTATCTTTCCTTACAGTGAAATACTCGTTTGGCTTTTTTTAACGTTTTTGCTTATGTACCCCGTCAGTCTCACAGTGTACAAATTTCATGTACAGTATAGTAACAGCTCCTAGCTAAGAGTAGGTGTCGCATTATGGTCAGATATAAAATGACGCACGCCGCGGGTGTACGGAGTTTTGAACGTTCGATCAGCTGTTTACGAGTGTGTTAATTACAAACTTATTTTCGGCTTATTTGCTGCATGCTGCAGTTGGCATTGCTTGCACGCTCCATTTAACTAATATTAAATCGTTTTAAGGCTTTTAAAAGCTTAAAGTAATACGTTATACGACTTTTAACATCTCAGTCGAGACGGATGACGCCATTTTGTTTACGTTTAGGGTCAAGGTCATTCAAGCGATATCAGCTGATCAGTCACTCGCAGTCAAAACACAATAACTATAATAATACTAATTTTATTGACATGACGGAAAGATAAATACGTTGTATATATACTTCTCCATCGGGTAATACGGTCTCATGTACCATCTTTGTACCAGTGTCAACCCTCGACTGACGGCTCGGGTGACACTGGTACAAAGATAGTACATGAGACCGTATTACCCTCGTGAGAAGCATATAACCTATAGTGTCGGCTATGTAAATAAACGCCAACATAATTTAAGCCATGAGTGATAAATATGACTTAAACAAAGATACATAATATCTTCAGAAACCAACTAAACCAAATTTGGAATTGCAAAACATTATCTGTTCTTATTTCTGAGAAACACACGTTTTAAAAATTCTAAAACATAGACGAGATAGGAGAGTCAAAAGCGGCTTCCCTTCCATTATTTTTTATATATGATGTTCTACAGTAAAGACGCGAAGTCCAAGGAGGTTATTGATGTCGACAACATATTTTGTGAATGAAATTTTATGAGTTTTTAAATTAAATGGCAAACATTCTGACCGAAAACTATTTTGAAAAAGCTATTTCTACAGCCCAAGTGTACCAAAACCGTATTCCTATACAAAGCATTTAAAATCGACTTTCTACGACAGCGGTATATTGGTTTTTACATTATTGACAATGTGGTAACGTTTCTTTTGCGGTTGAGTGTATTTCAGATTTCAATCCTGCGAAAATTATTTATAGTTAGTGACATTTTATCACAACACTGGCTCATGTGATAAAATGTTCGTGTACGTAATCATTTTGAGAACTCTCGTATTCGCCAATATTGCTTGGCTTTAAAAGAAGTAAACAGAGCACTGTATAACCAAATTCTACTGTCTCTGATTTTTCACAGTAGGCAGTCACAAAAGGGTATTTCGCAAAGTTGTGGTAGAATTATTAGCATTTTAACATTAACATCAAATAATCTGAATTGATGCACCTTTAATAGAAATGCCCCGGCTTCATGCTTCGGTTCTGTTCAGTAGTAAAATATTGAAATCCCATATATACATATGAATTATATTAAGTCCGAAGCCATCGAGAATAGTAATAAGCAGAGTATTCTGGTATATTTAATTTTAATAACATTGTCTCCATGTGAACAGCTGTCATATAAATATTTCATGTTTATGAAAACATACGCGTTTTTACTAATTTAATTAAACCTTGTATGGTTCGTATTGATTGGAAGTATTGTATTGGACATATAAGGAAGACCGTTATATCTGAATGTGCTGCTTCGATTACACTGGTTTTGTCTCTCGTCATGAGCAGATTAGACTGTTTGCTGGCTGGTGCATCACAGACTCAAATAGCCAAACTGCAGAGAGTGCAAAATGTTGATGCCCCTATCGTCACTCGCTCCAGAAAATATGATCACATTCATCCTATTCTGTTCTCTCTCCATTGGCTTCCAGTTGAGTTCAGAATAAAATTCAAGATGTTATGCCTAGTCTTTCGCTGCCTCTCTGGGACTGCACCCTCTTACCTAACCTGCCTTCTAACTGAGTACACCCCAACCCGCTCACTACGTCTACAGGATAAGTGCCTACAATATCCTACATTGTAATGTGAGTAAGAATGCGAGAAGCTGACATTCATTTTGATTGCAAATAACAAATTATGTTCACTTTCACTATAATATAATCAAAGCTTGTGCTCATTGTCCATAAATAAATCTCAATTATTTTCAGTGATGAGCCATGACCTAAGTATTTGGGTGAGTCCATTTGTGAGCAGGGTAGAACCAAATCAAAGGTTAGGGCTATTTAGCAAACATCAATTATTCAATATATACAATTGGAAATTAATTAAGCAACACCCTAGTTTTTAAACAGAAATGCCCTGCGATTGTTAGGATAAATTTAACGATTTTAGCACCCCAGACATAACAATCGGTGATTTAGCGACTCATTGGACAAAATTCTCCATATGCACAATTTATGAAAATGTGAGGGAACATGTGAAGGTATTGAATTTTTACCTAAAATAACTATTGTCCTTGAAGAGAAATTAACTTCAAACTTTAGAATTGATTGATTGTAAACAACATGTTAGATACCAAGTTGACATTCACACACCAAAACATCGTTTATCATGCATGATAAGAAGCTAGTCAGATATTAAACTTTATTTAAATTGACAGTTTCATGGTGAGTTTCATGGTTTCATACTGCTTTAACGTGTGACTTTTGTAAAAAAAAGTCAGTTAGTAATGTGTAATCACTTCACTTGAAAGAATTGATCTAATCGCATTACAGCAACACATATTGACTTTCATTTAATTTCGTAATGGAACTTGGATTTTAACACCAAAATATTATTGTAAAATTTTGTTACAAATTTATTGTAACATCCGTTATTAAAAAGACAGTTAACTGTTATTTGAGTGACCTTTTGTTTCAACACTGCTAAATGAGTGTTCTACCTAACCGTTTTCTTGACGTATGGTCTTCTTTCAAATCAGAACGATTTTGCTCTTAAAGAATTGGGTGTTGCTTAGCTTATTTCCAAGTGTATTGTTGAAATGGGATGTAGGAGAAATCAGAATGTAGGTGTACATATGTAAAGGATTGAACCCCGATTTGATAGCATGATAGTCGTAATTGAATGGAAACTGGAAATATCACACGCGGAACATGCCATTAATTAAACTTTATTTAAAAGCCCATAAGACTTCCCGGTAAGAGTTATTGGCAGGGAAAATCATATTTATTTAAAAACCCTTTCTCTATAAAACAGCTTTTCTTTCATACATTCCTTACAAATTTAGTTATAATAATATTTGAGTTTAATAGTAATTTTTTCCTTTTTAATTTTCCGCATCAAACGACACATTTTTATCTTAAAAATAATATTTCGAGATATTAAAAGGAGATATAAGAAGCTGTCATTTTGGCTAATTGTGTAACATATTATGAATGAAGTAAATGTTTTCTTTCCGGAATTTACAAATTTGATTAATACCTCTGAAATATTCTTACGTTTGGCATTTTAATTTCACATTCGTGACATTGAAGAGCGCTAATCTTTGACAAAATGGCACTAATTAACTACTATTTTTTTTAAAAGTTGGGTTTCTCACCCAACTTTGAAAGAGGTAAATATTTGAATATATTTGCACTGTCAGCGACATAAAACACTCGTGTTTTTATTTGATGAGGAAAATGGAAATTGACAACTTTCTCTGTTCACACAAAACATGGTTGATATTTGGTCGGAGGAGAGCTTTATTTTATTTGAATTTACGGTTCTCTGCACCTGTGGCCTCAAGAGTGTCATCATTTTTTTAAGTTCTCCGTCAAATTGTTTTAGAGGGTCCTATAATTAAAGCAAATTAACCAGACAGATGAGGATGTTATCCAATTTCGCACTTTTAATATGATGGTTCTTGTGATCAATTATGTTGTGCCTGCCTGGTTTGACAAGCATCTAACCACATGCGGAGTTCTGCTATTAGTAACGTTTATCGATTGCGCTCGTTTTAATATGTCAAATGGCATTCATTCAACCCGTTTCTCAATATAACGATTCAGGTTAACACTTACACGATTAATAGAACCACATATTCCGTTCCTACAAATAGAGTAATGTAGACTAGGATGGTGCCTCCAGTCTATTTGACGTCAGTCCCCTTCTTGTACGAACCAAGAAAGGTATTTTTATATTCTTTAGAAGTTATTTGTTGATTTCTGGCGTATTGTGGATTGGCTTGATAAAGCACTTTGTCGAATGTTGGCTTCCTTTGTAATCATGTGTAAATGTAAAAAAATAAGTAAGTAAAAAATATCTAAAATGAAAGTACCTTTAATGCAAAAAAACCCCATTATTTATCAGTTAGATCGTCTTAATCACATTAAGGGTTTATTTCTAGTCTCACAACAAGACATATGTTGTGACATCAGGGCGTCAACAAGAAAGCTATATTCAAATTGTGTTTCTTTTGAATCTTGGATATTTATCATTCGTGAAATATAATTCAAATTTGTGATATTGTGTGTAAGCGTCCATCTTCAATATTATCGAAGACTATGTATAATAGTAAAGTCCACAGGACAAAAAGTGGTGAAATCCGCTTTCCGGATCCTTCAGGATTCTTCTGGATCCGCCCCAAATTGGGCTGATCCGGCCAGGCTGATTCCATCACTTTATGTCATGTGCTCAGTTCCCTTTAAAAGACCAGATCTATGATAGTAGTAAATGGTGTTCGTATCCCATTTTTTTTCTCTCGATACATACAAAACCACTCACTCGTTTCATAAATATGATAATAAACGGAACGTCGTTTAATGTCAACTATAACAAATGCAACTCAGCGTTTGCAGGTGACGTCAGAACAGAACTGCTATAATACACATTCATTCCATGAGTCCACACAGAAATAGCATTCGTTGAACCCTGATCGAGTCGATGCGAAATCTAACCTATCACGCTAGCCCAACATGTTTCTGTCAATATTCCGTTACCACTTGATGATCACATTAAATTTATGCTATTAAGTATATCTATCAGTCACGAAGGAATCCTAACCTCATTAATAAACAACACGCTGAAAGTAAATAAATTGCAGATAACCGATGAATGAACTCGCCTTGGGATTAACATTAAGCTAAATTAGTCAGTTTTAGAACATTATCTGGCCAATGATACGACTTTTAAAAATTCATCGGTTTGGAATCCCCTCATCTACGGATTTGTGCTTGAATGAAATATCTCTTTTGTGTTTGTCTTATTAAGTCCTACAATAACGATGCGTAACGATGAATGTCCAAAGAAGTACATTTTGTCGACAACAATGCCTAAACATGTCCATGTGTCATAAACTTAAATCAAAAACATTTTGTCCATAGCAACTCTGTTGAAAGAGTGAATTCAGCACCGAATTTATGTTTGATCCGATACGTATCACAACTTAATGTATGAAATTTTAGATCCTTTTTTACAAAATGTAACCTTATCACATAAATATTAAACTGTTTATCAAATATCGACTTTATCCGGCTGCTGTATTTTGTGTGATGACTCTGTTGAAAATTTGGAATAGTTTCTTTTGCTAATTACTGTGTTCATGATGTGTGACGTTTTGAAATTGATTCTGGTACCATTCTTCAATAGTTAAGAATAATTTTCTAAACGTCGAATATCATTAACAACTTAAGCAACTTTGTCTGTTTGTCTTTGAACTGTTCTACATGCAGTAAGGTTTGGGTGCAATCCTACACTGAATTTCAGCATAGTACCACGTATGGTCCGCTAGTTCCAGCCGATGCTCGCAGGTTTCACCGCAATGCATAGACACATGGTTTTGCGGGCCACAATACTAGCAGCCGTGAAGTAAGTGAAATAATCTTTACCTCACTGAGAACAATACTCGTTGATGTCATTGTGCATCATGCCAGAGCATTGTTTGTGACGTCATGGCGAAGGAGCGTTGTCTCATGACTCCATGTCGTTTGGGAACTGTTCATGACAGAAGAGCATACGTTTAGGACATCTGGAATATCTAGATATAATTTATGTATCATTTAATGCCACACGGTGTTCTGTAAATCCACCGATCTGCAAATGAGAGACGTTCATAATTGTGCTTATGTGCATTCAGCATGACGGATATTCATTATTCAACATATCCCGACATAATTAACTTGGCATCCGAGAATGTTTCTAACAGCTGTTTAAACTCATCAGCAAGGACATATAAACAGTCCCTCTTAATCCGGACAGATAAATCAATGGACATTGATCAAAAGTCATGTTGCTTTTGTTTTACTTTTACTCAACTGTTTTGCTTAAACTTAATTTTATTTATCATTTCACCAATATAAGGATTTAGGTTAATACTTATCTCTCTTTAATGGGAACACATATTCTGTCGTTGCATATAGAGAGAAATTAGGCTGTGTATAAAGGTGAAAGCCAAAGGTATTGGGAAAACTGTATAAATGTATTATGTATTTTACACCAACACAAGCTATGTATGGATTCTCTTACAGACGTGTGTCTAACAACGTCTCCATACTTCCGAAATCTTATTCTGAAGGGATTCAAGCTCTATTACTCCTCTAGTTGTTGTCGCAGTGGTGTATTATGAAGAATATAAAGAAAGAAATGTAGAAATAGCATATTGCCTTCCTTCTTTGCATGTGACGTCAATGATCTTCATGTACGCACTAAGAAGAGTCTGATATATTCTGTAGAAGTAGAGACTTATTTTATGTGATGATGAATATTGCTTGATACATCACGACAGAATGTCAACTCCTGACTTTTTCCAAATAAAGAGAACAAGTTAGATATAGCTAGAAATAATGTGTAGATATATACAATTAGCTTGTAAAATCACTCTGCCAATGCATAATGAGGTACATTTGATAGAAACACATTTATCAGACAGATCGTATAAATCGAATTAAGGGTGTATTTCTAGCCCCATAACCAGACATAGGTTGTGAAATTGGTGATGTCAACCTGGATAGGAGGAGCACAGTGGTGTAGTGGTTAGCGTGCTGGCCTCTTACACCAAAGGCCCGGGTTCGAATCCCGGTGGAGAAACCAAATATTTGTGACCTGGGTATCATATTGTGTCCGTGGCAAGGCACCTCATTCACATTGCACCGGGTGTACATGGCTTCGTGTTTCGGCAGCTTCGAAAGTACAATAATAAACATGCATTCGTGTTGATTACCTGCGCAGCATACATATCCATTATTATTATTATCGGAGACTATATTAACCTTGTGTTTCTATTCACCGATCACCATAATGTAATGTAGAAGGTATCGTTCAAGTCAGATAATGGAGTAGAGCCCAGTGTCCATCAATGGACGTTTAAAATACTATATCCTCTTACGCAAACTCGCACTTAAAACGTGAACCTAGTACCTCTAAACCTGCATTTTGAAACGTTTATCAAACACCTAAAACGATTATCATAGACTGAACACTGAAATTGACTTTTATTTCTCGATACATAAGATAGATCTTGTGTTATGGTCCAATTCAACTTATTACAATTACTAGCAATTGTGAGCAAGATAATTTCAGGTGAAAAAGAAACGTCCCCATACAATATACAAGATAATTCAACCCAAACGCGATACATACGACTGAAAGAGCGTTACATCATGTCCTCAGAACACAACTATACGTTATATGAAAACATCAGCTGGTTACATCTCTGAGAAACTCTCGTTTTAAGAAATCGTTGTTGTGGAATCTCCTTAACTAAACGAGAAACGAGTCTCCAAAAGCGATTTTTGGCTTGTTTTGTGACGTCCTACAGTAACTTTATTTTTAATTTTTTAATTTTTTTAAAAAGCCATTTTTACAGTTGTACACGGGCTTCAACAGGGAGTATGCTGGTCAAGTCAATACACAGATTTACAAACGTAACACTAGATGTATAATTCGTGTTTTTGTTGCATGAACTGAAAGGTTGGCATACATCTTGATGTTTTTCGATTAAAGATAATAGTTTTGAAAAGGATTAGGATCACATTAATTGGATCGTTATTATGACGAAATCCAAGAAGAATCTGCTCTCTTGTGAAAATTAAACTCAAATTCAGTTCATTATATATTTAGCCAATCTTGGAGTTTCTGCTGACAGAGCGTTAGATCCTGTCTTCAGAACCCAACTATACCTAATATGAATTTTCAAAACATTAGCTGGTTACATTTCTGAGAAACACTCGTTTTAAGAATCTCCTTAACTAAACGAGATATGAGTCTCAAAAAGCGATTTTTGGCTTGTTTTGTGACGTCTTACAATAATGACGTGTAAACACATTTGAATCCAAGAAGGTTATTTAGGTTGACGACCTCTTATAGTAATTGATTTTTTACTTTTTTATTTTTTTTAAACATTGTGGCAAACAAAATCTTGAAAAAGCGATTTTAGCACCCATAGTTTATTGGAACATAAAATTAAAGGTATCATACTCTGATGTATGAAATTGTGATTACTTTTCTACAAAACATGTGTCTATCAAACACATCTACTTTCCCCGACAGCAATGTTCCATTTTATACCCTTTTATAACTGTGGGGACGTTTATTTTGTAGATGAGTGTAGATCGAACATAAAATAAGGTAGTTTCGTCTCTAAGGTGTTTCAGGTGTTAATCTTGTAAAGCTTTTCATTATGAGTGTTGGGGCTTCTTTCAACACCTATTCAGTATAACATTTTGATTTTCTATTCCGGAACTCACATTAAGTCTTAGTTTATATATAACTTGTACCAACAAAACCCAAAACCCAAAACCCAGTATGGAAACGTGGTTTATCGTGAATAAAAAGGTATTTTATCCTAAATAAAAAGGTATTTTTCATATAGATGTATATTCTTCATTGTCTACCAATTGGAGCTTATGTTGTGCGGCTAAATACAGGGTGATTGCATAGTTGTGATGTATGACTTAAAATTTTTTAAAAAATTCGTTTATGATTTCGATTTAAGCATGGGGGCTTCGGTATGTTGTGAATATGGACACTTTTATTCAATGCGTGTTTTACAACCTGGACTTAAATGATAATAGGAATAATTAAACTGAGAAACAACGTCCCTCGTATCATCCTTGATTGTAACAATCTTGCCATAAAATGTAGATTGTGTAAAGTAAAAAATGACATACATGACTTTAATCAATTATCAGTTGTGTTAAACTCATCACATAATTGGGAATACAACCTCTGAATATTTAATATTGTCCATGCCCCGAGGTTTGAAACAACAGCGTAGTAGTTCAGCAACCGCATTCAATGATCTCAATCAGTACCCCAGTTCCGATAATGTCGCTGCTTTCTGTCACCTGAGTGTGATTCAGAGGTAATTCATACAACAATAGCACTTTCTCTCACTGTAAATTCCTCTTAATAATGATAGTGTGTGTCCCGTTGATGTGGTGGAGTCTGCATGATACTTGACATACGGTAGGATGCCATCAACTGTCTCTATAATAGGCTTGACTTTGATTCTGTATCTGAGTATTGAGTTGTTGTAGACCTCCGTTAGTTATGTCTTTTAATTGGTGCGAGTGTGAATCAGTTAATCACATACAAGTATTTACACCCCTTGGGAAGTTATTTCTTTTGTTTGAGTCGCAAGTTATATGCCATAACCACCATCTGCGCAGGTTGGTTATCTCATAACTCACCATGGTCGGTTATGAGATATTCAACCTACGGAAACATATGGACTTGTAAAATTTGGAAATTTTGTCAAATTAGAAATGAAAATTTTGTAAGTAACGAAAGTGGGATTCGAACCCTGGACCTCTATATCGTCGAGCAGCGCCTTTACCAATGGAGCTACCGAGGATCCATACCGATAAGTGTTCATTCTTTTGTGTCTAGGATGTATTTACATATTTTCTAGTATCATATATACATATATATATATATGGGTACCAATTTATGTCTACTTTATGTATGGAATGAAAGATTAAGTTTGAAACCTTCCTTTCGAGTCAGTCATGGTTGTATTGGGAATAATTCACTGATATATTTTGATCATGTCGTACAAATCAACAAAATACTCCTTTAAAATGCATATATACAATTAGTTTATATATAGAGTGTTCCGCGGGAGTGTAAGGCAAATAATGACCCGATTGCCTCGCGTTATGGCAATGAACTCTGCTCGGGCTGACGCCCTCGCGAGTTTATATGCCATAACCGCTCGGCACCGGGTCATTATTTACTACATATCTTTTGACCTTTTAATATGGCGGAGTGCGGTTCTAAATACCGCCACCTTGTGTCACAGATAAAGGCAGTTACTAATCTTATGTCATATCACTGAAATAGTCAGTGATAAGAACGTTCACGGGACAAAAAGTGGTGGAATCCACTCGCGGGATTCTTCCGGATGCGCCCCAGATTGGGCGGATCTAGCAGGATCCGGAAGGATCCGGCAATGCGGATTTCACCACGTGTTGTCCTGTGGTTGCCTTTTGTCTTTCTATTAGGGCGGTGTTTCATTCCAAAGGATCTCATCTCGTATGTTTTTATTAGGACAGAGTGTGATATGCAGCTAATACCTTGGTAGTGACCTTTGTTGTGTGAAAATGTATCGATAATGCTCACAGTGTAAATTTTACATTACATATGCATTACTCGCCTAAATGTAGCAAATCATCAAGTCACTCAAAAGATATTTATGCTTCCTCTCAGCGAATCATACTTATCATTTAGTTCTATTCTTGTCTGAGGCTTCATGTATACATGTGGAACGAATTAGCTTTCCTAACTCGCCAATGAGGTTATGGCTTATAAACAGCTTTGCATCTTCGCACTGTCGACTCGAGTTATGAAGCACCAATCCTGCTGTAATCCACCTGAACTTCCGTCTTGTGCACTCCATTCGATGCATGCTGATAACATTGGCAAGAAAATTTCCACCCGACGCTTGATAGCCGGATGATTATGATAACGTGAAAAATAGAATTGAATTATCCGTACAGTATTTACTTCATTAATGACATTACTGTTACTGCAACATAATGCTACGATGAAATCAATAGAACTTGGGATGTTGATGATATTTACAATTTATGGCAAATTTCATTTGTTAACATAAAGTTATTATTGTAAACAAATTGTTAAACCGAAATCAATTCGACACATTTAACTAAAACAACTGATAAAAACATCAAACGACTGGATCTTCACCCTCGATCCTTTATTATATTAATCCGGAACAACATATATTGAGCTTACATTTATATGGCGACGGCTTATGGCTTGTCATAAAACTACTGCATTTTGAATTTACACTTTTTCTATAATTATCTAACACTAAAAAAAGAATTACCATGTGTTATATATGGACCTTGTAACAGACAGACAGGCAGACACATATTTTATTAAAGTCTCGCCTAAGTGTTATCCATGCTTTGTGCAAACACATTCCAGTACAAGGCACATTGTTAATGTATTCATCTATTGGCATCAATCTCAGCATGGTCACCACACCTCATCAGCTGTTCATGAGAATGCCATGTTTGTGTGTACAGCTTTTATTGACTCGGATAGCATCGAGTCCATGTGAATGCATCTTGATTAAGTATTGATATTCAGGATTACAGATGTGTCTATTTTCAGAGACTGCCAACACGACCTTCTGAATTCATTCATCAAGCTTAAGGACCTCTCCAGTTTTCTTCCGTTAATCAGGAAAAACAATCAACATCAACTCCAAGTAGGTATTAGCACACCTTTAGATCCTGACACTTAGAAGCAGGTATTCACCCCACATCATCGTGTCAGTTGAAAAATGTTTATATTTACACCTTAATAATGTTCCTATTCAAATAGATGGACGAACATTTTTAAAATATGAAAATGGGAAAATAACGATGTTTCCTGCGATGTAGTTTGTTCATCTCTACCAGAGTTTGGGTAACTAAACCTGCAAACTATTAAATAAAAGAATTGGTCATTTGGATAATACTTTTTTACAATCACTATTTCATTTGATCTGATATACTTAATTAAATCGTCTAAACATTTCAAAAGACGTCTGGTCTAATCAAGCGATATCTCCTAGGAGATAGCGATTTGAAAGTAGATTTTGCACAATGTCCTGTCGCCGTCAATTAAATGACATCACCATGAGTTCACACCATCGTGTAAGGATGTCACAATTCTAAGACATCCCCGCATTGAAAGTCAAATATCAATGCTGTGCTCTGAGATATGCCATTGTCATTGAAACCTTATACAAAACGATTTTGTACGATAAATATAATCTAACCTCCTGTCTTGTAATATCTGAGCACTGTGAAGCCTCGTGTGAATATATTTGATATCAGAAGACACTTGGGTGATATTCTTTATCTCCTTAAACTTTCTTGACGCAAATTATCTATGTTGACCGAGTGTTGTTTTCTTTCAGATATGAATAGACGGAAAGGACAGAACCTACGACGAACAAGTGCGAGCTGACTATACGGTCACATGAGGCGCAATGACAGGTAACAAATCACTTGGGCCGTTTTTGCCAGCTGACCTCTACGAATATCTTGATTTCTCCAACTTTGAAATCCCTGCTAACTATTCTCTGGAAGACTTCCTGAAGGTGACAACAGAGTACAAGGAATCCGACCGATGGTTCGGTGCTTTAACAGAACTATGTTTAATAATCAGTTTTTCCCTCATGATGTTGATTGGGATAACGGGAAACGTTACAGTGGCGCTTGTGATTCTGAGGAAACGTTCCTCTCAGTCAAGTAGGAACTGGTACATCTTCAATCTCGCTATGTCAGATATCCTCACGTGTATTCTGTGTAAACCCTTTCTCATACTGAGGATGATACTGAAGAATTGGGATATCGGTGAGTTCATGTGCAAGCTGGTTCCCACTCTGCAAACTACATACGTACTTGTGTCCACATTAACAATATTAGCTTTAGCCATTGATCGTTATCAGGCAATATTATACACGAACAGGAAAGACAGAAATACAAGAATAACACGCTATGTTATTCCTTCCATCTGGGCAGTGTCTTTGTTTGTTGCTCTACCAATATTCCTCACACATCAAGTTGAGGAGGTACCGGGATACAAGAGGGGAGAAGTTCTGTATTATATTTGTCGGGAGAAGTGGTTCTCCTACGTGCTTCTGACGATATACACTGTGATTGTGCTCCTGATTCAGTACCTGTCTCCCATGATTGCCATCGTTACGCTGCATGTCAAGATCTGCCAGTATCTGGGTGTCAGAATCCACACCCGCAGTACTCAGATGAGGGACATGCACAACATCCGCCGGAAGTTGTCCCGCCACCGGAAGAACATCCTCCTTCTTACGAGTATGGCCGTTTCGTTTGTATTATCCTGGCTTCCGTTGACTCTTGTAAATATCATAGCTGACATTGACTACCGGACATTTGAACAGACCGACTTTCCCTTGATTCACGCAGTGTGTGTTCTCGTAGCCTTTACATCAGTGTGTGTGAACCCTGTCATATACGGGTGGTTCAACAGCAACTTCAAGCGCGACCTGCGTCGACTGTGTGTCCACAACCCATCGTACAAGTGCTCCAACTACATGCTCATATTCAGAAGGTCCAGTAGGAACGCGGACGTGAGTCTGCTCATATCCACCATACCCCGAGAGGTGTCGGTGTCCCCCCGACCCTGTCACTCGATGGACACGGCCTTATGACATATGCAGCTTCCTCTTGCACGGATTAATTTCCTGTGTTCTGTCACCTGTGATCTGCGACTTGACATCACACCGAAATCGACCATAAGTAAACTTTAATATAGGTCCATATTTCTTACATCGAAAATAATGCCTCGAGAGAAGTTTTTTTAAGTTGAGCCTCACAGTACTTATATAATCGAACGTAGAATGTAATTGACAATACAGTAACTTAAATAAGACTTACTAGGAATAACTGTAACAAAATAACAAGGAGGGGTTAAATTGACAACAACATCATGGACGTATTGTAGCCACGGGATATACAGAAGGGATGCAGACGTCATTTAAGTTTTAATTTGAATATAGGGTACACAGTTATGAGTAAACGATTTAGACAACGACATGTATATGAACAGAAACAGTGTCCATGCAAGACGGAGCTAAGGTATACAGCTGGTATGTCTGACAGTCCGCATACGTTCAGTGTGGTAGGGGCTGGCAAGGTACATGGCTAGTCAGTTCGGCTTCTGAAAATGCAGGACGACAATGTATAGTGCTTGGTTTCTCTCTCTTGGTTTACTCATGTTTTATTTAGCAAGATACGTTTGAATCCGCTCAATCCGAGATCAGTGCACTGTCACCTGTCGCTTAATCCATCACAAACACTAAGTGAGTATGATTGTATGAAGAAGACCAGGTCAAAAACTGAACTGAGAACCAATGTGTAATTTCAGAAGTATGTTATACCAATTTCGCCTCCACCAATTCTGTGATTATTCTCAGGATGCAACATTGAGATGTCAGCCATAGGTAGTAGCATTTGAGGTTTGTGGTGGTTTTCTTACGAAGTATGTTGCCATTTAACTCACTGCCTATCTTTCATTGTATATTCGCCATGGTGACATTATAGCTTCATATTTGCACTCATTACATGGTCTGATCCTTAAGCACGTTGTAGATCACTTGTCCAGTGTGAGTTTTTTCAATTTCATATACATTTTCTGTAACTGTAATGCTATCCATCGGTCGATGGAATGGACCAGAATGCACAGGAGAAGAGAGTATGATTGTTAATGCTGACAACGTTGACGAGACAAGAGTTACAGTTTAGACCCGACCCCTCTAAACTGGAGCTCTCCCAGTGAGACTTAGCGGGTTATTTGGACAAGAATATATTGCCTTTTTGCAATGTGGCAGCTGTTTTGTATTCCAATGCTGCAAGTGTTTTGTTCGTGTGCGACATTTTAGTGTAAATGGGATCTTTGAAATCACAATGAGTGCTACTTTGTCAGTTTGTTTCCATTGTTACGTTATTTGTTTTAAACACCAATGAATTTTACCTCGATGTATTTATAAATGTTTGAATCAAATAAAGATATGTCTATTTTTAATGACAACAGGTATTGTGAAATATTTATTCCATACCTTTATTGAACATAACTCTGATGCTTTCATGTATTATAATTCGATTGCCAACTTTGAAACCACATTTCCTAAATATCATTATTTCAAAGAGCACTTCAAAAGATAAAAGATAAGTTTGAGAAACCAGATGAGTCTTCTCGTGTTTATCCTTTCAAGACGAGAAGTCTTTCGACACGTTTGCAGCACAATGATTTCTAATCACAGTGTGTCCTTTGAATGAGATGATAGCCCATAGATGAGGAAGTTTGGTTTTATGAGTTCTGATATTCTAGGGCACAGCAGTTTTATAATACTGTAATATTGTACATCGTTATGGAAAGATGGTCAATCCTGTTAAGTCGGCAAAGTATTTTTTATTTCTTTTACTCAGAATATTTGATTCAAAATATTAACTGTTTTCATTGACTTTAAACTTGATGTCATTCACATCAACGTTAATTGTCCACAAGTCTTATTAGGTTAACGATTTTGAAAACGAAATGAAATCAATTATGGTCAATTCAAGATACATCTACATACAGATTGATTAACTTCATCATATCACATATGTAACTCAACTCAGGTTCACGCCACTCTGTTGTGTATCTTGTATCGAATGTGTGCTATCTCTTAAAGGGGCAGTAGCACGTTTTTTTCGCTCAAATAAGTCGATGAAAGTATTTGAAAAATAATTTCACTAATAGTAAAACACCCTTCTCTCTTCGGAAAATATAGTTAAAAATGAGTGTATAGATGGATCAGTTAAGCCATGGGAATCCTTTTTGTCATTAAAAAAAATAAAATGTGTTCACAATAAAATGGCCGCCATGCAATTTTTGCTTTATGCGCAACACCGTTATTACTACTACGGATAATTGATTCGTGTAGTAAGATGTTTTACTTTCTAAAGTTAATATAAATAACATAAACTTTTATTATAAATGGAAAATTTGAACCTACTACTACTGCCCCTTTAAAGGCACTGTAGCATGCTATGTTTTCTCAAAGTTGCCATTTGTGATAAGTGTTTGAATACAATTTAATGTCCGGTTCGAGGATAACAAATCTCTTTACATGACCTGATAGGCCAAATCCATTGAAAACGATTTTCCTTCTTGAAAGAAAAAGGTGCGACTTGTACAGCGCAAGTGGTGTGGTGTGAACACATTAAAATGTCCGATCGAAGGGAAATGGACTCGCATGGTTTAATCGAACCATGTACATTCGTTTTAAAACTTTGTCCAGGAGTGGCATTTATCCATTGGTAACACTTATTAACATTTTCGTGAGAGAACGTTATTTCATAATGAGGAACTAGCTACAGCGCCTTTAAAACAAGAACCCTAGGGAGGAGGAATGTTGTTCTGCGTCCTTTTCAATACTGTCAAAGTCATCCTCACACAAGCAACAAAGGACAGTGCGAATATTTCATTTTCTTCATCAGCCCCATGCTATTTATATTCACTATTAGCAGCGAGTAGGAAAATGGTATTCATTTTACGGTAGAATAACTAACCTGATCACAGGTTAAAGTCATTTTCAGACAAGATATAATCTGGTGCCAAGCTTCAAAAGAGTAATATCCGGGGAAAAGAGAGTCAATTCCGCTGTCTGCTCTATGATGTGACAAGTTGATTGGGGGAGCGCCTTCCTACCTTCACAAACAAGTAAGGTTTAAACATCAATATTGTATTGTGACAAGCTGCAATCTACTCATACCTTCTTACCGCTGTATGACTTAGAAGTGCAGGAATAGCAAATGATATAAAAAGTATAAAATGTGATTTAAACAATCATCACACGTTTAGCAATATGAAGGAGATTGCATATATGTGGCTCCACAGAAAACCCTTTCTCAAAGTCTGATGCGTCCATGGTAACGCATTTTTTAATTTAAGAAGTTCTTATCAAACAAGTATATACACTCGTTACATTGCATTGTGATAGAATGAATGTATAATGTCAACCCTGACGTCGTTCCCGTTATATATACAATTCGTTCTTGCATATAACCTTTAAAGTCTATTTCTGACTCAGTGAAAAGTATACTTCCTTGTCATACACTATGATATATCCTTGTTAGTACAAACTAGATCTACCCCTGCTTCTACTATCAAACACGTTCATCCACCAATCATTCAAGAGTATTAATCCCCAAAAAATTAAATTGGATTATTGACCTATTGAGGAGGCAAAATAATTTCTGACTTAAGGACAGATTGTACTCAGAAATCGAACTCACTTACGGTAACATTATGCATAAGAGCTTAATGTTGTGAATGAGTCACTAAATAACGGCATTACATTTTTAGGGCATATGCTTATACTTCCACTAACCTTAAATTTATCTTAAAACATGCCGCATGACATTACAGCGACCTACACTTGCGGTTAATATGTTACCATGTGTGTTTTTCCTTAATAAATAGATTTCATAATGTGTTTGTTCACTGGCTTATAAACGGTTTGAAAGGTGCAAATTAAACTGGTATAAATGCCGGAGCTTGTCGACGGCATTTAAACTACACTTTAACTTGAACTTTCAAACCAGCCAGCCAGTGAACAAACACATTATTAAATCTATTTCTTATAAATTCAAACTTTGCAATTTAAGTGATTTCTAAACAGTAAATAAACTTTTGAAAAAATATCTCTGCAAAAAATGTACAGTGCATGATAAAACAAATGTTTAGTATTGTCTTAGATCAGGCGCTAAGCTTCGCCCACAATTATAACGCATCACTTATGTGTCACCACGCGCAAAAGGTAGTTCACAGGAAATATGATTAAAGTATTGAATTTTTTGTTCTAAAATGCTGTTTTAATCAAACTTTCAATCAAACTACAATTAGAATTCACGCTGTAAGGTTTAAAAAAAAGTTTAATCAAGAAAAGTGCATGTGATAGCAGTGTCATAATTGCGTAATGATACAGTGATAAAGTGGCACCGCAGGTTATTTCATGTAAACCTCGGAGTATGAAGGTTATCCTTTTCACCTGTCAATATTGTGTTTATGAGAATGTATACCGGTTACATGACCTTGTTTAATCCAATCAGCAGAGAGCATACCGCTTAAAGTTTAAAAACTTAATTTATTATTATATACATGTCTCAAGTTAGTGATTATATACATGTCTCAAGTTAGTGATGTGTTGAACTGATAGTTTCTATTCCACTTTGCACTGTAATCATACTCTTAAAACAAACTTCAGGACATTCAATATCAACAAAATAGAAATATCATTATTCCCATGTGGTTTTAATACTCATCCAAACCAATTTAATGTCCCGCGATTTCATTTCAAGGGATGCAAATATCATAATTCATCATGATGAGAATAACATTGACCTGGACGCTCCTATTATGATTATGTTTCGGAAGATAATCCAGAAGAATATCGGGGATAATAATCCTTCTGTTGATAATCTTTCAGAGAATATACGGAATGTTCCAGTAGATTCAGCTATCTGCTTTGTTATATTTTCATATGCATCATATTCTTATCTGGCACAGACGAGCAATGGTACTGTGTCAATATGTTTTTGCATTGGCAAGTATATTATGCATGGAACTGCCGTGTCATGTTACAGGGAATGTTATTACACATGGAACCCACTTTCGTGTTAAATATTCCAACATTCAACTCATATGTACAACGAATGTATTTGTGAATAACAATACTGCATCCAACAGATAACACTTCGGTAATATCTTACGTTGATCTTCTGTTTCAGGTTGATGTGTATCAGGTTTAAAGAGTTTTTAAATTTCCATAATTCAGTGAGTTCCATCACTGATTTTACCTGAAGTTTTATAAATATATTTATATATATATATATATATATATATATATATATATATATATATATATATATATATATATATATTGTTGTAGCAAGAAGCTCCATCTTTTAAAGCGTGTGTATAATACTTGGGCCTGTTGTGACATTTTTTGGTACATTCTGAAAATTTTGAGCAATCTAATTATTTTCGTTTTGTGTAAACTTTATAACATTTGTGAGTATGAAGTTATATGATAAACTGTCTGTCTGTCTATCTGTCTGTCTGTCTGTGTTTGTCCAAACACTTGTAGAGTGATAGATTCTGGTTACACCACTCATAAGCGACATACTGAGCTAAGGACTTGCAGTTGTTACTGGTGAAAATTGTATGCCTTCTGGAAGAAATAGGTCTTAAAGTTTGCTTTGAAAGATGCCAGTTTAGGAAGTGACCTCAGGTTGAATGACAGAGTGGTGGGTCCTGATGTATCGAAACATCTATCTCCAAATGTTCTGGTACTGTTGGAGGGGACACATAGCAATAGTTGATCTTGTGATCGCAGCTGTCATGTTGGCCAGTAGAGTTGAATGAGCTCAGAGATATATGTTGGAGCAAGTCCATGAAACCAGTACTAGTATCAGATATCGGAAGTATTTTTACAAACGTGTCCTGGTAATGACAATGAACAGGACACGTTTATGTGTGCTTACGAAGCGTAATTCAATACAAACATCGGTAATCTTAATTGTAGCTCAATCAAATAAGTCATCGAAGAAGCAGGGATTTTAAATAAAATAGTTTTATATACATATCAACAGCTGTTAGATACTTCAACTAGTAAGGTAAAATTCTGATTCTTAAGCTGTCTCGACAGCAGTGGCATCGCCAATAAATATAAATGCTAAATTCTGTAAATATGTAAATGTAAGTCCTGAATAGAAAGTATTAATTCTCAAAGTCAAAGTCAAAGTTAAAAGAAGTTTATTGTATGTAAGGCCTCCGGCCCATATACAGAAGAGTATATTATTACATATAAATTATTACATATACATACACATACACATTCCGGTGACGAGGTATTATCCTATTGTGTATGTTATTTTTTACAATTTTGATATACATCTTATCAGAACAGTATCTGTGATTTTGACAGCAGCTTCGTATCAAATAAACGCAATTTAAAAAGAAAAGCCACCACGAAAATACAAGATATATAATCCACGGCTAATATAAACGGCTGAAACAGGACTACGCCATTTTCAACAAAGTCAACTGAATGAAATTAAAGCTTCCGAAACATTATCCATTCCTTTTTCTGCAAAACAGGCCATGTTGTTATTGGGGACACCGTAACGAGGAAAGATCTGAGAGTGAAAAAGGACTTTTTGGCGTATTTTATGACATCTACCGGTGATGACGTGTCAAATGAAAGACAAAAGATGTACATTATGTGGCAAAATCTGTTAATTAAATATATTTTTACATTTAATAATTTTATTCTCGCCAAAACCATGTTGAAAAAGCGATTACAGCGCACCATTTGTGTTAAAAATAATTTGATCATACCTATCATTATAAAATACATTTAAAATCGATTTATCCGACAGCAGTGTGTAACTTTTTACAAATGTGGTAGCGATTCTTTTGTAAGCGAGTTTAACATCATAATATTTTGAAATGAAATAAAAAAGACCCCGTTGAATTCACCAAGCTCTCATGGGAATCTTATCAATCATTTGTTTACTTTGAAGTTGTTTGAGAAACTATTTGTTTGTTATGCCCATATACAATTTATAATTTAGCTTTATGCAAACAATTTAAAATCGTAAATTTTATTTTCATTGTAGATATAGCAAACAATGCATAGTAAAGTCACATATTTGATATTATTTTAAATCCAAAACACAGTATGTAGAATGAAGTTATTCATAAACACGTCAGCTTTTGGATGTTGCTATCTCAGTTAATGGTTATGTTATAGCATACTTAATTTACGTTCCCTGATCTGTGACTGAACCGGCATACAATATTACCCTAGTACCTCAGTGAATGACCATGCGAACTGAAGATGGTTAATGTCTAAAACGTAGTTAGTTTAATAATGCCCCAAGCGCTGTATTGACTGTATGGTCATGTTTTCGTATACTAACAACTGTGGGAAGATCGATCCGTGCAATAGGAAGGTCAAACACTGATTATCTGTCTGACTTAACGTCTCAACGTGTCAATTATTTGCTCCATCAGTGTCTACATGTGCTACTTAACTAGGCTGGTTATCACTACTTCTATAATCGGTCTCTGAATTGTACTGTAAATATCAGTTGGGTGTTAAGCTCATTATTGATGCTGTCAATCAACTCATACAGTGAATTCATTATAAAACAGATTTACTACATTTATATAATGTCATTAATCTTTAATTAGATACATTTTAAAGAATTTTCAACGCCTTATATTTGCTTCAGGGTTGTTTACTATCATTCGAAAACAATCAGCCAAAAGCAGATGTGTGTTTGTGTGAAAATAAATGATAGATTATCTTGCCCCCAAATGTGTACACCATTCACAAGGGCCATACCAACGATGGTCATTAAGTTGGAAGATTCCAAGCATAACAACGTAAATAAATCTCTGGATTAATCTACATTGTTGTAGGCTTCATTTGAATTGAGTAACCTGATGGCAGGTTACAGTCATTAGATATATAGACATGAGTAATAAGCATGGAAGAAGTCAGAAGAAGTCAATGTCATTTTCCTGGTCGGACCAATAGCTTGGTCCATGTTCTAAATAACTAAATAATTAAGTTAAAACCCTTCTCCATTATAACGTGAACCAAGAGGTTAGAATCAGTAGTCAGTTATGATAGATATGAATATCATCTGAACGATGGATCCATTCCTCTACATGTTCTATGATATGAGAACTTCGCCTTCCTATAAAACAAATACAGAAAAACATCACCGTACTACTCAATATTTCACTGCTGTGATATAATACTGTCAATGGTATGTATAATCATGTTTGCAATGTTTAGCTCACTCAGCACTTTGTCTGAACAAGGAATAACGTTATATTTATGTATGAAATAGCAGTTCAAGTCATACACGACATCCTTTAACATTATGGAGCTATTCGTTGACATAGACACCAAATTTGACATGTTTCTGATAACGTTTGTATGTCCAAAATGTTTAAAGGTAAAATCGCTGCCTCTGCTCTCCGTGCTCAAATTAGCTATTCTAGGACCAATGAGGGAATATTCACCCACACTAGCTTTCTATCGATGCAATCGAATACTTAATCATTCCTTACAATTAACCTGCAATCAGTAATGAACCGCCTGAAGTCACTAAGAGATGGCACAAATCGTAAGAATCACTTGTGTACAAAATGGGTAATATAGAGTGCTGAAAACAGCTTAAGAAGGAATGTGTGCAGCTTTTGAATATTCCTTAAGCTCTTAACTGACCAAACATTTAATAAATAATCTTTATTAATAGAGATTATTACCCGAGGAAGTGTGTCATATGACTTTTAAACGAGTGTGAATTTGTGTATTGCCCGAGCGAGAGCGAGGGTTTTACACACATTCGCACGAGTTTTGTAAAAGCCATATGACACACTTTCGAGTGTAATAATTTCTTTATTACCCGTTCTAGTCCCTGTGATTCGAGTTAAAATAGTCAGAAAGCGGTCCACTTCTCTTGCGACGGCAAGCAACAATCACGTCACGAACAATCGTTTTATGACGTCACAGACGACAAAATACGTGAAGCCGCGGTGAAACAAACCTTACTAGGCAAACGTGATATGTGCACATGTGCTCATATCAATAATATTAACTCGGTTATTTTCAACCATATGGGTAATAAAGGTATATATGTAACTGTACCGATTTCTACTACAGTATAAGCATTGCCGTTGCATAAACCATAGCGGCTGCCGTGTTTGGTTTTCAGGTGGTGTCCACATTTGAATATTGCTGATATCGTAGTTCATGCAGATATAATTAATTATGTCTGGCCATTTAAAATCACCAATAATAAATGTTTCAACAAGTACAGTGGGCAATTGACTTTCAATGTGCCATGTCAGCAGTGACGTCACTGTCATGGTTCAATGTGTAGTGTGTCTTAAACAGAAAGAACCGTGGTAAACTCCAATCTGTAACTTGGAAGAGGAGAATGACCTCTACTCCGTCTCTCCTGCTGTTCCTCTGATCTTCTTATGAGGCCTGCTTTATCAACAACCCAGGAGTTAAATCCGTACCAGACAAGTTCACGCCATGTCTGTGATACATGGGGCATCACAACTAAAGTAAGTTAATGAAAACAAGTGTTCTTGGAATCAAAAACCTTAAATGATATATTTACAGATGTACCTTGCCCTTATCATAATATTCATCACGCTTATACTTTTCTGTGTCATTACGAAACCCTTAATTTACATTTGACCAAATACAATTATTTATATAATTATACTTCATCGGAATATTCAACAAGACCCTGTTTTTACTACTTGTCCCCCCAAGAGAGTTCAACAAATAATAATTAATCATTTTATGTCACGTACGGCCTGGAAAGTGCAACACATGTGGTTAAATGTTGTTAAAGTATATTTTTAAAATAACACATACATGTATGTATATTTCTCTGGCGTCATGACTACTAACTGGCATACGTTTATCAAGTTGTTCAAGCTAGAAATAATATATATGGATAATGCAAAATGCAAGCCCATCGCATGTGAAATCATACTTAACGCTCCATTACTTATAATTTGTCGTAGTGCAAGCTTTATAATGTTACTCCAAATCAACAAACGTAATCAAAAACTCATTCATTCATCATTCATTTATAAGTATCAAACTTTTAGGTTTGGTCCAATGGGATTATAATCGAAGGTCTGTTTGGCAGAGCCTAAAATTATTGTCTAGATAGGATAAAGATAGGAGATATAAGCATACTTTAGCTGGTTTAATCCTACCATCTGATCTGTCCAGGTCGATCAGTGGAAACGATTTACGATATCAGAGAACAATGATAGAGTACATATATTTGTGTTTGTAAGATATATGTTGATAACTGAAAAATATATACTAGTATCTAGATTGTATTAGAAGTAAGTTGGTGTTCCTTATCTATCTACCAATAATCTACCTCGAATATCTATTTGTATCATGACAATACGGCATCTGTCTCATGTAAGGGAATTGGATGTCACAAGATTTGAAAGCATTTAATGGGAAACTGTTTAACACATTGTCAGTAACACTTCAAAAATATTCTTGTCAGACAAGAACATGAGAATGAAATCATAGAAAACTTAAAATAGTAACAGAGACGTGAAAGATATGTTAATTTAAGTAGTTTGGCCACATGGCCTAACGAACAGATACAATTAAGAATACAATGAGATCACATGCGGGATCTGATATTGAATACATGTTTAACATAATTATTTATTTAACATATTGATCATATTTTGATTAGTAACATTGACATATTGGCAACAATATACACGTTAGATCTGAATAGTTACTACAAATAAATAAAACATAAAATTCATCTTCTGTACCTTAGTGACAATGTGGACACAATGTATCGATGGAAGTAGGGATATTTGCTCGCCTTTTCCTGTTTACTGCAAAGTCATGTAGTGATATTCTAACCTTGCAAATGGCTCTTCTTAAGTCGTTATCGTTTAGTGACATGTGATGGAGAGAGGCACAGGTGTGAGCTTGAGACAAAAATATGTATAAAACCACTTTAAAGGTGTATATAGTCACCAATTCATGAGCAAGGCGTGTTTCGGAAGCATCGTAGCTTAGGATTGTACAAATAGGAGTATCTATAGATATTGGGAGAGGTAGGATTATATTTTTCTGTACTGTGGAAGATCAACTGTCAAATTTCACCCCGGTATACGGTTACCTACAGGTTCTGTCTCTTCACCTCTGCTTGGCTGTGTCACGTTGGTGATTGCCTGTGTGGACGTCGTAAAGAGTAATATCCCGGGAAGAAAGACTTCATATATACTCCCTCCATTATAACCTGAGTTGCTAATCATCGTCATCTTCTTCCTATCTGCATTACACAGGCGAACATCAAAGTAAAACATCAGTAAATCAGTGTCATGTGAACGGGCATTGAACAAAGTACTTATTACCTTCTTACAACTTGTTACATAAAAGAACAAGAAGATTTTATTGATTGAAGATCATTAAATATGATATTTACAACTTCCAGCACAAAATCATCAATCATGTCTCAAAGAGAAGTTGAAAGCATATTAATGTCTCTACATGGACTTTTGATGAAGTATTTTAGACCTAACGAGACACAGTGGTTCACATGCTAGGGTTTCTCAGGAATAATTTTTAACATGCTGTTAAATCAATGTTGTATTGTCATTGACCTTCACTTCCTTTTCTCGGCTCACCCCCCGCAGAGGAGATTACATTGTAATATCATTTCCGTAAATAATTCTAAGAGTAATGCTCCACTTGGTATAACACCAGTCCATCTAATATTTAATCTAGAACAATCGTGCTTCAATGATTTTCACAGTAAAAGTTACTACTGCAGTTTCAATACATAGAAGTGATTAACATTAAATGTTATATTACCTTTATTTATTTTCCTGAACAATCAGCTGGCATGGAATATCTACATAACAATAAAATGAAGGATGAAAATTCATGAAAGTGTTGCTGATGACTATTTCATATTGTGTCAGTGTATACCATTGAGGAAGGATATTTTGGACAGTAGTATAACCTTGTGGATTGGAGCATAACTTTTATAGAATCTTGACCTTTTGAATTGAAGTAGGGAGCTTTGAATCCAATCATGTCCTTTTGATTGAAGTGGTACTTTTTTGACTGAATGGGGATCTCTCCTGTTTTGCTTCCTGTTGTCTTTATTTAACACTGTGCGGCAGGACGGGCCGCTTATGATCTGTTTTTTTTAAGCAGAAACGTCTTGAAGTAGGGATATTTTTCTTTTGATCTGGGGTAATTTGATATATGCTTTTCTAGGTTTGTTTTTACTTGATCTAAGAAACGTCTCATCAGCATGCCAGTGCCATATCAATGCTTTATCACTGTGAAAACATTGCAGGTACATATAGATCCACCTGTGAAATAGTGTGACGTCACTGCACAGTCATCGCAACGTCATACGATGCAATAGGAAAACGGTAAACAACACATTTCTCAACACGAATATTTATAATAAAGGGAAAACTTTGTGTTTTCAGAGCAATTTCACTAATTTCGAGTCTTAAATCGCTACCCTCGTGAAACTAAAACACCAAATATAATATCCCATAACTGGGGATCAATCAATTGTTTCAATGTTGTTATATTTGCATATGAGACATTACCATTTCCGTTATAAAGAAATGTTAGTATGCATTTATTTCTACAAGTATCCAATATAAAGGGTCTAATAGATAAATACTATGCAGTCTGAAATATGAGGAATATATCTTATAAATACATGTACTCTCATGTTAAGGCATTTGTCTTGTTTAAGCAGGACTGATGATGGCATTCAAATCAATTTGAATTTCTATATTATGAACTACTACGGATATTAGGTAAAGTTTTATTTTACTGAATGCTTTATTTTCGAAATATTTTCTAAAAAGGAAGAAATATTTCAGACAATTTTATTTTAGATCGCTGAGGCATAAAAGGTCTTTCCCATGGATGAGGATAAGTCATGTTATTTTTCAACAGATTGTATGTTGTCAAGTTGAAAAACCTTCAGTAATCGTTGCTACAAGTGTTAAATACTCGTACATGTGATATCCATTGAGTGTTAATGTCTTCGTGTCTTTGAAACGTATGTTATTTCAATGAACTTGATCGGTAAACAAGCCATATGGCTTATATATGATTATCAGTATCAGGTGAATTAATGCTGTAGGTGATCAGCTACATTTCCTATTAATTTGTCCTTTCTTATGATCTATTATACATTATCAATTAGAACATTTCTTTCTAGGCCCCCGGACACAAGTAACTAACACTGTCAATCACAATTCATCAGGAGCTGAATAAAGAAAACGTGTTGAAAGTGCTAAATATAACTACTAATATATATATATATATATATATATATATATATATCCATAAGAGCCCCGACGCACTTATCACTATCGTTTTTATGAGGAACTTTGGTTGTTATACTGGCAAAGGATGTCCATTAGCACTGCAACTAATCATACTTGTTCAGACAATGCAATTGAAATGCAGCATTGTATACACCAGTTCAAATAAACAGAATAATGTACCGAGGTATAAGTAGAAGGTTTCAATTCGTAAAGACATTGAGTACTCTAATGCAGTCGTAAATTGAAGACCTCGGTTGGATGACACTATTTCAAAAGAAGAGTCAACATTCTTATAGTTTAGTTTCTGCCTACCGCAGAATCAATTATTGGGCATGCAGTCTTTCAAGAGCATGACTTAAGAATAAGAATCCCCTGAGAATCATCAGCAAAAGCAGATCTTTGCAAAACTGGTAATCACGTCATATCTACTGAACATTCGCAAAGCTAGTACATTGCATTTATTAGTGCATGTCGTGAACATTACATTTGCACAGAAGAGGTGACATGTGCTTTTTATATCAGGATCATTTCTTCATTGAGAGGCATTTTAGAAACTGGTATGATGAATAACAATAAGTGTTCCATGGATTGATGTTGATTTAAACATATTCATACACAAAAATGGATTAGGTGCAAGTAATCCAACTCAGTGAAACCCTGTCCGAGGATATGGATAGTCCATGTTCAACAAGTCAACAAGCTTGTTGACTTTTATCAGGATCATGACACTGATATTAATAATAATGTTAACATTAAATATTGACAAAATTAAATAATATTTTGATAATGTGCTCTTCAAAACCTTTAAAACGAACTTAAACAAGAATTAAACAGCAATGTACATTTGTAGAGTTTAATACATTTTCAAGCAGTATTATCATTCAGTTTACGAAATAAATCAATAATGAGTGAAACTGACAATGAAAGTCCGATAATGGCCCAGCTAAAATCCAACACAGCTAACTATCATGTGTAAACACTAATGCAGTAAATAATTGATCAGAAAGGCAGGCAGAACTAATATCGATGTTTGACCGCAGGTCAAGCCTCCCACTATTCTAAGTAGAGCCCAACCTGATTATACAGTCCATGCAGTAGTTCGGAAGGTTATAAACTGCCGTCGTAAAAGGGTACTTGGACATTAAACAACCTGCTATGAATAACATGTCTACAAAGTCACGAGCGTGTTCGATTTAATTTCAGTGACAATATCAGGGGTCAACTCGGTGTACATGCAAAAAAGTAATTTCCAGTCGAAGTTCCCCTGGAATCAAGCTTCCAATTAAGCCGGGTACTTTCTATCAGCCTATCCTCCAGTATGAATAGATATCCTATAGAATATGAATGTAGAATAGAATCCTGACATTGTGACGCCACCAGATTCCGAATCAGTGAATCAGAGAATTCATTATTTGTCATAGAATCACCAGGATTATATGCGATACCAACCGCCTTCACTTTTGATTAAAACATTACTCGAGTAAAGAGTGAACATTACCTTATTTGTAGTTAGGAGGTTGTGTATGCTACTCTCGAATTAAAACATGAAAGTCTTCATAGTAACGAAAATCATATGTGAAATCAATTCCCTCTTTAATGATCGATTGGTGCAGTACGTGCAAGGCTGGTGAGCTGTCTTGTGAGTACTGTTAAATGAATGAGAGTTATCTGAAGAAATGCATATGCACAATCTGGAATTTGAGTAGAAGAAATTGACTTATATTTTGTTTGTTACATCTTCTTACTCTTTTGAACTCAGATTTAAAGCTTGTGGGAAATAGCACTGTTGTGTATTGCTTCTGTTTTAAACACTACAGTATCAGGATTCTTCTGATAGACGTGAAATAGAACCGCAGCCGGGAATAAAGCAGCATGACTTTCTGTTTATTAACAGCACATATGTTTGGGATGCTGTCAGGTGTGATCGACGTAGTGATCTTGCTTTATTCTCTCTTTTTATCTCTCCAATATTTACAAACTCGTGTTGTGTCAGTTAAGGACAATAAGTGACAACCATGTTAAATTAGAAATGACTACTGTATTTATCAACAGCTTATTCCAAGTATGTCAGTTAAATAGCATGGAGAAACTATTATAAGGTTATTGATTTGCAATTGGATGTCTTAAACACTCATGTCACGTTCAGGTCGCAGATGTTTTATAGCTCTGGTCTTTTATCTGTTAAGGTTAGTAATATAGCCTCGACTGTAGAAACCCCAAAACGTCAGTACATGCAGTACTACAAATGATTCCCAAATTTTGTTCCACATACGATGAAATAACGATGGTAATACCATTTGCTAAGAACCAACATGCAAGTGTAATGAACCAACATATAACAAAAAGTTGACAGAAGTGACAGAAGCATACGTAAATGTTTGAATGAAGGAAATGCTGATATTTTGTTTAGTGATTGCAATATTTTAAGCTATGAATAGAAATCAGTTGATACGAGCAAAGATGGAAATGCCCTGTAAACATTTCAGATATAGTATCCAAGCGAACCTTGTGTCAGTAAGTTTGATTGTCTGAATCGGGAAGATATCTCTATTCAGAGCAAAATTCAGACTAACCTGATTTTGTCAGGTTTGGCCATGGGAAACATGCTATTGTTATATAGAACACAAACGTGAAATCAGTTGATTTGTCTTAATTAATGAAGTGAATAATTTAGCTTTCTTATCTAAATTCAACATGAACTCGAAAGAAAGAGAGTGTATGATATTTCCTGTTGTGTTATGATGTTGACATTATTGTTTGTTTTTGTTCTATCATCTAGATGTTAGTGTTTAGAGAATCAATTTCTTATGTAGAGGGCGTACAAAAGATTTACACAGATAGGTGATCACAATAAAAACAATACAGTTATCTGTGTTCATCGAAATTAGTCAAATCAGCCCATAACATGATTTCAATCTCTTGCTCCTGCTCAACATGTCGCCATTTTGTGGTGCTGATAACGTGGTAAACATTAAATCCTGTGATTTCAATTCATGTACATGAGACAAATGAACAAATCACGAGCTTTTCATGAAGACACACAAACTGTGTGAGAGGTAGACTGTAGGTAGATAAGCATCAACATCAACATATGTTTATACAATCAAGTTAGATACTTTACAGTTATCCAGATTCCTCAAATGTGAACTCAATCAATGTTCTCTGATATCGTAAATCGTTTACACATATCAGCCTGGTCAGATCAAAGAGTAGAACTAAAGTACTTCCTGCCTCTAGACAAACTGACCATTTCAGCTCTTTCAGACTTCCGGTGCTGTTCTGATTTCCTCTATGTGGTCCAAACTGGAAAGTTTGATACTTATGATTGGATCATTAAGTTAGCGATACCTTGCTGTTTTGGAGTAACGTAGCAAAGGCTCTACGACAGATCATAAATGATGAGCGTTTCACGAACGACGGGCTTGTATTTCGATTTTCCCTTTGATGAAAGGCTCACATTCCTAGTGTAAACATCTAAATAGCAGCGTTAGTAAAACATATGCCAATTAGTATGTTATGATGTCAGATATATACTGAAAGGTTATATATTTTTAAACTTATAGAACTCGAAGATTATTTTTAAGTTGTGTCATTGATGCATTAGATTGATGTATAAAATATTTTTTTAAAAGCCTTATTTCTCTAAATTTGGAAAATCGGTTATAAATTTTAGGGAAGGCAACATCGGTTTTAAAAAAGGGAAGGCGATTTGTTAAAGTAGAACTGATGATGATAATTACACCAATTTGAAACTGGAGGTTATCAGCTGCTCTGGAAATCAGATAAACTTTTCTTTTTCTATTTTCAGAATATGTTGATAAAAACCAACGATATCTGCTTCGGATCTCTTAAATGAAAAACATATGACCTTCACTTGACAATCAGCCATGTTTTTTCACAGCAGATTGTACATCGTCACTCGATAGCCTTGCGATTTTTCTTGCCATAGAAACATTTATTTCCGAGATCACCGTAAAAAATCATGCCATCAAATCCAATGCGTAAAATTAAACACATTTGAAATTATTCAATTATATTTTTTTCTCAAACAGAGTAGCATGGACTTTATATGGTTTCATGAACATGTAGTTTTATCATAATAAAGTTGAGTGGATCGATAATGAATACAAGTAATATGGATTAACAATTTATCATTTATAAGTTATATATAACTATGTGGGAGATAATATGTCGACAGTTGGAAAACACTTTTTAAAAATGTCACAGGGTCTTGTTGAATATTGCGATAACATTTTTATACTTATTCAAATTTAAATGAACGATTTTGTCACGACACAGAAAGTGTATTGTGATAGAAACTAATTACATTTGTTAATATGGAGGATGTTTATTGAAAGAACACTTGTTTTCATTAACTTGATTTACTGTTGATTTGTTTATGTCATCCCAGAAATCACATTAACCTGTCTGGTACGGATTTAACTCCTGGGGTGTTTATAAAGCAGGCGTCATAAGAAGATCAGAGACACAGCAGGAGAGACAGCTTGGATGTGTCTGTCCTGTACAGAGAATGGACAAAGTTAGCGATTGGATAATATTAATTCTTTCTGTTCAAGACACTTCGCAATGAACCATGCTTGTTATGCAGCTGACATGGCATCTTGAGAGTCAATTGTCAAATTTAATTGTTGAAACGGTTATTATTGGCACTTGTTTGTGTAAACAGTCTTCTTAAGGACATGGAACGTTTGCCTAAAAATTACAAATTTGATTCCATTACGTTCACCAATACAGTCTATTTAATCACATGACAATGCTCCATAAAGGTTAATGATGCCATATTTGACTTGAACTGGATCATCGGATAAGAAAAGATAAGATAACTTTTCCCCTTTTTTCCCCTGTTTTTGTGCTTAGTCAGCAACATTTTCCCAAGTGTTAACACGTTGGTTTGTGTCATTGCTGGTAATCTTTCACAGCAGTAAACCTTAGACGCCGTACCTTGATGCCTGCCTGCGTCTATTGATTGAGATAAGACTTTAATGAGCTTGGTACATCATAGAGACAAAGTGTATATATATATATATATATATATATATATATATATATATATATATATATATATATATATTATAAACATTTAATGCCTATTGTAGGTATGATCTAAAACACTTTTGTTTGGAAGTCAGTGGATATATATATCTATATATACACACATGGAGGAAATTGCAGAGTCCATTCAATTAAGTATTCCACTTTGGAAGGATATTAAACACTCCTGGGGACATATAAAATGTTGTAAATTCTTTAAAATGGATTTGATCGAAAATTACATACATGGTAAACGCAGTATACGATCTGCTGTATTTGGGAATTCACGATATCATTGATCGAATGTAGTCATAACGTGATTAACACCTATCTGATATGTACAGTACAATACAGAGGCTGATAATGGAATCGCTAAAAGCCTGCACAGTTAACTAGCATGTGTTGACACTAATGCAGCATATAACTGACACATTCAGACGTGAAGTCAGACAGATAATCGGTGTTTGACCTTCCGACCTCACAGGCCGATTCTCCTGTAGTTTTATATATACGAAAACCTAATCATACAGTCAATACAGCGGTTGTGACGCTATTAAACTAAGTACGTTTCACGTTAACCAGCCTTCAGTTCAAAGGATTCTCTTGGTGTTTGGGTCAAAGTATCTGTGAGCTCAGTGCATGTGAATGATTGGTGTGTATAGAGGGAAGCTAAATCAAGTGAGCTGTATAATAACCACTAGTTAACCGAGATAGCAACACCCGGAAGATTTTGTGTTTATCCTCTGATGACTCCACAGTGTCTACGTTAGTCAATGTCAGTGATTGGGTGAACATCAGAGATTTATGCATAAACAAATTCTTATTTGTGTTGTCAAAAGACATAAAACGACAGTAAAGTATAGTGTATTATATCATAGTAAAGTATATTTTTAAAAATCATTTTACATATTGTGTTTAGTTATAAAAACTGTTTAACATCTATTTTCACTATGATTATACTTGATGTGTGCTATATTTAAAGTGAAACTAGCATTTACGTTTTCAATCTTTATAAAAGTAAATACTCATTTGGCTAAATGTCCAGAACTTTTGAAACATGTTGAGTTCATGAGATTTTTAAAAATTTCATTTCAAAAGCAGTATCAATCAATGATTAAAATATAATAAAATCGTATAAGGTATTATAAACAATAGCATATGATTGTTACCATACCCGAAATTTAAGCACTTCAGGGAGAAATAGTGTGTATGAATTGGAGATTGAGCTTCGCTCTATTCAGGACTTACATTTACATTTGACATATTTCAGGATGTATTTATTGCCGATATCACTGCTGTCGTAAAAGACTAAGAATACTAGTTTACCATACTTTACTTGTTATATTATCGAACAACGGTAGATAATTAATTTTAACTGACTAATTTTACTTAAAAGCATTGCTTCCTCAATGACTTCGATTGAGCTACAATTAAGATTGAATTAGGCTAAATCCCATTTAGAGTCTTTGTTCTGCATAATCATAAAAGTTCCATGTCGATTATTTCAAGACACTTTTGTTAAAATAATCCTTTCATCACACAAAAAGAAGAAATGATGTTAACCTTCATTGAGATATTTACAAAATGTGTCACAACTAGCCCAAAAATCTAATAACTGCACACGCATTTTTTTACTTAGAGATGCCTACATTGACAAGTTGTAAAATGTTAAGAAAACACAGGTGTAGCCAGTGAACGAACTCCTTGCATTATTGACAATACATGGCATAAAACACTTGAAAAATATATCACTCTGAAAAATAAGCTGAATGATATCAACGTTTGTATCTGTTAGATACAAACACAAAAACCTTTTATTGTATATTGTGAGTTGATCAGGAGAATGCCAAAGTGAGTACAATTTATAATACAATTCCCAAGCTGTAACAGGACACGGCAGTGGATACCATGTATATATTAAAATACACAAGCGATATCTACTGTGGGAGCCAGTTTTGCAGGATCAAATAAATTACCCCAAGACAATATGCAGCACACGGCAGTGGATACCATTTATAATACAAATTCCAACACATTAACATATTGACACTGAGAACCTAGCTCTCTTGATCTAATGGAATAACTGAATGTCATTCCTGGTGTTCTCTGATACTGTTCTATACCCTAGTATCTTTGCTCATCTTTAAGTTCATGAAATATAATATTTGCATTGTAAGGAAAATAAATTGTGTTGTTATTAAGTGAGATGCTTGAGTTTTAACGGCAAGTCTGTTCACACAGTAATGTAATGACAGAAAACTAGTCGGGTAACACTACATGGGAAAACATGATATTTTATATTTATTGTTTCCCTGAACTTTGTATAGTATACACACTTACAATAACGACCACAACTCTGTGATTTACATTCATCAAACGTTACATAAAAAAAGTAAAAAAAGCAATGGTTCATATTTGATGAAAGCAGAAAATAAAAAAGTAAATATAACTTTATAGTAATTTTCACGTTTGTAGATGCTTCTGCAAACAGCAATGATTTTTGCACTCTTAAGGCGCTGTAGCACGCCGCTCAGGTTGAAATAAAGTGTCCTCATGAAAAGTAAATATATTTTACCAATGGTAAAAAACGAATGTACATGGTTAAACCATGCGAGTTCATTCAGCAATAATATTCCTACTTTAAAGGCGCTGTAGCACGCCGCTCATGTTGAAATGAAGTGTTCTCATGAAAACGGAAATATATTTTACCAATGGTAAATAAAACAATGTACATGGTTCGGTTAAGCCATGCAAGTTCATTCCCTTCGAGCGGCCATTTTAAGGTGTTCACAATGTAATTGCCGTTTGTCGGTAGTTCAAGTCATCTGACTGATGTAGCTATACTCTAATTCTCTGAATAGAGTTGGAAATATGGCACCATGAGGGCATGGTCAACCAACTTGCTGTCTGAATTCTCAAAATCGCACGAGACCTGTTCATGTACCTATCACAATGAAGAGTTCCACAAAATCGTCGCTTAATACGTCGCACCAGTTTCTACCAATACTGATTATCGTTTTCTCGGCAAAGAATGAGCAGGAAATCAGCTTTGGCAAGACAGCATTCTGTATATAGTTGGAATCTAACAACCAATGGATTGACATTATGCCTGTTAATTTTATCACAATGAACTTAAGCGACTTGAGTTATGTATATGTAATAACCCCTTAAAATCAATGTATTCTATTTTACTTTGCTAAACTAACATATAGGACAGCAATCAGTTTGTCACATTATAGAGCAGACAGCGGAACTGCCTTTCTCTTCCTCTGATATTACTCTTCTGAAGGTTAGCACCAGATCTATATCCTGTCTGAAAATGAGGGTAACCTGTAATTACGCTACTTAGTTCACACGAGAAGCTGTTTTACAATGAATCAATAATGAATACTATCTTCCTACACACTACTCATCATGGGTGTAAAGTTGTATAGGGGCGATGAAGACAATGTGTTATTAGTAGTGTACGCTCATGCTTGTCTGTGTGACACGTAACTGGATGACTGTGACATTACTGATACGGTAGCGGAACTAGATTCCTCATTCTTAGAGTTCTATATTATTCAGGGATAACACGTATATCACATCGTCAATATATGATGCACATAAAGTGACGTTTTACATGAGTTGAGTTATCTATGCACATAAAACCTGAGTTGAGTTATCTATGTTATATTAAAAGGTATATCTAAATGTTACTAGAATTGACATATTTTACAAAAAGCATATTTGATTTAATTTCCATCAAAATCATCATACCAATTTAACTAATGGGCAGTTTAAGTAAGAATGGGAGACACCGAGTCTAAGGTCTTTTAACACTTTTCATATTTTGAAAATACATCAAGTTTTTTGCCTTGTTAACATGGTTGATGACAATTTAATTTTACTGCACTTTTCTTACGTAACGATGTACCGAAACACAGCATCATACAACTGCTGTTGTCCAGAATACTTGTCGGAAGCCATAAAGCCAAAGAAACAACCGACAAAGACATTGTTTATGAAGAAGCCTTTCTGCAGTCGACGTAACTCCACATTATCATTCTCCTTATAAGTTCTCTCTGTAAGCTTTGAAACAAGAATATGTCGTAAATATTTTACACATGAAGTCCTCAAAATAAAGTATAAATTTAAAGGTGTTGAATGAATTTATCATCCAAAACTGTGGTCCAGAGGATATATCAATTGTGCGAGATTTGGCAGTATATTTTAAACAATGCCCTGTCATTGTCAACTACATGACATCACAAAGATTTTACATCATCGAGTAATGACATCACAATGTTATGACTTTTATCAACTCATATTGGTGTTTGAAATAAATAAAAACGTAACAATGACAACAAACTGACACAGTTGCAAAAGTTGCACATACTGTGATTTCACTTTACACTTAAATATCCCACATGAACAAAGCAGTTTGCAGCATTAGAATACAAAACAGTTGCCACATTGCAAAAAGGCAGTATATTCTTGTCATTTTCAGTGTTCCTGTTAAGTATGAGAACCTGACTATGTAAGGAGTGCAAATGTTAAGAATGTCAACATGGCGACCATAGAATGGAAGATAGGATGTGAGTTCAATGTTTACATACATCGCAGAAGGAAAACCGCCACGAATCTAAAGTTATACTAATTAAACCTCAAGTTCTACTACCTATGGCTGACACTCACTGTTGCATCCCAAGAATGATCACAGTATTGGAGGAGACAAACTCATATAACATACTTCTGGAATTACACACTGGTCTGATCTTTCGTTTTATTTTTGTATCAAAATGAAGAACCCAGGCAAGCTATTTGACATAATAACTGAATACTTAGCTCCGTCTTGCACACTGTGTCTGTAAAATCAATATACAGTAACACATATTCAAAAGTAAAAAATGACATAGAGCCATTTTATTCCTTGATGATACTAATGAAACATATTGGAATGACAATGGCTCTGTGACTTTTGAATATAAAAAAACTTATTACCCGAGGAAGTGTGTCATATGGCTTTTACGAGTCTTTATTGTGTATTTCCCGAGCGATAGCAAGTGTTATGCACAAATCTAAAAAATATTAATAATCAGTCTATTAACATAGTGTTTTGAGGATTTTTATCATTAACAATTGGGGTCTCCAAAACGTTTATTCAACAGCTTGATAAGGAAACAAGGTTTAAATATACTTTATTCATTGCAAAGACTTGAAATCTTGGATTCATTCCTTGATAGTCTTATTCTTACTTAACACATTGTAACTTGAATATACTTGCATGCCATATTGTTATAACTCATTTTAGTTTAGACGTCAGGGGAAATGCATATATATCAATCTCTGCCTTAAAAGAAACATAAATAAAAGGACGAAAAGGTGCGAATACCTGCTTCTGAATAAGGGCATCTAAAGGGGTGCTAGTACCTACTTGGAGCTGGGATGCTGCTTGTTTGCCTAAATAATAACATGAGAGAAGTGGATAGGTCGTCAAGCTTGATAAGTGCATCTAGATGGGCGTGGTAGATCTCTCTGAAAATGAACACTTGTGTTGCTGTTGGATATCAATATTTAATCAAGATGCATTCACGTGGACACGATGCTATCCGAGTCAATACACACTGCAGACACAAACATGGCATTCTCATGAACAGTTGATGAGGTTTGGTGACCGTGCTGAGATTGGTGCCAACAGATGAATAGATAAGGATAAGGTATCATATTATGGTGTGTGTTTGCACATCACATGGGCATCACTTGTTTCATGAAACAAAATAGTATACGATTGTGGTGGAGACAGGAATGAATTGATACTCAAATCCTTGATTTATCTTTTTTTTAATATTGATTCAGTTTCAAAGCATCGGGTGTAAACCAAATTACCAACGTAATCAGCATTGAGTGGAATGTATTAGACGGAAGTTAAGGTAGATTACAGCAGGATTGATGCTTTACAGATCCAGTCGACACTAAGGAGATGCAAAGCTGTTTAATTCAAAACCAGCCTAGGAAAGCTCAATCGTTCCATTAGTTTGTATCCATGAAGCGTGTGTTAAGAATAAAAGCAAATTAGAAGTGGGATACGCTGATGAAGCAATAATGTATTTTGGAGTGAATTGGTAATTTGCTATATTTCAGTTGATAATGCATTAGTAATGTAGAGTTATGCTTAGTTAAGATCAACACCTTAATCATGATAAATAAACGTTCATGCAGCAAAGGTCAATTCTCATTGAACAAAGTATTAGCTACATAAACATAACACAAGATGAAGTTATGACTTCCTCAAAATCGAAATGAAACTCCATCCTACTTGAATCGCACAAGACAGTGTCATTGCCTCTGTTAAATTTGAATCAGACTCCAGACTATTTCAGTGACAAAGTGTCCTCATAAAGAGTGAAGAGGTTAGAGAGTAGCATTGCCATGTGATTTACCTCCGAATCACACTCCAGTCTAGTCAGGTGGCAGATTGCAACATAATTGGTTTCCTTGGCACCATTATAGTGAAACTGAGTCATGGATAGAGAGGTTTCTGAATACGGTTGCTGAACTCCTCCACTTTATTCTAACAGACATGCGCGTCATAGAGAATATTAAATATCCAGGGTTGGTATTTCCAATTATGTTGAAGAAATCCTCGTAACTGATAACTGATAAACATCATGCATATCATGTTATAAGACACAGACTACGTTAAAGCTAGTATTATATATTTAATTTATGTTGTTTAAACATTCACATCCGATGACGAGAAGGATCATATTTCTCAGTTCAATTATTTGTATTATTATTTTATTTTGAGAGTCAACACTTCAAAGTTCAGGATGTAGAACAAATGCAGGCAACTTTAGTAAGTTATAAATTGTCTATATTTACAAAATTTAGAATTATTCATTCTTTGATCAAAGTGATAAACGAATGTAGTATTTCTTTGCAGTGATGAATCACAACTATACTAATACAATCATCCTGTGTTAAACCAGAAAGTCGTGGCTACAGCTGCTGAAATGTAGAAAAAAGTATAAGTGAAATACCATTTTTATTCATGGTATTCTACATTTCATTACTGACTCCTAATATATAAAACAGATTGATAATGATTCCATAAGCGGATTTATCATCTTCATATTCATCGCAATCGTTGTCGTCATCATCATCATTAGTAGTTACCAGTAGCAGCAGAAGTAGAAGTATTATTAGCAGTAGCTAGTGCTAGTAGTAGCAGTTTATCTGTCCTTTATTTGCTAACAGTACTATGTTTATTACTTGGGTTAGAATCCCCTCGGGGCAAATTGATATCCTTTAAAAGTCCGTGCATCGTGTGATGTATTTCATGTGACTGATGATTGGCCAACCAACCATCTGTCCACTTCGATAGGATTTAAATAAGCAATGTAATTGGTTGGTTTGAGTGGTAACACACCGCATTGATTAGATCTGGGTTAGAATCATATGCTTTGGTGGTTGTGAAGACTCATGGAATACATATGCAGAAGAGAGATTGACACCTTCAATTGAGAATTTTGGGTTGCATACTTTATAGAGAATATCAAACGACATTCCATTTTATGCCATATTTATGAAACAAGTGATTAGTTTCATATTTAACGAGCGATAGGATACAATTCGAGTTTAGTAATTTATTAAGTAATCACTGATTTGTATTACGTTAAGCTGCTCACTTGTAAGAAGTTCACTGACCTTGAGGGGTCATTAAATTTAACACTGACCAGATTTCGTCAGTACATGTAGGCCTCTTTCTTTGAAATTATCTCTTCCAAAAGTTTTGATTTTGAAGGTTCAGCCCTTCATAGTGCTGTAATTAGTGACTTTTTTACTTTTACTGACACATTGCAATTAAGTTTACAACCTTGCTTATCTTACAATTTTACACATGATTGCTAGCTTTATCTAACAAGTTCTCATCATGTAGTGATTTATCAAGGACATTTAATATTGGACGTAATGCAACAATAGCTTGTTATTCTAAAGAATTTAAAATAACTTTCTTAGTACGCAAATGAATAACATTGACGACGGAAGGCAATATCCTATTTCTACATTTTTTCTTTACATTCATCGTACTAATGCGTATTCCGAGACAACAACTGCAAGATTGATAGAGGTTTTATTGCTTCAGAATACAATTTCGGAAGTATGGAGACGATTCCAGACACACGTCTTAAGAGAATCCATTAATAGCTTGTATAAAAATACACAATACATACATGCAGTTTTCCCAATAAGAATTACTTCTAGTCTTTGCTTCTATACACAGTTTAATTTCTCTTTGCCTATTCAACGAAAGAATATGTCTTTCAACTAATTGTTTTAGATAGTTACCTTAAATTATTATATTGGAGAAATATAACTTCAATGAATGTCCTATAACGTTTTAAGAGCAACATAATAGAGAGAACGTAAAAGCACCACTAAGAGTATTGACCAGTAGGACCATTGATTTATAATTGTGAAATCATGAAAATCTGTACGCATCAACGCAGTTAAGTTCAGACAACTGTAAGAAACATATCTTGTATGTCACTTCAACGATGTATCCATATGTACTAATATGCATGTTGAATACACAGGATGAAAGTAACCCAGGTGAAATTCAAAGAAAGAAAATGAGTGACATGAGATACATTAAAAATAAAATTATGTCATAACATGCTTGGTCGGCCTTACGATAAAAGTTTTTAAAAATCTATCATATACAAATTGAAATGATAGCAATGCATTCAAAATGAATTCATTCATGAAACTAATATTAATACTCTTATGTCATAATATAATATGAAATAATTTCTAAGTATAAATGGCATGAGTTCAGGAAACAAAGTTCTCATGCCATTAACGTGATGAACAATGCTTTAACATGATAAACAATGCTCTGACGTCATGACATAATGCTCGAGACTGTAGACATATCATATGGACTTATTTGAAGGCATAATCAGATACATTGAATTTCTGATTAAACACTAACATCAAATATGTATGGGAATTAGCTATTGAAGGTATCGTATTTAAGGGGCTTTAGCAGGTTTTTTGGCATATTATGTTTTCTTGAATTTGCCATTTATTATCAAAGTTTATACAATATATTGCTACGGTAAAGGGTGAATCATCTCACGACCCAATAAGCCGTATCAATAGAAAACACAGCAACAAAATATTGAACTCTTCAGTGTGGCATGTAGATTTGTAGGTCTAATGCGATATTGTTTAGGCATCACTACATCAGTCAATAAACCTGAACTGCCTTCGAGCTGCCATTTTAAAAATGGTCACATTAAAATAGCCCTCCGAAAGGAGTTAGACTTGCGTGACTTAACCGAACCTCGTAAATACGTTTTAGAACTCTTGTTATTGATCCAGGAGTGTTATTTAGCTATTGGTAAAACATATTGCTTGGGTGCGAGTTAAAATCGGTTGATTTTCGACGCTATATTACAGTTGGAACTTTCTGAACAACGTTCAGCCAAGGACCTTTGTCTTTGTATCTTTTCAATTCTAATCACCAATGAACAGAGCTGTTGCAATTTAGGACCCACGTGACACTGTGGGTAATCCGAAATCATTGGCACAAACAAATGTGGAATTTGATTTTTCTGTATTTGTCATTTCAACAGAATTTCTCCTTGTTTTGCCATTAGACACTTCAATAAACTTGTTACCTTAATTTGAAACAATATTACCCAAACGGAACGCTTTTGTACTTATTCAGTACATGATTTTGCATTCCAGAATCGGCAACAACAATCCATTTTGATAATAACTGACCCACTTTTCCTTAAGTCCCAAGTTGTTTCCTAGAAATGTTTTGGGGGGCCTATTCAATAACCTAAACGCTGAGCGCGCATGTTATGTCCTGTCTGGAATATAACTGTGTATACCAAGTTGCTTGGTTTTCATGTTATCAAGTTATAAAAGTAATCATTCATGGGTTTATTGTAATGGTAGGCCTTATTATGAAACAGAATTGACAGTCTCCAACTAGACCTGCAAACACCCAGGCATGATTCTCATCATGCATTGTCCAGCCGCCTGTACATCGAGCACCGATATTCACCAAAAATCACGATCTCATTCACTAGATCTACTCAGTTGTCCCCCAAGCTTGCCCTTTTAAAGGCTTTTCATTTTCGTGAAAGTACCTTATTTCAGGAAGAAAAACGCGTTTGAAAGTATTTGATGAGTCAGATAAAATGAAACTACCCCCTCCCCTACTTTATCACATTTTCCCCCTTTTCTGATCAGCGGAAGATTGAAACTTAAGATAATGATTCAATGGTAAACATTTAACTCTGTACATTACCTTACTGTTTAGGTCAAAGCCCCTATTTCATTTATATGAAGGTAATTTGTAAAACTATCTCAGTTACTATTTTTTCTCAACTTTACAGAAAGTTTTCCATTTACACGTTTTCAAATATAAATAGACTCTCTGTAACACTATGGTTCAGCATTTTGATGAACATACAAAGAGTTTTATTGGTTTTATCGTGATTGAGTATTGGTTTTCGGTCAATTTGTCAATCTCCGTCTTCTACATATGGTAACTTAGATCATGACTTGCTTCCAATTCGTCTCTGAACCTGTTTTTTAACTTTCAGTCCTGAGTTGACAGTATTTACGAATACAACATTCTTTAAAACTACATGAAATGTCAGTGTTTTAACATTTAATATTGACGGCGTATTGGATACCTTGTTTCATTTCTATACTAACAGTGTATTGGAAACATTGTTTCATGTGTATAGTAACGGCGTATTGGATACCTTGTTTCATTTCTATAGTAACAGCGTATTGGAAACATTGTTTCATTTCTACAGTAACAGCGTATTGGAGACCTCGTTTCATTTAGAGACTTAAACATCCATAATTGAATCTTTATCCGAAATTTCAAAGATTCTATTGGCAGATTAGGGAGGAATTGCTGTGACAATCTTCACTAGAACATTGTCATCGCAATGTATCCCTTATCTGCCAGAAGAAACGAGATTCAATTATCAACGTTTAAGCCCCCAAAACCAACAGTTGCAATCTGCATTCATAAACATCTGTCTATTATCCATATTCTGTGTTGAGATAAAGGTTGCTTGTTGTTTTTATTTTCCTGATGCATGCGCATTATATTTGCTACATATTCTGCATTATTCTTAAAATGGAAATACTCAACTTTGAGGAAGCTGTTTTATTTGTTTCTAAAAAAGGATTAAATGTATTTCAAATGTTAATTTATACTAGTCATTGTTGTTGCTTTAAACAATAGAAAAGAATAAATTGCGAGGGTTATAAGGCAACGTGAACAATTCATCCTCTACCCCCTTGATAACTCCTTGATATGCCTATAACTAGGGATTTTATATACAGGGACAGGTAAATCGAGCTCGTTACGTCAGTTCTACAGGACTCTTCAAGAGAGCCACCAGGTATCATATTAAGCTGTCCCAAGGTTCACCTTTAAGCGTTACTTAACTTTACACCAGAAGAGGGAATGCGGTGCTGAGCTCAATGTGATGTGTGTACCCCCTACTGTGCGCTACCTTCCTCTATCATTATGGGCGGCTCTTATTGATCCGGCTAAGCCTATCATCCATCTTCCTTTGGAGCTACTCATCACTGAAGCCAATTGGTGTAACCGATGCTTTTTAAGAGCTTTAGTCTTTTACATTTGTTTACAATCGCCAAAGAATGTTTAAAGTGTCTGCTACTGTATATCCAATTGTTTTGAATGTGCACTAAACCCGACTTTAGTTAATGGAGTGTTTTCAGAAATTGAATTTGGTCATAGAATGGCAAGAATTTCAGAATATACGACATGACAAGGACTCGCATGGCTCGAAACATGTTCTTGATACAGTCTGTAAAGACACCAATGTCCGCCTATTGTTAACTTATCACTCAGGAAATTACAAGATTGTTACAGCCGTAACACAAGTCATAGCTTGATTTAATTATGAACTCATCCGGACAGTAAAACGTAGATTCAGCAACTGCATTCATGAGCATTAATCAGGTTATGTAGTGTTATTATTGATTCCCTGCAAGACAATGAAGGAGCCTTTTAAATTGACTTGACTTTAAATTAACGCAAATATTTATTCAACTCAAATCTTATCTAAGATTTAAAGAAAAGAGACCAATCTGTTCACTGCAATATTCAGATTTTGTTATTTTTGATGATTCACTTTTATTTTCCATAAATAAGAACAATAACGTTGATGATCCAGTGTGTTTGTTTTAACTATACCACCAATTCCGAAAAGAAGCAGCAATTGATTCGCATATCATTGTTAAATGTCTTTATTGCATTGAAGTACGCCTTCCAAACATTGTACTGGGAGTTCAATTACCACTCGATACACTACATTATAGCAGTTATTCCCACGGGTAGTCACCAGAAAGCAACAACAGTAAGTGATATATTATTTTTTAAAATTTCCTTCCTTTCAAGCACAAAAGTAAGATGTCACTTGTCAAATTATTATTTCGAATATAAATAATTACTGTGTCTCTCAACTGTTTAACAAATTTGCAATTTTTCAGCTTGTATATGTCTTCATGTTTTGAAAAAATAATCTAAACTCCTTGAACAAACCTTCTCGAATGTATATATATCTTGACAAAAACGTAGACATGGTCTTCTCAACTGTAAACACCTGAATGTGTTTCAACGTGAACAAGCAGATGATGTAACTATGTTATTCTGCCGTCAATACCACGTGTCATGCACATTAATTAGAGCAATGTTCATAGCTGTCTATAGTAACTGTAGATTTTATTAGTTCATGTAGTGCACTGACGAGACCTTAACACGAGACAATAAAGCTTCGAACAGCGAATACAGAGACATGCTGAAGCCCGGGAGAGTCAGTGGCTGGGACCAATAAAGCCTTTGTACCATGTTGAAGTCGTCAGTTGGGAGCAGCAACAAGAGAATCTCTGGGGAACCAGTGGTGCTGGAACACGAGATGTGATGAGTCTAAATCCATGGTGTTATCAATATTCCTATACAACCTCTAAGACACGGCACTCTAATGGTCATTGATAGTAAAGAAATACTGCGTAAATTAATTGGAGTTGCTAACCTCGGTTAACATTAACGTATTCCAGTCCGATGAACTGCAATCTTCATGAAAAAAATAAGCAGATATTGCTTAAATACGTCTTCAATTTGGAAGGAAGTTTCCATTTCATATATAAGGCATATTCTTCTTAACACTCATTGTTTAGGCATCTACCACTATATAAACTGAGGAATATAAGAAACGTCAGCACATTTTCAAGAGAGTAAAAGACGAAATACTGTCTGTGACACATACATGTTTTTTTAAAGAAGTGCTCAAAATTTCATACGTCAGAGTGTGATAGTTTTAATTGTAGTCTGTTCAAATTCACATGGGGTGCTGAAATAGTTTTTTCATTGCGGTTTTTTAAAAACTTTGTTTATTCAATTAAAAATGTTTTAAAAGGTAGAAATCTATTTGATAAAATATGTAGTTGACATTTCTCACCAACTTTGATTTAAATTTATTGAAGCAAAATTCCTGTAGGACATTTATGTAGAATTTAGAAGGCTGTCCTCAGAAATTGCTATCATTGCCTTATCCTAAGATGTACTGTGGAGTAAAGTTCAAACTGCCCTTGTGGCACATGGTCGGAAGGCTTTATTTGATATATACCAATACCAAAGAAAGTTTGGAAATGTTTCCCACTTTGATGTGTTTGGGCTTTATGAATGCATGGTGGTGTCAAAATGTGAGGAACAAGCGATATCTCCGTTTTGGAAGATGAATTGTTTTCAACCTGTCCATCCGTATGTCTGTTTGTATGAAAACTTTAACCTTGGCCATATATTTTGATTGGTTAATGAATGGCTTTTGATACTTCACATGTGCATCCATTGTGATGACACATACCTTTCAAGATGAGGTCAATATGTTTTACCTCGTGACCTTGACCATGGAACAAAAATGTTTTTCAAAAACTGTAACCTTAACTTTCACTTTTTATTGGTCTTTGATACGCTTTTGATACATCCATTGTGAGAACCTTTCATACGAGGTCATAATTCAATACATCTGTGGTATGTTACCATATTCATTCATATGGATATTAGTAATAAGCTTAAATTTAACACCAACAAATATCATGTTTGATGGTTGTGGTAATGTTTTTGATGCGAGGCTGGTTCTTGTCTATAGTAAATTATGAATGAAAGATGCATTTGAAATTTTCTCTGTAAAAAAAGGTCTGAAACGTACATTAATTGTTGACCAGATACTATATATCTAAAGATGAAATACAAAAGCGACCAGCTGCCACAAGAGCAATGTGGTTGATGATGTTCTGGTTGGCGAAGTAAAATTGATGGAGTTGTGTCTTGTTTCTTTGAAGGTCAATGCGTAGAAACACTGTTAAGATCATTTTGATTAATAAAAAATTGACATATGTGATCGTAAAGGTTTATAGCTTAACATGGTCTTTAATGTAATTGATTCTGTAAAGCTTTTTGCTACGAAAAAGAATGATTGATTATTTCGTTTAATCAGCACGCAATAGAGAGGAATCCGGAAACCATGTTCATTAATAGAACAGAAGATCGCAATAGTCCCATTCGTCTGTCTGGACGTCAACAGGATCTAGCCTGGTAGTATTAGCTGAGATCTATGATGATGAAAGCTCTATCAATTACAAATGTAACTACATGCCGAAGTACATACAACTAGTCAATGTCAACGGGGTCCCTGTTTGTTTTAGATTAGATATATGATAAAGACAGCTCTATATTGATTACATATGTAACTACTTACAACCAGGTACAAGTATAATCACACCACGAAACCATCTCTCGCATCCGATCCTCGAGTATGGGCTGGAATGGAATGGCAAGAACACAACATATAGAATTGTAATCGAAACATCATTGTTAACAGATGCTCGACTTAATTTTGGAAACACCTTTTTTACCGCAAGATGACGGTGCACCTGCTCAGAGGGTCTGGAAAGTGGAAGCATTCTTGCAAAGGTGTGATGATCGATTACCGTGGCCAGCTTTAAGTCCATATTTGAATCCTAATGAACATGCTTGGCTACCGTCATTGGTTTCATTCCAAGTATTCAACCTACCTCCCTGCTTGAATTCTCAAATGCTCTCGTAAATGCATAGATCACTACTGCTTGTATTGCAGCACACTTATTAATAGTATGCCCTTGAAAACGCTAGAGCCTGCTTAACCTTACCTACTCTTCAATATGAATAAGTCAACCTGTTGTCCGGGCAAATAATCATGTATCAGCATATCATATGTTATTTTGTTACTAAGGGTAATCAAATGGTTCAATTATGTGTAAACTGGCTACATTTCAAGGTTAAGGGTAGGTGAACTATTTTGTCGTACCTGGTGTAATAAAGATGACAAACAATATTTACTGATTAAAACACATTTCCGTTTCAAAAATGCAAAAGGTAACAGCTGGTGAACGATATTTTTCCACCTTTTATTTTATGTTGGGATGATAACAAAGATTGGCAATAGTGTACATTCCACTTCCAAGTGCCTTTCAAAGACTTACGAAGAGCATTTACAGCCGTACCAAAGGTGCAATTCCTTCAGGGTAATGAAATTGAAATGGAAATAGAGCTACTCACCAAGAATAGTTTTTATTATCATAAATATTTTATTTCATTACTGAAGTCAGCAAAACAGGAAAATTTTCTGGATAACAGTAAAAGTCTTCCACATCAAAGAAGTTGCTATCCAGAAAATAGTCCTGTCCTTATATATGCCACTTCTAAAGGCACTTCAATAACTAAAGTACCCTTGACGATTTGACTTCAACCCAATTTTGATTGATTATAATCTACTTGGACAAGTGTGTATCATCTATGATAAATATTATAGTGAAAGCTTACCATACTTATAATTGTGAGTTATGATATTATAATATACAAGACCAGCAGTATTGCATCACACAAGAAATGTTTAATGAGGACATGGTTTGAAAAATATATTTGCTGCAATAAATTATGAGTGCTTTACACAATGACTTACCTACAGTTAAAACTAATACAGACGCTTTAGCACTTACGAAACATTTGAAATATTATACCAGATTGATACCACATAAGTAACTCACTTAATAAAAATAGTGTTACATTTAACTTGTTTGGTGTCCTCTTTCAGTCAAGTTGATGTCATGTTAGCTAATGTATTGTGTTTAATGTCAAGGAAGAATGTTACTGTCAACGAGAGTAATGTCTAGGTGTTTGTTTTCACAGTTATCACAAAGACTCTGTCGACTCAATTTATAACAGATTGTTTTAGTTTTGGACCTGTTTTAGTTTAATAAAATATTTTGTGTGTATCGAGTGATAACACATACAAAATTAAGAGATATTATAGAAATTACTACATCAAAGGTGTCTACTTATCACTAGATTCTCCTCTTGTCAGAAACGTTGTGGTCAACACATTAAACAAAATAGCTCTCCTAATCGTCAATGATCTTTCGGCTTAAACATCTTTACATCAAGTATCGACGCTATTAAGCACTGATATCGCTGTAATCTGCCTACTCTTCCATCTTATACAGGACATAATAAACTTATAAGTAGAAGTAGTAATATGCTAAGTTGCAGAAGTAATAATAATTTTGGAAATAGTTTAGTTTTGTTAGTAGCAATTGTAGAAGTAGTAGTATTATGGTATTTCCCCCAAACTCTAAACTGTATGCGAGATATTACATTTATTAGTTAAAAAAAGGTAGCTCCAAACTCTACATTCATTGTGTAAAGAGAACATTCCTTATCTACTTTGAAAATATGTCTCACACCTGCTTTTTAAACATTTTTGATATTTTGTTTTAAATCATTTCGACATTTTACTTCTAATCATGTGTTTCGTCCATGCTTTTTGTGTTAATACTGCGATTATAGTAATTAGAAAATAGAAAAAATAAATTAACAGGGAATACTGTCACAATTTGATTCAGCGTCTTAGTGTCTACTGATGCACTGCATCTTAACAATGACACACTGTGTGGCAAATTGAAAACAGCTCTGTACAAGAATGCTTGTCAACAACTACTGGGCTCTAAGAACATTTGACAAAATTAGATTTCTTTGGAGCTCAACCACAGAAAGTGTCTCCCTGTGACTGATACCAGAGTAGTACTTCACATGGACGGCGACAAACATCCCAATCCAGCACTTAGTCTGAGAGGGAAGTGAATTAACTAAAAAACGAGGTAATTGATTTCAGATCTAACCATCGCTGTGGTCAAGATTTCTATACTTGAGATGGGGAACACACAATATGAGTATTCCATTTTCTCGTAGAAGAGAGGTTTTTCTTAGTCCTTTCCCGCCTAAGTCTAAATGGCTCTGGCAAAGAGCAAGTTGTGTCCCACCTTACAAATACTGTGGCCTTTCGTGTATATGAACATAGCATTCCCTGTATCAATGATTTCATTATTGAGAGTAGATACTCATTTCGAGAGTATGGGTCAGGAGTCAAATTTTCAGTGAGAAGCGAAGAAATCGATCAAGATCTCTGAAGACAATGTGCCCCTTCTCCATATTCCATATCATCTTTACTCTGAACTGATGGAGATACTGCTGGCGTCATGCTGTCCAAACCAACTCGACTGAGTCTTGTCATTGATAATTTATTTGAAGGATAGATTGCTAGAAACTACACGGTTTTAATTGTGAATATGAGTTCATACAGAAGGAGACCTAAAAGTTTATGCTTGTACACTGAGCTGACCCCTGTTGTTGATACTGCGAGTAAAGAGTAATCAGAGAGAAGACCCAATGATGATTGTGGAGACATGCTGTTAGAGCAGGCTACGTTATGTCCAAGTATTTTAAGACAGTTTATAACCTTCCAGCCGCTACATGGACTGACAGTTAAGCTATACTCACAATAGCAGGTGGACTGACCCGTCCAGAAGGTCAAATATCGATATTGGGTCTGCCTGCTCTCCTGGACATGTATATTAGTTATTGCATTGGTGACTGCACATTCTAATTCACTGCGCTGGATTTTACAGGATCCACAATCGGCTGTTTAATCTCAGTGTAATTTGAAACACATTCACCATTGCTCACTCAGTACACTGCATTTGAACATCATCTTGAAAATGCTTTTAAATACCCATTGCGATTTTAATTCGAGTTTAAGTTCGTTTTAAAGAGTCAAAGTGCATAATATAAAAAAATATTAGTTAATTAACATTCATCGTTAACATCAATGACATTATTCCAATATTAAAATCCCATGTTACCTCTTCTGTGCCGAAGTGATGTGTTCTGGATTCCTTCTCATGATGTCCAATTGATTTTATTATGGTCAGATATTAGACTGTTATCCAGACCCCCTTTATGTTTAAGAGTTTACAACGAGGCAAGTCTACAGTAAAAATGAACACATTTCAGAGGCTACCTTTTTATTTTTTATTTTTTATTCATTTTTTAATTTTACGGAAAATTCATTTCAGAGACTTAATGTTCTTCTATTGACACCCTCTCATCCACCCAAAATGAGGTATTCAATATACGATATATCTCATTGAAGTATTCAATCTCATAACGACTTGATGCCTTCTTCTATTGTCTCTGTACACGTGATTTATTTGGACATGGTACTTACAATTTTACAGTTTAATTACCTTGTCGTCAGTCTGAACAAGGATTGTTAGTTGTAGTGGTAATGGATACTTTAGACTCAGCACAATAACCAATCTTCATCATACAATCAGCAGTGAAATCTAACAGATATGTACTAAGTGCGTTGAGGTGTTGCGATATCTGTATGCACATATTGATGCAAATTACAGTGTTCATGTTTCAACCTGCTTGTCAATAAAGAACCATGTTGGACAATACATGATTCACCTGAATACAGTTTTAAATCCTATATGATAATGGGGAAAAAATGAAAAAAAAGCTGCTTTGAATAAATATTATCAAACATGCCAAGGTTAGTGAGTTTTTAAAAAAAATAAAAAATCACCTAAACTGATAAGTCCAGTATCCCAAAAATAAACTCGGTAAATTGACAAGACTGCTTATTTGCTCATCGGCAATTGAAACAATTCGAGTAAATATATAAATAGTCACCTTAACTGTTCATTGCATTTACATAAATTAGAGGGGAATAATTTTGCCTCGATTTGTTTGAATCACTAACAAGTATATATATATATATATATATTTATGAATACATTGTATGATTAACAGGCAAGGGGAATTTGCATAGTACCCATCCTGCATTGTGAGAATGATCACTAACTAACAATTCATATTGTAGTGTTACTTTAATATCCTGTTTATATCACAGATTGAGGAACACCTGAGACAAACATGGTACTTGTCATATATGTCAGATATTCTAGCTATGATTTAATTCTTGAGCGGATTCAAGAAAAATCCATCGCCGTAGTGACATTATGACACCATAAGAAAATTACGTCAGACTATTGATTCATGATGTCATAGTCTTGAGCTTTAACCTTTGAGTAGTGAATATGATACTACAATTACTTTGGACTTATGTCAGGTTTCATTTGCTATCTCTATCAGTTAAATACGGTAAATCACATGTAACGTAATAATCAATCATGACATTATGAATGGGAGGTGTTTATGTACATATGTTTATAGAGATATATATTTCACCTTATCCTGCCATCTAATTGGCATATGTTTAACAAACGCTTTTAAGGACATTTCCTTTCAGAATTCAAGGGGAATATCTAAAAGCACTATCATAAGTGAAACTATTTGGACGCTCAATCACATTTATCTCTTTTATTGTCTTCAGGTTCCTTACAGTCATTTAATTGTTTGGTTATTTATAGGGGCACATGGTAAATATAGTACGATGGAAAAGGATGACATTATACATACTTCAGAACACCAGTCATGATATAGTTATTATCAACATATTGAAGTCTAAGATAGTCATGTGTCGAGACAGAATTAAAAATGGATTCATCATGCTTTTTTCATTATCATTTATAGATGTCATCAACCAAGCAGCGTTTATTTGAGACAACAAACGCTTCTCATGATAAGAATTCACACGTGGACCGGTGCTAATATTCCTCATTGTATATCAAATGATTCTGAATCGAAAATAGGAACATTCATAGTCACTATTGAGTACATGTGATGTATTGCTTGTTTAGTTTATATTTCATTGAAAGGATATACTGTACCATGAAATTTATCGCCTCATTGATTGGTGTATATATACTGGGGATTCTAAATTGTAGATGTGGTTACAATGTGACAGTAGTATTTTTTAGGGGTCAGGATAACTGCAACAATTTAACTGCAATAATGAGACTGCTAACGTCTTCTGACACGTGTTCTTAAATGTACTTCATTTGGAAATGTGGTTAATTAATGGACTGCTTTGGTAATGCTTTATTCTAACTTTTATATCATTTTATCAATTATCTGACAATGGCATATTTACTGCCTCGACAAGTAATAGTTACTACCATATTTTCCGAGTTGTGTTTGGGAAACAGCAGGAGAGTTTGTAAAAGAGGACCGGGCTCGAAGACAACTGTCTTGCTATTTCCGATTCAACAAGGAAACGATGTTACTTACTGACTTACATCTCACTTATTCTGAGTGAAAGAACGTGAAAAATGAATAGTTTTTAAATAATGTGAAATACCATAACCTTTTTGTGGCCCCTTCTCCAGTGTATGAATAAAATGCGTAGAGATACAGATGTTCAGCCTGACCGATTTAAGCACGTGATTCTTGTGTGTAAAATTAGGTGCACTAAATAAAATTAATGTTCAAAGATCGTGCAGGTAAGTGCAATTTAGGAACATACTGGTAATTTGCGACCAAACTTCATAGTCAGTTAATTTCTAGATTACTTTTGAAAAATGAGGTCGTCTTATTAGCGTGGCTCTGCGACAATGGGAAGTTAAGGTGACTTCTAAATATAATTAAAATTGATAGGATTTTCAATATTTAGGTAACTTGAACATTCTTATAAATTGTTTGTTTTGTATATTTCCTTAATTGTATATTATTTTCAATGCTTCAAACTTCTTTATTTATCATTTCTAATATAACTTTCTAAATGGTTGTTGTGAATTTGTGGTAGAAAATATAACAAAGTCATGTTTATTTTTGGGGTCTATTCTTTCGTTTAGCTAAATCGTTATGTCATTAGTGTTGATAAACAGTAACTTATTTTGTTTAAAAATGGCTTTGAAAGTATCCGTGTATCAGATATCAGGACTGTTTTGCCGAAATAGTCGCGATTTCGATAATGAACATGACACTTTTATGTATGGTTGCTACGGACAACGAGGTCTAAGTGGGATGTAGACTACGGTAGTTTATTCTTTACAATTCGAATGTTGTATGATAACAACTCAAATTATATCATTGTAATAGACTTGACAGTGAATTAAATTGCGTTTGGAGCGAAGTTAGATTGTTTATCAGTATGCATCTTCCTACTACTAGTCGTACCAATTACATAAACGTTATATGGTAGCATCAGTTAGTTAATATTCACATTATGATTTAGGTGCGGTCCAAAGTTGCGTTGCACCAAAAACATAGAATTCAAAAGATTAATATATATTTTTAAATTGCTCTCAATGAAATGACATTTCAATAACTCATGGGTGATTTGATATTAATCTAGATGTCACTAATTAACTCGTTTAATAAAAAGTGGTGATAAAAAGTCGTTAAATATCCTCTTTAAGTCAAGTCAATATCACGTTTGCAGGGTCTAGTTGATTAACTATCAATTAAAGTTACAAGTTCCTGTTAACAACATCGATGTGAGTGTTGAATAAATATTGTTTTATGTACACTTCTGTACTCTGTGATATTCTCCACTTTGCAATACATTTCTTCAACACCACACAACTCTAGACAATGTTCATGTATACAATCTTCTACAGTAGATACTACGTAAATCAGGTTACTTCAGTTCCGGATTGCTTTTCTAGATTAATTTATCTTTTGAAGTACATCCTCGAGAGGTCACACATATAAGATGGGCTACTGAAATATTATAAGAAACTACTACATCAAAAGAAGTATACAAATCACAGATTTTTGTCAGTGGCTTTGTGGGCAACATGTGGAACAAATTAGCTTTCCTAAGTCTTCAATGATCTGCCGGCTTAAAAGCTTTACATCAAGTATTGACATAAGAAAGCATCAATATTGTTGTAATCTTCTTACACTTCCGTTTTATACACTGATTAATAAACACTTTAGTAGAAGTAGTAGAAGCAGTAGTAATAGTAGCAGTATCAGTAGCACATACATGTACTATTAGTAGTAGTGGTTTTGAAAATTATCTCTTTTTCTCTAAATGTATTTCTACACAAACACTTCGCTTTAGAACTATCTACCTGTAGCAACTTTGCAGGCCGAACCATATTTGTACTAGTGTCTCTCGAGCCTGAAGGCTAGGAAGACACTAGTACAAAGAAGGTACATTAGACGTTATTATGGAGAAGAATACAACTTATGATATTACATTATACAAATTAATCTGGAGCTATAGGAAATCGTGTCAATCTTAGTTTATTATGATACAGAGATATTGCACAGGAGGGGGCGATGCTATTAGTGAGCCACGTTCACTTGTTTGCTTTTATTCAGATTAGAAACACTCACACTATGTATTTTCATGTTTTTAAGTTCGAAAGTATTATACCTAACCTAAATATGATTTGATTTACGAATAGTGTAACCCTTCACTCTGTACTGAAATTATCATTCAAAAGGTGTTAAATCGATTACAGATCTAATATTGACGACAGTGTGTAATAAATTGTTTGCCCATTTTCATCGCTTGTTATCTGTACTGAAACAAATTAAGCTGGGCTGATATCCGTAACGGACTCGACTCTTGTAAATGGTGATTTATTTGGAGAGTAGGCTGCTAGAAACTACACGGTTTTAATTGGAAATACGACGTCCGAGTTCAGGGAAAGGAAAGAAAAACTACTTTTATTCGTATACACTAAGCTGAACCCTATTGTTGATACTCTGGGATTAATCAGAAAGATGACGAAGTCACTCGTGATTGTATATACATGCTGTATAAAGCAGGCTGTTTTATGTCAAAGGACTACTTTACGACAGCAGTTTATAACCTCACAAACCACTGCATGGACTGTATAATCAGGTTACACTCTACTTACAATAGCGAGAGGACTGACCCGTCTAGAAGGTCAATCATTGATATTGGGTCTGCCCAACCTCCTGGACATATCAATTATTTACTGCATTAGTGTCTACACATGCTACCTAACTGAGCTGCATTTTAGCAGGTTCAATTATCGGCCTTTCCGTATCCAGCCATTGTGTAATACATCATACTGACCATTAATGTTTCCATTGAACTGCATTTGAATTCCAGTTTGAAAACACATTTTGCTTAATTTTGCCGTTTGAATTAGAAACATTTAACAAAGTATACAGACAGTCATCTGATATTGGAATAACGTCCCTTTTACTAAATATGAAAATGTTATTGTAAATTTTGCAAATAGTATCTCTCTTCGAGCTTATGGCTTCCTCGGAAGGTATTCATACTAAACCACAAAAACACAGATACAGGATGTCACGTGACCAGACAAATCTAAACTCTCGAGTCAGCAGATTGATGATTTTCTGGAGAACTTAATTCAATTGTAAACTTATAACAAGTTTCACTTACAAATCCCTGGCGTTTATAAATGCAAAACTCAGGCAATAATCACTTCGGCACATTGTCCCTTGAACATTGCAGGTGTCAACATTAACCATAAAGTTATTAGCAGTTTTACCATTATCTAGAGTCAATCCATCATTGGGATGCATGTCGTGGATAGGTTAACATAATGTGACTGACAAACTCTTCATCATGAAGTATAATGCTGAACTTGCATGCCAACTGCTCTTATAGTTACCACATTAACAATTAAAGTGCGTAATGGATTCACAGGTTTAATATTCATGGAAGTGTTATTGCAATTTAACGTCCCCATTATCGTCCCACAGTTCGCCTGTCTCTGATAATTATCAATTCATGACGTTAAATGCTAGGTCACATTGTTTAGTAAAACACGTGATGTAGCAGGGTTGGATCTTTCGTTAGTTTAATTAGTTTGTTTGAAAACATCTTCCTTAGAAGGAATTTGGCCTCAGACATTTTAAATGTTGTTACAAAGAACATTGCATTATTGATTTCAACTTTCACCTCTTATCCTTGTCTATGACTATATCTGGTGAAACTATGATAGCAAAGTTGACTGTTGTTCACCAAGATAAAAGGTTGAGTACTGTGTGAAACCGTGATGTGTGAAGTGAGTTTCAACAAGCAGTTTTCAAGACGATTGTCTTCTATATTCATGTGCAAACACAACGTTGTACTTTACATATGAACTCAGATTACCATTATCAGATAACATGAGCAACAGAGAAATTAAATATCCCATATGTTTTAAACTGATATATGACATGTGACATTTCTTAGTTTTCAGTTAACAGATCATTGTTGAAGAATACTTTGAAATATACGACTCGCTGTATCAGGTTCATATATACAATTAGTCAATATGTATATCTCAATATGTATAAAACGCTAAAGCCCCCCATAAGACTGCGAATATGCATCATTTACCATTATTTAATTGGATCCATTAGAGATAATGTAAAAGTTTCCAGTGAAAGCAAATCAACATACATTCTCAGATCTTTGCGACAAACGAGTTTACCAGGACCTGCACATTTGGTACACTTAATGTTACATATGGTGTACGTATACCAATCCAAAAGCCTTGAATTTGAATGTATGCACATGTGCACATACACAACTTCATTTTTATTCTTTCAATTTGTGTGAGAAACACGGTTCCACATAAATCCAAGGATTTATAACATTGTAACCCTTAAATGCCGCCAAAATCAACCAGTTGCCAAAGCAAAGAAATAAACAGTAATGTTGAATAACAACAATAAAAGTATATACAACAATATCAAAATTATATCCGATCATCCAAATAACAAACAGAAATCAAGATACAAAATAAGAGAAAGAGATCTATGTAATCCTTTCATTGAAAATCATATAAACATGTACATAGGCTCAAACGTAGATATAAAGGGCTTTCGTTCATCCTGAAAAAGTATCCCAAGCAGAAAGAACCTTGGCTACATATGTTGCTACTTCCGAAGCGTAATTGTCCTTCTCGCTCTGATGTATGTTTAGTATGAGAAACCTACGTCATTCTGCAAGGCCAATGCATTCCTATTGTTACCTGAGGATATAAATTAATTAGCTCTGTCATTGTCATAGTAAAGGTTGCATTCACACAACTGATGATAATTAGTGATGGGAGTAGGATGTTCTGTCACAATAATTTCCGCTGCCCTCAGATTCCAGTCCTATCACTGGTGTTATCCAAATGGGAAATCAAATCTAATTATAGAGGCCGTGGTTCTTAACCTTGAACTGAATGTTGCAAAACAAATAATCGATACATGTGATGATGTGATTCTTTTTTTTCTGAAATCTAATTAATTCACTGAAAATAGACAAATTTCTGTTTAAAGGTTACTGCACTAGATCAGTACAACTGAGTCACTTCATGGTCATTGGCATTGTTTTAGTAGAATCATTCTTGCCTTTAACTTCAAATTCAATTTCGAATATCATGTGTATTTTGACATTTGTTTGTGTTTCATTTGAAGATTATTTGATGACATATGGTAAAAAGGATCTTGAACTGCAGCAGAAGTCACAGTTCAGGATTTTGAAAATCATGTGACTTTTATCTATTAATCTTTGTTGCAGAAGTATTGGCCACTGTGATAAGAAACAATTCTAAGATCAAAGGCATCTACACAGAAAATAAACAAGGGCAGTGTGCCGATGACACACAACGTTTCTTATATGGCTCAGAAGAAAGCCTTAGAGCTGCATAAGATACTTTTTGAGACATTTTATCAGTTTTCAGGATTGAGAATGAATTCAGACAAAACTTGGGCTATATGGCTTGGGTCAATGATTGGAAAGAATATCAATGTATGTGAGTATGTTGACTTAGACTATGTCAAGGGCGAGTTCGAAGTTTTGGGTATTCAACTTAACGCAAGTTTAGAAAGACTATGGGCCATCAACACCAATTGTCAATTGGTGTAAACAAAAAAGTTGAGATTAATTGGTCAAATAACAGCCATAAAAACATTGGCACTATCTAGACTGGGGCAAATTTTCTCTGCCTTGCCTAAACCACCAAAAGCATTTGGGCAGACAAATCAATGTTAGTTTTGATCATTGCATTTATTCTCAAATGGCTGTGATGTGAATTAAACCCACGAGTTACAACCCAAAACACACTTAACACTAGACCGAAACCTCTGTCGTCCGAATGCTCTACCTCACACAGCGAGCCGCATACTAACGACAGAAGACGGCTATGGTTAAAACTGGGTGGAAATCTTATGTTTTGATTTGATGTGACAGTTTGCTTAAAATGCCGAGAATCGGCACTTGTCGAAACAACGTTGGGCGCTGCCATTTTGGAAAGCGCCAGCCAATCAGAAACGATCTCGATCACTAGCGAGGTCACTATGAATAAAATTAGCGTCACGTACTTGCGATGTCGGAGAGTGGGGGGGCGAACTTGAATTTGGCATTATTTGTGAACATTGTAAAATAAATTATTTATAAATATGGTTGTTACTCTTCAGCAGTTTGATTAATTGATAATGTAATTCATTGATTAGTTGATAAAGTTCATTAAATGCCTTGACTCCTGGCTATTCCCGTTATGAATAGACTGTCGATGTGCCAACATGTAGTCTAGAAGGCGTGCATGCAAGTGGTCCAAACGGAACAAACTGTTGTCTTGTAGTCGATCCTATCCCGAAGAATAATTTTATATCCATGTAAAATTAAATCACAACATATTTTTGTTACGATAAGGTGTTGTTTATCAATAACAAATCATTTGTTAGTAAATGCTCATTGCTGACAAAATATAATCGACTTGATACATCGCGCGACGTGCTCAGTAATCGACGCTTATAAAATACGAGCGTAACTATTGGTGTAATACGGGGTAAAATTATTTTGACAATAAGGTGATATTTTACACTCTATAGTGGAAATTACTTCATCATCTGTGTTTTATTCCAGCCTTTTAAAGAAAAAATTTTTTTTCTCACGGTCGTATTTTACATCATTGTCAGTCCGACATATCTCTTTCTTATGGCCTTTGCATAACCACATTACCTTGTGTGGTCACATAGTTTTCAAAAATCATATGCTTTATTTCTTTTAAAGCTTAAATTATTTTTAGAATATGATTCACTTTAATTTCCAAAATTTATTTAGAGAATAGCTCATTTAAAATGAGAACGTATATCTTATGAATACCAAGATGATATGCACGATAACATGGCAGCCGCACATATCGCATTTACATCACTCAAGTCTCTTTCTGTAAAACTCATCAGCCTTATTAATATGTTTAGATGTATTCAATATGAAGCCGTATCTTTAGCAAATTGCAATAAAAAGAGATTACAAAAATAGATAAAATATAAAATTACTGAAATAAAACTTACATTGCGAACAATTAATTTTGCATGACAATACAAAATGGGAAGAAAGTGAGAAATTGTCGGACTTCCATGTGATGGTACAATAGGTGCCGTAAATGTCATAGACATGACTAGTGCCTGCTAAATGACCAATACACAAATAGGTTTATAATTATCTGACTGCCGATATGCTTTACAATATTTACCCATGATCGGCAAGCATCTCTGCTATAAACACATAAATTCAATGTGGATGTAGATTCTTAAAATGCATGCCGCATATTCTTATTTTCATGGTGATCTATTGGAACATGGTCTCCGTCAATCAGTTTTCAGTCGACAAGTAATCAACGGAGGGATAACGTAATATTATGTACGTTTAGGTAAGTTTATTTCAAAACGTTCTGCAAAAATTGGCAATAGTAAGAATCACATTTGATTTATTAAAATTATTCGTGCAACGCCGTGATACTAGTAGATTGCAGCATATGTTTTTATCTTCTAATATCGTACCTGTTTATAAATAAATTGGTACACTATTATGATACATTATGAATTATGATTGTCTTAATATACTTTTGCCGTACGTAATGTTAATCAGACTGATAATGAATTAGCGTATCTAGCCGTGATTTTTTTTATATCATTGTTGACTCGTATCTGTTGTGTACACCATACGATTTCGTACATAATTTTCTTCATAGTTAAAAAATTAAAATTTTGAAAAATGATAAACACATGTTGTATCCACATTTATTTATAAAACATTATCGTGAAGATAGTTTTATCTTTTCGAAAAATTATGTCGCGATTCTAATTGCTGTAATATTTAAAAGGAAACAGATTTTATCGCATGCTACAGGTGTACGTAATTGTATTTATTTCTTGGAAAACAAACGGTAACTAGAATGTATTTCTTCTTAACATTATATTTCCATTTCTCAGAGTTTCTCCTCTTCAACAGTTCGAGAACAATTTACGTTAGATCTCCCTCACTTGCTGGGTCTCCCAACATCGTGAACATGCGAGGTCACCATGAATAAATTAACTCCACGTTGTATCTATTTTTAGAATCGTATGACGCAATCTGATTGGTCGATGCAAACACCCGTTATACAAGATGGCGGCGTTTGTTGATGTTTCAGTTGGCCGGGACGCTAGCAGATTTCGCGGCCGAATAAAGAAAATAAACAAGCGATGTCGACATTATAAATAGGTGAAAACAATTCTTGCAAACGATTCCAATCGATAGGGCATAATTAGAATATGCGTGCGTCATGCGAAATAACCGCAACAAAGCAAAAACGATGCATACTGTACAGTATGCGCAAATCCCCCCTGTTTTAACCATAGTCGCTCTCTACCTGCTATCCAGTTGGGTTGCAGGTATAGCATCTCGACCTAACTTAACACATGTTCAATTATATGCGATGATACATTTAAATCTCTAGAACAGCAAGATTTAGAATGTTTTTTCTATTTTCCCCTTCTGCAGTCACAGACTAATTACTCCTCCCCATCATCATCATCATAATAATCATCATCATCATCATCATTTTCATATGAACACTACTATAGAGCTATTATCGCGACCATTAGCACTGGCAAAAGAAGAAAGTTAGGGTTTTTTTTGGTTGTACGGAAGCGTATTAGTGTCACGATGAAAAAAAAATTGTGGATACTATCTCCTACGTAGGACTTAGTATCTCCTACGTAGGACATAGTATCTCCTTCGTAGGACTTAGTATCTCCTACGTAGGAGATACTAAGTCCTACGTAGGAGATAGTATCTCCTACGTAGGACATAGTATCTCCTTCGTAGGACTTAGTATCTCCTACGTAGGGATAGTATCTCCTACGTAGGACATAGTATCTCCTACGTAGGAGATAGTATCTCCTACGTAGGAGATAGTATCTCCTACGTAGGACTTAGTATCTCCTACGTAGGAGATACTATCTCCTACGTAGGACTTAGTATCTCCTACGTAGGACTTAGTATCTCCTACGTAGAACTTAGTATCTCCTACGTAGGACTTAGTATCTCCTACGTAAAGATCTAAATCACAACAATAACATTTGAAGATTGTAGTATGCATAGAAATGATCAAGCTTAACTGTCTCTTTTAGTCACTTGTAATGTCAGGTCTCCATGGAAACAGCACAAATAGATGGATGGACATACAGACGCCAGAATGAACGCTATATACCCCTACCCCTACACTATCAATACAGTGGCAGAGCTTTCCAAATCTGTGGTCTCAAAATGAGGAATCTTCTCAATTGAAATCTCAACCATACGGAAGCGTATTAGTGTCACGGTGAAAAAAAAATCTGTCAAACTATCTCCTACGTAGGACTTAGTATCTCCTACGTAGGAGATAGTAACTCCTACGTAGGACTTAGTATCTCCTACGTAGGACTTAGTATCTCCTACGTAGGACATAGTATCTCCTACGTAGGAGATAGTATCTCCTACGTAGGACTTAGTATCTCCTACGTAGGACTTAGTATCTCCTACGTAGGACATAGTATCTCCTACGTAGGACTTAGTATCTCCTACGTAGGAGATAACTCTTATAATGCCTGGACCACTTTATCACATCTAGCGTTTTTCACAATTGTATTAAACACATGTATACGCGTATAGTGTATGTAAACTCTCGTGTATATGAAGAATGAAGAACAATGTTATGGATACCCAACGTATTTATTCTATGTAGGCGACGTTTCGACATAGAATAAAGAAGTTGTGTATCCATCAAATTGTTCTTCATTCTTCATCACCCCACTTTCTAGAATGCCCACACACAATATTGTGTATATCATATGATATACAAGTATATGATAGTATATATGACCGTTACAAAGCTTTAAAGACGCTGTAGCTGTATTTTGTTTCTCAAATTTGCCATATACTTTACAGTTTAAACAATATATTGTTATGTTAGAGGGTAAGACATCGCGTTACACGATCCGATAAGCCTGCATCCATAGAAAAAGGTTATCCCTATTGAAATAAAATGATGCGACGTATAAAGCGACAGTGGTGTGGAACTCTTCAGTGTGAGAGGTAGATTTGTAGGTCATTTGAGAGTTCAGACAACAATATAATTGACTATTCTATCATGGTCCCATATTCAAAACTCTACTTTGAGTGTTTAGGTATCGCTGCAGCCGATGGCCACTCTAAGGGAAATGGACTCACATGGCTTAACCGAAAAATGTACATTCGTTGTAGAACTTTTTTTATTGATTCGGGGGTATTATTTAGCCATTGGTAAGACTTATTTACCTTTTCGTGAGATCAATGTTTTCATTAAGAAAAACGTGCTAGAGCGCCTTTAAGTATATATTTTATATATTGGTATCTATACAAGTAGAGTTGATTGAGTCATCACGTGTTATGCAATCCAGTATAGTTTTGCACTGAACGATTATATTCAATAAACTTATATTAATTCAAAAGTTCACGGTAGATCTCTACATTGATTGCGATCTGATTGCGGTTTCCCTATTTATGTTTTGGAATATCAGTTTTAAACTCCTTCAATAATTCAAGTACAGTCAATATTTCCGTGAAATGAAAATCCACGGTCATTACTAGCGACCTAATTACACTTTGAACCTGGTGTTGGACATTTGTTACACGACGTCACTCAAAACATTACTCAACAATAAAGGATCTCAGCTTCCATAATTAATTACCGTTAATGAATTTCTGTACTTGTGAATGTTATGAATGTACTGGAGAAGAATAGTTAGTGATTAATGTAAATTATGAATTTGTTTATATTGATTTATTTGCACATTTACACACTGATTAAATATCCATAATAAACTTCCAATATACCTAACCTATTTTGACAAGTATATTTACCATATGGGTAAATTAACCATCTGAAGTGACGAATTTTAAAATCTACCTCAGTTGTTAAGTGTTCTTATTGTCATTTATAGAATGTCGTCATTAGAACGACAGTACAACTACTGCTGATATGAGGTGTATACATCTAATTACATATAACTTATTTGAATGGTATTTTGTAGGTTTGAAGTGAAATAGGGAAATTAATTTTGAATAAATGAGGTTGTTCTTATTTGACTTTCATTTCATTTCAATTCGAATCAAATGTTTAATGAAGTGAAATGATGTAAGACTTCTAAATGAGAACTTCGTAAATGTGAACAGGAATGGCGACTCGACTCGTAGTAATTTAGGTGCTTACTCCTTTTTCAGGTCTGAAATATATGCTTATATTCGATTTCAAAGCTTTTTGTAAAACAATCTGAGACCAAGAACACAAGACAAATAAACATATCAAATAGGTAAGAATGTGCCTCATTTAAGCAAAAAATATAACTTTTGTCAAAAGTTCAATCCTATGCCAGGACCCCTTTCAATGCCTAACAAAGTTTTATGTTGTCAGTTGTCTCCAAACCCTAACCCTTTAAAGGCGTTGGAGCAAGCTATTCCTTATGAATTGAAATAAAGTGTTCTCACAAAAAGGTTAATAAACTGAAGCACAAAAGAAACGTCACACCTCAATTGGTTTAGATTAATTCAATATTTTAAAGAAATGAGATGCATTTGATTATGGCACGATGCAATAACACCTTTTGGCAGTAGTTTTAATGACTTAATTGGTGAATTTTGTTTATGTTTTGACTACAATATCATTTTTAAACTAGACAGGGGTAAGAATGAAATTTACACCAACATGACCCCTACCATGTTTAAAATGTTGTAAATGTGTGCAGGACTAGGCAAATTCATTGATTTTCACATAGAGTATGTGTAATATGTCGATTAATAGTTGTGTTGTATCAATATTAATTTTTGGGAATTTTAAATTTCAAAATTTTGATTTTTTAATTTTTTTTTTTAAAAACACGTAAAACATTATTTGACTGATTTAATATTTTGGACTAATTTGCCAAACTATTCAGTTTTTGAATACGACGTCGAAAACTCGAGAAAATTGACATTTAAAATTATACATATGATCAAAACAACTGAGGTGTGACGTTTCATTTGTGCTTCAGTTTAAGTGTTACCAATGGCTAAATAACACTCCTGAATCAATAAAAAGAGTTCTAAAACGAATGTAATGGTTTGGTTAAGCCACTGGAGTCCATTTCCCTTCGAGCGGCCATTTTAAAGTGTTCACATGAAAATGGCCGCTCGAATGTGGTACAAGTGTTCTGACTGACGTAGCGAGAACTAATCACCCAATAATATAGTTTTTAATATAACACTATGACGGAATGGTCAACAATGAACTCTCAAAATCGCATGACACCTACAAATCTATCTCTCAGACTGAAGAGTTCCATAAAATGCTTCCTTTATACGTCGCCCCATTTTCTACCAATACGGGTAACCGTTTTCTATACATGCGGCCTGTCGGGTTGTGTAATAGGATGTTTTACCATCTAACGTAACACAATATTGTATAATCTATAATAATAAATGGCAAATCTGAGAAAAAAAATAATGTGCAAATAATTATAATTATTTGAAACTAACTCTTACAGTATATTCGCAAACTATCACTAACGAAATGGACACTAAGGGAGCAGTAACCGAAAGACAATATTCCCTTCATAACATTTCAAGTGAACAATACTTTATTTTGAAAATCAAGACGGAACTTCGAAATTACATGATTTAATCAGACTAACATAATTATGTTTATTATGAAAAAGACAAACGCAAGATGCATAGGTGTCTCAACAACTCGTGGATAAGTATGAAACGAAGTGATCAGTACTTTATCATGCTATCTCCTACGTAGGAGATAGTATCTCCTACGTAGGAGATACTAAGTCCTACGTAGGAGATAACCCTACTATGTCCTACGTAGGAGATACTAACTCCTACGTAAGAGATACTAAGTCCTACGTTGGAGATACTATCACCTACGTAGGAGATACTAAGTCCTACGTAGGAGATACTATGTCCTACGTAGGAGATACTAAGTCCTACGTAGGAGATACTAAGTCCTACGTAGGAGATACTATCTCCTACGTAGGAGATACTATGTCCTACGTAGGAGATACTAAGTCCTACGTAGGAGATACTAAGTCCTACGTAGGAGTTACTATCTCCTACGTAGGAGATACTAAGTCCTACGTAGGAGATAGTTTGACAGATTTTTTTTTCACCGTGACACTAATACGCTTCCGTATGGTTGAGATTTCAATTGAGAAGATTCCTCATTTTGAGACCACAGATTTGGAAAGCTCTGCCACTGTATTGATAGTGTAGGGGTAGGGGTATATAGCGTTCATTCTGGCGTCTGTATGTCCATCCATCTATTTGTGCTGTTTCCATGGAGACCTGACATTACAAGTGACTAAAAGAGACAGTTAAGCTTGATCATTTCTATGCATACTACAATCTTCAAATGTTATTGTTGTGATTTAGATCTTTATAATGAGTTTATTTTTACAACTGGGAACATGAGAAGACATGAGATGACATGTAATCTTTCCATATACACCATGTGGTGTGGTTATCAGGTCAAAATTCTGACGTCTCATCTTTTATTAGTTTCGTAGACTTGTGTATGTGTGATATAGGCTACTTCCTTTTACTTAACTTAAAGGTGCATCCATTGCGCCGTTTTGGGTCACATATGCCAAATGTTATAAATGGTGTTATTTTATCTGGAAGTACTGGATGTTGCCATGTTGGTGATAATCGACTCAAAACATCAGCACAAATTATGGTTGATAATGTTGAATAGGTCATGGCTACTGTACATGGAAATGGGACGTGTAGTTTCGGTTTCTACACATGTATAATGACGTTGCTCGATTTAAATTGGAAACTATTAGTTATGATATATTTTACGATTGGGGATGGGTATGCAAGTTGAGTGAAACTATTTGAACTTAAATCCGCTCTTATGGAATGTTGGCACGTATTAAAGTCAAATAACATATCATGATGCATCTTTAATAGCAGAATATTTACGAAATATCTAAATGATAAAATTAAAAATGTTGATAGCAAGAAAATCAACGACATCAATTAAACACTCGATATTGAATTTGATTATCGATAAAGAGCTATTCATTTTTGAAGTCAATGAAAATGACATGCAAAAATATACGAGACGGTAATGTAAAATGATAAAAACAATCATCCCAAGCCTTGGTGAAAATCATTATTACGATTTGTCAAGCAAAGGTGTATGATATTGTGAATGAAACACTATCGTGAACATGTTTATATTTCGTTTGGTCACTCGAAAACGCCCTATTTCATGAGCTAAAATGTCAAATACGGTTAAACAACAAATGAATTAGTGTCAAAATACAATGTAACTCACCTTCATTACGCTCCGAACAGACCTTGAAACTCTTATTATGTGTACTATTGTTTGAAACATCAGACCACTCCATTTTGGCCACCTCCTGGCTACCACGCGCTTTTGGTTGTGTGCAGCACGTGAAGTTAGAAACGCAGCTTGGCAACATGACATTCATGATGTCCGTGAATCACAAGATGCAATGAACAACGTCCGTGCAGCCACGGTGTTCGCTTAACGCCAGTAGATAGTTGGTCATGGACTGAATGGCTTGTTAAAACAGAATAATATGTTGTCAAAAACGATCTTATAAATGTTTGTTTTATTTTTTTTTTAAATCATCTTTATTGCATATATATTCAAAGAAAAGGTGATGTAGTTTCTGTAGTAAAAACGAAAATAAACAGTTGGTTACTTGCTAGGAATTTCTGTTTGACAACAATGAATGTACACGACTCCATTTGCACGTGAATTTCGCATCTGTACATGTGATGTTGAAGCAATGTTTAGAGTAGAATTCACTCAAGCATTACAACATTACAACTATTTCAAAACGTTCAATTAAAGTAACTATTTCGTATTTAAATTAATGAAAATAAAAACGACTTGTCACTTTGTCAATCATAACTATGTGGTGTATGTGAAATAATGACCTCAACCTCGTGAATATCTGTGATAACCATCTCGCGTACCGCTTGATGGTTATCACAGATATTCACTCGGTCTGCGGTCATTATTTCAACCTTAAACAGTGGGAAAATGTTAACATGCATGTTTGGATTTGAATTGTAGAATTATTTAAACAATAATGTGTTCAACATATTAATCAACAATAACTTGAACAGTCAACTTGAAAATTGAAAACACGTATAATGGATTATTGTTATATTATTATAATATTATTATCATTATATGACTAAAGTATTTATTGAACCATTCAATTGCATGGACTTCATCAGTGATCAGATGATTATTACATTCTACGTTTGTAGAAAATATCAACTGCGAAAGCCACCATGGCATCTCGGACGTAAATTTTCTTCACAAAGTAAACGCTGTTACAATCTGAAGAGGACACATCAGTCTATAACAAAACGAACGGACTTATAATGAAGTTTATTAGACAAAATCAATACCTGATGATTTGCAAACGAGAAATGTCAATCAAGACAGACAATGAACACTTATCTTAACAGCTGAACTCCATCAGTTTCTCTGCAATTGAAACTCCACGTCAATTGAACACTTCACACAGAGAAAATTACATCTGATGCCAAATCCTTAATAATCAACTAAACATAGATTAAACCACTCATGGCTTGAAGGGTTTATGCCCACGGGCTCGGACTGACCATTTTCAGTCTACAATGAATATTGAACTGATAATCTTACAATGGAACTAATGGTAACTTTGTATAACTAATGATAACTAATGGTTCATGATGTCAAAGCAGATGGTACTTGTAGTTTGGGAATATACCTTGACCTTATTTAGACTCATGTCTTGAAAAAAACCTACCTCAAATATATACCTTTGCACAAAGCTTTCTTGAACAAATAAACGCCTGCCTTAATTAAATGCCAGATAAACATAATTTATCTAATGAATACTAGGTACTTTTTTTTGTGTTGAATCATTTTACGGTTTTATTCCGTCATTTTGAAATATTACACGATGAAGCATCATATGGATAGACAAACACATTATGTGTTGCAAATTCTGTCAGCAGCTCGTTCTTATTTATTAACGCCAGCGTTCCTAAAAGGTCAACGAACACAAAGGGTTCAAAGAAAACATTTCACAACCTTAATATTCGTTTTGAACTCCATTTGCCTTAGTCGTTGCGTTACAACGCCTAACAATCAGACATGTCAGGAAGACTTGGGGAATGTTACCCCAAAACCTGATGACTGCTTTCTTGCAACATCCATGGTTTTCTCATGAAATGCATAATAAAAAAAACAATGTGATCATCACAATTTTATCAAATAATTTACCATAAATCAAAACCATATTTCTATTCCTTACACATCTGTAGGAATTGTTTATATGTACAGTTTCTTTGTTGGCCTAGTATATTAAATGATAACAGGTTTTGTATGCACACCTCAGTAAGTTTTGTGTTTCTCTACAAGCCTTATTACGAAATAGAAGCTTGTCTTGAATAGAAGTTTAGACACTTAAACAATAGAATCCCGCCTTTTCATAACGGATTTCGGCAAATGTCAAGTTTTGACTTGACAGGGTGAGAATGAAAACGCTGTTTGTGCAGTTGCAGTTGGTTGTAGTTTACATCTATACATAATACAGGTTTATACAATGTTCATAAAATCCATCAATGATACTGAAACGGTATCACCTTACAATTTAATATAGATAGGTCGTGCAGATTTGAAAATATTAATTGTAAATTCAAATAAAATGTAATGAGAACGGGAAACCAGAGAATGGTTTACTTTAAATGTAGGTCAATATTCAAATATAAATAATACAGTGTGGCGATTTTATATTAAATCCATTGAACTAATTAAACTAAGAAAACATTTCATATCATTGTAAATTTTTCACTCAAAGATGAACTTTTAAATAAAGAATTAAACATAAAACAGCGATGTAGGAATCAATGGGTTTTACTAACAAATCGTTGTACTCATCGGTAGAAGAACTGTCATTCTTGATGTACACGTCCAAAGAAATCAACTAATGATGTTCAGAGCTTGTCTAATCAAACCAAGATTAGGCGTTCTTCCTCAAAAGCTAATATAGGTTTAACTATCAACACTGCTGATTGGAATTATCGAATTAAATTCAGAGTTAACCAATATCTTGAACTATAAAGGCACTCACGATGATTGAGTTTGATTTCCATATATATCACTTGATGCTCGGAAGAATTCAAACTTGCTGAGGTATTGACAAATCAGTCAGTGTTTAAAAATGGTCGCTCATTTATATGATAATTAACTTTATATTATATAATGTGATTTATGTTGAGTTTTTTAACCTACTTAAAACTACAAGGCATTAAGATGAAAGAAGACAATCAGAAGAGAAGTACAATATTCAAGAAAACAGTTTCATATGATAACCTCTGACAAATGTGTTCCCTTGTTCACATGACAACATAATCAGCACATGTCACACCCACCGTACAATAGTGATAAATAAACATACACCACGTGGTGTGGTTATCAGGTCAACATCAGAGGTAGTTATTTTTAGATAACCGACCTCCAAGCTACCGAGAGGTCGGTTATCAAGAGGTTGGTTATCACAGCTACGCCTCGCCTTGTTCGCAGCATCGCAACTCGAACAAATTTTCTCCTCGGCTAACGGGTCTAAATGACTCTTCAGAAGTATTGATATTCCTTTGGCTTTTTATCAACATTTTTTACAAAATAATTATTTTTCATGTTCAATATATGTTGGATAATGCTGGAAACGTGCCAATGAAAGAATATGATATATATATATGCTTGGCAAGAAAAACAAAAAACCATCAATGTATTTATTCAGAGAAGACATATGCAAAATTACATACTAGTATTAAATGTGCAGTTGACAAAGGTGAACTTAGAATTCTGCCTGCAAGGCTGGTCATCTGAAAAGCAAATGAGAATATGAGTATATGGAGTCGGTGAAACAAAACATATTTATTGCCTAGAAGCAACTGCAATATTGTACATGAATATAAATGTACGAATTATTGAACTTCATTACATATTTTCTATGAATATGATATTCGTGAAACTTACATTGAACTGCTTGTCTACCAACACATGTCCACTTTTTACCTTTTCTGGCAATACTCATTGAAATTGAATATTATATAAATATCATCGACGTTGTGATTATGGATTAATTTATGTACATATATTTACCCTGGCTGTTTTCTGTTGGGTGCACCATTGGCTCAACCGGTTCTTCCGTTTTAGGCCTCTTTACCGACAGGGAAGTACTTGAAAGGGTCTCGCTGACGCTTCTCATTTGCTCCTCGCTCTTCCGCTTGTATGAACGAACAGCTGAAAAATTATTAAAATAATCTGTATCCAAGAGTATGTTTGTAGATACAATGTGCATGAAATGCGCGTCTTAAGGAACATAACGTGTGCATCGATTTGTTATCGCCTACTATCTGTGTTATAAGAGTTGATAAACTGTCTCAGTTTGAAAACATACAATTGGTAGCATTTTGAGGCAATGATACGATATTGATACGATTGTATTGAAATCAAACATGCCTACCTGATAGAGAACGATGGCCTGTTTGATCCATGATCAATTGTTCATCGATCCCTGCTCTATAGAGCGTTGTCGCTGCTGTCGACCTCAATGAATGGTTGGTGTAGTTGCCACTCAATCCTGCATCTTTTGCAAGGCTAGGAATCATTTTCTGTAAAGTGTTGTGTCCGACAGCTTGTCTGCTGTACCAAAGTTTCTCCTGGGGCTTCTGGAGTGGACTTATGTAAAATGCACCATCTCTACCTGAAACAAATAATATGTTTAACAAGAGCTAAGAAAATATAAGAATATGGCGAAAGTTGCTCTAAAATTTATTTACCATTTCGTGTAAACTATTTCTACTCTTTCCTGAATGTATTGTAATAATTATCCGATATTCTTTTTTTGGCCATTAAGAACTTTAATTGATATTGAAATAAATGTTATTCAAGCAATCACTCGTTGATAAGATCGATAGTTGTTATGTTATTGCATCTCACAATATACAATTTACTGTAAACCAGTTTCCTGGATAAACATTAATTGCGACAATAATTACCTGATTTGGGACTCATCTGCAAGTACAATTTGTAGAGTCTGACATGGCATCTTGATTCGTCTGCATTGGGGTAGCTTCGTGCACTCTTTTTGTTAACTCGTAGATGTTTAAGACCACCTTGGTTTGTTTTTGACATATCTTCTGTGTATTCTAGGTAATCAACACCATCTTTGGTTTTCAATTGGATTTGGCTGTTACAGTATCTCAAGGCCCGGTGTTCAGACCCACTTCTCAGCGCAAAGTGTTTACCATTGAGATAGAGTAGAGTTTTCAGCAGCACTTTGGCATTATGGTCCCCTAGTAACTTCCGTTGCCAAAACTTGTCCTCCTCGTCCGGTGTGAATGGTTCCGCTTGACGGGGTGTGTTCCCAACCCCACTGCGAGTAAGATTTTTCATTTTGCCATCCATTATCTGCCTGAAGTTTTCAAAGTCCGGATTTCTTAATATGTCATGGTTTCGCTTGCAACTTACCCTGATATGGGCTTGAATGCCCATGCACATACTTAGCAACGATTTGGCTGGGTATTCGGTGCCATCCACTTTCAGAACTTCACATACAAATCGTGACAGCCAGTGACTCAATTCCGTTGCCTTCATTACGTCTTAACTCCTGATGATCTCCTTCTCCCCTTCTTGATGAGTATTGTTCCGTGAGATAGCCCATGCATTAAAGGTATTCATGGCTCTTTAAAGTATTCTTTGGCTCCGCTGAGAGCGCCATTTCTTCCAAGTATTTATCATTTACAGGAGGTTTAAATCTACCTTGTTTTTCCATCGTAATTTTCTCCATTTCAAGTATGTCTTCGACTTCTTGTGAAGCTTCGAGAAGTTCGTCGTCAGACGTCATACCTAAACCTTGTTAACCTTAGAGTGCACTCAGTCACCCTCGTATGCACGAAAGCAAGCACTCATTGAACACGGGTCTGCACGTGACAAGCGTGTTGCGTTTGAGCGAAGTTGTTGCTATGTTCGGAAACAGAGTTCACTGAAGCGTTACACTGAGTCATTGTATGATATTGTCACAGTCTGATTAAAATCGACCTTCATCCGAGGAATAAAATTTGCAAAATAATAATATCTACCGGGATACGAACAGGTTCTGTAGATTCCTCGCCACAAGGTCTGAGAACATCCCGTATAGGCGTGTGTTCCGAACCAGTTTAGCGCAGCCAAAGCCCAGTCAAATAGCTGACCAATCACATCATAGTTTTTAAACGGTCGCTGTTTTGAAAGCATTTGGAACAGACAAAAGGATAGCTGTTCGCACCGAAAGCATTTGTTGGGCATCTTTTGATTGGCTACCTGAATTGCGCTCGAACAGGCTAGTCTACGGACTGTTTCCAGATGGTTTGGCGTGGAAACCTCCGAACGATATGAGTTCGTATCCCGTTAGATGCGCTATTTTGCACATTTTTTCCGCGGAATACCGTCGGTTTTAATCAGACTGGATATTGTCACTAATTTGTATTTAAAGTTATCAAAACTAGTTCTTTCATGTGGATAAAACTATCATCAAACACAGCCATGTGGTGTATGTGAAATAATGACCTCGACCTCGTGAATATCTGTGATAACCATCTCGCGTACCGCTCGATGGTTATCACAGATATTCACTCGGTCTGCGGTCATTATTATTTTAACCATAATAATGATAATTTGTCAATCTATATATGAAAATAAGATATGATAATGACTTTCATTTACTATGTCCTTCACAGTGACAGAAAGTCGCCTACTCTACATATAGTTCTAACCATAAAGCCTGATATCATAGTCAGCATGGTCATAGAAAGAAAAGGTATATATAACACATAACAAAAGGTTATAAATGACAGAAGCATACGTAAATGTTTCAATGAAGGAAATACTAATTTTAGAATTGTTTACATTATTTTAAGCTATGAATAGAAATCATTTGATACCGGCAAAGATGGGAATGTCCTGTACGTATTTCACATGTAGTAATCAAGTCGACCTTGTGTCAGTAAGTTTGACTGTCTGAATCGGGAAGATATCTCTTTATAGAGCAACATTCAGACCAACCTGATTTTGTCAGGTTTCACCATGGAATCATTCAATTGTCATAAAGAACAAAAACGTGAACTCCGTTGATTTGACTGAATTAATGAAGTGAATAATTCAGATGTCTTATCTAAATTCAACATGAACTCGACAGAAATAGAGTGTATGATATTTTCTTTTGTGTTTTGATGTTGACATTAGTATTTTTTCTATCATCTAAATGTTGGTGTTTAGCGAATCAACTTCCTACTAGTGGACGTAGAAAAGACTTACACAGGTTGTTCTTCACAATAAGCAATACAATTACCATAAATCAAATCAGCACATATCAAGATTTTATTCTCCTTCTCCTGCCAAGCTGGCATGTTCGTTGTGGTACTGACAACATGATAAACATTGTCCATTAATTAAATCTTTTGATTTAAATTCGAGAATATGAGAAAAATGCAAAAACCACGAGATTTTAATTAAGACACAGGTGGAAGACATTATATGGGACATTATATTATATTACATTACGACAATTGGAAAACAATGTTGACATACAACGTACTTTTAATACAATATAGGTAGATACTTTACAGTTATCCAGATTCCTCATACAAACACAAACATGTGAACTCTATCAATGTTCTCTGATATCGTAAATCGTATACACAGATCAGCCTTGTCAGATCAAAGGGTAGAACTAAAGTAGATGCAGTATTGCTTATATCTCACTTCCTGTCTGCAGACAAACTGACCATTCCAGCTCAGCCAAACCGAGTCCGGGTGCTGTTCCGATTTCCTCTCAGTGGGTCAAATTGGGAAGAGTGATACTTATGATTGACTCATTATTAAGTTCGTGATTACCTGTGCTGTTTTCGAGCAACATGGCAAACTTGTTTCTACGATAGATCATATATGTTAACGACGGTCTTGTATTTCGATGACTCCTTAGATAGAAGGCTCATGTTCCTAGCCTACACAACTAAATAGAAAGGTTAGTTAAACATATGACAATTAGTATGCCATGATGTCACTTGGGTGTGTGTGGATATGGGTGGGTGTGGATGGTGATTTATCATATTGTTGCTTGTGAAATACCATGACATCGATACTGAAAGGTTTATATATATATATATATATATATATATATATATATATATATATATATATATATATATATATATATATATATATATATATATATTATGTTATATTATTTACAGAACACGAAGATTAATTTTAAATTGTTTCATTGGTGCATTAGATTGATTTGCAAAATTTGCAAAAACGGTTTTAAAAAAAGGGAAGGTGATTTGTTTAAGTAACTGGAGGTTATCAACTGACCTGGAAATTAGATAAGGTTTTCTTTTCTATTGATTTATTTTCGAACTTTTTCGATAAAAAAAAACCAAGAAAATCTGTTTCGGATCTCTTAAATGGAAAAACATTTTTTCCTTTACTTGACAGTAAGCCATGTTTGTTTGAGCATATTGTACACTGTTACTCGATAGCCTTGCGATTTTTCTTGCCATAGAAACATTTATTTTCGAGAATACCTTAAGAAATCTCCAGAGAACTTGCCATAAAATCCAATGTGTAAACTTAAACACATTTGAATTCATTCAATTATACCATTTTTCACAAACAGGGCAGCATGTTCTTTAGATCGTTTTATGAATATGAAGTTTTATCGTAATAACGTGGATGTAAATGGGGTATGAAGACAATTGATGATATGGATTAACAATTTATTATAAATGATTATATGGGACATTATATTGCGACAATTGGAAAACAATGTTGAAAATGTCATTGTAATGATAATGCTTGACATGTAGAGATCGGTTCTTGTTAAATATTGCAAAAACATATTGTTATACTTATTCAAATGTAAATGAACGATTTCGTCACGACACAGAAAAAGTGTATTGTAATTACATTTGTTAATATGGAGGATTATGGTTGAAATAACACTTGTTTTCATTAACTTGTTTTACTTTTGATGTTTTATGTCATCCCAGAAATCACATGAACTTGTCTAGTACGGATTTAACTCCTGGTTTGTTTATAAAGCAGGCATCATAAGAACATCAGAGACACAGCAGGAGAATCAGCTTGGATGTGTCTGTCCTCTACAGAGAATGGACAAAGTTACAGATTTGATAATACCACAATTCTTCCTGTTCGAGACACTCCACAATGAAGCATGAGTGTTATGTAGCTGCTGACATGACATCTTGAGAGTCAATTGTCAAATTTTTTGAGTACTATTGACGGTATTCTTCGACATCAGTGAGACATTGATGCAGAACTTCGATGCGTGTATGTGTATACTGATGGCGAGGAGACTGAAATGAGCTTGCCGCATCACAAAACAGGTAGAGGAATGGGTTCATCCTTTGTATGATATTACTCTTTTGAAATAACTTAGTATCTATATCCTATCTGATGTTTCATTCCTACCTTTTATGTGGTTATTTAGTTCAACTGGAAAAGTGATTTAAAACTATTTGAAAGATATTTAGAATATGTACCATGTAGATGACATTGCCTTCTTCAACTGTTATTACTCATTCCTGATTATTGTTATTTGCCATCAGGCAACTAAATTAAAATGAAGCCAGATCCTGAATCTACGATTTAAGGCTTACGATCTTCCTACTAATGCTTATTGTGAGAATGCTTTCAAATACTTTACTGAGAAAATCAGTTGAGTTGTGTACACATGCAGAAAGTAACAGAGCCCATTCAGTTAGGTATTCAAAATGCAAATATTTTATTTCATAATAATACATTACGTAAGCCTTGACCTTGTCCCGGAAGGATAATTAAAACATTAGGAAGGATAATATAATATTGAATAGCTGTCACAGTAACAGATATTAAACACTCCTGTGGAAATATAAAGTGTTTCAAATTCTTGAGAGTGGATAATCAAAGATTACATTCATGGTAAACATAGTTTAAAATATGTTGTATTTGGATTTCCTGATATCAATTGATCGACAGCAGCAATGATGATATTTACAGTACAATTCAGAGGCTGATAATGGAATCGCTAAAAGCCTGCACAGTTAACTAGCATGTGTAGACACTTATGCAGCAAATAATTGACACATTCAGAAGTGAAGTCAGACAGATAATCGGTGTTTGACCTCCCGACCTCACAGGCCCATCCTCCCACAGTTGTTAGTCTAGGAAAACCTAATCATACAGTCAATACAGTGGATGTGACGCTATTAAACTAACTATGTTTCACGTTAACCAGCCTTTAGTTAACAGGATCATCTTCTCAGGTGCTTCGGTCAAAGTATCTGTGAGCTCAGTGCATGTGAATGATTGGTGTGTATCGAAGGAAGCTAAATCAAGTGAACTGTATAATAACCAGTAGTTAACCGAGATAGCAACACCCTGTTTTTAAACTCTGATGACACTCCAGTGTCTGCGTTAGTCAATGTCAGTGATTTTGTGAACACCAGGTAGATATACATTAACGTATTCTTTTTGAGTAGCGGACGGTATAGCCCAGTGGTTAGCGTGTTAGCGTCGGGGGTTCGAATCCCGCCACTGTTCTACACACAGTAAGGTTTGGGTGCAATGTTACACTGAATTTCAGTGAAGTAACACCCATGGTTCGCTTGTTTTAGCGGATGCTTGCAGGTTTCACCACAGTTTATAGCCACATGGTGGTGTCGGCTTTCTCCCTGCAACAATACTAACATCAGTGATATGAGTGAAATACTCTCGAAAACGGCGTTAAACCCAAAATCACCTCAGCTCACCTCTTATTAAGTAATTATAAGTATATGAAACGTATTCCACATGTGACAACATCAGTTCCACATGTAACAACACTGCTGTCGTGAAAGATTAAGAATAATAGTTAACCATATTTCACTTGTTATATAATCGAACAACTGTAGATATATACTTGTAACTGACTATTTTAATTGAAAGCTCTGCTTCATCGATGACTTCGATTGAGTTACAATTCAGATTGAATTAGGCTACATCCCATTTAGAATCGTTGTTCTGCATAATAAAAAGCTCCATGTCGATTGTCGATTTTGTTAAACTAATCCTGATATGACAAAAAAGAAGAAATGCTGTTAACCTTCATTGAGAAATTTACAAAATGTGTCACAACTGGCCCAAATATCTAATAACTGCACTGGCTTTTTATTACTTAGAGATGCCTCCATTGACAAGTTGTAAAATATTAACAAAACACAGGTGTAGTCAGTGAACAAACTCCTTGCATTTCTGACATTTATATGACATAAAACACTTAAAACCTATGCCAATCGCTCTGAAAAATAAGTTGAATGTAAGGTACTATCAACGTTTTTAAAACTGATTTTAAATTGAGTACAATGCATAACATTCCCAAGCTGTAAAAGGACAAGGCAGTGGATACCGTGTATATAATAAAATATCTCAAGACAATGGGTGTCATGTGTAAAAACATTCCCAACTTAGCAGCACACGACAGTGGATACCATTTAAAATACAACACATTAATATATTGACACAGTACTAAGACCCTTACTCCCTTGTACTTGATCTAATTGGAATAACTGAATGTCATTTCCGGTGGTCTCTGATACTGGTCTATATCCTAGTTTCTTTGCTAATCTTTTGGGATGAAATATAATATTTGCATTGTATGGAAAATATTCGTGTTGTACTTAATTGAGTTGCTTGAGTTTTAATGGCAAGTCTGTTCACACAGTAATGTAATGACAGAAAACAGGTCGGGTAACACTACATGGGAAAATATGATTTTTTAGTTTTGTGTTTTCACTGAAATTTGAATAGTATACACACTTACAATAACGACCACGGCTCTGTAATTTACATTAAACAAGCAATACATAAACAAAATATAAAAAAACAATGGTTCATATTGATGAAAGCAGAAAATAACAAAGTAACTATAACTTTATAGTAATGTTCACGTGTGCAGATTCTTCTGCAATTCCATGTTTCTAAAAAAACTCTAAACTTCAAACAGCAATGATTTTCGCACTCTAAAGGCGCCGTTCATGTTGAAATAATGTGTTCTCATGAAAAGTAAATATATATTTGCCAATGGTATATTGTTATAGACAACAAAGTGCGTTCAACTTACATCACATTTAAATGTAATCTCCTGCCATTAAGCTATAACAAAGGTAGATGGCAGTCAATTGATTATGTTTTACGTATATGTCCCATCTGCAACACTGTGATAGAGGACGAATATAATTTTACTCTTGTATGTCAATTCTACAAGGATTTGAGAATAACATTTATCCCGGAATATTTTTGGAAATCACTGTCTTTTCATAAATTTAAGGAATTATTGTGTACATCTTTGGAAAATATTATCAGATGTTTACAGTATTATATTTACCATGCACTTTAAAACTGCGTTTGTATATTGCTCAGAATATGTATTTTATATTGTATTTCTTGTATATGGGCCCTGGGCCTCATTTCAAATGAATTACTTTGTCTTGACTTTGACTACCAATGGTAAAAAACGAATGTACATGGTTAAGCCATGCGAGTTCATTCAGCAATGATTTTCCCAATTTAAAGGCGCTGTAGCACGTCGTTCATGTTGAAATAAAGTGTTCTCTCGAAAATTTCACCAATGTTAAATAACGAATGTACATGGTTCGGTTAAGCCATGAGATATCATTTCCTTTCGAGCGGCCATTTTAAGGTGTTCACAATGAAATTGCCGTCATCTGACTGATGTAACTTTATTCCTATTCTCTGAATAGAGTTGTAAATATGGCACCATGACGGCATGGTCAACCATCTTGCTGTCTGAACTCTCAAAATCGCATAAGACCTTTTAATTACCTCTCACAATGAAGAGTTCCACAAAATCGTCACTTTATATGTTGCACCAGTTTCTACCAATACGGATAACCGTTTTCTATGTACACGACTCACCAGGTCGTGTAATAAGATGTTTTATCCTCTAACGTAACAATATATCATAACACCTTTAATTTAAATGGCACATTTAAAAAAAGTAACGTGGTACAGCGCCTCTAATAGAGTCAGTGATCAAATATTTAAGATTGTTCTTAATTTTCCTGAATGATAGGTTGCCGTTAATATATTGTAGACATGGTATGGGAATGTACCAGATGCAGTAGTAGCTCTATTTTGTATTAACAAAGATATATTACTGTTTCGACCAAGGAGGATCGTTGTCTCGGCAAAGAATGAGCCGGAAATAAGCTTTGGCAAGACAGCATTGTTTATATAGTGGGAATCTCTGGATTGACATCATGAGTGTATATTCTATCATAATGAACCATAGCGACTTGAGTTATCTATATGATTTCCTAAATGTAAAAGAACTTAGAATATGAACACATAAGACTTTGGATAATGAAATAACAAATCCAAAGTCACGAATATGTAATGCTATTCTGCTTCACTTTGCTAAACTGCGATGAATGTATGATTGGGTCGTTTATACCATGTTTATGCTATTCTATTGATATATGTAAGACGTAAGACGATTCTGTAAGACAAAGCTGTAAGACAAAAATGAGCACCTGGCATAGTAAGCTTCAGTTTTCATAATATGGTCATATATTGATATTTGGTATAATCCTGTATAAGAGATAGGAATCCAGGCGCTCACAGCAATCAGCTTGTCACATCATATAGCAGACACCGGAACTGCCTTTCGTCTCCTCTGATATTACTCCTCTGAAGGTTAGCACCAGACCTATGTCCTGTCTGAAAATTAGGGTAACCTGTAATAACGCTACTTAGTTCACAGGAGAAGCTGTTTTACCATGAATCAATAATGAATACAATCTTCCTACACACTACTAATCATGGGTATAAAGCTGGATGGATGTGATGAAGACAATGTGTTATTAGTAGTGTACGCTGATGCTTGTCTGTGTGACAAGTAACTGGATGATTGTAACATTACTGATAAGGTAGCAGAACTAGATTTCTCATTCTTAGAGTTCTATATTATTAAAAGATAACACGTACATCACATCTTCAATATAAGATGCACATAAAACTGACTTTATCCTGAGTTGAGTTATGTATGTTATATGAAAAGGTAGATATAAATTTATGTTGAATTTACATATTTTACAAATAGCATAACTCATGTAATTTTTATCCAAACTATTATACAAATTACACTTATGGACAGTTTTAATAAGAGTGGGAGACATCGAGTCTAAAGTCTATGATCATATATTGAAAATTTATTTGTTTTGCCTTGTTAACATGGTCAGTGACCATTTTTATTTTACAGCACTTTCCACCTGATGTAAAAACATACTCCGAAGCATCCTTTAAACAAATTGTTTTTCAGAAAACATTGGTTTTGTTACATAAGAATGTACCTACAAGTGTTTCCTCCAGGTTATCATTATTCTTATAAGTTCTCTCAATGACTTTGAAATAAAAATATGTTAGATATTTTATACATGAAGTGGTCAGAATAATATTCTATACAGGTATTGAATGAATGTCTCACAATAGCTGTTGTCATACAAGAATACAATGTAGTCACAAAAAAGATTTATATTTATTTACTTAAAAAATGTTGCACACCAACAAAGCAGTTTTATCCTCACTCTATCATCAGGTGGATGACAGCATTATACAACTGCTGTGGTCCAGAATATATGTCGGAAGCCATGAAGCCAAACAAGCAACCGAAGAGGACACTCGTCTATCAGACTATCATATCATTCAAAATGATACACTGCAGGAGGAAACCCTTCTGCAGCAAAATAGTCGAGAAGATGTCCTGTATCACCTATCTATCACCACTGAACTCGAGACGAGCTTTCTTCACGTTATCATTCTTCTTATAACACAGGATAAAAGTGGTGGAATCATTTGCCAGATCCTTCCGGATTCTCCCCAATATTGGCGAGTCCGAAAGAATCCGGAGGAATCTGGGAGTAACCGGCAAGCGGATTCCACCACTTTTTGTCTTATGTAAGTTCTCTCTTTTGAAATAAGAATATTTGTGAAATATTTTATATATGAAGTCGTCAGAATAACATTCGATAAAGGCATTGAATGAATGTATCACAAAGCATGTTGTCACAAAAAAGACATAATTATATTTATTTCAAACATTGATCAATTTGTCAATGAAAAATTCATTGGTGTTTGAAATAAATAATGTAACAATGAAAAAAACTGACAAAAAGAGCACTCATTGTGATTCATGGATCTCATTTACAGTGAATTTTCACACACGAACATAGCAGTTTGCAGCATTAGAATACAAAACAGCTGCCACATTGATAACAGGCAGTTTATTCTTGTCCAACTCTCACTTTGAGAGATCCAGTTTAGTATGAGGACCTGTCTATGTAAAGCGTGACAATGTGAAGAGATAATATCAACATGGGAACCATACAATGCAGATAGAATGTTCAAAAGGAGTTCAATGGTTGCATACATCGCAGAAGAAAACCGCCACTTGATACTACTTGAACCTCAAGTTATACACCGTGTTGTTGTAATATCACTGTTGCATCCTGGGAATGATCACAGAATTTGAGGAGCCAAAAAAGGTAAAACAAACTTCTGGAATAACACACTGGTTCTCTGACAGTTAAAGTTGTTGATCTGATCATTTGTTTTTCTTTTGTATCACACTGAAGAACCCAGGCAGGCTATTTGACATAATAACAAAATACTTTAGATCCATCATTCACCATGTTTCTGTACAAACAAGTATATAGTTACACAAGTCTGCGCCCCAAGCTATAACGAACTCCATAAAACTTTCATTGGGCTGACAAATTCATTCTGTAATGATATTTGCTCACTCAATTTTAATTTTTCAGCTACACGGTTTCAATTTTTAAAAACAATTAACTAATTGTGGGAACCTTTGCTTTTTGTTGATTTTTATTGTGTTCATTTATGTAACAATATTTATGCCGTGAATTTAATTGTTGTTCTGAAAAAGGAAACACTCACAGATTTCTACAACTTAATTCTCAACAGGTACATTGCTTGTATAAGTTGTATCAATTTTGGTCAGAGCAAAGACCATAACATTTCCCCAGTTATCAACTTGATTATGGCCGGTGACTAAACTGTCATTTCCAAACAGATGCCGATAAATTGGTTACGACAGTGAATAAAAACTGAAAATATAAACCAGCTAACCGGGCTACCATCATTGTATTTTCACTAGCCATTGGGTACCGGGCTGGTGGTTATCTCGAACACTGCTCACACTTACTCGTTTTAGGTGATGTCCTTCTTTTGTTTTATTCTTGTCCACAAAAAAACTAATAATCAGTAAATAAAAAGAGTGTGTTAGGGCGTTCTCATTTACAATTGGGGTCTAATGATAGTTAATTCAACAGCTTGATAAGGAAACAAGGTTTAGACATATCTTACTCATTGCAACAATAGAGAAATTTTGGATTCATTCCTTGAACGTCTTATTCTTCCTGAACACATTGAAACTTGAATATTAATGCATACCGTATTGTTATAACTCGACGTTTAAGTGTGAATACCTGCTTCTGAGGGACGGCATCTAAAGGTTACTTGGAGTAAGAAGCTGCTTGTTTTATCCTAATCAATGGTAGAGAACTGGAGAGGTCTTCAAGATTGATGAGTGAATCTAGATTCTAGAATCTAGAGAGACGTGTTGGATCTCTCTGAAAATTAACACATCTGTTATTGTTGGATATCAATACTTAATGAAGATGCATTCACGTGGACTCGATGCTATCCGAGTCAATAAACGCTGCACACACAAACATGGCATTCTTATGAACAGTTGATAAGGTGTGGTGACCATTCTGTGAACGGTGCCAATAGATGAACAGATAAGGTGCCTTATACTGGTCTGTGTTTGCACATAGCATGGGCACCACTTGTTTATAGAAACAAAATACTAAATGATTTTTGATGGATACAGGAATGAATGGATATTCAAATTCTTGATTTATCTTTGATTCAGTTTCAAAGCATCGAGTGTAAACTAAATTGCCAGTGCAATCAGCATTGAGTGGAATGTATTAGACGGAAGTTCAGGTAGATTACAGCAGGATTGATGCTTTACAGTTCCAGTCGACACTAAGGAGATGCAAAGCTGTTTAATCAAAAGCCGGCCTAGGAAAGCTAATTGGTTCCATTAGTTTGTATCCATGAAGCGTATTATAAGAATAAAATCAACTGCGAAGTCAGATAGGCTGATGAAGCAACAATGTATTTTTGAGTGCCTTGGTAATTTGCTAAATTTCGTTGGGTAATGCATTAGTAATGTAGAGTTATGCTTAGTTAAGATTCACACCTTAATCATGATAAATACACGTTCATGCAGCAAAGGTCAATTCTCATTGAACAATGTATTAGCTACAAATACATAACACAAGATAAAGTTATGAATTCATCAAAATCGAAACGAAACTCCATCCTACCTGTATCGCACAAGACGGTGTCATAGCCTCTGTTAAATCTGAATCAGACTATTTCAGTCACAAAGTGTCCTCATAACGATAAATAACATTTTACAGTGAGAGGGCAGCATTGCTATGTGATTTATCTCTGAATCACACTCCAGTCTAATCAAGTGGCAGATTGCAACATAATTGGTTCCCTTGGCACCATTATAAAGAAACTGAGGCATGGATGGAGAGGTTTCTGAATACGGTTGCTGAACTACTCCACTATTTTCTTACAGACATGGGCGTCATAGAGAATATTAATTATCAAGGGGTGGTTTTCCTAATTATGTTGATGAATTCTTCATAACTGATAACTGATAACTGATAAACTTCATACATATCATGTAATATGACAGAAACTACGTTTTATAAGTATTATAATAATCAAATTCCCCTGCCGATGACGAGAAGGACGGTATTTCTCAGTTCTATTATTCGTATTATTACTTGACTTTGATAGTCAAAACATCAACGTTCAGGATGTATAACAAATGGATGCAACTTAGGGAATTTATAAATTTTCTATATTTACAACATATAGAATTAGTCATGCTTTGATCAAAGTCATAAACAGAAGTAGTATTTCATTGCAGTGATAAAACACAACTATACTAAGACAATCAGCTGATCGGAAATGAAGAAAAAGTATATGCGAAATACTCTTTTTATTCATGGTATTCTACATTTCAATACTGACTCCTAATATATGAAAACAAATTGATATGGATCCTTCAGTGGATTTAACATCTTCATGTTCATGGCAATCGTCGTCGTCATCATAAGTAGTTACCAGTAGTCGCAGAAGTAGAAGTATTATTAGAAGTAGCTAGTACTAGTAGTAGCAGTTTATCTGTCCTTTATTTGCGTACATTGCTATTTTTAGTACTTGGGTTAGAATCCCTCGGGGCAAATTGATATCCTTTAAAAGTCTGTTCATCATATGAAGTATTTCATGTGACAGCAGATTATTCGACAACCAACCATCTGTCGACTTCGATAGGATTTACATAAGCAATGTAATTGGCGGGTTTGAGTGGTAACACACAGCATTGATTACATCTGGGTTCGAATCATATGCTTGGGTGGTTGTAGACTCATGGAATACATATACAGAAGAAAGATTGACACATTCATTTGAGAATTTTGGGTTGCATACTTTATAGAGACTATCAAACGACATTCCATTTTATACCATATTTATGAAACACGTAATTAGTTTCGTATTTAACGAGTGATATGATACAATTCGCAAGTTTCATAAATATGGTATTAAACAGAACAGAGTTTAGTAATGTATTAAGTAATCGCTGATTTGAATTACGTTAAGTTGCTCACTTGTAAGTAGATCACTGACCTTGAGGGGTCATTAAATTTAACACTGACCAGATTTCGTCAGTACATGTAGGCCTCTTTCTTTGAAATTATCTCTTCCAAAAGATTTGATTCATTAGTGACTTTTTACTTTTGAGGGAGATACTAAAGTTTGACCAATGGACACACTTTGAAGAACGGAATTACTCACATTACAGCAACCATATATAATTCAATTCTCATTATAACAAAACATATTTTTGGAGACCAAGATACCAACATTTTATAAACATATATATCGAAAAGAAGCAAATGTTATCTGAATAACATTTGCTTTCTTAAACTGCTAGATAACATTTACTTTTACTGACACATTGTCTTCTCTTTCATCAGACAACTTTTGCTTGTTAAAACACGTGGGGGTGTTTAAATTGTTTCAAATGTATATCAGAACCACTTTTAAATCGTATTTTCTAAAATAGGGTATTCTACGTGATGTTCATTGATGATCACTCGGATCTACTCCATTTTTGGTCCTGGAGGATACCTTCCACAGTTCATTTGCTACTTTGTGAATAAAATATAAACAAGGTGAGTATAGTCTTCTGTCCAGGTTGACACCACTAATGTCACAATCTATGTCTGTGTATGGGGTTAGAAATATAAGGATGTTTCAATTAATGTACCCTCATGTTAAAAACATATATTTGCAATTGAAATTAAGTTTACAACGTTACTGATCTTATAATGGTACACATGATTGCTAGCTGACCACAGACTGACCAGTATGGAGGCTCCCCATAGCGCGTTGACGTTATCCTTTGTAAGAAACAGCATTGCCAAAAGGTCATTATAATTAAACTTTCAATTTTCCATATGAGCTTCAATGTGCTGACCCAATTCATGCTAACATGCTAACATGCATCGATTGACCTCATGACCTCAAAACAATTACTTTCACTACAAATAGTGTTCAAAATATTTCAATGAACAGACAGAAACGATTTCATACATTTACCTGTACATTGCTAAGTATAAAATAGAGAACCTAAAAGCACCAGTAAGAGTATTGATTTATGAGAGAGAGAGTGTCACTTTTACATAGCCGTCACAGTGTGCGGTATTAATAGCCTTCACAATGCATACACTGAATATTGTACTCATTTCATATCATTCTCAAGGTACCAATTCATTACCTTCAAAATGTACACAATTCATAAACGACACAATGTACCCAATTCATAAACGTTACAATGTATCCAACTCATAACCTTCAGACTGTACCCAATTCACAAATGCCACAAGGTACCAAATACTTATTCATAACCTTCACAATTTACCAATTTCTTAGATTATCCATCCTGGTTGGCTAGCCCATCCGTTGATTAACAGCGCCCGTAGTTGCTGAACTTGACTTCTAGCGATCAATGCGGATTATCAACTTCACATGTGAACAACGATGGTATGGAAGGTTCCATCTAAGATTCAAAGAAAAGGGACCAATGTGTTCACTGCAATATTCCGATTTTATTCATTTTAATGATTCACTTTCATTGTCAATAAATAAGAACAATGACATTGATCATCCATTATGTTTGTGTTAACAATACCACCAATTCCGATAAGAAGCAGTAATTTATTCGCATGTCACTGTTAAATGTCTTTATTGCATTGAAGTAAACCTTCCGATCATTTTACTGGGAGTTCAATAACCACTTGATACACTACATTATAGCAGTTATTCCCACGGGTAGTCACCAGAAAGCAACAACAGCATTATATTACTTTTTAAAAAATTCCTTCCCTTCAAGCACAAAAGTAAGATGTCACTGGTCAAATTCTTATTTCGAATATAAATAATTACTGTTTCTCAACTGGTTAACAAATATGCACTTTTTCAGCTTTTATATCTCTTCATGTTTTGAAATATTAATGTAAACTCCTTGAGCCAACCTTCTCTAATATATCTTGACAAAAACATAGACGTGGTCTTCTCCACTGTAAACACCTGAATGTGTTTCCACGTGAACAAGCAGATGATGTCGCTATGTTATTCTGCCGTCAATACCACGTGTCATGCACATTAATTAGAACAATATTCATAGCTGTCTATAGTAACTGTAGATGTTATTAGTTCATGTAGCGCACTGACGAGACCTTATCACGAGACAATAAAGCTTCGGTCAGTGGATACAGAGACATGCTGAAGCCCGGGAGAGTGAGTTGCTGGGACCAGGTCAGCGGAAAGGACAATAAAGCCTTTGTTCTATGTTGAAGTCGTCAGTTGGAACCTCCAACAAGAGTATCTCTAGGGAACCAGTGGTGCTGGAACACAAGACTTGATGAGTCTAAATCCATGGTGTTATCAATATTCCTATACAACCTCTAAGACACGGCACTGTAATGGTCATTGATAGTAAAGAAATACTGCGTTAATTAATTGGAGTTGCTAACCTCGGTTAACATTAACGTATTCCAGTCCGATGAACTGCAATCTTCATGAAAGAAATAAGCAGATATTGCTTAAATACGTCTTCAATTTGGAAGAAAGTTTCGATTTCATATATAAGGTAATTTCTTCTTAACACTCTTCGTTAGGTCTACCACTATATAAACTGAGGAATATAAGGAACGTCACCACAGAGTAAAAGACGAAATACTGTCTGTGATACATACATACATACAAGAATTGCTCAAAATGTGATAGTTTTATTTGTATTCTGTTCAAATCCACATGGGGTGTTGAAATAGTTTTTTCATTGTTTATTCAATTAAAAATGTTTTTAAAAATAGAAATCTATTTGATAAAATATGTAGTTGACATTTCTAACCAACTTTGATTTAAATTTATTGAAGCAAAATGTCTGTAGGACATCAACGTACAATTTAGAACACTGTCGTCTCTGTGATCCAAATCTTCATTGACGACAATATATGTACAGCTATGTCCATGTAATATTTCAATTTTCTTTTCTCTTACATGTCAATATTGTTGAACCCGTTTCCACATTGAATGCATCCTTACTCTTAAAGACACCTTCTAAACCCTTATCTATCCAAAGATACCATTGACAATACCAATAGGCATTTAATAGCCTTCACTTGGTATACATTTATAATGCTCATAAAGCCTTTTTATCCCATCGGTATGTAATACCATAGGACATATTCGTCACTCTGTCCGTCCGTAATCATTTCGTTTCCGGAGCAGAACTCGAAAACCGTTCATGATATCTGTCTGAAACTTCCCATGTGTATTACCCACCTACTGAAGTGGTGCCTTTTGATATTTTTAGATTTCTGAAAAAAACAATTCCTTTTCCACAGAAACGTGTTGAATTTTTACTTTGTTCAGAGACAGGTTCGTTTCCGGATCACAACTTCAAAACTCTTCATCCTATCTTCCTGAAACTTTGCATGTGCATTAACCAATAACTGGAGTGGTGCCTTTTGATATTTTCAGATTCTGAAATGGTTTGTTTTTCTGTTTCCATAGAAACGTGTTTGATTTGGACTTTGTTCAGAGATAGGTCTGTTTCCGGAGCAAAACCCTTCATCGTATCTGAAACTCAGCATATGTATTACCCACTAACTGAAGTAGAACATATATAATTATCTGTCTAAGATGTGTTTTACAAATTATGATGGACCGGTGGGATATGTCATCTTCTGATGACTCTTGTTTAACCTTAATAACTCTAGATTATACAAGTCACATTTATAATCAGCAGTCCTTATAATCACAAGTCCATTTATAGCGTTGCCTTATCCTAAGATGTACTGTGGAGTAAGGTTCAAACTGCTCTTGTGACACATGGTATGAAGGCTTTATTGCTATATACCAATACCAAAGAAAATTTGGAAATGTTTCCCACTTTGATGTGTTTGGGCTGTATTAATGCACGGTGGTGTCAAAGTGTGAGGAACAAGCGATTTCTGAGTTTTGGATGATGAATTGTTTTCAACCTGTCCATCCGTATGTCTGTTTGTATGAAAAATTTAACCTTGGCCATATATTTTGATTGGTTAGTGAAAGGCTTTTGATACTTCACATGTGCATCAATTGTGATGACACGTACCTTTCAGATGAGGTCAATATGTTTTACCTCGTGACCTTGACCATGGAACAAAAATGTTTTTTTCCAAAACTTTAACCTTAACTTTCACTTTTTATTGGTCTTTGATAGGCCTTTGATACATCCATTGTGATGAAACCTTTCATAAGTCATAATTCAATACATCTGTGGTATGTAACCAGATTCATTCATATGGGTCTTAGTTAATAAGCGTAATTATAACACCAACAAAGCAATGTTTGATTGAATATTAGTAGTAATATGCTAAGTTGCAGAACTAAAATTAGCTTTGGAAATAGTAGTAGCTGTAAAAGTAATAGTGATATGGAATCCTCCCAAACTTCTCTAAACTGTATGCGAAGTATTAAATTTATTAGTTAAAAGAGAGGTAGCTTCAAAATCAACATTCATTGTGTAAACAGATCTTTCCTTATCTATTTTGAAAATATAATGTCTCACACCTGCTTTTTAAACATTGATGATTTAAAAAAAAATAATTTCGACATTTTACTTCTAATCATGTGTTTCGTGCATACTGTTTGTGTTAATACTGCGATTATAGTAATTAGAAAAAATAAAAACAGGGTATACTGTCACAAGTTGATATCGCATCTTAGTGTCTACTGATGCACTGCATCTTAACAATGACACACTGTGTGGCAAATTGAAACAGCTCGATACAAGAATGCTTGTCAACAACTACTGTGTCTCCCTGTGACTGGTACCAGAGTAGTACCTCACATGGACGGCGACAAACATCCCATTCCAGCACTTAGTCTGAGAGGGATGTGAATAAACTCAAAAACGAGGTAATTGATTCCAGATCTAACCATCGCGGAGATTTCTTTAGTGGTGATGGGGAACACACAATATGAGTAATCCATGTTCTCGTACAAGAGAGGCTTTTCCCAGTTCCTTCCCACCTAAGTCTAAATGGCTCTGTCAAAGAGCAAGTTGTGTCCCGCCTTACAAATATTGTGGCGTTCCATGTATATGAACGTACCATTCCCTGTATCAATGATTTCATTATTGAGAGTAGAAACGCATTTAGAGAGTAGTTTTCCTCTAAACATTTCAAATAGTGTAACCCTTCACTCAGTATTGGTCAGGAGTCAAATTTGCATTGAGAAGCAAAGAAATTGATCAAGATCTCTGAAGACAATGTGTCATTCAACAAATTCCCTTCTCCATATTCCATATCATCTTTACTCTTAACTGATGGATATACTGCTGCCGTTATGATGTCCAAAACCAACTTGACTGGGTCTTGTCATTGATGATTTATTTGAAAGATAGATTGCTAGAAACGACATGGTTTTAATTGGAAATATGAGTTCAGAGGGAAGGAGACCTAAAAGTTTATGCATGTACACTGAGCTGACCCCTGCTGTTGATACTGCAAGAGTAATCAGAAAGAAGACCCAATGGTGATTGTGGAGACATGCTGTTAGAGCAGGCTGCTTTATGTCCAAATACTTTAAGACAGTTTATAACCTACATGGACTGTATAATCAAGTTAAGCTATACTCACAATAGCAGGTGGACTGACCCGTCCTGAGGTCAAATATCGATATTGGGTCTCCTGGACATGTATATTAGTTATTCCATTAGTGTATACACATGTTTATTCACTTCGCTGGATTTTACAGGTTCCACAATCGGCCTTCAGTCTCAGTCATTTGAAACACACTCATCATTCCTCACTGCGTAAACTATCTAAAGGATATGTCTTTTCTTCACTATGTTTATCGCATCGAGTGAGGTAGAAAGTTTATATTTTCAGGAAATGAGATAAAAATGTTATTGTCATGAAGTGACAGATATTCTATCTAGTATATATCTATATTTCTATTATATATGTTATCCCAGTGTCGTTTTCATGTTGAGCGGTCACCAGGAACATCTCTTCACCACAGTAACAATGTGACATCGTAATAAAATCCAGTACGTCCGTCTATTGTTTTATGAAATTAAATTATATAAGTTACTGGTAACAGTGAACATATAAGTTATTTTCACTGTAGCTTGATAGACAGTTTATTTCAAAGAAACCCCAGTATTTCATTGTTCGTTGTATCATAAATTTGAATATCGCTTGGAACTGATTGTAGGTATACATTGCCGTTTAATTCGAGTTGTGGTTCGTTTCAAAGACTCAAAGGGCGTAATATACAAATATTGTTTTTAATATCAATTCGATTAACATTCATTGTTAACACGATATTGTGATTGCCATGATCCTGATATTACAATCTCACGTTACCTCTTCTGTGCCAACGTGATGTGTTCTGTATTCCTTCTCATGATGTCCAATTGAATTTGTTGTGGTCAGATATTAGACAGTCACCAACATCTTCTCTATGTTTAAGAGCCGATGCAGGTCTCCAACGAGGCAAGTCTACAGTAAAAATGAACACATTTCAGAGGCTACCTTTTTATTTTCAATTTTCAATTTTTTAAAATTTTACAGAAAAATTAATTTTAGAGACTTAATGTTCTTCTTTTGACTCCCTCTCATCCACCCAAAATGAGGTATTAAATATGCAATATCTCATTGTAGTATTCAGTCTCTAAATGACCTGACGCCTTCTACTTCTCTGTACACGTGTGATTTATTTGGACATTGTACTTTTACAGTAAATTTACCTTGACGTCAGTCTGAACAAGGATTGTTAGTAGTAGTGGTAACGGATACTTTAGACTCAGCGCAATAACCAATCTTCATCATACAATCGATAGTGAAATCTAACAGATATGTACTAAGTGCAATCGAGGTGTTGCGATGTCAGTGTGCACATATTGATGCAAATTACAGGGTTCATGTACCAACCTGCTTGTCAATAAATAACCATGTTGGACAATACATGCTTGAATATTTTTACACTTTTAGCAAATATTGACTTCACCTAAAAACAATAATACATGTTAAAGAAAAAATAGCTGCGTTGAATAAATCTTATCAAACAATGCCAATGTTTGTGAGTTTTAAACATTTTTTAAAATAAAACAAATCACCTAAACTGATTAGTCCAGTATCCTAAAAATAAACTCGGTAAATTGACAAGGCTAATTATTTTCTAATGGGCAATTGAAACAATTCGAGTAAATATGTAAATAGTCACCGTGTTCAATCTCAACTGTTCATTGCATGTACAAAAATTAGGGGAATAATTTTGCCTCGATTTGTTTGAGTCACTAACAATTATATATATATATATATATATATATATATATATATATATATATATACGTATATATATAATTTGGATAGTAACCATCCTGCATTAACTAACAACTAACTAACAATTCATACTGTAGTGTTACTGTTAATATCATGTTTATATTACAGAGTGAGGAACCCTTTTTATATCATCTGAGACAAACATGGTACTTGTCACGAATTGACAGATATTCTAGCTATGATTTCATTCTTGAGCGCATTAAAGAAAAATCAATCGCAATAGTGACATTATGACTACATAAGACAATTACGTCAGACTATTGATTCATGATGTCACAGTCTTGAGCTTTAACCTTTGAGTAGTGCATATAATACTACAATTAGGTTGGTCGTATATCGGGTTAAATGTGTTATCTCTATCAGTTAAAATTCGGTAAAGCACATGCAACGTTATAATCAATCATCACATTATTCATGGAAGGTGTTTATGTACGTGTGTTTATAGAGATATACATTTCACCTTATCCTGCCATCTAATTGGCATATGTTTAACACAAGCTTTTAAGGATATTTCCTTTCAGAATTCTACGGATTTCTTTTGATTATAATTGCTCCACATTATGATTTAGATACGGTCCAAAGTAAGACAAATAGCGTAGCACCAAAAACATAGAATTCAAAAGTTTAATACATATTAAGTAATGTCTGTCATCATAATATCATTTTCATCACTCATGGATGATTTGGTATAAAACTTCCTGTCACTAATTAACTCGTTTAATAAAAAGTGGTGATAAAAAGTCGTTAAGTATCCTCTTTAAGTCAAGTCAATATCATGTTTGCAGAGTCTAGTTGATTAACTATCAATTAGCGTTACATGTTCCTGTTAACAACATAGATGTGAGTGTTGAATAAATATTGTTTTATGTACACTTCTGTAGTCATGTGATATTCTCCACTTTGCAATACATTTCTTCAACACCACGCAACAACTTCCACACATACAAGCTTCTACTGTAGATACTAAGTAAATCAGGTTACCTCAGTTCCGGATTGCTTTTCTAGATTAATTTATCTGTTGAAGTGCATCCTCGAGAGGTCACACATATAAGAAAGGCCTACTGAAATATTATAAGAAACTACTACATCAAAAGAAGTATACATATCACAGAGTTGTGTCATTGGCTTTATGGGCAACATGTGGAACAAATTAGCTTTCCTAAGTCTTCAATGATCTGCCGGCTTAAAAGCTTTACATCAAGTATCGACGTTAGCAAGCATCAATATTGTTATATCTTACACTTCCGTTTTATACACTGAATAATAAACACTTTAGTAGAAGTAGTAGAAGCAGTAGTAATAGTAGCAGTATCAGTAGCACATACATGTACTATTAGTAGTAGTGGTTTTGAAAATTATCTCTTTTTCTCTAAATGTATTTCTACACAAACACTTCGCTTTAGAACTATCTACCTGTAGCAACTTTGCAGGCCGAACCATATTTGTACTAGTGTCTCTCGAGCCTGAAGGCTAGGAAGACACTAGTACAAAGAAGGTACATTAGACGTTATTATGGAGAAGAATACAACTTATGATATTACATTATACAAATTAATCTGGAGCTATAGGAAATCGTGTCAATCTTAGTTTATTATGATACAGAGATATTGCACAGGAAGGGGCGATGGTATTAGTGAGCCACGTTCACTTGTTTGCTTTTATTCAGATTAGAAACACTCACGCTATGTATTTTCCTGTTTTTCAGTTCGAAAGTATTATACCTAACAAGAAATATGATTTGATTTACGAATAGTGTAACCCTTCACTCTGTACTGAAATTATCATTCAAAAGTTGTTAAATCGATTAAGGATCTAATATTGACGACAGTGCAAAATTGCTACCTAGCTCAGGATATCTCTTTACACTTTGAGGTAACTGCATTTCTTGTAATAACCTTTGATCAGGTTTCAACACGAATTTTAAGGTTTTACTACGACTGGAGGTTTTACCAACCGTCGAATGTTCACCTCATATAGCAGGTTAATTTTCAACATTTAGTAAGACCTGAAGTTTTACAATCTAGTTGACAATGCGGGAATCGAACCCGCAACCCTCCGATTTGTAGCCCAAGACTTGTCCCACTAGACCACAGAGGATTGGTGATCATGAGATGGTTGTTTGTTGGTATCTATTCTGCTCCGCTCACAATATTGGGATAGTTTATGTGCGCCTCAAACTTGGATCACAGGGCTTGAAACACTAACAGGATTGTTTTCATTTTTGTATTTAAAACGCATGGCGGTATATACGTCAAAGAAAACACTCGGGCCGGGTTTTGGTAGACATTTCAAACACCCCGGGTGGCGAAATGAAAAGTAAAACTTTGCAGGCTCGGTTTTACTTTTCATTTCTAGCCACCCTCAGGTGTTTGAAATGTCTACCAAAACCCGACCCTCGTGCTTTCTCCCTGACAAACCACTGCATGGACTATATAATCAGGTTACACTCTACTTACAATAGCGAGAGGACTGTCCCGTCCAGAAGGTCAGTCATCGATATTGGGTCTGCTAAACCTCCTGGACATATCAATTATTTACTGCATTAGTGTCTACACATGCTACCTAACTGAACTGCATTTTAGCAGGTCCCATTATCGGCCTTTCCGTATCCAGCCATTTTGTAATACATTATACTGACCATTAATCTTTCCATTAAACTGCATTTGCATTCCAACTTGAAACCGCATATTGCTAACCTTGCCGTTTGAATTAGAAATATTTAGAAAATTATACAAGCAAGCATTAATATGGAAAAAAAGTCACTTTTCAGAATACAAAAAGATGGTTCTTGTACTTTCTGCAAATAGTATCTCTCCGTGAGCTTAAGGTTTACTGGAAAGTGTCTGTGTCAAAAAGTGCTTGCAAATCTTCATCTCTTGTTATTTGTACTGAAACAGATTAAGCTGGCCTGATATCTGTAACCGATTCGACTCTTATCATTTGTGATTTATGTGGATTCGCTGCTCCAAACTACACGGTTTGCATTGGAAATACGACGTGCGAATTCAGGAGAAGGCAAGGGAAAATACGTTTATTCGTATACACTGAGCTGAACCGTGTTGATACTCTGGGATTAATCAGAAAGATGACGGACGTACTTCTGATTGAGTAGAGCTACTGTATGAAGCAGGTTGTATAATGTCCAGGGACTCCTTTAAGGCAGCAGTTGATAACCTTCCGAACCACTGCATGGACTGTATAATCTACTTACAATAGTGGGAGGACTGACTCGTCTAGAAGGTCAATCATTGATATTTGGTCTGCCCAACCTCCTGGACATATCAATTATTTACTGCATTAGTGTCTACACATACTACTTAACTGAACTGGATGTTAGCAGGTTCCATTATCGGCCTTTCCGTATCCAGCCATTTTGTATTGCATTATACTGACCATTAAGCTTTCCATTCACCTGCATTTGAATTCCAGCTTGAAGAAGCATTTTGCTTAGTTTTGCTGTTTGAATTGGAAACATTTAGCAAAGTATAAGGCAATCATTGATATTGGAATATCGTCACTTTAACAAAATATGAAAGGGTTAATGTACTTTTTGCAAATATTATCTCTCCTCGAGCTCAAGGTTTCCTGAGAAGGTATACAGACAATGCCTAAAAAAACAGGATGTCACGTGACCAGACACATCTAAACTCTCGAGTTAGCAGATTGATGGTTCTGTGGAGAATTTAATTTAATTGTTAATATATTACAAGACTCACTTACAAGTCTCCGGCGTTTACAAATGCATAACTCAGGCAATAATCACCTCAACATATTGTCCCTTGAACATTGCAGGTGTCAACATTAACCGTAAAGTTATTAGCAGTTTTACCATTATCTAGAGTCAATCCATCATTGGGATGCATGTCGTCGATAGGTTAACATAATGTGACTGATAACCTCTTCATCATGAAGACTAATGCTAAACTTGCATGTCAACTGCTCTTTTAGTTACCACATTAACAATTAAAGTGCGTAATGGATTCACAGGTTTAATATTCATGGAAATGTTATTGCAATTTAACGTCCCCATTATAGTCCCACAGTTCGCCTGTCTCAGATAATTATCGATTCATGACGTTAAATGCTAGGTCACATGGTTTTAGTAAAACACATGATGTAGCAGGTCTGGATCTTTCGTTAGTTGTATTAGTTTGTTTTGAAAACACCTTCCTTAGAAGGGATTTGGCCTTAGTCATGTTAAATATTGTTACATAGAACATTGCATTATTGATTTCAACTTTCATCTCTTATCCTTTTCTATGTCTATATCTGGTGAAACTGTGAATAGCAAAGTTGCCTGTTGTTCGCCAAGATAAAAGGTTGAGTACTGTGTAAAACTTTTCATGTGTGAAGTGAGTTTCAACAAGCAGTTTTCAAGACGTTTGTCTTCTATATTCATGTGCAAACACAACGTTGAACTCAGATTACCTTTATCAGATAACATGAGCAACAGAGAAATTAAATATCCCACATATGGCATGTGACATTTCTTAGTTTTCAGTTAACAGATCATTGCTGAAGAATACTTTTAAATATACGACTCGCTGTATCAGGTTCATAAATACAGGGCAATTAGTTAATACGTAGAAAACGCTAAAGCGCCCCATAAGACTGCAAAATATGCATCATTTACCATGATTAAATTGGATCCATTAGAGATAATGTAAACGTTTCCAGTGAAAGCAAATCAACATACCTTCTCAGATCTCCGCGACAAAGCTAGTTTACCAGGACCTGCACATTTGGTACACTTAATTTTACATATACGTATACCAATCCAATCCAAAATCCTTGAACTTTAATGTATGCACATGTGCATATACACAACATCATTTTATTCTTTCAATTTGTGTGACAAGCACGGTTCCACTTAAATTCAAGGTTTTACAACAATGTAACCCTCTATGGCCAAAATCAACCAATTGCCAAAGCAAAGAAATAACCAGTTATATTGAATAACAACAACCATAGTACATACAACGATATAAAAGTTATATCCGATTATCCAAATAACAAACAACAAGAAAATCAGAGAAAAAGATTTATGTAATCAATTCATTGAAAATCAGATAAACATGTACATAGGCTAAAACGTAGATATAAAGGGCTTTCGTCCTTCTTGAACAATGATGCGAAGCAGAAATAACCTTGGCTACATCTGTTGTTACTTCCGTAGTGTAATTGTCCTTCTCGCTCTGATGTATGCTTATAATGAGAAACCTACGTCATTCTGCAAGGCCAATGCATTCCTATTGTTACCTGAGGATATAAATTAATTAGCTCTGTTCCGTATGGAGTCATAGTAAAGGTTGCATTCACACAATTGATGATAATTAGTGACTGAAGTAGGATGTACTGTAACACTAATTTCCGCTGCCCTTAGATTCCAGTCCTATTAATGGTGGCATTCAAATGGGAAATCAAATCTAATTAGAGAAGCTGTGGTTCTTAACCTTGAACTTGATGTAGCATAAGCATAATAGATACATGTTACGAAATGATGTGATTCTTTTCACAATATCACTACACAAATTTAATTAACTGAAAATAGGCGTGTTTCTGGTGTAAAGTTACTGCATGAATTCAATACAATTGAGTCATTTCACATGCCTTGGCATTGTTTTAGAAGAATCACTCTTGCTTTTGAACTACAAATTGAATTTCGATAATCATGTGTATTTTGACGTTTTGTTTGTGTATCATGTTAAGATTTTTTGACGATATTTTGAACTGCGGCAAAAGTCATAGTTCAAGATTTTGAACGTCATGTGAAATTGGAAGTATATTTGAATGTATATCGACATTTTCATGCATGAAAGCAATTATTTGATAAAATAGTGGATCTATAATCTAGCGATGACCTAAACATCTTGTTCAAGAAGTCATTGTGGTTTCATGCATTAGGAAACAAGTCCCTATCGACCAAGATGCTGACAATACAGAATAGTATGCAATCATTTGTCTGTCGTGTCCTTGAGATGTACCTTAGCTCGATGAGAATACATAATATCATGGAACTGTAGGGTTTCTGATACAAGTCTCAATCCACCAACTTCCTCCTTAGACATGATTAACACAATACAGAATATCAACCAATTGAAAACTATATCTGTGAAGTTGTGTTATGTGAGAGTTGAGTGGAGTATGTTGGCAGTCCAGATTTATCTTACACAATTACTTTCCCCCATATTAAACATGCAACTATGCTGTTGTAGTTCCCAGCATGCGACGCACCACAGGAAGTAGTCGTACCCTTCAAGGAAGTAATCTTTGAATTGTCATGTAGATTATATTCATGATATACAGACCCAAGGCCCTCCATAGCTTGACTTGATGTTCTAGTCACACACATGTCAAACTGAAATGCTCTATGTTTTGTTGAGGGATGCAATATGTAAGCCACATCCTATCTATTTCACAACTTCAATCTATCACACATTCATGACTTTGTCCATTGAAACTGTTGTTAACGCTTTGCACATATATATAATTATATTTATGTTCTGTCATACATTTTGTATATATAGAGATAACGGTTAACGTTTTACAAACAATGATGGTAGTGTTAAGCCTCAAACAGATGGTAACGGGATAACTATAGATATAGACATGTCATGTATGCACAACTAAGGGAAGTTGGTTACATAAGAAGCATCTGTTGCAATGACGTTCGGAATGATACAAATAACCTTAAGAAATGTTTGAAATGTATATCGAGGTAACTTATGTTGGGGTTGGTCTAGTTTCCCTTAAGCCAATTAAGTGGTAAGTATGTCATCAACATCTTCATTATGACATTTACAAACGTTCTGTAAACATCATAAATATTCTCTAAAATCGTAGAGCACATATTCTGCTGGTTATTACATCACGTACATGTATCTGATATTACTTGTCAACAAGACATTTCACACAGGACAAAAAACGATGGAATCCGTTTGCCGGATCCTTCCGGATTCTCCAAAAATTGGCCGATCCTGTGGAATCCTAACACTTTTTGTCCTGTGTCAAGAACCATTCACTTGACTCTTCTCCATATCTTACACCAATGTGCTTCTTGGAAAGATGCATAACTCAGGCGATTTTAGTGACCTTTACATTGATTTCAAGATCAGAATGAAACTCAGAATGAGATTGTACATTTGAAAGATGAGAGACGCATTGCTGTAAATAATGAGAAACGTTTATGCTTTTCAAAGTGAGCAGATGTAATTATCAAGTTGAAAATAGTTATTTTACGTTCGGTTAATGTCCATTATACCTTTATGTTGTCTAATTATGTTAGTTTAATACTTATAACCTAATTATGATGACGTATTTCATTAGTCCAGAAAGAAATATCACTCAATGTCACCAGCATGTACCCAATCAGTTTTCTAGATTCAATCAGAGACTAACCATATAAAATTCATTACGTTAACGTCAGTGCTGTGGTTTGTTGTTTCTGATTGAGATGTATTAGCTGTTATACATCCACGATGCGTTTCCCCGATTCCCTCCTTCCATCTCAAAATGACGTATAATCAGACTCTGAAAAAAAATATTGAGTTCCTTTTTTTAATTATAAAAATATGGTTTCCAGAATCTAAGTGTTAGATAAGAATTGACGGCCAATTTGCAGAAAAATCAATGATAGTCTTTATCATTGCATTTGTTCTTAAATGATTGTGATGTGAATTGAACCAACAAGTTACAATCCATAACAACATAACACATGTTCATTTATATGCGATGATACATTTAAATCATTTCTCTAGAACAGCAATATTACGAGATACAATGTGTTTTCTTTTGTTCCACTTCTAGAGTCACTCAAGATTTAAACTCTTCTCCAGACAAACTCCTCCACCTCCTCTCTTCCTCCCCATCATCATAATCATTTTCATATGAACACTGCTATAGAGCTAGTATCTGGTCTGTCAACTCCTCATGAGCACTGGCAAAAGTAAAAAGTTGTAGATGTTTGTGTGTGTTTAGATTTCAATTAAAAATTAACAAATTATACTTTATACAGTGCTATTTGCTTTCCTGAAATGTTCTATTTTTCATTGTGTGTAAACTAAAATGTGTCAGACATAACGGTACACAGTACTTAAACATTTAGTCCCACTGATATTTTCAGATATTTTGTTTCCTTTTCATGCAACAGCCGAATGTTCAAAACCTTTAGAATCAGAGTATTTCGGATCCACCTTCTTATCGAAGTGAGATTTCTTGGTTTAATTAAGCCTTTTAGCTGTTAGTAGGAAGCTACCATAACCTAGTTGTTAAGAGGAGTGTTCACTGTCTGTCTTGGTTCAAACTTATTATGTTCTCATGTCCAACTCATTAATCATTGATTTGTCGTAATAAACTTCATTTTACATCCGCCTGTTTACTGGAAGGCTCCTGTTTGGTCCTCTTGAGTTCAAGAGTTCAAGTTCAAGAGCAGTAACTGTGGGTAAAGTAGTGAATTTAGTGACGTTATGGTATTGGCAACTAGGGAAAATGTTACATGACTGATTAAGTCAACAAAAGCAACAAATATCCGAGGCAAATGTGTTACCCTAACTCGTGTTGATATATTTGTTTTGAACAGAAGAAGATTTTCTGATTTTTTAAACTTGTTTCTTGAAAATGATTTGTTCTTTTATTAATATTGGTATGCATCACATAACTTAACTCGACCACTAAGGATAGTTTGGTTGAAATACCTGAAAACGTGTTGTTAGTTGAATTGGTTATTACATGGATAATAGAAATAAGTCTCATCCCCATAGTATCAACCTGCAACAATTCAATAGATCCATTCTGTTCTGGCGTTTACAAATCTAAATACTTTGAATCTCGATGCTCCATCCTCCTGCCTATTCTTATTTTCTTTTCTTATAGACAACAAGTATAGTTATTTTGCAAATGTCAAGGATTTCAAAAATGTTGATTAAACATGATTTCGATTTCAATAATAAATTCGTACATGTATGTTCGTTATGACTTTAGGGTATCTAAAGGCCAACCTTAAGTTAACTGTACTTTTGTAATTCGCATTTAATATAACATTTTCAACACCAATACGATGTATTCAGTGTAAGAACATTCTTTCCTTCTCATAAAACATTTGGATCAAGTTAACCTATTAAAGTAACTTCTTTTATTTACAAATGGATATATAAGGACTGGATTGATGTGTTCATCAGCTACCTACATCAGCAATGACCTTCAGCAGATACGTATATACAATAACAGATGAAAAAGCACAATCTGGTCATTGACATTAAAATGCTGAAGATGTAAACCCTTCTTTATCAAAAGCTTCTTGATAAAAGGTTTGCTACAATACTTCAACCAAGGTCAAAGACTCATTGACACAATCTCATTCAGCTATAATAAGATCTAAGAATCACTCATTCTGCAGAATATTGAATACAAGTCTTACATATCTTAGCATGTGCCAGAATAGAACTGATAGAACAGAACTCAGGCCAAGAAAATCGGCATATGAGGTACAACATGACAGTACAATATATAAAGATACATAGACTATATCAGATGTTAAGATGTCTGGCTGTGGTCCTTCTGGTGTGTTTCTTGCTGATGACAACACTGTTACGTTGATGTAGCATATGCAAATAAACGTCTTCATTGGCCGTGGTTCCCCGTGGTCTTCCACTTCTGATTCTGTTTGATGTCCGGCCAAAACTTCTCACCAGTTGCACTATAGTGATTGTGTAGTGGTTCCCTCTGCAACATCCCAATCGCACTCTCCCACTGATCATACGTCAAATGTGGCATTATTGTTTATGTATTTTAAAAAAGAATGCTAAGGAAGGATAATGTGGATAATGTAGACTTTATTCTAGCAGAAGTTCTTCTTGGTATAATTTCGACAGAAAGCTATTCCACCGAAAATTCATGCTACGCATTATCCACGACCCTCAGAAATGGTTGGTCCATTTGTGATGATATTTTTATATGGTGTCGAGTCATGATTTTAAGCATGCCTCCAAATTGTGTCAACATGTATAAAAATCAGTGTTCGCCTGTTAGTTTAGCTGGTAGTAAATGATATATAATATAAAAACAAAGACTTCATCGTAACAATCATCAGGTTGTCATAAGATTTGGATGTGCAGATTTTGTATTTATGCGTGCCAATTTAGTTATTTTGTTCATGATTTCAACAGGCTTTTAAATCAGATTCAGTGGCTGAGATATGGTAAACATTAAATTAAACATTGATGAGGTAGGTTTCTTCTGGTTTTTTTTTAAGTTAATTGTCAAATTACAGTATTTAAGTTTGTGGATGTACGAACGTTCCTTAAGTTTATCTATAAAATCATTAGTTTGCTACAAATTGTGAAAGTATAAACGTAATAACTATTTAGTCAAAGAGAGATATGGAGCTACACATGTTTCAGCTCATTCTAGCATTGAAGAGTGTACTGATAGAAATACATGACTGCTACTGACAACAAATTTAGTCATCCACTGCGGTAATCCAAAAGCATAAGTCATCGCATCCTATCAACGACGGTAGACACCAGAATACTGAAGTGACAGAAATTCTACAGCAAAAATGACAGCAATTAACCATTGAAATCAATAGCATATATCAACGAGACATGAATCATGTCATTGAGAACATCGTTCAATACACGTTATTGAAACGTGACTACAATGTTGATAGATATATTGTGGGGTTTTATCTGGTTTAATTCCCAATCGATATCAGGTAGATTAGGTAAATCACCTGAACTTATATAATCAATGATGACAGTTATAGTGGGAGATGTTTTAGCCCTTTAACAGATATTAATTTCACCCCATCCTAACATACTAATTGGCATATGTTTAACAAACACTTTTAAGGATATTTACTTTACAAATACGAGTCACTTTATCTAAATGCAAGTCCATGAAATCATACTGAACGCTCAATCATTGTTATATGTTGGATTGTGAGGTTTCCTCTGCTACTCCAAACCAATGATGGTAATAAAAAAGTCAAGTGACTGTCAAACTTTCAGTTGTGATATTATGGCAAGGGATCATAAAACACATTGGGGCAGTCTTTTAATACTGGAAAGGTAAAGCTAAAATATCCCCAGATAGGAAGTGAGATATTTCCAGATGCATCAAAAAGCTGAATCCTACACTTTGACCTGTCGGGTCTAAGACTCTAAGAGAGTCAGGCCCTTATCTGAGTGAACGATATACATATCATAGAACATTGTAGATAGATATGTAGCTCAGAGTAGTGTACATGGTTTCGAAATCAACGAATAAATCTAAACTTACACTTAAACATGGGATTCGATGTACAGACTTATAAACTCCTTTCCATTTAATACCATATTCATCAAACTCGTTAGTCGGTATCTACCTGGTGTGAAAGACGGTTAAATATCAATGAATGCGTGTCCTTATTGACACACATATTGTTGGGTTGAGTTAATATTTTAAATGGGATCATGTATAAATGCCTCACAAAGAAATAACGCTCACGTTGAGTGTTGTCACGTTCTCAATTTTTCAATACATCCCTACAACACAACATGTACGTTTGCATACAATCTTCTACAATAGGTACCATGTACAGGTAAGTCGGGTTGCTTCAGATCCGAGGTCAAGGTCTTTTTCGTCTATTTTGGAGTGTTCACACACATATGATGCTGACTGCTACATCAAAGGAGCGTGAAGATCAGATATTTCGTCAGATGCTAAATGGGTAAAAAATGTGGAACAAATTATCTTTCCTAAGCCGCAATGATCTTTCGGCTTAAAGAAGATTACATCAAGTATCAACGTTATTAAGCATCAAGATTGCTATAATCTACTTTCCTTTCCATCTTATACACTGACTTATAAACACATCAGTAGTAGTAGTAGTAGTAGTAGTAGTAGTAGTAGTAGCTTCAGCAGCAGCAGTGATATTCTACATTTTTAATTGTATTAGTTAAATGCCAAACGTCTATGCTTATGAAAAGCATTCAAAATCTATTTTCTCCGGCAACAGTATTTCAGTTTTTACACTGTTGAAGATGTGGTGACCTTTCTTTTGCGATTGAGTATAAATCCCGCCCTAAAAATACTGTTAATCTTTTCACACAATCGTTTTCTTGAGTAAAGTATCAATCAGAACATTGGATTTTCCAAAATAACCTTCCATAAGTTGGGGACGTTACATTATTGAGATAAGAAAAGCTCACAATCTGAAATATCATTCTTTAAGTTCGAAGGCAGCACACCTGACATTGTAGATCCGAATTATGCATTGCATATCCCTGCACTCTGTTCTAGACTAGAGTAAATGATCAATCTGAAGAAATCGTCATATATAATACCGACGACTATGTGAAATGGATCCGCTTGTCTTTGTACCGATTCAGGGTTATGCGTGAGTCCTGATGTCTGACTCCTGTAATTTGTGATTTATTTGTAGGATAGATTATCAGAAACCTCATAGTTTTAATTGTAAATATGAATCCTGATGGAAGGATATTACGTTTATCCATGTAGACCGAGCTGAACCATGTTGTTGACACTGTGAGATTAACCGGAAAGACGAACGTGCTCGTCATTGTAAAGTCTTACTGTTCACAGCAGGTTGTATAATGTCCAAGGACTCCTTTACGACAGTAGTTTATAACCTTCCGAACTACTGCATGGACTGTATAATCAAGTTAGATTCTACTTACAATAGAGAGAGGATTGACCAGATGGTCAAACATCGATATTGGATCTACGGCCGTCTTGGACATGGATATTATTTACTGAATTAGTGTCTATACATGCTGCTTAACTAAACTGGATTTTAGCAGGTTCCATTTTCGGCTTTCCAGTCTCGCAGCTAATTAGTATTTAATTATACTGACCTTTAATCCTACATTAAAACAGCACTTGAATTTCAGCTTGAAAATCAGTTAGTTAAGTTTTGAGTTATAGTTTAATGATTGTCTGGAATTTGTTCACTTTATGCTTCTTTTGCATCTAGTTTTGGCAGACAAATGACCACCTTATTGATATCTTCCGATCCGGTGTTCGACCTTCTATTTCAGACACATATACTATTTCGCTATTAAATCACAAAAATCAAACTTTCTTAACATATTGATTTATATTTGACATTGCTGACAATTCAATGATCAATGATATTGGAGATATGGATATTGACTCTAATAATAATATATAATACAGAAAATGACAAAATGATGAACATCTTTCCCTTCACGTGAACCTACATTTATCTTCTGATATACATGTTGACGACTCAACTCGACCCTTTTTAGAAACATTAAGCAACACAAGCAACTCTAATCATCAGGAATGTTAGGGTAAATTGAATGATATTATCACCCAAGACATAACAATTGGTTATTTAGCGACTAGTTCATTGAAATACAAATCCAGCAAATAAGCAAAATTTATGAAGATATGAGGGAAAATGTGTTGGTACTGATTTTTTTAACCTAAAATATCTTTTGTCCTTGGAGATGAACTACACTACAAACTTTAAAATTGATAAATAACATTTTGGATACCAAGCCGACATTCACACATCAAAGCATCTTTTATCATGCGTGATAAGAACCTGGACAAACATTGAACCCCCAGTTCTTTTTTAACGATAATTGAGGAAAAAAAAGTACAACCGTGATCTGTGAATTAATTTGACATTTATTTGTGTTCAATCTGGTCTTCTCGCTTTAAGTCAATACCATCAGCAGTGATTGTATTTGTCCATCAAGGCAAGTTTATTGAAATTGACCAATTCATGATTTTGTGAGTTTGAAGGTGCATACTACTTTAACGGGTGACCTAAGTCAGTTAGTAAACTGCCATCAACTTCACTTGAAAGAAGGACATTAATCACATAACAGGAACAAATATTGACTTACATTTTCCACTTTAATGGAAATGTGACCAAAAATACCAAATTATTGTAAAAGCCTTCATGCAAAGACAGTAAACATTATTTAAGTGTCTTTTGGTTTCAACACTGATATATAATTTGTTCACCTTAAATCACTGTCTGTTTCCCTGACACATTGTCTTCTTTCAAATTGGAACGATTTTGCTGTTTAAATAATTGGGTGTTGCTTAAGTAATTTCAAAGTGTATAGTATCTCTCATTGGGATTAAGGTTTATTGGGAAGGTATACATATTATGCCTAACAAACAAATACAGGATGTCACGTGACCAGGCAAATCTAAACGCTTCAGTCAGCAGATTGATGATCCTCTGGAGAACTCAATTAAATTGTTAATATATTACCAGACTTACTTACCAGTCCCTGGCGTTTACAAATGCAAAACTCAGACAATAATCAGTTCACCACATAGCCTCACGGGCATTGCAGGTGTCAACACTTTAGAATAAAGTAATAAGCAGTTTTACCATTATCTATAGTTAATCAATCATTGTGATGCATGTCCTTAATAGGTTAACATAAAGTGACTGATAAGCTCTTCATCTTGAAGTATAATGCTTAACTTGCATGCCAACTGCTCCTGTAGTCACAACATCAACAATTAAAGTTCGTAATGTATTCAAAGGTTTAGTATTCATCCATGTGCGATTGTAATTTAACGTCCCCATTATAATCCCAGAGTTCGCCTGTCTCTCATAATTATTTATTCATGACGTTATGGTAGGTCAGTACAGTAGCAGCACTGTCACTTCGTCAGTTAGAATTGTTTGTATGAAAACACCTGAATTAGATGAGTGTTATCTTGGGATATTTTCAATACTGTTAAGTGTAACATCGTATGTTCGACTTCAACTCCCATATCTTATCCTTTTCTTTTAGCCTTTTCATAAATAGGGTACCTGGTGAAATATTGAACAGTAGAGTTCAGATATAAAGGAGGGTACATTTAGAAACTATGAATAGCACAGTAGACTATTGTTTGCTCAGATATAAAGGAGGGTACATTTAGAAACTATGAATAGCACAGTAGACTATTGTTTGCTGCGATATAAAGGAGGGTACATTTAGAAACTATGAATAGCACAGTAGACTAGTGTTTGCTGCGATATAAATGAGGGTACATTTAGAAACTATGAATAGCACAGTAGACTATTGTTTGCTGCGATATAAAGGAGGGTACATTTAGAAACTATGAATAGCACAGTAGACTATTGTTTGCTGCGATATAAAGGAGGGTACATTTAGAAACTATGAATAGCACAGTAGACTATTGTTTGCTGCGATATAAAGGAGGGTACATTTAGAAACTATGAATAGCACAGTAGACTATTGTTTGCTGCGATATAAATGAGGGTACATTTAGAAACTATGAATAGCACAGTAGACTATTGTTTGCTGCGATATAAAGGAGGGTACATTTAGAAACTATGAATAGCACAGTAGACTATTGTTTGCTGCGATATAAAGGAGGGTACATTTAGAAACTATGAATAGCACAGTAGACTATTATTTGCTGCGATATAAAGGAGGGTACATTTAGAAACTATGAATAGCACAGTAGACTATTGTTTGCTGCGATATAAAGGAGGGTACATTTAGAAACTATGAATAGCACAGTAGACTATTGTTTGCTGCGATATAAAGGAGGGTACATTTAGAAACTATGAATAGCACAGTAGACTATTGTTTGCTCTGATATAAAGGAGGGTACATAAAGAAGCTGTGAATAGCACAGTTGTTGATCACCGAGATATAAATTGTGTACATGGTGAAACTATGAATGCTAATTATGCACTACCGAATACATACCGTTATAGTTATAGTTATTGGTTGATTAGGGAATGATATCAGTGGTGGTGTAAACTATGGAAGATTACCTCTCCATGTCTGATGATGAGAATATAACTGTGAGAGGCGGCCGTGCGAGGTCATCGATTTCCAATATCACTTTCCATATACTGACGTCTGTATCTCAAAGAATGAATACCCTTATTCACCTTCCAACTAATAATAGATTAATATGCTGATCACCGGCATCTCTCTCCATCGACAGTGCATCACAGGAGTGACATCGTAGGAATACGTTGCAGGAGAAAGATGCTAAATATACAGTGACAATAAATTGTTCCCTATAGTTTAAACTCATTCTGTGCTAATAGTAATATATGTATGTGTAACCAGTCCATGTTTTTTTCATCACAGTGGTCAAAGTAGTTTATGTCAAAACCCCTTATTAATTGAAACGTATTTAATTAATCAATTAATTAATTAATTAATGCACACATTTAAATCCAAGGAGTAATAACATTGTAACACTTCATTGACAAACCAAAACACATTTACCAAAGCAAAGAAATCAACAGATATGCTGGTATACAACAGTCCAGGTTTTAAACATAATGATCACAATGCTTTTTACAACAATGCTAAAGCTATATCAAACAATTAAACAGTACAAGTCAAATACGCAAATAGGAAACATTTATTTAATCCATTTATTGATAAATATGTACAACAACGTAAATATAAAAGGGCTTCCGTTCAACCTGAATAATGAAGCGAGGCAGAAAGCCCCTTGCCTACATCCGTTGCTAATTTTGGAACATAAGTGTCCTTCTAGGTGTGAAGCATGCTTAGTTTAAGACATTTACGTCATTCTACAAGGCCAGTGAATTCCCATTGTTACCTGAATTACATTAATCAGCTCTGAGTCATAGTAAAGGTTGCATTCACACAATTGATGATAATTAGTGACGGAAGGAGGATATACTGTAGCATTAATTTTCGCTGCCCTCTGGCAAATGGAAAATCAAAATCTAATTACTGAAACAGTGGTTCTTAACTCTGAACTTAATGTGATATAAACATAATCGATACATGATACGAAAGTGAGTTTTTTTCTCAATATCACCATACAAATTTAATTAATTCAATGAAAATAGACGAGTTTCTGTTTAAAAGTTATTGCACAAGGTCAGTACAATTGTACACTTCACATTCATTGACATTATTTTCATAGAATTAGTCTCGCTTTTGAACTACAAATTGAATTTCAAAAATCATATGTATTTTAATATCTTGTTTGTGCATCATGTTTCAATTATTTGATAACATTTGATATATAGGATCTTGAACTGCAGAAAAAGTCATAGTTCACTTTTTTTAAACTCATGTACAAAATTAAGTTTTGGTTGTGTAATACGTGTGATAATGATATATCAACTTTTTCAAGACCTGACAGCATTTATTGGATAAAATATTGGATCTATGATCAAGCAATATATAAATATCTACTTTTAGAAGTCTCTGTTGTCTTATGCATTGGAAACTAAGCTTATGTTGACCATGATGCAAACGAGGATGATATGTTTTGTTAAGGTCTTTCATGTCCTTGAGGTGTCCTTAGTTCGATGAGAATACATGATATTCTAGAACTATAGGGTTTCTGACACACGTGTCAATCCACCAACTTCCTCATTGGACATGATTAACACAAGATGAAATATCAACCAATTGAAAACTCTGTCTGTCAAGTTCTGTTCTGTGAGAGGAAGTGGATTATGTTGACAGTCTAGATTTATCTCACAGAATTACTTTCCCTCATTAAACACACACAACCATGTTGTTGAAGTCATACATAAACTACTTTGGATTTGTCTATTGAAACTGTTGTTAATGTCATGCACGCACTTAGCGAGTTTTATCACACAAATAGAGTGAGTGAGTGAGTGAGTGAGTTATTGCTTAACGCCGCTTCGGCAGTATTGCAGCCATTAGCGGCGAGAAATTTAAGTTAATTGATTAATTTAAAAATAATTGCAAAAGCAAAACGTAATGACACAAAGGCTGTAAAAAACATCAGCAAATTATCACAATTTGGTTAAAAACTGATTTAGAATAGTTAAAAAGTTACAATTTGTCGAAAAGATTTACAGCTTTTAAAAAGTCTAAAACACGATGTTCGCCAAATTGGCTAAAAACTTGAGATATAGCAATATCTGGATAAAAGGTTTCCCTTATGTGTCCCAACACTCACACAAGATGTGTTTAATTGTGAGGGGGCACTGGCAGGGAATACATACTTGGGGGTCTTCCCCCTTTAAAAGGTATGAATGGGTGATATGACTGTGTCAAATACGACATCGTCGTAGGACACAAGCTTCCTGTCGGGTAAAAGAAGAAAGACATTTAAAGCCTAAATGAGTTTGTAAATTATGAAGTCTGTTGTGTTGTTGTTGGTCCCATTGGGACCTCCACCGCTACTTAATGTAAATAGTGGAAATATGTTTGAGGTTTAATGCTGATTTAGCTGCTGCATCAGCTTTGTTATTACCTCTTATACCCATATGGCTAGGAAGCCAGCAGAAGACGATGTCGCATTGGAGACATGAATTATGAAGTTCTAAAATATCCCTAATAATTGGATGATCACTTTTACAATTTTTAATAGCCTGCAAGCAGGAAAGCGAGTCTGAAATAATAATGTAATTATTGGGAGTTGAGTTTTTAATGTGATGGACGGCCTTAAGGATGGCCTTAGCTTCTGCAGTAAAGATGCTGCTGCCATCAAGCAGCCTTGAAGCATATGTTGTTGAAGGAGTCATAGTTGCTGCTGCAACTGTGGGCCCATCCTTAGAACCGTCAGTGTAAATTGGTTTATAATCTGCGAACAAATCGCGTAGTTCAAAAAATGCCTGTTGAAATATTAATTGGTCTGTATTTGATTTTTTATGAGCAGATAGAGAGAGGTTGACACGGGGCCTGACCACCTGCTATAGAAGGTAATGACATCGTCATAGAAAAAGACATGGAATATACGCAAAACTAAAATAAGTTGATTACATAACAAACGTGTGCTGCTAACACTGTACAGCTTTGAAAAGCATATCAAAATAAGTAAAAGTCTATCATAATTAACTATGACTTTAACTATTAACTATCATTATGACATTTATCATAATTTTAGTGTTTCGGTTCTTTTCGGTTAGCACACGTATTCTGCAGTTTATTACATCACAAACATGTATCTGATATTACTTGTCAGCAAGACATCTCAAGAACCGTTCACTTGACTCTTCTCCATATCTAACATAAATTTGCTTCTAGAAAAGGTTAGAAAGAAACTTGAAATGTGTAAGTATGTGAAATTGTCAGTCCAATATCAATATAAGATTGATTCACTTGATGATCTTCCTATCTTAACACAAATATTCTCCGTGGAAAATGCACTGCACAGGCAGTATGTTGAAACGGTACATATAACAAAGTATTGCAATAATTAAAGAGAAAAGTGAGCAGATTTAATTATCAAGTTTTAAATAGTTCTTTTACGTTTGGTTAATGCCCATAATACCTTTATAGTGTATACTTATGTTAGTTTGATACTTATAACCTAATTATGTTGACGTATTTCATTAGTCCAGACAGAAATATCACTCAATGTCACCAGTATGTAACCAATCAGTTTTCTAAATTCAATCAGAAACTAACCATATAAAATATATTACGTTAACGTCAGTACTGTGTTGTGTTGTTTCTGATTGGGATGAATTAACAGTTATATCTTCAAGATGCAACCTCCGATTGATTCCTTCCATTTCTAAATGACGTAGTCTTACATTTGAACTCTGCAAAAATTAATTAGTTGTAACAAAATTAACTATTTTCAGTTCCCATTTCTCATAGGCTGCTTTTTAATTTTTGATAAAATACTGTTTCTAGAAACTAAGTGTTAGATTTGAAAGATTTGGAAATGCAATTGGCAGAAAGATTCACAATAATGTGAAAGTTACGATAATAACATTGGTTCTTTAATGGTTGCGATTTGATTGGACCCACGAGTGACAACCCATAAAAAACATAACATCTGGAGTCATTCCACGAATTAAACATTTCTAAAAAAACATTCATCCTCCTGCTCCACCCCCCCCCCCCCCCCCCCCCCCCCTCCCTCCTCCTTCCCATCATCATCATCATGTTCAAATAAAGCCTACTATAGCGCAAGTGAAAACGTTAATTAACACAGTTTGCACAGCGTTTTTTAAATTTATACCTCCATGAATGAAATAAATGTTGAAGTCAATTCTTATAAATAAATATACTTGTACCTGATGTTTTTGAAAAGATTTCATTGCTGCAAATATACAAATTTACAACAATTAAAGCTGCACTATTTTTGCGTCAAGATGTCCATTCAAATGGTCATTGGATTATTAGCCCGCCTACAACGCGTCCATCTGCCAATGAAAATCCACAAAGCAAGTAGCCATGAACCTCATGTCATGGGGGCGTGGCTAAATGTCATGTGACGTCACGAAATTAAGTTTATGCAGGTAAGAACTCAATCTCTGTGACAGTGTTCAGGGAATGAGGTCCTAGCAAAGCAATTGTTATTTATTTATTTATATATTGTTATACCCCCACCAGCATAAGCGTTGGCATATATTGTTCATTATGTCCGTCCTCCTGTCCCTCCCGTTAGTTTTCCGAGGCATATTTACATACAATACCCACCGCACTTGGTATACGTGTCAACCTTGATCCCTAGATGTGCCTTTTTGAGAGATAGAACTGTGGATATATTTTTTGTGGTTTCCATGAAAACATGGATATGACTTAAACTGTTGTTCTGTGAAGATTTCATTGCGATCCCTCCCAAACTCGGTAGTCATGTCAACAAAGATCCCGTGATTTGCCTTTTGTGGATTAGAACCTTTTGTGAATATAATTTGTTGTCGTTTAGATCGAAACATGACTTCAACAGGTGCTCTATAATGAAGTCCTTTGTGTGGACCATATCTCCCAAAATTATCATGCGCTCCCATCCACACTTGGTATACATGTAAACCATGAACTGTGATTTTTAGTTTGATGTGACTTTTACTAACTTAAGGTTTATTTGACCTTAGCAGGAAGAGTTAGTATGTGAGCTTAGCTCGCTTTACACATGTTTAGTATGTATTACTGAATACAACCCACGTTTTGATGTGGTTGTCATTGGTTTCCGTATTTAACGCACATTTGTGACTCATTCTCGATGTTCAAAAACTTGATGTTACAAGTTATGTCCAAAGAGCATTTGTTAGTTCAATAAATACTTAGACTCAAGTCAAATGTCAGCCCGAATAGAAACTCATTTCGAACCATCTATTTGATACTACTAGTTTATGAATAAAGTATATAAGTATGTTTGAGTAATTCTTACATAGATAATTAAACACATTACTGGGCAAAGACATTTTACAACTTTTCCATGATCACACGATAACAGTTATAAACATTAATTTAAGAAGTGAAAAACTTACAGAAGTTTATCTAAAGTTAAATATTCAAATTTATGATATATCCATATCAAATGGAGTTTATATATAATGAACATGAATATATAATTACGGTTTTGCAATTATCCCAGCCATCAGTACTTGTACAGTAAATGCATACGTCGTTTATAATACTTGCCTACGCATTAAGGAATTGATAGATTGATGACGTCAAAACAAGTGTATTGTATATCAAACCAAAACAACCAATTTAGTTCGCTAGTTTTATAAATTCGGAACTACAACTCTGGACTGGCTACGACATACTTTCATACTCGAACTCTAACATTTTCAGAATATTTGAATATTGTTGTGTTTTCTTATCAACAAAATATATATTTATTTATAATAAATGTTTATTTATTTCATCTATTCATCTGTCACGTTTGATACACACTTCATGTATGGGAGCGACATTTAGATAATCAAATGGCTTGTTTGCCAATTCCACCATTTATAACATTTAATAAACATTGTTAAAACACATCAAAGCAATAGTGTGTTTATAAGTTTTATATCCATGAAGAAAATATCTTCATTCCTCATAAGTCCCCTAGAATGCCACTTAAATATGTCTATAGTAGAGATTGTATTACTCAGTTACGGGTGACCTGTGTGAAGAGTGCAGAAACCATACATGTTATCCGAATTCGGGGCCTGCTCAGTTTGCGTTTACACCCCAAACAAGCATGAATCTTTTTGTATTTCCATGGCTTTTAGTAAATGTTTCTTATACAGATTCATGGTCCGAATATATTTCTCGCAGAAACTCCAAACAAGCATAAATAAACAGTTGATTGTGCGCATGATAGGCTTGAATATTGATTAATAAATTTGAGTTTATCAGACGATGTTTCTTACCACAGAGAAATTCATCAATCACACTTTAAAGTAGATTTGCGCAGCTTATCTCTGATGATTGCAATAGAACGGTAGACCTGATAAGCACTGAATTGGTGACCCGCTGTATTATCTGACTTATCTGAAGGTTTGTTGCTGAAAACTAATCTGTCATCATGGCTGGCGCGTCAAGCACCTTTTAAAAACAATATAGCAGATAAAAATCACAGATGTGGTTCAATAGAGTTCAATATGTAATATTTAGAGAATAACTAACGAGGTACGAGTGATTACGGCAAATATGCACGAGTCGAAATGATGTTCACAGTCGCGAGCCTTTGCGAGCGACTGAACATCATTTCGACGAGTGATTCAAACGCATCGATGTCAAACGCATCGACAGGTTTGATATCATTCTGCACGCTTTTTCTGATTCAGAAACAACGAGAATAGTGCATAGAGTTTCCATTATTTTCTTATGTTGTCTCTCGTTGATGATTATTAGATGCCTAATTATTTATGGATTGAACATTCTCGTGTTCGGAACTGTTCAAGTTTTACTCTGTTGGCAGCCATGTTTGTTTACAAACATCGACAATGTGAAACCGTTGAAATTATTTAAAATGATCGTCAATAACGTGTCAATTAAAGTTAAAATGACAATGTAGATAAATAAATATATTATAATTTCGAATACAGAACATGTAGATAAACTAAATATTTGTATATTCTTGATCTCTGTTTTTAAATTTAAAATCGAGATGTGTGACCGAGTTCGGCACGTTTTATTCATCAATGAAACAAGAAAGTAGTACCGTCAACCAATCGTCGTGTAATTCTCTGGCTACTGACCAATCAGCGTTGAGAATCACTAAAGAGCACATTTGCGAATATCACGAAAATAATCACCTGTTTATCCTAACCCGTTTGGGTAATATTAACACTTAACAAGTACGGCTTCTATACAAGGCCCTTGTTTGATTTTCAGGGGAAATATTCACTGTCGTATAATTTGTATTTGGGGATGAATATGCAGGTCGAGTAGGAATTTGATATTTTGTCACATATCAATTGAAATAAATGTCAAAATAGACCATGTCTCCTTAAGTTAGGACTTATTTATGACTTGACTTGCTGAAATACAAGTGTCACTATAGTTTGGCGTTTTACAAACTTTGTCAAACAATTAAACAGTGTCAATATGTTTGATGGGGGCTAGATGGGGTTCCCCATTAAACACATAACACAAAAGTGCGTCAACTAATTGGGTTAATTAATTTAGAATCTGATTTCACATTGTGCATATTGTCTGGTAAATAAGGCCGTAACCACACAGAAGTTTCGTCTTCAAAATAATACAATAAGACACGGGACATATTGACAAAACAATAATTATGCATTATCACAGTAGCACAGAATTCTTTTTCAAGAGACCATATATATGAACACGACTCATTGAATTATGTCATCTCGGTCAGACTACATTGTACTTTAAATCGGTTCAAAAAGCATGCCATTAGCGTACCAGATTACTCTGTATATCTGATTCATTACGAATACGCCATGTTAATGTTACACTCTACCTGATTCACTGTGTTCAATAAGGTCAGCTGATGTGGCATTGACACGGCCTTCAAGAGTATGTCACTTACATCATGGCCGCTAGTATTATTACAGGTGAAAGCGCGCTTCAACATTGTGGCTGTGCATGCTTCGAGCATCGACTGGAAACGGGGGTTGGTCAGCACTGAAATTTAGCGTAGCATTACACCAAAACCTTACTACAAAGTATTTCTCTTCAACAGACAAAGTTGCCACGCCCCTTGCAGGATTTAAACACCGAACCTTGTGACCCAAACCCGAACACGCTTACCCGTCCCCTCATTAAGATATGGGTACTATCAGAATCCATGGAACAACCATTGAGTAAAATCAATTTTGTAAGATAATACGAAATACAACACTGAACATAATTTAGAAAGTATTCTGTCAAACAATAGAACTTACAATTCGTCAATTCTTCTGAGAAAATCATCAGTTTTGAAACAGTTTGGCTATACTACTTTTAAAGATTTACATTTAAGATATTGAGATTTGCATTTTTAGAAGATTTTAATCATATTCCCCTTTCTAATCCGAAAGTAAAACTCGAGAATGTACATCCTACAAAAAGATAAAAAGTAAATTCTGAAATGTTTTTTTCTGGCGCAAGTATCAACAATTTCCTGAAGTAGATTATGTCCTCGAACAGACTAAAGAAAAGAATGTTACACTTCCTAAGAATAATGTTATGTTGGCAATCTAAGCTCTTTCAAAAATGATAACAAGAAAAAGTCAGATATTTAATTAAAACAGGATCTTTCCCAAATTTCTTTTGAAAAGAGTTTAAAAAGTTTAAAGGGAGATTATATGTATTCTATAGAAAACACGTATTATGAAATATTAATGTATGTAGAGAATATGTATTTTGATGAACAACACGCATTATGAAAGACAAGTGTATGTAGAGAATAATGTACTGGTTGACACTTTGTTGTTGAAATACCTATTCCGAACAATCAAAGGGATCCAGCTGATTTCTCCCTGTGAATAACATAATTTCTAAGCCTTCCCTGGTGTTTTCATTAGTTTCAGGATGGTTTTACTCTCACCAGAGGCAGTGTAGGATATGAGGTAAAGTCTGACCGGGAAGAAGATATTAACAAGTTTCCCAATTTAACACTGGATCCATGTCACCCAGAGTTCAGTGACTACATTACAGTTAAAGTAATACCTTTTGTGTTCAGGTTTATTTAAGTATAAGTGTTGAGCTGAATCCATTTTGGTTGGTGCCAATATCTGGCACTAGGTTGGTGTGCAGTTATTTAAGATGATTTTCATTGAAATCCGACGAACTCCATGCCGTCTTCTGTCTCAGTTATTTTTGTTTATATATTTTGTTTTGTTAAAGTTCCATTGATTTTCTTTCACATCTCATTTAGCTGTTATAAACTCTGAAATGCCACATCTGGATATTTAGGTTCAACTAATTTCAACCGACATGCATATTCATACCCTATCGCCAAGTATACCTGAAACTAAATCCCACAATTACACAGTAGCTATATGCCGTTTTCAACATTACCAACCCAGATTTATCTTTTTGTCCGTTGTAGATACATTTTCAAAATTATGTTTGAAGAATTGATGCGCTCAACCTGCTGTGTTGGTGTTCGATCAAAATCACTACTTTCACCTAAATGTTAGGCAACGGCGAGTGCTTGTCGCTAAAAGTTAAAACTTTTCGACATATGTGCCTCCAACATCATGCTCAAATTTATCTAATTATATCTATACTCAAACATTTTTTTCATAACAGCTTTCATAAGAAGGCGAATAGATCAGTGTATAAGTTGATATCAAACAAAATAAATTCCATATATCAAACCTACGTAAAATCGCTCTTTAGCGTCGTCGTAGTCTTTCAAAATCACAGATAAGAATAAAACCGATGCTAAAAATTGAAGAATGTTCATTCAGGGATTCATGATAAGAACATTTGAAAACCAATCAATTCTTCATAAAGAAGGGTATTATTGTCATGAGGAAATGGATTTTTAAAAATAACGGATAATTACATTCCAGAAGATTCAATAGTAGAGTAGGAAATTTTACGGATATAATCCATCACAACTGGAATACATATATATTTATATCGCGTTTATTGTGTAAAGATATCAATGATGATCAATACTTCAAACGGTTGCATGCCGACTGGTGTACATTGTATCATTGATGGATTTTGATTTGATGGAAATCAATGACCCATTCTCTCCCCATGGCTGCATTCAAGTTAGATGAACAATCAGTGACGTTGTTTCAAACTAGAAACATCACACCTATGACAGAAGGTACGTGAGAAGAAATGAATTGGGTAACTGTAAATGAGTAACCTGAGAATAAAGTGAATAAACAGTGTCGTTAAGTCCTGGTCCGTAGATGAAGTTAACGTTGGTGGAAAATGTATGTTTTCTTACACCATACACTGTGTACTGAAACGCGTCATCTGTAACAGAGGTTACTTGTGAGTAAATAACCTGACGCTCTGTACTGTGGCTATTGGTTATAAAGTACTACAAATGTTTCACATATTTTCCTTGAGTATCTTCACTGAAATGACAGTCTGAGTTGGTGTTGGACTAACCAAAACACTTGTATGTTTGTTATTGTTGAATGTCGCTTTTTCTATGAAATTTTACAGATTGTATACAGTGGTTTAAATAAATGTTATGCACACATGTTGTCGTAAAGAATTACAGATGGGATCCATTCTCGTCCATCACGCATAAGGATTGAAGAATGTACATTCAGGATAAGAACATTTGTTAACCAATCAATTTAATAAAGAAGGGTATTATTGTCATGACGAAATAAATTCTGAAAATTACCGGATATTCTTTGAATCGCATTCTGGAAGTTGTGATGGTAGAGTACAAGATGTAATGGGTAAAATCTAGTACATTGCAACTGGAAATATCGCATATATATCGTTTAGTGTGTATAAATATTGATTACGTTTCACGTTGCTAGATCATTACTACAAACTGCTTCATGCTTACTAGTGTACAATTAACCATTGATGGGTGAGGATTTTAGTTTGTTGGGATCCAACGGTTCCACCCCTACCAACAAATGTTACACTCGTTTTTATCCACGAAAACTCTGTTACAGGTGACTAGAAATAGAGCATTCTTGGCTGCATTTAAGTTAGTTGAACCAATCATTGACATTGTTTCAAACTAGAAACACCCCGCCCCCTCTTTAACACAGGTTAACGTTACGTGAGAAGAAATGACCTGAGTAACTTGTGTAGGGAGAAAATTTACACTATTGTGAAGTATTGTTCCACAACTAAAGTTTACGTTAGGAAAACATGTAGAATTTCTTATGTTGATTAGTTGATAAATATTTGCACTTTTTAATAAAATATGTCATCTGAAACAAAGATTATGTGAGAGTTATTAACCAGAAGCTGTGCACCATGGCTGCTGGTAATAAAGTAAAACAAATGTTTCACATATTTTATTTGAGTATCTACACTGAAACGACAGTCTGAGTTGGTGTCGGACTAACTGAAACACTTGCGTTCGTGTTATTTTTTAATGATTTGTTTTCACAGGTTTAAAGTTATAAACACGTGTCGTCCATTCTCGTCCATCACACATTTCCTGAGTGTCATTTCTGTATACCACACTATTGTCTTCATCTGTCAGCTACGCTCGATACACATAATTTAACATTAACGATTATTAATCTAACTCGTTGTGTGAAAACTGTTATTCAAATTCGAAATGGTATGGCTCGATTTCATGTACAAATGTACGGAAGGTCAAGACATTCAGCTGTCCAAATTGGGTATATAAAGAGGAATCAATATAATTGCAAATTCGAAAACGAAAAACAATATCATACTGATAATGTTCTATTTTTACCATGCACCAATGCCCTCAGCATGATTATACAACAGAGATTAACTTTCTGTACTAATCAAGTTTGAGAAACTTAATACGTTCATGTAATTAGTTATAAGTAATCATAATACAGCATAATACTATCGATGTTAGCTCAATGACGTTCTCTATAGAACAATTTACTTGATTCAGAGTCTCCCATACCATCGTTATATATAATAATAATAATAATAATGCATAGCTCTTCTATAGCGCAAAATCTCCATCTGGACTCAGTGCGCTTTCACAGTTCACAAATGACAAGTTCTACTGGTAAGCCATTAGAAATATCACCTGAACCAATGTAAATTAATAAGTAATACTATGATCGATGCTCAAGAGTAGCGCTTATCACAGAAATGATGTTGTATCTGCATGGTGTGGTGTGATCCTAGATTCGTTATTCTCTAAAACACACACGATGGCAAATGAGCAAGTTTCCTAAATAGTTGAAGTTACATCCCATTTAGACCTCATTTCCCGTAGCAACCATTCATAAAATTGTCTTATTCATTATCAATATTTCGTCCAAACAGCCTTTATATCTGATACACGGACACTTTCAAAACCTATTTTAAGTAAGATCAGTTACGTTTTATCAACGACAATGACATAAACATTAAGCTAAACATTTGATTGACTAAAATCAAGACGAAAGAAAACGATGTAATACTAAGTACGTTGGGACAAAAATACTTGAATCAATTGATTGACATCTGCCAACAAATGAACGAGAAAGAATAGCCCCAACAAATAAACACGAATTTGATATATTTTCTACCACGAATTCACAACAACTGTAACAGTCAGAAAATTATGTTAGAATTGATAAATAAAGTAGTTTGAACCATAGAAAATAATAAACAATTAAGAAAATATGCAACATAAACTATCTTTAAGAATATTCAATAAGAATGTTCAAGTTCGTTAGTTCAAGTGAGAATCACGTGCTAAAATCGCCCAGGTTACACATCCGTAGTACTACACACTTCATTCTTACACTACAGAAGGGGCCACAAAAAGGTTAAGGCATTTTACATTGTGTAAAAACTGTTCATTTTTCATGTTATTTCACTCGGAATAAGTGGGATGGAAGTCAGTTTCTATCATAATTTCGGGAAATAGCAGGACAGGTGTCCTCGAGCCCCGTCCTCGGGCAAAGGCCTCGAACTGGGGCCTCTCAGACAAACTGTCCTGTTATATCCCGAAACAACTCGGAAACTATGTTAGTAACTATTACTGTACATACTGTACATACATTGTCTACTATTGATACATAAACAGCAGGTTATGCTTGATCTACTACTTATGGACATTTCTGTATTTTTCCTGTATCACTGATTAATTGTATTAACTTTAAGTCGATCGTGCGCAGGGACATGGACATCTTCTTGTTCTCAAATTTGAGGAAGAAACTCATCACCGTGACATTATATTAGAAGTGTTCGTGCAACTGTAAGGAATGGGCATGTAACTAGATTAAGCATAAACCTCATACACTGACCTACTAATTCCTGATGAATTATGTGGACACAATAGTGATTGTACACATTGCCAAAATATTGACATTTATGAATTAATCACGTATGACTGATTAATTATTTTAACATAAAGTCGAGGAAACCAGTAAGATTGACAGTCTGTCTTGTTCTTCTATTTGTGGGAGAAACTCATCCTCATCAACGGGGCATGTTAGTAGTAGGAGTTTTCTGTATCTGTAAGGAGTGGGCGTATAACTAGATTACACATACACCTCATACACTGACCTACTAGTTCCTGATTAATTATGTGGAAGGATTACTGATGGTACATATTTCCAAAATATACAAAAGCCCCGCAATTTATTTTCCGAAGGCTTTGTCAGTAATTCAGACAAGTTGTCATAAAGAAAAGGAACACTCTTTGAACCAGTCAAGAGTGACTTGAGTGGAGTGACTCTGACCTGTCCGTTGACAAATTTGTCCTTATTTTATTTTCTTAGCTGCTTTTGACTGCAGTAATGATATGTTAAGATGTTTAGATGATTAGATCAGCGAGATTTCTCTCTAAAGGGGATAATACAACATGTTATATTTTGGTTAAATGAAAATTGAGAGATGTATATGGAGAACACATACCAGTGACGTTGAACCTTTCGTTTAACCCTCGTAATAGGTTTACACATCCGTAATTCTACTGCAAAATGAATTTGATAAACACAATTATCATTCTTGATATTAATCATTTTGAAACATGTTCTTGAAGATTACAATCCTCGTGCCAACAAAAAGCAAATATTTCTCAGGTTCTAATGTGAATAATTGTTATTTTTGTTTTAAAGTTAAACAAACATACAATATTGCCATAAAGTGTGATGCAAAAAGGACTGAAGTCATATCTTGTTTGACTATGATGGCACAATGTAAACGCCGTGGTCGCAGTGCTATGCGTTACATTTTAACAATGTTACAGCAGACATTGATAACAAAACAAAACGTTAATTTCGGTTCGATGCTTTCATTTGTTTTAATCAAACTCGCTTTCGTTCCATAGATTTCAAAACATTCATTCATTAAATGCAAATTGAAATCAAACATTACGATAACATTCACTCTTTTAATGAAGACTATATATAAACTGACTTGCAAAAGAAACGCCACCAGAATACAAAAGGTTATTATTTTTCGAGGAACGAAGCCTACCGATTGAAAACACTTTAAACATGTCTTCTAAATGTAACCTGTACATTCACTGTACGCAAATGAAAGTTTTCGTCGTAATTTTCGAGAAAAATGAACTTATTGGTCAAAACTTTCAGTTGGTGTACAAAGGTAACCAAATGAAATTTGGGTACAAAACATCAACAGAATGATAGTTTTGCATTAAAATATTCGATTGCAAGCGACGAACATGGCTTTTTAAAGTGCTACAGAAAAAAAGAGAGAACAATTTGAATCCTACAGATTGGAGCGACGCTTAACCAAGTTGCCTAATCATGGATTGCACCCAGTGTACAATAGCCAGACTCGCTAAATTTTACAGACGAACTAGTAACATTGCGTACAAGCCACGTAGTGGAAAACCAAAGTTATCCACGCCGTAGAAAGACTGATCTGCTGACTTGTCACCCATTGAACAACTTTTGCAATTCCAACCTCGGCCATTAACAATAGAGACTTGGCCTTTTCCTCATGTGTTTGTAAGCCTTCTTATACCATTAAGCTTAAAATATCGTTATTCTATTCAATGCTCTAAAAAACCTGATGATCGAAAACTGGACAATTGAGCCTTTACGTCACGTCAATTAATGGTTATTTTTACTGAAAGATCCTTCCAAATGTATGTATTTTCGATACATAATATTATAATATGAGTTTGTTTGATTTTGGATAAAAACTGTTTTGGTTGCGTTTCTTTTGCAAGTCAGTTTATATCAAATGCAACAAAGTTTGTTAATTTCTATGTAGAAACACCACAGTTCTTTTTTCTTAAGTCATTCAACATACATGTATACACAGACTGCTTGCCAGGTATATAATGGTCTTTATACCAATCAATAAAAACGTGCATTAGTGTTGACTGTTTTAGTCGGATTCAAACTAATCTATATTCAAAGTACTTCATTAATTATTCCTTCCCTTTGATTCTTAGGCAATATTTATATTAGATGTTCTACTTGATATATAATCACAGCATTAATATCCGAAAAATTGGAAGTCAGTCTCCATCTGAATTTTAAAACCTCAAACTATTTCTTTATTTGCTAGGTCTTTTGATACAATAGTTTTTGGCTTATATGGCTTTATGTTATGAAAAGTAAGAGAGTTTGAAAGGAAAGAGAAGTGAAATACTCATGAGCAGCAAGATATACTGATATAACGACATGTGTGTTGTGTACGTTCACAACGTTTGGGATAATATGCTACCTTCATGATCAGGTTGACTGTAAATAATACGTGAGATACGTGATGCATACATACACTGACCAACAACAAGTATGACGTAGTTACAGTGAATCACAGGACAAAAAGTGGTGGAATCTGATTGCCGCGTCCTTCCGGATTCTCTGAAAATAAGCGGATCCTGTGAAACCGAAAGAATCCGACAAGAATTGCGGCAAGCGCATTCCACCACCTTTTGTCCTGTGAATAGTATACATGTGGGAGTGCGGTATAAGCTGAAAATAACCAAGTTAATAAACTGTAGATAAAAACAAATACAGTTGATTGTTAAAAGACATAAGCCAATGGTGGCCAAGAAACGGCTGTATTGGAGTATTGGATATACAAAGATTAGTGTTGATTGGAAAAGAAAAAAACACTATTTGGTTTGGATGTGGTGATGCTGACTCATGGATTTCCTGCGACCGGAGGTTAGTAGTGAATAAATGGATATTTGGAAGGGTTTCCCCTGATTTGCCCTCAACGTGAGATACTGGGATGTGAAGGCACATGGCAGGTAGACATATTAATCACAGTTTATTGTGGCTTGTTGCCTTCGTATGTGCATAGCTTCCAAAAGTTTTCTTTGAGGATTGTTTGACCAAAAAGACTTTCCTTTTTTTAACGATATCCACGGTACATTTGTATCTATTACTTTTGTTACTATGGTTAATGCATACAATGAAAGTGTTATATATATACTACAATTTCTACAATAGAAACATTTAAATAATTTATACTGAAACCATAAATGTATATTACATGTACAGACTGTATATGGTTTCAATGTCTCAATACAAAACTGCTGGTTTCCATTTCCTTATCTTTTAATTTTCGTTTTGAAGTAGTAGACATATTGTCATTTAAAATAAGTACAATAAACTAAGTAACCAACCGATTCGAAAGACACACAACATTTATCACCTCCATCTTTTAATTATTCCTCATTACAACAATATTATTATGTGACATATCAAGACTGGGGTGACCTCAGAAACCAATGACGAAGAATTATCTCTCACCACTGAGATAACCAGGAAAGAATAATTAAACACAAATTGGTAATTACAGAAATGACCATAGATCTAGTCCTGTAGATAATCAAATGCTACTTTCACGATTAAAACCCAACTTATAATATATTTTACATGTAAGAGCCCTCTGGAATTGATTTAAATATTGAGACATGATAAAAAAAAAACCTTGTGGCATTGAACATACATATTGCTGCCACAAACTTTCTGATAAACGTTCTGAACATATTTTCCCGATGAATTTTCCATGTAATTTAGTCTCAAAGCTGTCTCCACTGACAATTCACTCAATGTGGTTTTTAACCTTTTTGGAATAACACTTTCTGCAAAAGTGAAAATTCTTGTACTTTTTCCACAAGGGACTCGTCCCGAAACATTACAAGAACTTGTACTATTGCAATTTGTACTATTCCCAGATTTTGATATACTATACCTATACCATATAACATCATTATTGTAAACGAAGAGATGAATACTTTTATTACGAGCATTATAAGTTTTACGATGACGATATATAGAGTAAATCTTTAATGGTTATCTAACTATTGTATAATTGTTGTGATTTGGAATGTCAAATGTATTAAGTAGCATCATGATGACAGTCCTTAATATTGAAAACTTTGAGTATAAATTCTAATGATATCAAAACTTCTCGAAGTCGGTTATGTATATCAATTAATAACCATTATTCCAGACATTTCCTTCCATATAATGATGATCATCTTGTGATACTCCTGTTGTGATCTTTCTATTAAAATGATCCTATTGTGTTAACATGATATCTGAAATATAGGGTTTATTAATACATTCATGTTCTGAAAGTTTCATTATGAAGACTTGTTGGAAGATGTATAACTAATGAATTTGATATTTTCATCATTGAAATACACCGTTTATCAAGCAACAGTGGTGCTATCTAATATCTTAGATGAAATAATCTTTGAATCATACAATATCACTAAAATACATAACAAATAGATTACTGAATGGACTTATCTCGCGATAAAAAGTTGAACCACAGTGAAATATGAACTCTACCCACGCCTCCCCGTGAAATAAACCCGATGCAAAAACAAAACTGTTTGTCTTTCCTTGTAAAGTAATATATTTGTAATAGTCCATGCTGTTAAAGACAGAATGATAAACATAAACAAAGGGAAACAGTCAACAAACACTGATTAGTCTGAAAGCCTCTGCCTCCAGGAGTCGACTCTGGTAGGGGTCAAGGGTTATTGTACCCATCTCCAACTGCTTTCTTTCTAACTCCGACTAGATTCCTTCTTCTGAAACAGTCAACAAGTCCCAATTAGTCTGAAAGTCTCTGCCTCTGGGAATCAGCTCTGGGAGGGGTCAGAGGTCATTGTACCAATCTCAAACTGCTTCTGTACTAATTAGATCCCTTGAAACAGTCAGCATGTGCTAATTAGTCTGTGCGGACTTAGAGGTCATCTCTGGAACAGGTGAAGGGTCATTGTGACCATTTCCAATTGCTTTCCTACATACTCTGAACAGTTAACAAGCGCCAATTAGCCTGTCATTTATTTATGCATGTATTTGTTTATCTGAAGTCTACAAGGAGCTCAACACCGAAATGCCCTTTTTGTTCAAAGCCGGAAAGAAATTCAAAGACAAGATTATGTTATTTCTCGAACATGTGACAAGTCGGTCGTTCTTTCGGAGGCCATCCGTTTTAAGAGAATACAATACATTTGGTGGTTCATTTTGTAAATGTTTTATGCAATGGACACTTGCTCAATCAGTTCAACATTGAAGAAGTACTGTAAGTCCTTGGTCCAGGATTTTCACACAGGAATGAAATCTGCCTTCCGGATCCTAGGGAATCCGAAAAAGGACCCGGAAGAAAGATTCCACCCAATTTCGTCCTGTGTCAGTATGAGAGTGATTAAGTTAAACACTAAGCATATACTTAATAAGATATGTTTCCCGACTTATTTTTCGAACCATTTCTCTTCCTTTTTCCTACTGAAGGTAGAACCATACACAATGCATCAATATAAATCACTTGAGAACATAGGGCATTGTTTCATTGATACACATTTGCTGAAACAAAAATAAGTGAAAGCCTTTATTGAAAGTGGTAGATGTCCAAAAAGTCTAATGCCATTCCAAAACATTTTATTCAGAACCACTGATTAACCCAATCAGATTCCCATTATAACTTTATCCCATTCACCACTAAGAAGCCTGAACGCTAATACGTTTGCATGCCTAATTTTAGGCTTGTAGGGGTGAAAGGATTGAGTAACTACTGTCAGCATTATAGTGTAGGTACATTCTAATCAATTTGTAGAAACCGAAACAATTAATGGCTACTCCGTTGACCATTGGCTGTGCCAAGATGTCCGCCTCTGATGTGAAGTGAACTGATACTGATACTCTCACGACTGACACAGGACAAAAGGTGGTGTGACAGCAATCAAACAAAGATCATTAGCCGTTCCCTTGTCAAAACTAAAATATCATCAAATAGAAATAATAAAATTGAGTATGATTTATTATAATAAATAATTAGAAGTTCATATCAATTACTTAAATACATTGCTTTGAAAAAAAATATCAATTCATCACTTGTTCAGTTTACAGAACTGTCCATGCGGGATGACAGGTTTTCCTTGATTTAAAATGTCATGAATACAATTTCGCAGGTAACTTTCCCTTCACCGATATGACCCGGCTAATCCTAATCCTAATCCCTAAGTTTGGGTCATGATTAGTAAGTAACATATATAACATATAACATATAACATATAAACATATAAACATATAATACAAGGAAAACGATCACCACAAATTCTGACATTTAAAGTTATGTATTATTTAATGACGTCAGTAACAAATGTCAATGACATTGAAATGATCCTTTTACAGGCATGGCAACAGGCATAATATGTTCGTTTAGGTTTCACAAATTATAACAGACGCTTAAAAATAATAATAACAAACAGTTAGTGTTGAAATTAAAAGCCTCTTTTGTGATGTTCTTTTAAGGGACTGGTGAAAAGATCAAACCTGACCAAGTGTCCACGTTCATATTTTGCAGCATGTCATAATTGTATTAATCAACAATGTCTTTACCTCAAATTCATCGTTCTCTAGCTTAAACGAATAGCCTCCCAAAGTATATGTTAATTCTCTGAGAACGGATAGCCTCCCAAAGAAAGGTTTAATGAGAACTAGTCACATAAAATACAAAAAGTTCTTAATAAAAAAAATTAAACATATCGTATTACGACATATATCGAAGAGAGAAAACCCTATTGTACCAGTTATCATATCAATGTGCTGAAGTTACCTGTAAAGTTACATTTTCTTTTAAATCTGTCATAGTATATTCCAATAACAACTCAATATGCAACACTGAAAATGTTGATCATAATCTTAAAGGTTTGTCTTTTTATTTCAGGAAATAAGACACCCATGTACGTTACAAAACAAAAAAACAAGAAATAATAGCCTTAATCAGATACCTTTCAGCAATAATGAAATTCAATAATTATTTTGTTTCAAAATATCATATGGCAGGTGCATGTCACATGACTACTATATAAGTCACTAGGTCATGGCAACTTACTGTAAGTGAATGCATTTGAATATGCATATGTAAGATACCCACGTCAATGAAACACAGGCAGTCAATGGGACCGACAGCGTGCTCTATGAAACAATAAAACGTGTCCGTGATTTAAGACGTCAGTTAGAGCACGTCGCTTAGCTAATGATGTCATATTTTACGTCACTTTGCTTGTTCAATTGCTAGTGAACGTGTTCTAAGACGGGAGGCACTAATATTTTCAAAATATAGTTTATACAAATGACATAATATATCAACGTTTTTTTTTTATATAAAGCTAGTCATTGTTTATGGTCATTTTATATAAGAAAAAGAAGACTCGTTGTCGTGCTTTATCTTAGAATAAAATATAGCAGGGAGCATAAAACACTCAGGACTGTTTTAGGCTCCCTGCTATGTTTTATATTTCGATGAAGCACGCCAACTCGTCTTCTATTTCTTCAGTAAACTAAATCTATTAATCCCTTGTTTGGTTATGCTAATCACTCAACATTGAAAAGCTGAAATATAAATGGACATTATAATACACTAATAGTGACTGAACAGGTACATGATACAGCGAGAGAAGGTCACTATGAGAAGTTCAAAGTGTAATGTGACAGTTAATGATTGAACAAAGTGATACGTGTTCATATCATCTGATACTTTAGAGATACAAAACTCTAAATGGCCCTACTAAAAACTACAATTTACAACATTGACCATTAGCTAGATACGTCAGAGTTAATGTTAAATCTATGGCTGTCGTTAGCAACCATAGCTATACTTGGACACAAACATATAAGTAGAATACTGCACTCGCCGCTAATAGCTGCGATACTGCCGAAGCGGTGTTAAACATAAACTCACTCACTCACTAGGGAATACTGCATCAGCAATACGATATATGTCATACAGCTGCATACCGAAAGTTTGTTCACCTTGTGTATTTCAGTGCAAATATCATGTAATTTGGCATGTCTTTGAAGCATCGTATCAATGTGAAAACTAAACCGATCAATTTGCATTTTTGCATTATAAGAAGGCTGTTGAGTGTTCCATAACATTGTGTAATTTGGTACCTCATTGTAAACCGTTACAATTTTGCAGCAGCTCTGCAACTAGTTCAATAATAAATCACATATATCCTCATTTATTACATACGTGTTCTGAATATCTTTATGACACAGGACAAAAAGTGGTGGAATCCATTTGCCGGATCTTTCCGGATTCTCCCAAATATTGGCAGATCCAGGAGAATCCGGAAGGATCCGGCTAGCGGATTCCACCACTTTTTGTCTTGTGTGAGATAATTTTGGTTATTTGAACCAAGTGTTGTGTAACCAATTGAAAGTTATTCAACGAGTGTTGTGTAACCGAAACAAGTTATTCAACGATAGTGACCTCATAATGCCGTACTACTTTCGCCATCAGCTGATCGAGTACAGCCGAACCCACTCGCCACTTTAGTTTTTCAGTTCATGATATCTTTTTCCTGTACGTATTTTGGGCTATTAACGAACTTGTATCATGGCAAAAATAGATGTGCAAAAATTAAAAATATAGAATTCGGGTTCCGATCTCGAATATTTTATAATAAGATCACAATAATATTTTGCTTCAATTTAGTCTAGAAAGAGTTATCTCCCTTTTGTTTACAACGGCCTTGTTTTTGTCAACGCGAATTCCGTTTTTTTAGGAGTAAAACCATATAGTTTATAAATGATTGCGTTTAGGATCGGCATGCATAATCAGTTTTTGATGTGATCAACGTCCAGATATACACGTTTGAAGTTCAAAATAAGAAGATTGCATGTAGCAACGTTCAGCAAGGACGGTTGTATACGACCTCCGTCGACGTCAACAGCGTCAGTCTTTGTTGTTAAAGCGCTTCCTGATGTCTTGATTAAGGACATTGATGACGACAAACATTGTGATAATGACTGTGTACATGTGATATTTTATGTAGAAGCGAGCAAGAGCGTAACGGAAAACGGGACTACATTTTTACTCTTTTAAGGCTTGCATGACTCCACCTAGATTAATAACGCAGTATGAGTATTATTACGCGATTATTACGCGATTATTAGTCTGATGCTTGTCTCAATGAATAAGTTTCGTATGTTATAAATAGATTACATAACTCGTGAGTGTTGAATATCGAAAATATTCCAACTCAATATTTTTAAATGTTGCGATTTATTCCCTCGCTTTCGCTCGTAAATAAATCACAACATTTAAAAATATCTCGTTGGAATATTTTCGATATTCAACACTCACTCGTTATGTAATCTCTATATACTCATGTACTCAATATATGCATAGTGAATTGTTCTTATTTAGTAGATATGAAAACTTTTATTAAGAAATCACTGAATTTTGATTATTTTACACAAGGATATATGATTATTCGTTTTTATTGTATGTAGTGTAATTTTATTGACGTTACAATGAACGTAAGTTTACATGAAATTTGCACTGAGACACACGTGAAGAAATGCAAACAAACTTTCGGTATGCAGATGTATGTGATACGTAAGTGTAAAATATAGTTTGTTCTTTACCAAAATGGAACGTTGTTGAGGCAGGTCGTTCATCTCCTTAAGAGAGCCGTACAAATGATCTAATGGAATGTTGAAATATCAATATCTATCTAATTGCTGATATTTCGGTACACACTCTGAAACGTTGTGTATGTTAACAATAAAGAAGTTGTTATACAAATATTTTTACTTTTCATATTACCTTTATGTAAGTGGCCGTAACATTACTTCATGAGGACAAATAATTTAAAGTAGTTCAAACTGTTTCTTGGAAATTAAGAGTTACATAAATGTTGTAATCTTACCTAGCATGTATTTCATTTGATGATATTTTTCTTTAATTCTGCAGATATTTTAAAACAAAGACTCATCATATATTGTTACACTCGTATTAATTTGATCATCCATAATGCTGTTGGAAAATTTAAAACATTACGAAATAAATCAATCCAGAAAAAGTTCAAGTTCAGCCTAAACTATATTCAAAGATGCACCCATGGTGTTTCATAATTTTTATTTGACTTAAATATATGTCAAAATACCATGTACTAATTTTAGTTTAAATAATTTCACTCAAGTTGTATATTCATCCCCAATCGTCAAATTTACATGTTTCATAGATACGCGTTTCCAATGAAAATCGAGCAGCATCATTATACATGTGCAGAAACTGAAACTGCATGTCCCATTTATATGCACAGTAGGTATATGACGTATACAATATCAACACAAATTTGTCCTTTTGTTAAGTTACAAAACATAAGTTTGTGTGTGTGTGCGGTGTGTGTTATCGATCAGAAATCACTACGTTTACCTTTACATCGCTACTATATAATAATGATAATAGTCGGCAAAAGTCAGTACTTCTCGATAAAGTAACACCTTTACTAGCGTTTGGCAGATGTGACCCCAACGACAAAAGGGATGCACCTAATACTTTTATAACAATGTGTTGTTGATCACCATATTCAGGATCTTTAACAAAATCTCGCTTACTGTTTAGCTTGTAAGTAACGATGTATAGGTCGGATCAGAAACAATACATGAGTACCAAATGCAAAAAGAAATACACACATACGTAATATAGAGATATAACTTAACAAATTAACTGAAAATGGCAGCATTTCTCATTGGTAACAAGAGAAGGCATTGTTCGTTTTATAGTTATTATCCTTATAGATATAGTTTGAGATTGCTGGATAAACGTCCATTTGTTATGACTCCATAACGTTATGTGTGTAATGTAGTTGTTTATGTGGCTTTTGTGAATATCAACAATGTATATATCTTCGATGCAATAATTCATATAAATTAGTGTTAGTTAAAAACTTTTCAGGAAAGTCTTTCTTGTTTCAATATAATCAGAAAACAGACACAAATGTGAGTGTGGCTCACTAATACCCTAAAACAGCTGCATCCCGAAAGATTGTTCATCTACTTGTGAATATCAAGTAATATGATATATATTTGAGGCATGGTTTTACGGCCAAAAGGAAACCGTTACATTTGTGTTTTCAGCTGAGAGGTGACGATTGAATGTACCACATAATATTCTAATTTCATACTTCAAAATGAGCCGTAACAGTTCTGGCAGTATTGGCCAATAGGGAAAGCTCCATTTTATTTTTTCTCGTAAAATAACTGATTAACAACATCAAACATTAGTCATGTTTTTGTCACTTTAATCATTTAATTGACTGATGCCAAATTTCTCATAAACTCGATATTGAATATTTAAGTTAAATAAAATAAAGAAATCGGAATATTAAAAATCTTCTGTCTATTTAATCTTTAATCCAAAATGTGAAAACTCGGACCACTGAGTAAATATGATAATCTGTCAGCGCACTTGAAGTAATACAATTGACGTCCAAATAACGTCGGGCTTATGATAGGATATTATACTGTATAAGTTGGCACATCACACAGACAGCGTTGTAGATTTCCAAACAGACATTGAAATTAATTATTAAAACTCTTATGGCACTGCGTGTTTCATAGCGCGCTGCCAAATAAGACAAGTTTACTTTACTGCTGTAGTCTAATTCGACAGTATTTACCATCGCAGTGCATAACATAAAAACTGCACAGGAATAGGTTTATATCATTTCAGAGTAATTTTCTCGAAGGCCTAGATGAGTTATGGTTGTTCGATTTACAATAGATATACTGAATAAAGAATTACGTCAATATTATTATCAAAAAGGGGAGAAAACGTTTCAAGATGATTGATTAAAACTTGAAAACTGAACGTCAATATAAGAGTTACATTCAGAAGTTGCTTAATCTTTGGCATGTCGATATCAAATTTATTGCTCCAGACAACCATCTCACAGATTACAAGGAACTGAGTGACCTGGTCGCCTCACTGTGTTGGTTTTACTGTTCATGTCACGAGAAGGTGAACCCCGAGGCCGTTAGTTTATCGGAGTATTTTCTGTAGAGTTATTTTCTATCTCGATGATAACATCAAACGAGGTCCCACATGGTACTAATGACGTTTCATTAACATTATCACAAATAAAATAGTGTACATCTTCTGACCACCTTTCCTTCCCGTTCCTCCAAGGCGTAAACAGCCGTTGTGTTTGTTCCCACGAACCTCTCAAATGGAATTTTACAGCAGGCTGTGATCTACCATTGATGAAAGTGGCTTGCACTTCCAAACCGTATTTCAAATTTTTGTTTTTCAGCTGGCAAGTTTGGACTTTCAAAATTCTAATCTCAGTTTCAGAATGTACTGCATAGGATGGTTTAGGATGGCGATACCAAGACACCATTATTCCATCTAATTAATCCGTTAAATTATTCCGAGCCTTTTAATTTGTGAACGATTTCATAACGAGTCCAATTGTCCAATTGTACGAACTGTCCTGGTGAAACGTCGTAGTGGTGAGATGTGAAGAGTATGTGAAGAATATGTGAATTGCCCTTGGTGAAAAAGATGGATGAAACGTCCCAGGGACGGTATGTGACGAATATGTGAATGTCCCTTGATGAAAAAGATGGATGAAACGTACCAGGGACCAAAGACGGTATGTGAAGAGTGTGTTAAGAGTATGTGAAGATTGCGTGAAGAATATGTGAAGATTGCGTGAAGAATATGTGAAGATTGAGTGAAGAATATGTGAAGATTGTGTGAAGAGCCCTAGGTGAACGAAGAAGGGCATCAATCAACGAAGACATAGAACATTTCACCGACTATCTCAAACCACTGTCTGGTTTACACTCTTGCAATGAGTGCTTGATAACTTCAATAAAAACTTCCTGTTAATATCTTCCTGCCCCATCGGTGTATTTGTATCCCCTTTCTCTACTACAATACCCTGATTCCTGATCCCAATAAGTGTCATTTTTACTGTTAATAATCAGCCAAAGAAAGTACTTGCATTCAGAAATAGACATTGTACCCGGATCAGAGGAATGACAAGCGACCATGGACTTTCAAAACCAGGACATTCAATTGCCTAAAGAAAGGAAGTGCTATGCTATTTAGAGTAAACAACCTGTAACAAAACGCGATTGACTAGACTTAAAGAATCAGGGTATTGTAGCAGTTTAGCGGATACAAATACACTGATGGAGCAGGATGTTTTAATATTTGATTTTTTGTTGTGTCAGTTTTGTGATCACTTTTTTATTCATTACATTATGTGAGAGGTATATTTCATTCGAATTATAAGCTACACATATATATTCACAAAATTCATAAGAGAGTTCTAATGCATTAAACATATTTTCTCTAACTCGACAAACTAAATCAAAGGCATATGTAAAAACAAATACCTCTAAATATGGATAAGTAATAGAGATGAACCTTGGATTAGAGTATACATGATTGGAGTTTTTATTTTTTGTTCTCGCATTCTGAACATATAAAACCAGTTTAATAATACCTGTAACAACCTTCGAGTGGTGTGTGTACCGATATAATTGAAACTTCTTTACATCCTTTTCTTTACATGTATATGTAAATCTTATATATATATATATATATATATATATATATATATATATATATATATATATATATATATATATCTGTTAACATCAAAGCAATATAAAAACAAAAATTATAAGAAATTCTATGAAGTTTCCTACTTCAAACTTGACATTAAATTGCAGCAATTTGAAAAACATTAAACATGGATTCGACCAGGAAGTTTTGAATCGTTTCTTTTAGCTTTTTGTTTAGGAAATATAACTTGTTAATAATTGAATCATTAATCTAGTTTGCTTAAGTTCTTGAACCGCCACACCAATTTGAAATTAAGTATCATATCTCCAATATCAAAGTCTAGTTGAGAAAGTTAGCAAACAGTTTGCCGTGTGTATAGTCACATACAACACAAAGCCAAATCCAGCTATTTTCAACAGGGTAGGTCACAAATTGCAAAAATTGTCAAATGGCTAGAGGTTGAACCACTCGAACCCCCGTGTCTCGTAGCTTTAACAACTGAAGTTAAGCTACACAGAATGCAATTTTATCTAATTACTTAAACATAAAGACAATGCGATAACTTACACATATTAGGAAAATGGTAGTGAACAATAATTGACACACGAATAAAGTAGAAAATGTTGTTCAGCGTGGCTGGCGCCTTCCACAGTGACATACAGGACGCTGTGAAATACATACATTTTGTACTAATAACATTATACAATTATAGACTGGTGATTCGGTCAATATCTGTTGTTATGGACCCGAGAAAACAATATTGACCAAGGACGAAGGACGATGATAAGTTAGAAACGTTTCGGCAAAATATATTGTCTGATCCAGTACAGGAAATATTAGATAAGTCTGTTGACTGTGCATTAACATGTATCGACACTAGTATAGACTTTCTTACAGAGGCTCTATGCCTCGCAGGATCAGATATGAAAAAGACATGCAAAAATATGAAACATAATGTTAATAATTGGCATGATGATGAATGCAAAAAGCTTAAGTCCGACAGGTGTAAATTATTGAACAAATTCCGAAAACAAAAGGACAAACAGTCATTAGAGCAGTACAATATTGCAAGAAATAAATACATTTCTGTTTGCAAAAAGAAACGAACCGAGTATTATAAACGCAAGCAAGATATTATTGAACGAAATATAGATAACTCCAAAAAGTTTTGGTATGAATTAAAATGTTTAAATAATAGAAAGACTGAACACAACAATATACCCATCAGTGAATGGTTTGAGCACTTTAAAACTCTGTTTGAAGTTGATGACGAAAGAACAGGCGATAACGATAATTTCGAGAATTCATCTCATTCTGTAACAGATGATCTTACTCGAGAGATCCTTGATTCACCGATAACAAGAGAAGAAATACTAGAGAGCATAGATAATCTCAAACTCAATAAATCTCCAGGCATTGATAACATAATATCGGAGTTTTTAAAGTATTCCGCTGATTTGATGTTACCATATCTTGAGCTTGTATTCAATTTAATATTGGAAAAAGGTACTTTTCCTCAAGCGTGGTCGGCTGGACTTATAGTTCCCCTTCACAAGCAAGGAAACTTGAATATTATGGAGAACTATAGAGGTATAACTTTGTTAAGTATATTTAGCAAGGTATTTACTGCGATTATAAATAAAAGACTGATATTCTGGGGCGATACCATGGAGAAAATAAGCGAATCACAGGCAGGCTTTAGACAGGGATATACCACAATTGATAATATGTTCATACTACAGAGTGTTGTACAAAGATATCTTAATTCAAAAGGATGTAAATTTTACGCTTTTGATTCTGTAAAAAGACACAAACTATGGCATCTATTTAATGCAGAGGGATTGAGTAGTAAAATGTCAAACCTATTAAATAGCATCTATGAAAATGTGAAAGCTACCGTTAGGAATAGAAATGAAATCTCTGAATCTTTTTATGTACAAATCGGCGTCAGACAAGGCTGTGTACTTAGTCCCTTTTTGTTCTCATTCTTTATAAATGAACTTGCTTTACAAATAGAAAACAATTGCAGAAATGGCATCCAGCTACATCCAGATGTATTTCAAATTTTCCTACTGCTATTCGCAGACGACATAGCTCTTATTTCAAGCACTATTGTAGGTCTACAGAAGCAAATCAACGAATTAGAAACCTATTGTGAACAGACGCACCTTAATGTGAATATGAGTAAAACGAAAGTAATTACATTCAAGAAAGGGGTGAAATTATCTCGACATGAAAAATGGTATTTTAAAGGTAACCTTCTTGAATCGACCACCTCATATAAGTACCTAGGTGTATATTTTACGTATAATCTCTCTTGGTCAACCCATGCGAAGTACGCGTCTATCCAAGCACAAAAAATATTAATAGGTATATTGAAAAATTTAAAAGTACTTGGAGACCTCAATTTAGCTTCCTTTTTTAGAATATTTGATGTCAAGATTAGTCCAATTTTATTGTATGGATCTGAAATATGGGGGTACCAATATTTTGACCAAATAGAGAGAATTCATCTATTGGCATGTAAACAGTTTCTTGGGGTGAAAATGAGCACACCAAACGTAATGATATATGGGGAATGCGGGAGATATCCGCTCATCATAAACTCCCAGGTGAAAGTTGTTAAATACTGGCTGAGACTCCTAAGTATGCCCTCTTATCGTTTACCAAAAAAATGTTATGAAATGATGATTCTACATGACGGTCATGGACACAAAAACTGGGTATCGGATAAAAGAGCTGTTATATAAAACTGGTTTTAATCATGTGTGGTATGAACAAACTGTTGAGTGTCCTTCGAAGTTTATAAGTGATTTTACGCGAAGACTAAAGGATATATACCAACAAAACTGGCTCAGTAAACTTACACTTTCTTCAAAATGTGACACTTATTTGGGTTTTAAGCCATATATTTACACTAAGTACTATTTATCATGTATTACCATTAAGAAATTTAGAGTAAGTTTATCACGTTTCCGATGTTCATCTCACGATTTATTGATTGAAAAGGGCAGATATTTTAATATGAAAAGAGACGATAGATTATGTAAATCATGTACTACAAATGTAATAGAAAATGAATATCATTTCTTGCTCGTGTGTCCGTTATATTGTAAAATCAGAAGACAATACCTTAAGGAATTTTATTATGTTCATCCCTCGTTGGAGAAATTTTCATCCTTAATGAAATGTAATAAGTATGATGTTATAAAAAATCTTGCAATGTTTGTGTACCATGCCATGAACATTAGGAAATCCAAATGTTAGTTATGATTGTCGACATGATTGCCATATATTTTGTATTTTGTATTTTTGTAAAATGTACTATAGGCCTGTGGCCTTTCAGGATTGAATAAAGATTGATTGAATTGTTTTATTAGGTATTTGACACAGGAACGAAAAGAAAACAATGAAATACAGTCAAAAATGTAATTTGGTTTGAACAGCTGGGACTACGGTCAGATGACGTCATGGTTACAATAGCATGACGTCATGTAACAATCGTTTGACGTCATGCAATAATCAATTGACGTCACTCAAGTCAATATTGCTTTTGGTCGGACTCGGGCTGGAGTCAATATGCTTTTCTGTCGACGGTCACGTGATGACCTCTCGACCAATCAGATCGCTGGGAAAATATGCTCACATAATAATATCGAGTATCTGGTTTTGTTATTACTTTGAGTTTATTAGATAAACCTTCTGACCAAAACCCGAACTTGTTGATTAGCAATTCACCAACCTCTCTTTAATGCTTTAAAATAAGATATCTCAGTGTCGGTAATGTTATAATTCTTGCGCAATATGATGCACCAACTACTGGGCTTTGTAACTTGGTCACTATTAGCTGACATAACATTTTAAGTGATTTTATAATATTTTGTTAAAGTGATTTTTTTTATCATTTGGCTTGGCAAACGTCTCAGATCGGTTGTTTGCTGACATTTAAAGGTCATATTTTTACAAATATCTGATTGATGTTTATGTTTTATGGCATATTTTAAAGAAACATGATGATCGAAGCTGAACTGAATCACAATCAATGAAGTTAAACAATAATAAACGTGATTAAAACCGAATGATTGACCAGCTGTATTATCTGGCATTCTGAGAGTTTGTTGTTGAAAACTAACCTTTTAATGCTAATCTGTTCACTATCATGACAAGGTTCAAATCGAAAACCAGACACTGCATCGTGGTTGGAGCGTTCTAATAACTCAAGCACGTTTTAAATACAAAACAGCAGATAGAAATACAGATGTGGTTTAACAGAGTTAAATAGGTGATATGACTATTATACATGTTCGACTTCCCTACAAGGTTGTTGTACGATTATCAGGGGGGAAAATCACTGTCATATAACTAGAATTTGGATATGAATATGTAAATCAAATTATCGGGTGCGAAACGGGACTTCAATGCATGGAACATGTTGCCTTCTTGAATGCACCCCTTCAATTTCCTTTTCAATGGTTTAGTGTGAGTAAAAGTAATTTGGCAAGAACATAGGAATGATAATTCTGAAACATCATTAAGAAATTCATCTGACAAACAATTGAACTGACATCGATGTTATATGATCTTATTCCTCAGAGAAAATTATCAGCTAAATGTACATTTCGTTCATCGACCCTTTGAAGTTTCTTTATAGTTCTTCATCAAATTGCTGTCACATTTAGAATTTTGATTCCGATAATGGAGGTGTTTTCTTTCAAAGGCGGCAATTTCTTCTACAGTAGATTATGGCTCTCTTTCTAACAGAAATAACCACAATTTATAAAGTTTTTATATGTGCTTTTATTGAAAGTCTACTTTAATACGTTTTACATCTATCAATGACGAAAAAGCTTTTTTACGTTATTGTTTTTTATAACAGACCTTAAAAAATCTTTGAATATTAGATGGTAATTAAAAGTTGACATACTTGATTCCATGCACGAGAAAAGTCTTTAAAAAGGCATGGTTGGAGGCATCTTGTTTAGGCTGAAATATTATGAAAAGGATATTTATTATATAATTGAGGGTGTTATCGATGCAATAAAGCAATCTGATAAACATGGTATTGAAATCTGATAAATATGTAAAACAGGTCAAAGGTCAAATACACGAACTACTTTCGCAAAATTCCACTCTTTCCATGCGAATCCTGAAGCTGTTTACGAATCATTGAACAGCGTAACCGGGAGTTTACCCGCGTATTTCCGCTTGAATGAATGGATATTTGAAAACATGAAATCCTCTGATATGGTAGAGTGCATTTATTGTTTAAACAAAGTCAAGATAAGTGTAGATTTGTTTTTAAAATCTTTCAAAACTTAAGTGCGCTATTGACTAACTGCATCAGCATGTAGCTGCAGTGTCCTGTGTCCAGAATGAATTTGATGTGTCACCGTCAGTCAGAGCGTGGCCTACGACGCGCCTCGTCGATTGCACTAGCATTTTGGCAGTTCTTGAGGGCTGATCATACGGTATTGGATACATTAATAGGTACTTATTGTCATAAACCAAAGAAACAACCCCACCTCACTACCGTTACAGTGTGAAAGATACTGTTATGCAGCAATCCGAATCAACCCTTCTACGCAGCTTCCAAAACGTTGAAATGATAGTAATAATGTGGATATTTATAATGCGCTACCTCCAGGTTCTAATACCTGCTCATGGCGCGACCGACATATTACCCCTGGTCCACGAGTACAGAACACTCCCGAATTAGAGTTACTTCCCTAGTTCTACTAGCGTGACGAAGTGATTTATGAATGAGTACTTTTTAATTATTAGATAAATGCTTATGAACTGATTGAAAATATTTCCATGAACAAGAAATCAAGGATCAATTGTTTATTTTTGAAAGAATCGCGCACATCGTGTTTTTAAATTGTTTTGATTAAGAATTATTTCTAGGCACTTCACAGCCGATGTCGTGACTGTCACTTTGATGTACCGTCTATGAAATTACTCCACTAAAACTGGGTCAATTCTCTTACCCTGTTTACACAACAAAACGTTTATTTTAATAATGACATAATATGATAAAGAGATTATTAACCTCGTGTGTTTCCGTATCATTAATATCATATATTTGGAATAAAAAATAATGTACTATGCTCGCATAATACAATTTGTATTCCAAAAGTATAATATTAATGATACGGAAACACATTTGGTTAATAATCTCTATGTATGTCATATGTACATATAACAAAATGAAGACTGCATTGTGGCCATTTTGGGGATAAAAGCTAATCACACAATTAGTTGTCTCAAATAAGTTGTGTGAACATGAGGTATATACTGTATTAACAACTTACATACAGTATTTATTCATCAATAAAATTCAATTATATATAATCTATCATTTGAAAATAAAAGTTCATATTCAACTTCCCCGATTTATTTTAACATATTTTGAAGTAGGCCTATAATGAATTTAATCAAAACGTTGTTGAGAATTTTGTCAGTGCTTGATTCCAGCAATAAGAATATGTAGCCCTATTTTCCCTGAAACAAGCAGTCAACCATTTGTTTAATATTTACTAATTTAAAGTATACCAATTCGATTTATTATAAAGCATATGTATCTATTTTAGGATAATGACCCGGTATCCCCATGCGTTGTGCTTTTAGTTTGGACATAAATATGGTTCTATCCAATATTTGTTTATACATGTACATGCTCCACTGTCATGGATACATTATCAGTACGTTGAGTTTCTTAGATTTTCCGAGACTGCAGTCCGAAATTATGCACCTGAATTGGTACATGTCTGTTCATTCAGATGTAAAATGGCTTTGAATTGACAAATATTATGTTCACGTTCAGATTCAAAATAACATAACAGTGTTTTCAATTTGAGATGTAAAAAAGGGGTAATTATTTTGGAAAATCAACATGGTCACGTGGTTACAAATTTGCTACAGCTGTGTTCATTGGTCATATACTTTTTCCAAAATAAGAAGAGGCCAAGCATAATTGGTTGAAAGTTTATTTTGAATATTTCAACTGTAATACAGGATGGAATTTCAAATGTGTATACAGTTGAAGGCGTCTGCCCCTCCAACCAATAACCGGAGTAACAATAACCCGATGTAATAGAACCTATATAAACTATATCTTCTTACCATCTGAGCATATTCCATATTCAAATTCTGATGATCAGGGGTTACCAGATTCACTGCGAATCTGTGAAGTACACTGACTTTCTTTTGTAGAGCTATATTAAACTCCAAGTGGATGAAAGGGTTATGATCATTCTACTCTTATTTTAAACAAGTGTTTTTCTGTCTTCAAAAGCCTCCTCAGGGATTTCAAGCTAAATCTATCGATGTTCTATTTGTTTGAGAGGTGTCCCATTCAAATATCTTCATCCGTGGTTTCAGTTTGAAGAGTAGGTAGGTTTATCAGGTTAAGGTATGATGGCTAAGAGGGCCATTTTATTTTGTATAACGGAGTCACGAAAACATCACCATAATGCCGCAATTTCGCTGTTGATGATAGCAAAACATTAAATGGTGGTCATCTTACTAACTCCCATGCTCTCATAACACTAATGATGGTTGATTGTAGCTCTTAAAGTCTAAGGTTTTTTTTCAGAACTATGTTATCTCATAGTATTCATTTTAAATCTATCCTCCTCAAGTTTACATTCAAAAGCGCAATATGCATTGTATTCCTTTAAAGCTTATAAGAAATACATCAAATGCAAATACTCTTATGTATGAGGAACATTTAATGTAACAAAGACAAATATAACTTTAAAATTCACCAACTGAACTAGTTTCTGTCTGCAAACGTTGGATTTATGGCAGTTCTATAGGTATTGACAGTTTGCACTACAGCCCCCTTTGTAACACTAAAAACCACACCATAAGTAATCAAGCACGTCTGCATACATGGCCATATTGATGCGTAAGAAATCCTGGTAAACTTTAAATTTCTCGTAAATAACTAAAGTAAAAATTTAATCAGACTAAGCAAACTTTCAGTTCTATATGAGGCTACAAACAATTGATTACGGTTAATTCTAAGACGCCTACGCTGTATTAAGCGTTCTCCATAGCTAAACTAATTACCTTGAGTATTTGAATAAGGTTATGTACTTGACCACTTCTAGTTTTCGGTTAAGTTATTCAATCTTTATTGACACTAAATTTCCAGGATAATAATGCTGAATCGAGAGAGATGCTGTCTTGTTTAATTTGTACTATCTGAAATCAGGCAGAGGAGATTCATAACCTACTGCCCTATATACATCGTGATAGTTGACTGGAGAAGGGCAAAGCAAGGACCTGAAATAAACAGTCTAACGATAAGCTGAAACTCATGTATGGATCGAAACATACAGGAGAACTCTTCATTAGATTAACCGACATAAGCGGCCTGGCCAAGCTTATCTCCGTCAACAAGGAAGTATTTGTATATAGAATGTACGTTTTGGTATCACAAACTTTCCTTTACTTTATTGTTACCATGCATTCTGTCAGCAAGATTTAATACGTTGAAAAAGAAAGGTTTTATTGACTTAATCTTACTTTCCTAAGTCTTGGGAGAACCTGGTTCTGGAAATGGTTTTGTTGTATGGTCAGCATTGTCGAATCATTGGTCTGAAGAGAGTATATATACTCTTTCCTTTCTAAACCACATTCCCGTTTTGAAATTTTAATTAAAGATTTTAATCTGAGCATGATAGTGTCAATATTTTCTAAGGATGACAGAGTTTTCCATACCAGTGTAGTCACCTATTTATACTAGCTCAATCCAGAATAATCTAATTTATTCGAAAACGATTTGGGTGTATTGATATCAGCTAATTTCAATTCTCTGACGCCTTCTCGTTTGAACGACCTGATATCTCAAGTATTTGTTTAATCGAATTGACCAAATGAAGGGAGGCACAGTGACCTGAACAGCGATGGTTTAACTCATTAGTATCCAGATGAAAACAGCATTGTACGAGAGTATGTACGTTCAAATTTAAAGCAACCACAGTAAAAGCGCTGTTCTATCCTAATAATTATCATCATGAAGCAACATCTTCAAAATGTCTTCATCTTCTTGCAGGATGTATTGAAATGGTATATTACAAATGCTTAGTTCAATGAAAATGAAATCATAACAATATCCCACGTGCCAATTCAAATTTGTGTCAGTTTTGAACTGTACACTTAACTTTGCATCGAAATACATATACATACAATACACATTTCTTTGAAACTTGAATAATGAAAACAGTAATAAAGAGTAACCAACAGACTAATGAACTGACTAGTGCAGTGGGTGGTGCCTTTGAATGGCTAGGTCAGTGGTTTGAATACTGTAACTTTATATTGATAGCGTTGAAAATTAGTTCAATTTCAGTTATCATTTAACAGAGCTAGCTCAACAAGTGTCTGTCTTTATTTATGTTGCGAAATGGTTTGAAAACCTTAATGAGTATTTTCAAAAGAAAAGCCCAAATTAAAACAAAATAAACACATGATGGAAATAACATCTCAGATCATTCTCATTATACTAGCATTTGGTCTCCCAGATGATAATGTAGGGAATAACTAAATAACTGTTCTATCCCCCATAAGCTTTGGTTGCAAAGATTAAATGTTTGTTGTATTTAGTTCAGTTCAGTACTAACAGCAAATTGAATCAGATGAATGTAGGCGTCAGTTTTAAAACTATACATAATGAGACAGTTGCATTTCAAGTACTGATCGGAAAATATAATTGTTAACAAATGTTGATCTCAAAACTCAAGGTCCAACACCCCAATTATACATATTGATAATGTGTGTAAAATAACAAAAACATATTGTGTTGCTAAATAATTAGTCTTTCTGAGAACATAGCAGGATACAAAGGAAAAGTATGACGAGGGTTGGACATTATGAAATGTTTAAAGATATGTGTACGTTATTTATCATGTAATGGACACCCGGGCAAAACATGGTGTTCATTTGTAAAAAGAAATTGCATGATTTACATAATCTTTCCCCTCTTTTTATGTGAACAATCGAGGCAAAAGAAACTACAAGATACATAATACTAAAACATATTAAAACCATGTGCCTTGAAGCCAACTTACCTGCATTTCAGTTGTAAAAAAATTTGACCCTGTTCCAAGGAATTAAATCTGCAAAAATATTTCCTATCTGGATACGAACTTGTTCCATAGATTCCTCGCCACAAGGTCCGAAGACACTCCGTAAAGGCATGTGTTCCGTACCAGTTTAGCGCAGACAAAGCCCAGTCAAATAGCTGACTAATCACATCAAAGTTTGTAAACGGTCGTCGTTTTGAAAGCATTCGAAACAGACGCAAGAATAGCTGTTTGGAGTTATTTACCCCTCGATTCTCGCACCGAAAGATTTGTTGGAGGTATTGTCATTTGTTAACTGAATTGCGTCAGAACATGAGAGTATACAAGCTGTTATCAGGCTATTATGAGAGGAAACCTCCGAACCATATGAGTTCGTATCCCATAAATGTACTATATTGCAACTTGTATTCCTCTGAAAACTGTCTATTTTAATCAGACTGTTAAAAAAGGATGTGTTGCAATTTCTGAATAAAAACGCCTATAAAAGTATCGTCATTTTCTAATCTCCTTCAGCTGGCGAGATGAGAGACTGAAAATGACTTCCCTGAGAAACAGTGCCTCAAGGAATCAAATTTCAAGAAGGTACATATGTAGACAGCATTTTTGTTTACTTAATTGTGACATTTCAAATGTAAAATTCACAATACCAGTTACCAATACCAAATAGCGATTTCAGAACAGAAGTGCGTATCTGAACAACACAAGAATTAAAGAAGTAATACGTCTGGGTACGCTACTTTAATTCTTTTTATTGTGTCCATTACTTATACACATTAAAGTCTGCTTATTAAATACAAAGAAAATCTACTTTATCTGGAAAAAGTATCGTATTCGGTCCTTTTGAATATTGGTATATTTTCTTTTGCCAGGTTGTTTATTATAACAGGCTGGATAATACCCAGCATATATTTATTGCTTAAGGTTTAGTATATTTTTAATTTCTACTTTGACAAACATATACCAAAAACATTCATTTTCTTATACATGCCTTATAGTTACTTTAATACTAGATTTTCAGGTTTGATGTAGAGCGGTAGGTCCTAGTGACTGTCAGTGTGTACTTCTCGATAAAATGACACCATTCTTAACGTTTGAAATTTGTGACTCCAACAACACACTGTATGTCCCTTTAAGTACAAGTCCGTTGACAGCTATAGCGGGCACATTTCTCAAAAGCTTATTCAAAGTATGTTGGTGTTGCTGATAATCCATTCATGCGATGGACAGTTGCTGATAGTGAGAAGATACGTGTCAAGATTTGATACCCCCAGACTCCTAACAAGATGTTTCTCACAGTGTGTTGACAGGGAAAACGTTGTGTAGTTGTCACTTATAGTCTGAAGTAAAGTGTCGCCCTGGCATCTTACAGGAAATAACCTGGCTTATTAACAAGTTCTTCAACACAATGTATTAACGTCAAGATGTCAGGGAAATGCCGGACTGAGTCTGTCAATGCTTGATATATATTTGTTGCACTTTTATGGAAACATTTATATAATCTTGAATGGCAATTTTATTACAATTTAATGCACACAGGCAAAATTTCACAACCGAAATGAAATGACATTTAATGAGAACCTGGTTACTGAATGCATTACAATACACTTAAATGTGTAAAAGTAACATGTATACTGCAACTGGGTAAGTGTGTATAATATAAATTTGTCTTTATCATAATTTGTGCACTATTCTGCAGGTATCGTTGGTCCGAGTGTCATAAATGCACACTTAGTTGGTCAGCTGTACTGAAGGATGGAAACGTATGATTTGGTTTGGTCAGAGCAAACATTTCTGGTAGTGACACTAATATTCTATATAGAAAATTAGGATCTAGCGAGTGTGTTTAGGTACATTTATATTCAAACAATGTTCATTTCCATACAATAATCATCATCAAGTAGCCCACAGCAAAAATGTCTACATGTTGCCATGAATTGTAAATTTCAATTTCAAGATCTCTGTTGACTCCTACAAATAGAAAAAAGTTTGGTAAAAACAATCTTTAAAAGTTTTGAAGATATTGGATTTAAATTTCTTTAATATGAGTTTTATCATATCTCCTTTTCGAATCTGTAAGAAAAACTTTAATTCGGTGAAGTAGTTACATCTGTAACAATTTCCCTCGGAAAGGCAAAAAGTTAAGTTTAAATATTTTTCAATACAAATTTATTTATGGACGAAGTATCAACTCAACAACTCAAACGGATTATAATATGGAACAGACTAAAGCAAAATCACTGCTAAGAGTAATGATCCTGTGATAATCTATACTCTCTAAATATTAATATAAATAAATAGTTTAATAAATGATTTCAAAATTTAATTAGGCAAAACTTGATATAAGAAAACGGGATATAACCCAAAGTGTTTGAGATGTTAAGATTTTAATAAGTTAGTTAATTTCCCTTTTTGAGATCGTTATTATATTTTTTAAGTGGCTTTGTTTGAACCAGTTTCAGGCTATATATTATCATGTTCAAAGGTATCATATGTTTTCTGGAACTCGTTTAACAACATGCACAAAGAAAGACTAGTGTAAGAAGAGGATATGTATTTTGATGAACAACAGGAATACCGTATTTCCTCAATTACAACCTTATTTATTTTCGCACCACCACCTACAGGTTCTTTTCGAGGTCCAGTTTTATTCGAGGAAATATGGTAGGCTTTAAATTTGTATTCTTACCTAAACACCCCAAGATGGCCCAGTTGTATTCGAGGTCTTGGTTATATTTAAGACTCGGGTTGTATTCGGGGAAATACGGTAATGAAAGCCCAGTGTATGTTGAGATTAATAATGGATTTTGATGAACAACACTCATTGTGAAAGACTAGGGTATGTAGAGAATACGTATTTTAGAGAACAACAGACATTATGAAGACTAGTTAATTAAAAGAATAATTAATGTATTTTGATTAACAACGCGCATTTTGATAGATAAGTGTATGTAGAGTATAATAATGTATTTGATGAACAACACACATTATGAAAACTAGTGTATGTAGAGAATATTTATTCTGCAGAACAACACACACTATGCAAGACCGGTGTATGTAAAGAACATGTATTTGATGAACAACACGCATTCTGATAAACTAACTTATGAAGGGAATAATTATGTATTCTGATAAACAATACGCATTGTGAAAGACAAGTGTATGTAGAGAATATGATTTATATCCTGCAGAACAACACGCATTAAGGAGTCTAGAGTATGTAAATATGTATATTCTGATGAACAACACGCATTATGAGACATGAGTGTATGTAGATAATATGTACTTGTTGACACATTCCTATTGAAATACCTACTCCGAACAATCAAAGGGATCCAGCTGATTTCTCCCTGTGAAAAACATAATTTCTAAGCCTTCCCTGCTGTTTTCATTAGTTTCGGAATGGTTTTACTCTCGCCAGAGGCAATGTAGGATATGAGGTATAGTCTGACTGTGAGGAAGATATTAACAAGTTTCCCAATTTAACACTGGATCCATGTCACCCTGTTCGGTGACTACGTATACTGTGTACAGAAATATATTTTGTGTTCAGGTTTATTCAAGTCTACATTTTGAGATCAATCTAGTTTGGTCGATGTCAGTCTCTGCCACTAGGCTGGTATGCAGTTATTCAGATAGATGATCTCCATTGATAACCGATAATCTCTTGTCTCATTTATTTCTAAAGGTTTGGATGAAATGTATATATAATATATATGTATATATGTATATATAATAATATTCGCTAATGCTTATTTATACACAATGGGACTGTAGGTTTCTCTGTAGGTGACTGTGTTCTTACGACACAAATACTATTCTAAGTAATAAATAATTAATATACAATGCTTGTGTAACATCAACAAAATAATATTAAAAACCATATTACTATAGCTATTACCTGTTACAATAAAAGTATGGTGTTTTGGATTCAAGGACAACATATGACATGATATCTTCACAACATATTTATTAATTTATTTGTGAGAATTAAAAATATGAGCAGATGACGAAAATGTATTATATTTTATATATATATATATATATAGAAAAGAATAAACATCAGATGGGTTTGACTGAACCAATCAACTTTAATACGATGACCTCATTTCGACCAGTATATCGACCTTTTCAACTCATTATATATATATATATATATATATATTATTATATATATCAATTATCTCAATTAAGTTGGTCTTGATAATAGATTGCAATATCATATCATGAAATCTGATGCTTTTGAAAGCTATAGGCTAATGGGAACATTAGCCTACTGCGTCATTTCCCGCAGGTGATTTCTATCTCAAACCAATTAGATATGTGATCATTGTTTTGAAACTTTGCCCATTGTCCCTTGAATAGAAGGAGCCAAATGCCACATTAGATACATTTTAGGTTTTACTATTATAACATGTTTGTAGCGAGGCATGACGTTCTTGGACATATTCATGAAGGATTGGTGTGCCGTCATTTTATAAAACTATCCTTGTGTAATATAACGGAATAAAATGTTCTACTTATCATAACTAACACCAGTGTAAGGTGCACAGCCTTATTTCCATTGTGATGAATCCTTGGATCAAGGAAGCTGGTACACAGGTGGAAGAGGTGTCATCGTCACTGAACGTATCTTAATCTTTATCCTTTAAAGGGGCAGTAGCACGTTTTTTTCGCTAAAATAAGTCGATGAAATGTATTTGAAAAATAATGTCTCAAACAGTAAAATACCCATCTCTCTTCAGAAAATCAAGTTTAAGAATGATTGTACATGGTTCCGTGAATCGTTTTTGTCATTTGAAATAATGAAATGTGTTCACAATAAAATGGCCTACATGCACTTTTTGCTTTATACGTAACACCGTCATTACCACTACATATACTTGGTTTGTGTTTTACCCACTAAAGTAAATATAAATGACATAAACTATCATTATAAATGGGAAATTTGAAAAAATGAAATTTGGAAACAAAAACGTATATATATATGTATATATGCACTAAAAGTCAAGTAGATTTAAAAGGTAACACTGACTTTCTTTCTCCTACCGATGTTATTTTATGTTCAGGGAGAAAATATATAGTTCATGAGGACAGGGTGGCGGAATCGGTAATCTGTTGGTAATATAATAATGGGTAAAAACTAGCGCATGCTCAAAGCGCAACCCAAACTGACATGTCGCTAGAAGATCACCTCCATGACAACGTTACCAGTACCCATTTGTACTGCTGGGTGAACAGAGGCACACTTTGAATAAGGTCAGTTACCAAGGGTGACACCATAAGTCTCTCAACTCATGTCTCAGTGTGGGACAGGGAATCACCCTTACAGTGTATAACGCTCAGTTTATCCTGCAGTGGAGCGGGTTACCCACCCATCCGGCGAGGCGCGCCCTTTGTTGCTGCTGAAACTCACTGATAGCGATCAACTGAGCTATGCATAGGACCACTGTCTCTCTGTTCGAATTCCGCAAAAGACAGGTCCCAAACAAGTTCAAGAATTTATACTATTGCAGAAAGTGTGATCACAAACTTAACAATGTAACAATCAAGAAGTGAATTTAAAGTGAAACGGATTGTTTTATGTTTAAGCTCTTGAACTTTTACAATCCCTTGAACATTTATATTGCACTATATTTTATGTTGATATTTATCGTTTCATGTCCCACATACATGTATTTAATATTGAGGAGATATACAATTTTGAGAACAGAGTTTATGTTATATATAGTTCTACATCATGTGACGAGATGTGATGTGATAGGTCATTTGACAAACAATTTAAAACATAATTTTTACTAGTTTATCGATCATTTAACACTAAAAATGTCATCTAATCATAATGTATACGTTAATCATTGGATCATTTTGTATAATAGTTGTATTATCAAAATATTCTTTTTTTAAAAAGCTAGGTTAAGGAAAATATGATAATGGATTATGGACATGAACAGTCACATTAGCACACTGGCGACATTTGGATCAGTGTGGCAGTGGATATAAAATAAAGAAAAAAATTCTCTCAAGTTCCATTTCTCAGATTGCTAACGAACCTTTTAAGTTAAAAAAGTAAAATCGCTTGGAGTCGTAATTAACATCGTATTGCAAAATTACAGATAAGAAATAAGCCGATGTTGAAATTAATTGCTGAGATATTCGCACTGTGGAAATGACTAGAGGCATTTAGAGGCACGTTTAAAGATAGTACATTCAGAGAGACATGGTTGGTGGCTCGATTGAGAATTGTGTCCCCTAACGTCGGTTTAGTTATGGTATTAAATATCAAAGTGTTTGAGATGTTAAAGTTTTCATAATTTGGTGTGTTTTCTTGTTACAGAAGGTGTATGTAGATAATATGTATTGTATAGAAATACATGCATTATAAAAGATTAATGTATGTAGAGATAGAGAATATGTATTTTGAACAGCACGCATACTGAAAGATTAGTGTACATGTAAGTGGAAAATATGTACGGGAAGACATATCCTTGCTGAAATCACTATTCCGAACAATCAAAGGAACCCATCTGATATCTCTCTGTGAAAAACTTCTAAGCCTTGTGTTTTCATTAGTTTCAGGATGATTTTACTCTCGCCAGAGGCAATGTAGAATATGAGGTATAGTCTGAATATGAGGAAGGTATCAACACGTTTCCCAATTTACAGGATCTCACCGAGTTCAGTGACATTACTGTGTAGAAAAATACCTTTTGTGTTTAGGTTTATTCAAGTCTACATTTTGAGATAAATCTAGTTTGGTTGGTGCCAGTCTCCACTATTAGACTGGCGTACAGTTATTAACAAAAATGATCTTCAATGAAATCCGATAAACTTAGAATAAGAAACTCGGTGACAGTCTCCCATCTCAGTTATTTCTAAAGCTTTGGATGAAATTGTGCTAATGCTGATGTATATCCATCACTGTATGATTCTGTGACTCTCTTCTTTCAAAACAAATACTATTTCCCTAAGTAATAAATAATTACTTATGCAATCCACGTGTAAGTTGTGTAAAACTTTACAATAATTTTCGCTAATGCTTATTCACACACAATGGGACTGTATGTTTCTCCGTAGGCGACTGTGTTCTTACAACACAAATACTCTTCACCTAAGTAATAAATAGTTACTTATGCAATCCACGTGTAAGTTGTGTAAAACTTTACAATAATTTTCGCTAATGCTTATTCATACACAATGGGACTGTATGTTTCTCCGTAGGTGACTGTGTTCTTACAAACACAAATACTCTTCCCCTAAGTAATAAATAATTACTTATACAATCCACGTGAAAGTTGTGTAAAACTTAAACAACAAAATAATACCTAAACCATATTACTATAGCTATTACCGGTTACAATACGAGTCTGGTGTTTTGGACGCTTTGTGATATATTCACACCAAATGTATAAATTTATTTTTGAGAATTAAAAATATGAGCAAATGGCGCCAATGTATTATATATATTATGTTTTTTACACTGTTGATACACTGATACACTTTTTTTTTACTTTTGAATATTTGTGATTGTATACTTGTCAAACTTTGTTAAATGTTTTACATTGCCTGATGAAGCTTCGAAACAAGAAGCAGAAATATGCATATTGGCAGAGGAAAAAGTTGAAACATGTAGGAGGAAAACGGCGTTTCTTGCAAGATTTCTCAGATTGCTAACAAACCGTTAAAGTTATAAAAATAAAAAAAATCGCTAACAAGATTAACAATGAATCCCGGAAATTTTACAAAGGCAACTTTTTATCTTACAAATGAAAGACAAGAACAAATTCGTTATGGGAACGTTATACAACCATGTTGAACATATATAAAAACATATGAAAATAATCCAGTTTAATTATGTTGAACAAGTTTTTGATTTCGTATGTACGTTTGTAGATATCCGTTCATCCCCTTCATGCTAAATTCACATAGGGAAAAATACCACAATAAACAATCTTTGTCATAGCTATTTTCTTCGATAAATATGATTATTGTGTTTAGGTGTTCCATAACAAGAAAGGATTATAATCAATGCTGAATGTTAACGATGACTTACAGCTATTTTAGATTTTACATTATTGAGTTATTATGCTTATAGTGTAAAATGTACCGAATAAACATTTAATCTATTTTATTAATTATAATATTATATCAAGCATCACAGCACATCAAATTTTACAAGTGCAACTGAACAATCATGCTTATTAACAAATGCAATGTAGTCATGCGGGACAATTCAACTATTTAATGAGGTGGTGTCCAATGAGCTATCATTACCCTGAACACTGGCACGTAGGAGGCTTTCAGAATCACAACGATTGGTCGTCATGCTGCAGGACTGTCATCCAAGGCAATAGGAAAGCAAACATGTTACTATTACACAGAATATAGCAGACTAGGAAGTGCAGGTATGTCCATGATCGGGACATCTCCTGTGGTGTGACTTATGGTTGGTTGGACACTTGTTTTTTTCCATCCACAGTAGCCCCAAAGCATCAATGGCTGCCAAGTCGCTGCTTGAGCACAAGGACTGTAAAGAATCGACTAAAAGCTGCTTGACAGACTTCACGAAATGACAAAGACAGCGACTGTTGTGCTGTAAAAGTGGAGGAACTGGAGCCCGACGCTTTGACGATCCACAAGTCCGGGGAAGCGAGGTTCATGCTGCATGCAAAAGATTGATGGAGGAATGTGCAGCGTACACTCTTCAAAACATCCATCCCAATGTTCTCTTCAGTGAATGGTCAGTAAAGGTTTGGGATGTTTTGCTCACGATTGCCAGCTAGACCTGCCGATTATGAAACCTAATTGATAAGCAATTCCTTATCTTAACAACCACGCTCCTGCCTCTAGACAAGTGTTTATGAATCTCTCTAACCATCAGGATGATGCTCGTTATCATCATTATCTTTATTCAAGTAAAACTATTTATATCGGCCCCTGAGCCCAAATACAAGGATACACAATTCTTAAAAAATAATGAATGCAACAAATTACATTTTGGGTATTTTTTCAACGTTGAATAATTTCCCGACTGTGTAAACTTTCAACGTTGACAAAAGACCCGAGGCGTTGAAAAAGTACCCACCGGGTGTGTTTTCAACGCGGGTATGTTTTCAATCTTACACCTGCTATGATGCCTGATCTTCTCCCCAGTAAGCGCGTTTCGGACATCGTCAGTCTCCGTGTTCTTTGCATAACCTGAGGGAAGGAGGCAGATATACTTAAGGAATGTCAACGTTTACCAATTATCCAATGTCAAAGTCTTGTCTTCACAGCGAATGTCCATTTCACCAATGTCATGATGTAATGTTCACCAATAGAAATTCAGTTTCAATAATTGCATGCCGATATCATTTGCATGTAAATTATCCCATTACATGACAGGGTCTTAAAGCAATTAATTAATGTTTTCCAAATGTCGTTCATCACATCACCTTTCTCTTTTGCACAAGCCATATAAATGTTAAATTGTTTTCAATCTTACACCTGCTATGACGCCTGATCTTCTCCCCAGTAAGCGCGTTTCGGACATCCTCAGTCTCCGTGTTCTTTGCATAACCTGAGGGAAGGAGGCAGATATACTTAAGGAATGTCAACGTTTACCAATTATCCAATGTCAAAGTCTTGTCTTCACAGCGAATGTCCATTTCACCAATGTCATGATGTCATGTTCACCAATAAAAATTCAGTTTCAATAATTGCATTCCGATATCATTTGCATGTAAATTATCCCATTACATGACAGGGTCTTAAAGCAATTAATTAATGTTTTCCAAATGTCGTTCATCACATCACCTTTCTCTTTTGCACAAGCCATATAAATGTTAAATTGTTTTCAATCTTACACCTGCTATGACGCCTGATCTTCTCCCCAGTAAGCGCGTTTCGGACATCCTCAGTCTCCGTGTTCTTTGCATAACCTGAGGGAAGGAGGCAGATATACTTAAGGAATGTCAACGTTTACCAATTATCCAATGTCAAAGTCTTGTCTTCACAGCGAATGTCCATTTCACCAATGTCATGATGTCATGTTCACACAGCAACAATGACTGAGTATCCTGCAATCTGGAATCCAGCTGGAAACTGGGTAATAGGAGTATCCACTTGGTATCCATCTGCTGAAACTAGGTAACCTGGTTTCCAACTAGAATCCATTTTGGATTCTATAACATTAAGTATTTCCGTGATGGAAACCAACTGGAAACATTGATTATGTGTTTCATGTTAGTTTCCATTCCTTGAAATTGCAATCACTGTTTCCATGAAATGGAAATCAACATGAAACCACAATATGAAGTTTCATGTTAGTTTCCATTCCTGTAAATTGCAATTATTGATTCCAGAAAATGGAAACCAACATGAAACTATCAAGTGAGGTTTCATGTTGGTTTCCATTCCTGGAAATCTGCATTGAAAGATTCCATTAAATGGAAACCAACATGAAACTACCACAGCACACATGACTGAGTATCCTGAAATCGGGAAACCAACTGTTAACTTGGTAATAGGGGTATCCACTTGCTATCCTATCACTGAAACTTGGCAACCTGGTTTCCAACTAGAATCCAGTTTGGACTCTATGATATGTAATATTTCCGTAAGGGAAACCAACATGAAACTCTAATGTGAAGTTTCATGCTGGTTTCCATAAGTGTAAATTACAGTTATTGTTTCCCGAAAATGGAAACCAACATGAAACTATCAAGTGTTATGTAGTGTAATGTAGTGTAATGGAAACAGATAATGAAATAATTAAGAACCCGTGTATCAATTTGTTAACTATTTGTTCAAATCAAAAGACCCATAGAAACCAAATTAGTTATCCATTATTTAAAATTGCACGTGTATTCAAAGCAAAGAACTAGAAATTCAATATTAATTATTATGATAAACATGTTCAAATAATTTTTTCAGATGAAGCTTTAACAAAGGATGGTTAACTATACTTTTGAGAAAAATATTGTCTTGCAAATGTTATATTTATATAAACAAGTAAATAACTGAAACCCTTGATTGATATGATATGATATGTACCGTATTCCATTTCATTTCGACAATGCCATTAACTTATATCAACCATGATATGTTTTTTTTTGTATTATTCATTGTATTGCGTGTGTAATGTTGGATTTACTTTTTAACATCTACACAATAATATCAATTACAAACTCTAAGATTCAGTGAGCCTTAATTTAGTAATTAGATGTAGGTCAAATGTATGCTCCGTATCGCCGGGCGCTCGCTGTCCACCATATGGTGTTATATAATAGCCAGACCATGTGCTCTCCCAGACAAAGAGCTTTGTTCATCATCCACATTTTGGCGCGATTATTTGCCAGTATAACCCGTGACTGAATGAAGAAACAGAATCTTGTCTGCCGGGTGTACATGAACTTCAGTGGCAACAACTGTTGTCATTCACGGAGGGCAAAACAACATGATATTTCTACAACTGGATGCAGGTACAGTTCATGTTTTTCTTATTGTGTGTCCAATATGCTAATGATTGAAATAACAATTTAAATAAAGTTGATCAAATACCTTCGAAATATTGTATCGAAATGATGTCAATGTTTATTGTATCAAGACAGTCTCTACTTTCTTGATTCATACGAAAACATAAAAAAATACATTCTAAAAAAAACGACCAAGGAAGAGTTGTTGTACTGATGTATATTTTTTAATGTCATATTATGACCTTTATATTTAGTTAGAATATGAAATACCCTTTTGAATATTCATGTTTCTTTGATTGATTTGATACTTTTATAACATTTCAGCATTCCTGCACTTATGGGAAACTTGAAGAAGGCGATAGATGACCTCTCACCTTAGCCTACAACAGGTACATGTGTTTCAAAACTTAACCTAAGAACTAATGTAATAATTGCAGTATACAACATAATAATATCTAGCAAATCAGAACTTATGATTGTGTATCTTACTAAAACACTTCAAATAAGTAAAACAGAGGTTGTACCAATTTCAATTTATGTTGGTCATTAATATCATTTTTATGTTCGTTTTACTTTTACAGCCTAGAAGAACATGAAGGAAGCATGTTGTCGGTCAAAGACTTCTGCGCTTGAAGATGAGCATACCATGTGGTCGAAAGATCATTCCCATTGAGGACACGGAACGTATTAAGCTGAAGCTGAAGAGTTTGAAATCACCCCGGAGGATTAGTGATGTAATTTTCCCCGGGCTGTTTACCCGAGGAAAATAAAACCACCTTTTCATAACATACATTGAATAGTGATTGGCCGGCAGCACAGTATAAATCGAGAATATAACCACAGAATTATCAGTGATCCTCTTTCTTAATCAGCAGCAATGCCCTGTTATTTTACCTCGTCATCCAGTTATGGCATTTTGCTGGATGATTTATGAAGTAATTTTAAATAATACAATTCTTAAATGTATATCTAGGATCTTCATAAATAAGATCACTATATGGTATTGTTTACTTGATATCATTTGAATACATTCCTTAGATTTGATTGTCAGATGTATTCTTCTTTTTGCAGCATTAGTCAAGTATTTGCTCTGCAATTGACACTTACGTAATAAACTTCATAATACAACACACATGTTTTGTATTACTAGTACAACAGGCAAAATGTCTTTTCTTTTTTGCAATTAGATTTGATTAGATTGACTTTGCTATTGGCACTTTATGTAATGAACTTTATAACAAAGTACAATTATTTTTATCATTCCTAGAATTATTTTCTCCGAAGCATTACTGCTCTTGATGAAGATAGCAGTTGCTGTAGGTGTTGACACTGCATTCATTTAAATCATAACATGCAAATGCCAACCATGGACACCAGGTTGAAACCTACAGTAAACCATTACACTGAAACCTACAGTAAACCTTAACATGGAAACCAGACTGAAACCTACAGTAAACCATTACACTGAAATCACACTGAAACCTACAGTAAACCATTACACTGAAACCAGACTGAAACCTACAGTTAACCATTATACTAAAACCACACTGAAACCTACAGTAAACCTCAACATGGAAACTAGGTTGAAACCTACAGTAAACCGTAACGTGGAAACCAGACTGAAACCTACAATAAACCTTAACATGGAAACCAGATTGAAACCAACAGTAAACCTGAACATGGAAACCAAGTTGAAACCAAGTGTAAACTAAGAAATATGGAAACCAAGTGGAAACCAAGTGGAAACTATCACATGGAAACTGAGTTGAAACCAAAAAGAAAGTTATTCATGGAAACCAGATGGATACCACTTGGAGGAGTGGGTAATTATTCGCACTGGATACCATCCGGATACTGGTGCAAAATTCAGTTTCAGTGTTGCTGGAAACCACATGGAAACTTATAAAAACTGTCTGGATACCAACTGGAAATACTGGTTTCCATTTGGTATCCTGTTAGTTTCAGTGTTCTGGAAACCAGCTCATTTTTGCTGTGTCACCAATAGAAATTCAGTTTCAATAATTGCATGCCGATATCATTTGCATGTAAATTATCCCATTACATGACAGGGTCTTAAAGCAATTAATTAATGTTTTCCAAATGTCGTTCATCACATCACCTTTCTCTTTTGCACAGGCCATTTAAATGTACCATGAATTCTTACATGACTGGTATGTATATTAAGGCTGAATTTATATTGATTTGTACATGTACATGTCATTTGTGCATAAACATATTGTAAAGTACATGTATATCTATATTGTTATGAGACTGTAATTTTCTTAATATATAATAAATTATAAAGAGTAATTGTTTGTGACTCAAAGAAGTTATAGTATGGTTGGATAAGAGCTTTAATTTATTTTCCCTGGAGGAGGACCAGTTGTTTCACTAATACCTCACTTTGAATAGAAAAAGTCAATGCCCAAATGGCAATTTTCATTTCGCATAAGAAATGTCAAACTGTTATAGGGTAAGTGTTCTTGAAATTCCTGATCGAAGTGTAATATATAAAGACAGCTAGGAAAGGACGATGATGCTATTCGACCTTCCTACCATCTCAGTTTGGAAACATATCAGCTGTAAACTAATACCAATTCTAACATTATCACTTCATCGAATCACAACGATTGGTCGTCATGCTGCAGGACTGTCATCCAAGGCAATAGGAAAGCAAACATGTTACCATTACACAGAATATAGCAGACTAGGAAGTGCAGGTATGTCCATGATCGGGACATCTCCTGTGGTGTGACTTATGGTTGGTTGGACACTTGTTTTTTTCCATCCACAGTAGCCCCAAAGCATCAATGGCTGCCAAGTCGCTACTTGAGCACAAGGACTGTAAAGAATCGACTAAAAGCTGCTTGACAGACTTCACGAAATGACAAAGACAGCGACTGTTGTGCTGTAAAAGTGGAGGAACTGGAGCCCGACGCTTTGACGATCCACAAGTCCGGGGAAGCGAGGTTCATGCTGCATGCAAAAGATTGATGGAGGAATGTGCAGCGTACACTCTTCAAAACATCCATCCCAATGTTCTCTTCAGTGAATGGTCAGTAAAGGTTTGGGATGTTTTGCTCACGATTGCCAGCTAGACCTGCCGATTATGAAACCTAATTGATAAGCAATTCCTTATCTTAACAACCACGCTCCTGCCTCTAGACAAGTGTTTATGAATCTCTCTAACCATCAGGATGATGCTCGTTATCATCATTATCTTTATTCAAGTAAAACTATTTATATCGGCCCCTGAGCCCAAATACAAGGATACACAATTCTTAAAAAATAATGAATGCAACAAATTACATTTTGGGTATTTTTTCAACGTTGAATAATTTCCCGACTGTGTAAACTTTCAACGTTGACAAAAGACCCGAGGCGTTGAAAAAGTACCCACCGGGTGTGTTTTCAACGCGGGTATGTTTTCAATCTTACACCTGCTATGACGCCTGATCTTCTCCCCAGTAAGCGCGTTTCGGACATCGTCAGTCTCCGTGTTCTTTGCATAACCTGAGGGAAGGAGGCAGATATACTTAAGGAATGTCAACGTTTACCAATTATCCAATGTCAAAGTCTTGTCTTCACAGCGAATGTCCATTTCACCAATGTCATGATGTAATGTTCACCAATAGAAATTCAGTTTCAATAATTGCATGCCGATATCATTTGCATGTAAATTATCCCATTACATGACAGGGTCTTAAAGCAATTAATTAATGTTTTCCAAATGTCGTTCATCACATCACCTTTCTCTTTTGCACAAGCCATATAAATGTACCATGAATTCTTACATGACTGGTATGTATATTAAGGATGAATTTATATTGATTTGTACATGTACATGTCATTTGTGCATAAACATATTGTAAAGTACATGTATATCTATATTGTTATGAGACTGTAATTTTCTTAATATATAATAAATTATAAAGAGTAATTGTTTGTGACTCAAAGAAGTTATAGTATGGTTGGATAAGAGCTTTAATTTATTTTCCCTGGAGGAGGACCAGTTGTTTCACTAATACCTCACTTTGAATAGAAAAAGTCAATGCCCAAATGGCAATTTTCATTTCGCATAAGAAATGTCAAACTGTTATAGGGTAAGTGTTCTTGAAATTCCTGATCGAAGTGTAATATATAAAGACAGCTAGGAAAGGACGATGATGCTATTCGACCTTCCTACCATCTCAGTTTGGAAACATATCAGCTGTAAACTAATACCAATTCTCACATTATCACTTCATCGAATCAATTTGCTATAATCCTACCATTCATCATCAAAAGTCAAAGCATCAGTAACTCTACACATCTGTAGCTATTATTTTATTTGGGACGCTATTGTATTTCATTAGAAATCTCTATTTCTAATATGTATGTGTATGTTTTCATCAGCTGGTTTCGCCTGTGGCGTTCTCTAGTTACTTCAAAGTAGTAACAGAATTGGAGGGGTGTCCTGTATAAAGTCATCTGACATTTGAGAAAAGTTTTGGAAATTCTGCCTCTCTGCAACAATTTAAATAGAAATGAAACCAGCAAATGATCTTGCACTAATCTGATTTGTTGCAAGTTTCAAATTTTTAATTCTTTCAATTATGAAAAATGTGTGATCATTTCAGTGAGGATAAATTAGTCTGGTATGCAACGAACTGTTCGCATTGTTATGTAGATATAACCATGCAATGTCAACCCGCATTGCCAAAAGTACCATGATTGTCATATAATAAGGGCAACAAAGATTCTTAACATATCACCATTTTTTTAATAATTCATGATTCATGTATGATGAGTTCTAATGAATTATTGTTCAAATTGTAGAATCCCCAGGTTGTTCTTCATGAACCAGTTGAATTATTAATTATATATTTATTATTATGTGTTTTATACTTGTCAATGTATGTAGAAAACTTTCAGAATGGCATGCAAATTATATTTATTTTTTTATTTATAATTAATTATAAGCAATCATGATTACAATAAATAATATTGCAGAAAATATTTTGTTTTGATTGAAGGGTAAAAATAACGCTCCTCCGAATGGAATTATCCTACTAACAAAAGCAATGCTTTACATTCATTCTGGTCTTCTCACAATATACTTTTTAGAAACTGTACATCAAACCATAAGTATGACATTTATTGCACAATATGAATCTCTGGTATGATGAGATATGTGTTAATGTACTTAAATGGAAATGAACAATTATATAGCATGAATGTTTGACAATGCTCTGATTTGTACACAGTAAAATTAAAAATGTATATCTGATACAAGGGGATTCTGGAATTGAAACGTGTCAAATTTAAATTGCCTTTAACAGTTAATAATCAAGCTCAATTGATTATATTTTGAACGAAGTTTTTTCGCAAATATAATATGAAGAGTAAATGAAATCATTTACATTTGTACATATTTCGTTTGGAAGAGAGGACAAAACTGAAAATGCAAAAATGTGGTAATCGCCCATAAACATCGTCACATGACCAGAACAAATGTTTCGCTGAAAGCTTTAAGATAGTTAGCATAACTGACAATTCTCTGAAGTTTGTAAATGCAAGGCGCAGAGAACCCTTTGTGATCACGAGAACAATGCAAGCCTCATCATTTAACTTTAGGTCAAGTAAGTAGACTAACAGTTCATCTATCACAGGAATGCATGTTACAGACAGTCACATCTGAAGTTGAAGGATCACTTCTTCTCTAGTAAAGTTAAATGGTTAACTTGCATGTCGACTGATGCCATGCTCAGATCGTTAAGTGTTATATTTGCAAGTATCTTAAAGCTTAAAATAATTTACAGGTGGATACTCAGTATTCAGTGTGGGTTAAACTGCCGTCTATTTGTAATTTCTGGTAAATTCACCTCATTTTTAGCACTGAAACTGAGCATTGTATTGATATATGCAGATATTATTGCCAGTTCGATATGAAGTGTTTTAATAACATGGTTTTATAGAGCAATAATGTTTTAGAAATAATAATATATGTTAATCATTGGATAAAAATAGACATAATTAAATGGTTATAGATATTTCAAAATTATGTGGGTTCATATATAAACGTTTGACACCAATGGCTTATTTCGTCTCTTCCTTTGCTGGTTCAATGATTCTCAAGAATATTTATGTTCCCAGTGAGGCTTTAAATGTCATATAAAAACTCATTACAATTACAAAATAACAGATAATTAATGTTATTCATTTGATAAAATAATATAAGAATTCAGAATACACTTATAAACAATAAATTGGACCACAATTACGTCCTGATGATTACTTGATTCTCGCTGATGAGTTATTACAAGGACTATACTGTATCTCTGGTTAGAACTATAAGACAGTAATCAGGGGGACGATATAGACATCTTGTCCAACTGTAATGGAGGTTACGTGGGACGAGATGTAGGTTAGGATGCTCCTAACAGTGACACAGGAATCCAGAATAACAGAATCTTAATAATACCATTGATACGCTTTTAGCGATAATGTAAAGTATATCTTCCTGATATACTGACACAAAAACCTGTGGTGTCTGTAATACACATGATATACTGACACAAACGCTTACTGTTTCTGTAATAACCTGATATACTGAGACAGGAATACCCTTGAATAGCTGTTCTAAACAGCTTACCTTGTGACGAGATCCAAGTTCAAAGAGCATCCATCACATTAAGCATCAGCCAACCGTCTCGAGTGGAAACAAGTGACTCCTTTGACGAGATTTAGTAAGAAAACTCATTGATAGATGAATTGGGTCGTTGTCTGTGTGTGGATTATGGGAGATTATGAATGTTTGATCTAGAAATATGACCACACCTTAAATGATTAAAGAATAAAATGTAACATGATCCACCTATACAATTGAACAGGGTTTATGTTAAAGGGGCTGTAGCACGTTTTTTGCAAATTTTATTTGTTCAAATGTCCTATTTATAATGATAGTTTATGTCATTTATATTTACTTTAGAGGGCAAAACATCTTATTACACAAACCACTTATCTGTGGTGGTAATAACGGTGTTTGGTATAAAGCAAAACTTGCATGGCTGCGATGTTATGCAAATGACAAAAACGATTCCCATGGCTTTACCGAACTATGTACACTCATATTTAAGCGAGAAGGGTGTTTTACTATTGGTGACATTATTTTCCAAATACATTCCATCAGCTTATTTCAGCGAAAAAACGTGCTACTGCCCTTTAAGGATGATAACGAATTTGGATGTGGTAATATATATAACAGTTCCACATGTGTAATCAATGCAATGGTATTTGGAATTTTCTCACCAGAAATTCAGAAAGGTGAGTAACAAAATGAGCAATGAGCAGCAATCGAAAAAGAGTGGGTTTTATTTGAAACCTCATTTTAATCTAACCTGCAAATGATAAAACCCAGTGGTTTCTAGCTTTTGGATCATGACGGGTCAGTTGGGTTCAGAATACCAGCATGAGGTTCCGGGTCAACTTTGGATACTGGATACGCCTGATCAGATCTGGATCCTTCTTCTGTTCTTCAGGACCTTGGAATACCAACATTGACGCAATGTACCTCTGACTCCTCTTCTATTGCCATGTGGAGATCTGTTGGCTTAAAGGGGCAGTAGCACGTTTTTTGAAAATTTTATTTTTGAAAATTTCCCGTTTATAATGATAGTTTATGTTATTTATATTTACTCTGGAGCCTAAATCATCTTATTACATTAACCAATTATCCGTAGTGGTAATAACTGTGCTACGTATAAAGCAAAAATTGCATGGCGGCCATTTTATTGTGAACACAATTTATTATTTTCGAAGGACAAAAACTATTCCCATGACCTTACGGAACCATGTACACTCAGTTTTTAACTTGATTTTCTGAAGAGAGAAGGGTATTGTACTATTAATGACATTTATTTTCAAATACATTTCATCGACTTATTTCAGTGAAAAAACGTGCTACTTCCCCTTTAATATCTCTGAAAAGGACTTCTGGCATCAACCGTAAACATATATGCTTTCTTTTTTTTGAGGGTTGACATCAATTTTAAATTTGATACCGTTTTTCTACAAAGACCAATGTGTACCAAGAAATACGGGTATAGTTGTTTCTACTAATGCTTGTTTGATGCAGTGACTTCATATTTCTGAGTTAATGATTTTATGATATGATCATAATAACCATGATTTATTAATGTGTATCATGATTATTGGATTTAGATTTTGTCAGCAAAGTAAATTTATTGGGTATTTCACACACACCTCAAATTAGTTTCAGTCCCAGGCGTTATACTAGTACTGCACGCGTCCTGCCGAATATACGCTAATTATCTGGTAAGTATATCGCTATCCATGTCATTTATCTAGTGAACCATTGGAATTGATGCTTTCTGTTTGTACCTATCTAATAAAGCTACTTAATAATTCATTGTTGCCCGTCTATCACTGACTACCATGTCCTCTGACAGGCGGTCAATTGTTATCAAGGGACACCAAGGCATATCTGGCGATCATAGACAAATTGGACGGGATATGCTTATAAGTCTGACTCGGGTCTCTCGAGTTTTTGGTACTGAATGCAAAACTTGGTTAACATTCATTTCCATCAAAAACAAAATTAAAAACGAAAAGTTAAAAATTCCAATTCATCATACATGCATGAATGTGCGGCTGACACTTTCTCTATGGAAAAAATATATAAGATTTTAGTAATTTTACTTGATGAAAGGGGCCCCATAGGAGAAGGTCGATTAAATTCGAGACTTGCTTTATTGTGATTTGGCTAAGAATAAAATTGAGGTGGACATCTTACAAAGGTCGGAATAAATAATGTCTAGGAATCAATCAACACATTTGAAAGGTCTACTGTGAGAGGAAATGGATTCATGTTATAAAAGAGGTCAATAAAAGACACATCAATATCCAGATATATATAAAAGGAACAGAAATAAAATTTTGCATTTTCCCATTCTATCAAATGGAAAACTCAAATAAAGTCAAAAGAGTTTTAAAAGAAGAATATTTCATAAAGAAATACCACCCAAAATTGAATACTATTAAATTCTGACGCATAATTTCAAGAATGTACATTGTCCCCACTATGACGTCATAATATATAGACTATGACGTCATAACCTTCTGTATAACGAATCATTCTCCCTGAAGATAAAATGAAACCGGTAGGAGAAAGAAACTCGGCGTTATGTTTTTAATTTTTTGATAATTTTAAGCAGCCATACACCTGGACATTTGACTTTTTGTACATATATATTTACGGTGTATGAAGAAAACATAATGCCGCCAGCGAGAAGTAAAGGGGACAAACCATTTGAAGAACAAGCTTTGTGTTTCTTCAAGGACATGTGCGGACAATTGTCTGACATATCAGTGAAATTGGATGGACTTACGGAGCTATTACTTGAACAACAACACTGCAAAGGTAAATCATTAAACAATCTTAATGAAAACTTTGATAACCTGAAAACTGTTGTAAGTGACACAGTGTCAACTATTGAGAAGAAGTTAGACACGGTGATTGTCAAACAATCCTTCCAAGTAGAATCCGTTACCCAAACGTGTGAACCTAATGTTCTGTCTCAGCCAGACAATGACCCGTTACCAAATATAAGACATTCTATACAACACATTTGGAATTGACGGCTGACGCAAAGGAGAAGGCTATTCTGGCAGGGCCTTCGCAATAACAATTATGCAGACGTTTTGATTCAGTGGATGGATAGTGATGATAGAATCATCCCAGAAAAATTCAAAATCAAAGAAATAGTTGGTGAACCAGCAGAACAAAGAAGAAAAAGAGAACTACAGGCCTTCTCCTTTATAGAAACAGAGATTGAGTTAATGAAAATGGGCTCAGTTTCTCAACAGGAGAAGTTGCGAGAAATAGATGCAGCCAAGTGTGATGAAATAAGGAAGGTCGCGCGTGGAAGACATGCAGATTTGTTGACTCGACAATGGGTTGACCAATGTCAGAGAGAGGAAATGAACTCTTATTCAAGATGGAAGAAAACACATTCGTGGCTTACAAAATATGCAAATGAATTCCATTCAAACATCTATGCAAACAACCCGTGGTTAAAACTTAGAGGAAAACTACAATCCCCAAAAGGTAGACCCAATTTGCACAGAGAAGACCCAAATGTTACAATAAGCCAGGATTCGGATACCAGAAATGTTACCTTTATTGGTAGCAAAACAAAGAACGGCAAAATAGTGCAGATTGAATCGCGTGTGCATTCCTCACAGAGAAAACCACAGCATAACGGATTTCATGAGGGACAAACGAAACAAACCCAAAGAGGGAAACAAAACCAAAAAGTGCAAAATCAAAAACTGCAAAATTCGTTTCCATCATCAACATCAAACAAAAACCACAACTCGGAGAATCGTTTTTATGCAATACCTGGACAGTGAAGAAGCGAAAGAAACCGAAGTACCGACAGTGGTAGACATAAAAATAGTGAACCCATCGGGGCGTTCCTTAACCAATAATGAAATAGAAATATTGAATAAGGGACTCAAATTTATGCCTACGCCGAAAAACAGCAACTGTGAAGAACTAAAAGAAGATTTAACAGAATTTTGTAGAAAACTTCGAAATGAAGAATACTTTGATGACTGTGAAAATACAGACGAATCACTTGCGAGAAATAAAAGCTTTTGGTGTGCTAAAAGAGGTCAACATAGATGTCTAGATGAATTTGTAAATCAAATAAAAAATTATCCTATCATTCCTAACAGGGACAAACAATATTCCAACATCACTTCGGCACAGAGGGATTCTCTAAACTCTTTAGCAAACGACCCGAAAATTGTAATAAAAGAGGCTGACAAAGGCGGAGCAACAGTTATAATGGATTCGGATAACTATAAACGCATGTCATTGGACTTACTTCTTGATGAAGATACGTATATTCCATGTAGTGAAAAAGAATCAAATAGTGTACTCCGGAATTTGAAAAATCTAGTAAACATATACTCGGAAAACCTCACTCAAAAGGAACTAGAATATATAACTTGTTTCGACTGTAAATCTAGTAATTTCTACGGGTTACCGAAAATTCATAAAAGCAAGGACATTATTGAAAAGTGTGAAACGTGTCAAAACGGCTACATTGAAATGGAGCATCCGGAAGAATTAAAATTGAGACCTATAATATCGGGACCAATTTGTGCAACACATAGAATTAGCAATTTCATGGATATTTTGTTAAAACCTTTGTTATCAAGTGTTAAAAGTTTCACACGTGATACTATGCATTTCCTTTCAACACTACCAGAAATGATACCAGACAAATGTAAACTTGTTACTTTTGATGTGAAAAATCTTTACTCTAATATTCCACATTGTCTCGGACTGGAAGCACTAGAATATTGGTTAGACCGATGTGAGGAACTTATTCCTGAGAGATTTACAAAGTCATTTGTTTTGGAAAGTGTGGAATTTATTCTGAAAAACAATACATTCTATTTTGACGGAAATTATTACAGACACATCAAAGGAACGGCAATGGGTACAAAAATGGCGCCGACATATGCAACCCTCGTTTTAGGTTATTTGGAAGAAAAACTTTGGAGAGGATGTCGCACTTTATGTTCAAGAAAATTGGAGAAGATTCTTAGATGACTGTTTTTTGATATGGCCTTTTCTGAAGATATTCTCAAAAGATTCCACGACCTTTTAAATAATATGAACGACAATCTAACTTTCACTATGGATGCAAACAATTATAAAATAGCTTTTCTGGACACTCTGGTAATGAAATCAGGCACCAAATTGGAAACGGACATTTATTACAAGCCCACGGATACGAAACAGTATTCAAACTTTAGGTCGTGTCACCCCAGTCACACGAAAAGGAGCCTCCCATACAATTTGGCAAGGAGGATTTGCACGATTGTATCCAACAAAAATACGCGTAATAAAAGACTTGATGAATTGAAGATTTTTTTAGGCTTACGGGAATATCCAAAAACTTTAATTGAAGATGGAATTAAAAAGGCTTTGGAATTGAATAGACTAGATCTTTTAACAGCGAGGAAACACAACAATGAAGAAAAAGTTATTGCTTTTGTGTCAACATATAACCCCCGAAATCCTAATATCTATCAAAATATCCAATCAAATATGTGTATCCTTGACCAAGATGTGAAAATGAAATCAATTTTGGAGTCAAAAAGAATTATAAACAGTAAACGGCAAAGTAAAAACCTAAAAAACATTCTAACAAAAGCTAAATTTGTTTCGAATGTACAAAATATTTCCATTCCAACTGTGAAAAAGTGCAAAAGAGGCAATTGTGGTACATGCCCGTATCTATTGGAAGGAAATGCAGTGAATTTTAAGGGGAAAGGAGATTTCCGAGTTAAACATAATTTTGATTGTGCATCAAAAAACATTTTATATGTTATAACATGTACAGGTTGTAAAGAACAGTATATCGGACAAACAGAAAATCTACGAGCCCGTGTTCGAGTCCACAAACAGCAAATAAAGTGTCCAGAGGTGCGCTGTATCCCTCTCAGTGAACATGTGGACGTGTGTGCAAAAGGAACAGAAATAAAATTTAGCATTTTCCCATTCTATCAAATGGAAAATTCAAATTAAGTCAAAAGAGTTTTAAAAGAAGAATATTTCATAAAGAAATACCACCCAAAATTGAATACTATTAAATTCTGACGCATAATTTCAAGAATGTACATTGTCCCCACTATGACGTCATAATATATAGACTATGACGTCATAACCTTCTGTATAACGAATCATTCTCCCTGAAGATGAAATGAAACCGGTAGGAGAAAGAAACTCGGCGTTATGTTTTTAATTTTTTGATAATTTTAAGCAGCCATACACCTGGACATTTGACTTTTTGTACATATATATATATATAAATACCTTATGGTTGATAACAACTGGGTAGGGGGTGGATTTCTTATGTTGGTGCCGTGTTTAATTGGCATGGCTTCTAAACCCGAACAACATTGCAAGTCATACCAAAAGACGTTAAAAGATGGGAGTTGTTGTTTTCTTGCTTGGCGCTCAGCATTATAAGGATAGAACAATGCTTGAACTGGCGAAGCACTGTGGCTGCCGGGTGCAAAGGGCACAAAAAGAGTTTCCAATTTACTTTGTATTGAGGACAATAAAGTGTTAAAAACATTTTTTTTAAAGTCTATGTATAACATTGTCACTTGACGAAAAATTAGAATTATTGTAAAGAGTTTTTAGTATGCAAATAATGTTGTTTTAATTTCCACTTCTCTTGTGAGCGTTATTATTCAATAAAATGGGTACATTATTGCGACTTGTTGTAACTGATTTCTTTCCAAGCCCCTAACAGTAACATATTGACTGGTATACAAACAGCCAATTTTAATCATAAATGTGATTTGGTGCCCACATTCGTATTCAATGATTATGTATACCGTATATACGTATCCATTGTAAAGGATGATACAAATCGTGTTTATTAAGATGGTTTCAATATGAATGTATTAAGTAAATGATATGAGAACATTGATTTCCGGTCTGATGCTGAGATGCTGGCGTCTTTATAGCGAACAGTGGACTCCTCCTTAACGTCTTACACACAGGAATCTGCTCTTCAGATAGTTCACAATGGAGAGACGAGAATGCTCATGGTTATCCTGAATTGGATGAAGCCAAGCCAAGGCTAATCAAAGTTTAGGCTTATCAAGGTAAAATATTAAATGCATAAGTAACCAAACCCCTCTTCCTGTTCTTTTTAGATTATATGGCTCGATTAGGAAATATACTGCGGCAAATTATGAAAATAAATGGTATCAGATGAAATCAAATGGCTAAAATCATGGCTAAATGATTATTGGAATTACTAAATGTAGAGATTTTACAAGCAGTTCAACTAGAGATGATTTCTCATAGTCCTTGTATGTCCTCTCGCTGGTCAGCACTAAATAATGTGTTGCCGACCTATAGACAGATGATTAGAAGATGGTTCTACGTTACTTTACTGCATCAATCCCCAGGACACTGTACCATTTTGTGACGAAGTGCTAATAAAAAAATTAATAGAATTATATTATCAGAATTAGAATGTGTCCATTTAAATTTCCATATTGCGAGAAGATAAAGAGCATTTTTATACAAATTTGAGATTAGAAATGTCAATGATATACTTGTTCAAAGTCAAAAGGAATCAGGGATGGATGTAACAACAATATGTCACAACACAGACCTTATACGTGTTCATATATTCATGACGCTAGTAAAATAGAGCCAAGGAATTTGTTTTCTGTGAGCTCCTTTAGAATCCTACAAGAACTGTTATTTCCTAAATGTCAAGTGCTATTCCATTTCATCCACAAAACCACAACGTCAATCTCAGTCTGTCCTAGAATAATGAAGACATTTCTTGTTCAGCAAATGGAATCGAACAGCTTATTATGATAAAATAAATTAGTTCTGTCAGTTAAGCTGATACCGTTTATGCTTGTCAAAAACGGGCTCGCCATAAACTACCTTGCAACTGAAACACTACCTAAAAAAATATAAGACATTTTAATCATCGAGTGATGAATCCGACTGAACTGAAGAGATATGATGTCTCTAGGAGCCAACTTATTCTTGTTGAAATTACGAATAGTATCTGACAGAATTGACGTTTACTATCACCAGTAGGAGTCCACTTATTCTTGTAATGATTTGGTGTGAGTTGCCAAAATAAGAACCGCTTTAATCAATCTATACCTTACATCCTGTCCGGCTGAATCTATATGGTTTTGCAATTCAGCAAATGAATGAATGAATAATGTAGGTCAACCCGAAATTGAATTCGATATTTTCCATTACCAGTGTTGATAGTAAAGTGTTTGAATGAACGTAACAGTTCTTAATAAGTATTGACAATAATTTTGCAAAAAAAAGCAATGATTTATGATATAAATGTGATGACCAGGAGTGTTTCTAAAGACTGGATTTTATTTAACACTGGGATTTGAAAACCTTATTGAATCATAAATCATTGTGTCGATATGCTATTGATTTATGACATTGCCGTTTCCTGATTTGAGAAATTTCAGAGGAAGTTTCGATTTCATTGAAATTGCTCAGCTTTTAACTTGTGAGGCACATTAGGTTTACAATCATTGTTGGTTCCCAAGTTACATGTATATGCTATCTCCAAATCAATCTTCTTGAACTGTTTGAGATGTATTCTAGAAGCTGGTAGTATAGAGAATAGAGTAAGTTTATCAGTGATCTACAATGTATACGAATCTGTTCCGAAATAAACCATACTAAAGTTCATCATCCATAAATTGTTTCTGCTCTCTGCCCCCAGGTGTCCTTTTTGGCCAAATGACGAATTCATTCTGAAAAACACGAAATGATTTTTTTGGAAGTAGTTATAAACTGTGTTTTCATTTCAAGAGCTTCGTAAAACTAAACAATCATATTAAACAAATAGAAATAAATGATACAAATAGCAAAGCAATTGAAAATAAATTATAAGTGTTCAAGTGTATTTAAACGAGTAAAACAAATAATAGCTTTACAAGCGTATTAAAACGAATACAGGTAAACATACGGCAACCTTTATAACCATGCGGGCAGAAACCTGTTGAAAACTGCTTCAGAATATTTAATTCATTTTGGAAACATTTTGTGTGGAATGAGGTGACAGAGATGCAATGATATTTAAGAAGCTCGACGTATCCTTCAAGTTTAGAACAGAGGGTGTATTTGACATATTCAGCGTGAAATATCTCTCCGTTAGAGCCAATTCTAGTTCATCAACAGATTTTCTCTTCTCTGGCAGTTCAGGCCAAATATTAACCACTATTTTCAAACAGTTACTTCAAACTAGTATGTTGTGATGGAGATTGAATCACGATGTTTCCTATCTTAAAGATCAGCGAACCATATTCAGTGAACAGTGACTGAGACAATATACTTCAAAGGTTGGAAACTATTATGTGTAGAATCTAGATTAAGTACGAGAGGGTAAACTGGTTTCATGTGGATCTTCCTGTTTTTTTCTCTTATCAAATATTCAATAGATACTTCCAGACATTGGTTGTTTTTATAATTCACACTTCTCGTCTTGCAGACATTCATCTTCCTTTCGTCATTAGCAATTCATTGAGGAATATATTTGTGTAATAAACTGCATCGTTAGTTCCTCGTTTTCTTACAAGTTTGCTGTTTGCTTCTCCCGAGACCGTCCAATCTGTAGAAATATCAGGAAGTTACCATCAGACAGAATATCGATCTCAGTGAAATGGTTTTACCTATAGCAAACGAGAACTGGCATTTAAACTGAAGACTTTTGGGTTCATTTCGACTTTTATTGGACGCATTGGCAACATCGTTGTTGGTCGACCCTATTTGCAACATCCCCAGAACTCTTGCTCTTTCTCTATTTGTCAATCGCGGCATGATTTCGTACATGTGTGCCATATCATGCAAAGTAGGCACCTTGTATACCATGTAGAAGCATTTACATGCATTTACATGCAAATGCTGCCTGAATTTTGCCTTAATTTTGCTACATTTCACTGATAATGCGTCTGGGTGATCGACAAAAATGTCAAGCAAAAATGTTCACATAAATAATCGCCTGTGTTCCTAAATACTAATAAGTCATTTGACAACACAGTAAACTCGTTTTCACTAAGGTAAATTACGAGAAAAGATATTTAATGACTAGAAAATGTAAGTTTCACACTTAAACTTACTCAATAACAGTATACTCATTGTTTAGGGGTTATGATGTAAAGCATACAACCTTTTTGTCTAGTCACGAAAGTAAAAGTTTACTTTCAACTTCTTCTGGACGTCTAAATCACATTTATTTGTTCCTACCAGCCTGGTCGAAAACCGGACCTCTCGATCTCCTCGATTCGATAAACCTACAGAGCGATAGACAAACAAATTTCAAGGCCTATGGTCTCATGTATCATAGCCAAAAGTATCAATTTAAATAACATATCATTAGATTTGGTATAAAAATATTACTACGTAAATAAAACGTGTAAAAAATAACTTGTCACACAAGCCTTTTAAAGCAAGTTTAATTAAACATTAGTTTTTGTTATCCTCAACAGGAGTACATTTTTAATTATGTATTTATTTTCCCTTGCCATAAACTGTGAGAGTTCTGATGACGAATTTTTGGTAAAGTATATATCCAAAAATAAAATGATTAAATCAAATAAACGTGTGTATGAATTTTATAGTAAAGTAAGTCTGTATAGCTATCATGCTAATAATAATACGCTAGAAACTAGTCAGCTAAACTTTACAGTAGGTATCTTTACACGCATATGTTGTATGCATTATTCCGACTATTTATCTTATTACAAAAAAACATTTTTTTAAATCTCGTTCTGAAACAATATAAAACATTGAAAGTATGATGCAGGTCTCCGTCATGCGAATTGGAAATTTCCGAAATTTTTTATCCATGCCTTCTCCTATAATTGTTATGCATTATTGTGGTTTTAATCCAGTAGTTGAAACAATTACAGTGTTTACAAAACTTAGGATACTGGCGAAATTGCCAATATTGCAATAGGTGTGGTAGCTTAAACATGAAATCGAATACGTCGACGTTACGACTAAGAGGGCAGTTAAAGTCATCTTACCCATTTCGAGTATTGTTATCTGCAATCTACTATCTATATTATATATAGTCTGTTACATGTAATGACGCACATGGTGTAACGTATTGATATATACCCTTTGATCCCATTCATCACTTTCCCTTACAAACCATGGCTCACTTAAAACAATCTTCAAAATTGATTCGCTACACTACTTGATACCCAGAGAGTTTAATACGTGAAATGCTCGTAATGCTTACAAGCTAGTTATGAATCGTTTTTGAAAGCATGTTTATTGTCCGCCAATGAAATACCGCGATTTGAAAGTTGATGAGTGCCGTTCTAGCATACTGGATTCAAATACATCGAGGGAGCACAATTAAAACCCGTCTCCTTTTACAATGTCACCAACAATAGAAAAGCTTTCTTTAATATTTATAATATCCTATCCACCAGAATTGGTCATTAATAATTGGGGTATCTGGAGGATATCAGTAAGTAGGATGGTACGAAGAGGTGAGGTGAGGTGAGGTGATTTAGGGGTTAACCCCGCTTTCAAGAGTAGACTATTCCAGAGCTTCACAACTCTTCGACTGAAGAAATACTCCTGACAGCGGTTCTGGAGTAATGTACGTCGAGTTGGAGCTCTGGTAGTGCATTTATCGTTCAACATGTTTCGTTTATTCGTTTTGACAATGATTTACGTACAAATATGAACATGTCCCCTGAAAGTCTTCCATACTTGCAATTGTAGACTATTTATGAGCATTACGAAAATACATGTAATAAACTCATACCATTTAATAAACTGACCAATTCGACAACAATGTTTACGTATAGACATGACAAGTCAAACTGACCTAGAAGCCTAAGAAATGTTTCAATTTGCTCATGAAACCATAAACATGATTAAAATATGCAGAGAGAGTATATACTGACATATTTACTTTCCTGATTCATTTTCTTGTGTAGAGAAGCTTGTCAATAACAAGCACATTGAAACATGCTGACTAGTGTACATGTCCTTCGTTATGGTTGAAATAATGACCGAGTGAATATCTGTGATAATCATCGAGCGGTATGGTTATCACAGATATTCACGAGGTTGGGGTCAATATTTCACATACACCACATGGTTATGATTGATTAAGTGTAAAACAAATTGTAAAAAAATATTATTGTATGTAAATATGAAATAGTTACTTGATATGAACGCTTTGCAATAGTTGTAATGGCGTAATGCTTGAATGAACTCTGCCTCATATACATGTCCTTGTACATTGTTCAAACGTCCTGTTTAAACAACACGAACTTCACGTGCAAATCGGTTCGTGTCCTGTTTTAGTCAATCAAATATTCGAAGCTGGTAGCAAAATATTTCGGTTCATTTCTTCCATCTGAAACTACATCATTTCTACCTTGAATACATATGAAATACATATTAAAATGTCAATTAAAATGTTCATAACATTTTGAAAGACAACACATATTAACTGACTATTCAGTCAGTTACCAATTATCCATCAGTGCGAAAACTCTGGCTGCACGGGCGTTGTTCATTTCATCTCGTGTTGCACGGGCGTTGTTCATTGCATCTCGTGATGCACGGACGTTGTTCATTTCATTTCGTGATGCACGGACGTTGTTCTTGTCTCGCGATGCATGAACATCATGAGTGCATGACGCCAAGATGTGTTTGGTCGGAAGTCGGTGGACAAAGGTGAAAGATAAGCTGTTTCAAACAATAATATATATACATGATTACCGTGTGTCAAGGTCTGTTCCGGTCGAAAAGTAGTCGTTGTGAGTTGCATTGTATAACACTTTTTCCTTTAAGTGCTGTTAAATCTGATTTGATGTTTGGTGTAAACTATGAGCATGAGCCATGTAATAGGGTGTTTTCGAGTGATCAAACAAAGTAAAAAATTACTGAAGCGAAATTGTAAAAACGTTTTGAGTTTTGCTCCTGCGTCAAGATGAAGACGTTTTCCATGGATATGGCTAAAAATAATAGTCTGAAAATGTGAAAAGAACCAAAACACATCTACACATGATGATCGTTACACAAACCATGTTTCATTGAATCGGGTCGTACAGTTGTTAAGTTCTGGTTAAGAAATATAATGTTAAGCTATGTTTAAATGGAAACACCTAAAAACATAATTCCAAAGTAGTTTAAATCCAAAAAGGCACATCTATACATGATGATTGTTCCAAACACAAGGTTTCATTGAGCTTGGTCTTACAGTTTTTGAGTTCTGGTCGGGATTATAAATGTTAAGTTATGTTTCCATGGAAAAGGCTCAAAAAAGAAGAAGTCAAAAACCCCAAACGGCTCCGGAATTTAGGCTTGTATTGCTGAAAACGATCAGTTCCTAGGTCCAATACTAGGCTACAGTAAACCTATACTTATAAATAAATCTTTATTTAAGTATAGGTTTATTTATCGTAGTATTGGACCTAGGAACTGATTGTTTTCAGCAATACAAGCCCCTGTGTACTTTAGCATGTCATTTCCAACAACAACAAAACAAAAACATGCTTATCACGTTCGTTGATCCACAGGCCAAGTTTAACGCAAATGTGTTCCGCAACGGAGATGAACGGCCATGCGTTCCTATGTGTGTACATCAAAGAGTTTACAAAACTAAATACAAGATGAACACATAGACTCACTTGTTCCCTGAATGTTCATTCAATATATGAATAACGAATATGTTACTTATGTGATCTTTGTTTCGGGTACAACCAAATGACATTAACTGGAGTTGGCATCAACAATGACATGCTTATGGGATCATTCAATACTACAGATCACCTATTATTGATTGTTGACATTTGTTGAAGTTTAAGAGAGCACCACCATGGAGTCTGCATGTGCTGATTTGTGAACATTTGTCCGTTTTACTTTGAATTACTAACGAAGTGATTCTGATTCTGATGACATGGAAAACAAGAAAACGTGTGTGAACATCTCATATGAAAATGACTGTTAATAAACATGTGGATTGTCTCGTGTTTTCTTTCATATAAACATATTTGCGATCTTGGATATTCTTCAAATCTTCATATTTTGTTTAAACTAAATGAAAATAACGGAATGACAAATCTGACAGCAAAAACATTATTTAAAGACCCATTAGTTAAAACCCGTAAGTCGAGGGCAAGTTTTTTTCGAGGTGCGATATGGTGAACATGGTGAGGCGAAGCCGAGACATGTTTATCATATCGAACCGAGTGAGTGAGTTATTGTTTAACGCCGCTTCGGCAGTATCACAGCCATTGGCGGCGAGCATATCGAACCGAGAGGTCGGTTATCAGAGGAAGCGTAGTTTCACAAAATTGTCGCTGTATACGTCGCATCATTTTCAATAAGCATTGCCAACAGATGACCGTTTTATGTGGATACAGGGTGGGATAGCGCAGTGGTTAGCTCGTTCAGCTTTGGATTAAGAGGTCCGGGGTTCGAATCCCGCTAGGGGCACGGTAGCTTTGCCTGCAGTAGAGAACTATTTTGCATGCTGTATGGTTTGGATACAATGATACACTGAATTTCAACGTAGTACAATCGATGGTTCGCTAGTTTTCACTGAAATGCATAGCCAGATGGCGTTGCGGGCTCTCTCCCTGCCAAAATACTTGAAGTATAAGTGAAATACGGCGTTAAAACGGCGTTCATCTCATCTTATATTGATACGGCTTATTTGGTCGTGTTATGAGATGTTTTTACACTCTAACGTAACAATGTAATATTTAAACTTTAATAATAAACAGCAATTTTGAAAAGAAATAATATGCAAAAACCTACCCAAGGGCCTTTAAGCCAGTCTCTCATCATACCACTTCCTTCTATCACCATGCTGACTGTGATATAAGTTGTTTTGCAACTGTATGTCGATTAGGTGAATTCCTGTCATTTTGAAGAACATTATCATATCTTACTTAGTGTAAAGATCGTCAAATTATCCTTATTACTTTTATTTATTGCGACTGTCTGATCAGTTTGACAAATGCATTTTGTGTTGCCATATGAAAAAGACAATGTCATGATATATAGCGCCTATTTGTCAGAGGTTATCATATGAAAACTCTTTTCTTGAATATTGTACTTTCTCTTTCGACGCCTTCTTTCATCTTATTGCCTTGCAGTTTTACGTATGTTCAGAAACTCATTTTCAATACCTCAGCAAGTTTAAATTCTTCCGAGCATTAAGAGATATATATGGAAATCAAACTCAATCATCTTGAGTGCCTTTAGAATGAAAGATGTTGGTCAACTTAGATTGAATTCGATATTTTCAATCAGCAGTGTTGATGGTAAAACCTATTTTTGCTTTTGAGATTGACCGTCGAATCTAGGTTTGATTAGACTAGCTCTAAACCACATCAGAAAAATCATTAATTGATTTGTTTGGACGTGTATGTTAAGAATGACACTTCTTCTACCGAGTACAACGATTTGGTAGTAAAACCTATTGATTCTTACATCGTTGTTTTACGTTTTATTTTTCATTGAAAAGGGAATCTTAGAGTGAGAAATTAATAATGACATGAAACGTTTACTTAGTTTAATAAATTCAATGGATTCAATATCAAATATCCACACGGTATTATTAATATTTGAATATTAACCTACATTTAAAGTAAACTATTCCCTGGTTTCCCGTTCTCACTACATTTAATTAAAATTGAAAATTAACATTTTCAAATCTGCACGACCTACAATGTATCTTTATTATATTTATATTAACATTGTATTAATTCTAAGGTGATACCGTTTCACCATCATTGAGGCATTTTATGAACATTTGACATATGAACCCTGTATCATATATAGATGTAAACTGCACTCAACTGAAACTGAAACACTTTCAGTGAATGCTGACAATACAATTTTAAACACTGTCTCATTTAAAAAAACTAAGACTTATTTGACTGTTTATTCAGACAATATGCCACAACTGTCGTATGCACAATGTAATCAACTTTCAAGCAATTGGTTTGCTTGAAGCAGGTGTGTCTCGAAAGGGAAATTGCCAGGCGCTTCAATTGACAACGAAAAACTGTTGCATCTTTGAAATAACGCCACCACCAGACAGATTAGTCCCGAGCCACATCCTCAAGCGATGTTGCAAGAAAGCAACACTCATCAGGATTTGGAATAACATTCCTCAAGTCTTCCTGACGCGTCTGAATGTCAGGCGTTGTAACAACGATTAAGGCAAATTTAGGTTGTGAATTTCCATTTTGAACCCTTGTGTGTTCTTTGACCTCTAGGAACGCTTGCGTTCATAAGAACGAGCTACTGACAAAATTTGCAACACATAATGTGTTTGTCTATCCATATATAGGTCCTTCATAGTGTGATATTTCGAAATGACTGAATTAAACCGTAGAATGATTCAATGCACAGTTTCTTTTTTATACCTAGTATGCATTAGGGTTATTTGGTTTATCTGGTGTTTAATTAAGGTATGTGTTTATTTTCGTCAGAAAGTTCTGTCCAAAGGCGTATATTTGGGGCAGTCTTTTTTTAAGACGGGAGTAAAATTATGATAAGGTATGTTCCCGAAAGACAAATACCATCTACATTTAAAAATTGGACATAATGAAACATTTGGTGTTACCATTATTTACCATAGGTAAAGCGGGGTATAAAGCGGTCAATCTGTCCGTCTGTCCCGAAATTTTGTCCGAAGCATATCTTGCAAACTATATGTATATATGGATTCCCCACAAAACTTGGTAAACAGGTCAACCATCATCCCTACATTGTGCCTTTTGAGGCTTTAACTGTTTTGTTGTGAAATTTATTTTTGGCAGTTTCCATGGAAACATGACTTAAACAGTGGCTTAAAAACTTTCTTGGAATGAAAACACTGATAACATTTATAAGAAAGGGCAGCAACGTTTGCATTTTTTGTGGAGATTGAGACATTTTAAAATAGATCAGACCATACTGAGATTATTTTACAGAACGTTTATCCAAAGTGTCTTGACCTTTAATTTCTTGAGCTGGTACGGAAACCTGTCTGTTCGGAATAAAAACAAACTCTCAAAAATTGTTAAAACAGCTTCAAAAATTATTGTGTTCATGTTAATTAGTCAAATTCTATTATGCAAAATAATATTATCATGTATATTTTGTTTGCGATGTGTGTTTGAAACTGGAGAACTGTATATATGATGTAAAACAAATTTCCCTTGGGACAGTAAAGACATTATCTTATCTTATCTTATCTTAAAGGGAAGTCACTTTGTCCGGAGCATATTAAACTATACATGGGATCACCACCAAACTTGGTATGCATGTCAACTATAACCCCTAGATGTGCCTTTTGAGAGTTAAAATCTTCTGTGAATTTATTTGTTTGCGGTATCCATGAAAGCACAACATAAATAGTGACTTACGGGGAAATCACTTTGTCCGGAGCATATCTCCCAAACTATATATGGGATCACCACCAAACTTGGAATTCATGTAAACTATGATACGTAGCTGTGCCTTTTTAGGGTTTAAGTTTCTTGTGAATCTAAGTTGATTTGCAGTTTCCATCGAAACATGTATTTAATAGCTAGTGTCATGCATTTTGGAATTCATTGTTTATATATCAGAATTATATAAACAATAATCTGCTCAATGAATAGGTCAACCATAGCTTGAAAATACCTCTGAAACTGTATGTGCTCCTTTCATCCAACCTAACATATATGTTAATCTGTATCAATTGATGTGACTTTTACTAATTTCAAGTTTATATGACCTAAGCGGGGAGCGGGAGTATGTGAGCTTAGCTTGCTTCTACACTTGTTATACTAAGTTACCATTAGTTCTATTCTGAGATGAACCAGTTCAATATTCATTGTTGACTGAAAATGGTCAGTCCAGTCCGAGCCCATTGGCATAAAGCCTTCAAGCCATGAGCGGTTCAATCTTTGTATAGTTGATTACTAAGGAATTGGCATCAGATGTAATTGTCTCTCCGTGAAGTGTTCCGTTGATGTGGAGTTTCAATAGAAGAGGAACTGATGGAGTTCAGCTGTTAAGATAAGTGTTCATTGTCTGTCTTGGTTGACATTTCTCGTTTGCAAATCATCAGGTATTGATTTTGTCTAATAAACTTCATTATAACCCCTTCGTTTTGTTATAGACTGATGTGTCCTCTTCAGAAAGTAACAGCGTTTACTTTGTGAAGAAAATTGATTTCAGAGATGCCATGGTTGCTTTCGTTAATTTCTTAAAATGTAGAATGTTATACTCAGCTGATGTTTGATGAAATCCATGCCAAATGAATGGTTCGATGAATACTTTAGTTATTAGTCAAATATCCATTTTCTTCATCACCTTCAGAAATTCCCCGTAATCTAGCACTTTAATCGCAGCAACCATGTAAGTCGTCACAAGAGCGGATTAGAGTTTTCGCTTGGAACGGTGCATCAAAAGAAAACAAGCAACCAACAACCAAAAAGAGAAACTGTTCCCTACTGACGATAGCACAAAAGGAATTATTAACATGCCATGAGAATCGTCTTTGTAATCCGAAATAATAAATTGTGTTCACATTAAAATGGCCGCTATGCAATTTTCCAGTTTCTTGCGATCGTTATTTGAAAATCTAAGTATACAGCTTCACATACTTGTGTATCTTAGTGCAAACATCATATAATATCTTATGTATTTGTGAAGCATCGTGGCATAACATTGTGTTTTCAATGTAACCATGACGATTAAATTTTGCTGGTCAAAACAGTTTTAATTTTTCACTATTAAATCTTAAGTGGTCAAAAGCATGAACAAATTCCATGTATTTTCTTTTATAATCGTTTCATGTATCTGTGATGATCTTCTTATGAACTAAATTTGGAAACTTGTATTCCAAAATAAAGGATTTTTGAAATTTGAATTTTTGAAAATATGCCTCCTTTGTATTTCTTGGCAAAGTTCAAAACTTGCACCACTGACCTGACGATTAGATATTGTTGTCCACACGGACAATGATGATCTCGACGTTCAAGCGAATTCCAAATACATGTAACATGATTCTTTCTGGTAAACTATGTCATCTAAAAAAACAAGACAAAGGTGAGCACTAACTCTTTGTCAATAGTGAGAGCATTTGCGCCCAATTAAACCATGAACCATAAACTCTATACTATTATGATAATAATATAACATGTAATAGTTCTATAAAATATAATATAAATATTATAATAATTTTTTTTTTTTTAAATGACTAAGTACAAAATACAAATGTTTAAACAAAATCAGAAACTCATAAAATCGTGCACTGCACCTTTGCTGGTGGAGTTAGATATGATCATTCTTTATTGCCCGTTAGGGAATTTGTTTCACGTCTGAGAGGACAATCGGATGATTAGTTATATTGCTATCAGTCGGACAGAAAATGACAAAGTACAAAATACAAAAATTAATTTTTAAAAATCACAATTCTTTTCAATTTGGCACCGCACCTCTCCTAGTTGTGTAGAAGATATTACGAAACGTCTTGGGGAAAATACAAACAATTCTCGGACGGATGGACACCGGTATTATAATTAATATGTACATACTACTGAAGAGACTTCTTCCCAGTGAATAAGATATGCTTAAACCAGTCACACAATCTGTCGTGTGCAGCTATGGGACTTCAGTCTGAAGCCCCAAACTTCAACTTCCTTTTATTGGGCATTTCACTGTCATGTCAGCTGCTAAAACCACGCAAACATTTATGACATTGCATAGGTTCCGGTTCCGGTTCATATGAAGTCCAAGCATAATGTTGTTCACATTGTATTCTTAATGATTAACTGATTTCATGAAAATATATGCTTATATCTCACCATAGGAAATATTTACACTATGATTGGAAATATGTTCATACGTTTTATATTGCAATAGATATCGCACCACCCAAATATATAAATAGTTTTGCAAGTGTTGACATTACAAGAACTATCGAAAACCCCGCATCATATGTGAGCACGACAACACAAACACACCTTGTTCCGAGTTGTTCGTGCATGCATGCTTGTCCTATGAACATAGCCACTTTTGGTATATCTTATGTTGGCTAAAATGTGATTGTAGAACAATCAGACGTCCACTCCGGACAGATCTGCACCGTCATGTCCATTTAGCATTGTACCAAGAACGTGTCGTTGGAATCTTGGGACATGGAGAAAATTCATTGTTCCCATGAAAGACGGAAGAGCAAGGATTTAGAGGCAGAGTCACGGCATATGATCAGATGAACATTCACCCTAAAGTCCCATTCGCAGGTGGATCCGTCATGGTGTTGGGGTGCTGTTGCTATGATTGTAAGCTTGACATTGTCATAGTTCCCGGTACACTGAATGGACAGAGGTACCAGAAACTGGTTCTGGGTGGTTCTGTTGTCCCTCATTTCGACAACCACGCTCTCGCCACACGGCCAATCTAATCGACGATAATGCCAGACCACATCGCGCCAAAGCTGTTGTTTAGCATCTCCAAAACAATGCCGTTGAGACACTACCATGGCCAGCCAAAAGTCCAGACATGAATCCCATTGAACATTTGTGGGACATTTCGGTACGTAGAGTCTGAGTGCGAGATGGTTACACCAGATATTGAGTGTACCAGTCATTATGAACGTTGATAGTGTGTTTAACATTTCTGTATTTTTGTTGTAACGACCTCAGCAGTGTTGTCACTTTGTAACTGAACCTTCACATGAGGCCATCTAAACAGTTTAAAGTGTTTTCCACGGTACCAATTGTTTCAGGTTGAAGATCCAGTTTAACTTACTGATCAAAAGTGGTTACTATTTATGACGAGGTGTATTTGTGTTTAACAGTACACGCGTAAAGCTTGTTTTCAACAAATGAATGAGAAACGTCAATACGAAAATATTTGATAGAGATTGAATACACGTTTCAGCTACGAAAAGGTGGATTGTTTTACAGAAGTTATATTAGCGATGTCGAACATTGAAACGTGGATAAATTCAACAGAGAGTGGGTAGAATTACATTTATTTACATTAAACAAAATTCGTATTTATATTAATATTGTAGTCTTGTAATAAAGTGTAATGGTTGATATTCTAAGGGATATGACACCAACAAGAGTACCAGGTTTGACGTCTAAACAGCGAGCGATTGGGATTTTTCAGATGGGCGAAGCGAGTTGATATAACATGAATTGCCACACAACCACAATCGTGAAACTGGTGAAACAGCTTGGAGATACTCGCCGGACATTAGACAAACTACGAAGTGAAAGACTACGGGAAACCACGGCCAACGTTGATCGTTATCTCGGATGATGTCGTGCGTGACGTCATTATCAAGGGACGATTTTCAACACAGCTTCAGCAGAACATTACCACCCATGCGTCGCCAGCCGTTGCTCGCAGGTTACACCGCAATGCATAGCCACATGGCGTTGCGGGCTTTCTCCCTGTCATAATACTAGCAACCGCAATATAAGTGAAATATTCTTGAAAGCGGCGTTGAATCCTAACTCACCTCATCTCTGACATCTCCGTCATTTTGCACGTGTAACAAAATACGTTTCAATGCAAACAACATACAAGTTATCCCGTCGCCAGCCCAATCCCCTGGACCTGAATCCTACAGAACACCTCTGGCATTATCTTTGGAGACCACAAACAGACGTGGACGCAGACATTGTACATTGAGTGGCGTCAAAACATCCCAGCCGCCGTAAAGTGACTGGTCACGTATGTACGACGTTGTGTCAGGGAGTGCGTACCATATAGAGGGAGTACACTCATTTTTGACGATTATATGTGACTACAAACTGCCTGTATTATTGTTTGGTGAGAAAAGGATCATGGCGTCAGTATGGACACCAAACATCAACTTATCATCATGTAGCTGTCAGTGTTGTTTCAATCTGATGTCATTTGTTGTTTCTGAAGAATAAGATAACACTATTCATATCTCTTTTCAGAAATTGTTATCGAAACATTTTAGAATTAAAAAAATAAGAAGCCAGCGTTTTTTTGCCAATAGGTTTAAAAGCTTCACTTGGAATAGGGTTGGAATAGTAGTTAATTTATAAAGATACGGAATAATAATCTGAACTCTTAATATTTAATATAATTAAACTTCATCTGAATTTCATTGTAAATGAATATCATTCTCCCATTACACCGCTGATTGTAATTGATGGTATATTCATTCATTTTGCTATAAGAAATTGTTCCAAACACTCTGGACATCAACAGAACGCTGAAATTACAAAGATAAATTCGACAACGAATCATATGAAATGAATACATCTGGTCGGACCTTTTCTCTTGATACCATGTACAAAATTAACACGTGCTGAGATGTATGTCCAATGTTCTTAAGAATGGGTGGTTCCTGGATATTATTTTAGCTGAATGAGGTTGTGGCAATGCGTCTTTGAAGTCCCTTTGACCTTGAACAGCATATCTAGATGCTTTGAGACTGGTCACTGGTCATTTTGCAATGTTACTTGATACTGTACAGCCATATCTTGTAAGCACCATTGCTAATGTTTATAGCTGATGAACACTAAAGTAAAATCCAGTTTTTAATTATCCATTAAATACGTATTCACAGTGTTATATGCAAGACATAAATGAGCTGTTACATCAAGTTTAGTAATTAGGTACCCTCAAGCTATCACAACATACACTACGAATATATACTTGAAATCGAAATCGTGTTTTATGAACATATTTTGGAATCATTAAAATTAGGAAAATAAGAATATTTGTGTTATTAATAACACTCAAGAACAAGAAGACATAGTCATCAACATCCCCCGCCAGACACAAGAAATGAGAACAATGAGCGGCCTTTATATAAGCTCTTCGGAGCTTGTTGGCCAATCCATTCATGTATACATTTCATGAATAAAATATGTTTAAATCAAATGAGAACAAGGGCAATAATTCAAGAAGAAATAATTGTGCGCTGCTCATTTTCTTCCCATTAAGGTAACGATATCCTCAAGCCACACAACTGATTTGATGTTTAACGATGTCTGAGAAAAGCTATATCCTTGGATACTTGAAACAGAGTCGAAAAAGCGGAACAAGGGAAATAACTCCGGAAAAAATAATCACATGCTTCTTTTTTTCAAATACCGTCAAGGTATCGATGGCCTTAAAGTACACACCAAATTTGGTTATCCTATCTTAAATAGTTTCTGAGAAAAGCTGTCCCCTTTGGTGATACCTTGAACAGAGTCCAAATGTACAGAACAAGGGCAAGAACTCTGCAAAGATTAAGTGTGTGCTTCTCATTTTCGAACTCCATCAAGGTACTCATGCCCTCAAGCCATCCACTAAATTGGGTAATCCTATCTTAAATAGTCTCTGAGAAAAGCTGTCCCCTTTAGAGATACCATGAACAGAGTCCAAAACATACGGAACAAGGGCAATAACTCCGGAAAAAATAATCACACGGTTCTAATTTTCGAACTCCATCAAGGTATTTATGTCCACAAGCCACACACCAAATTTGAAAACTCTATCCTAAACAATTTCTGAGAAAAGCTGTCCCCTTTGGAGATACCATGAACAGAGTCCAAAAATACGGAACAAGGGCAATCACTCCGGAAAAAATAATCACACGGTTCTTATTTTCGAACTCCATCGAGGTATTTATGTCCACAAGCCACACACCAAATTTGGAAATCCTATCTTAAACAGTTTCTGAGAAAAGCTGTCCCCTTTGGAGATACCATGAACAGAGTCGAAAAATACGGAACAAGGGCAATAACTCCGGAAAAAATAATCACATCGTTCTTATTTTCGAACTCCATCGAGGTATTTATGTCCACAAACCATACACCAAATTTGATTGTCCTATCTTAAATAGTTTCTGAGAAAAAGTGTCCCCATTATAGCGGACGGACGGACGGACGCACGGACGGACGGACGGACGGACGGACGGAGCCCAAACCTATATCCCCCTTCCACTTCGTGGCGGGGGATAATAAACGGTTGGATGGAACATTCGGAATTCAAAATATATAGATCAGTGTAAATACTACAACAAAATATATATATGGCATTGTTACATGTAGTACTACTCTTTTCATAATGCAGAGACTTGCCAAGATATTTGTGCCACAATGGTTAGCGCGTTCGTCTTTGGATCAAGAGGTCCGGGGTTTTTCGAATCATGCCAGGGGCACGGCAACTTTGTCTGCAGTAGAGAACTGTTCTACACGCAATAAGGTTTGGGTGCAATGCTACACTGAATCTCAGCGGAGTACCACTCATGTTTCGCTAGTTCCAGCCGTTGCTCGCAGGTTTCACCCCAATGCATAGCCACATGGCGTTGTGGGCTTTCTCCCTGCCATAATACAGGCAGCCATGATATAAGTGAAAAACTCTTAAAAAGCGGTGTTAAACGCCAACTCACCTCACCTCAACGTCATATTGATCGAAGAACAAATCATAAATAGACCGTCTCATCCAAGTGTCTGACATCAAATATATCAAGATAAAACGACACATTTGCCTCGGATATTTAATAGTTTAATTACCTCAATCAGTCACGTACATTTCCCGCTAGCTGCCAATGCTATAACGTCACTACATTCACTACTTTCCCCAACGTTAATGCTCTTGAACCGTCTGAAGAGGACCAAAAAGGAGCCAGTCGGTAAACAGGCGGATGTAAAATGAAGTTTATTACGCCAAATCAATGATTAATGAGTTGGAAAAGAGAACGTGATAAGTTCGAACCAAGACAGACAGTACATATTCATCTTAAGTACTGGGTTATGGCAGCCTCATACCAACTGCTAAAAGTCTTAATTGAACAAAAGGAAGTCTCAAACACTTCGATGAGAAGGTCGATCCGAAATCCTCTGATTCTATATTACACTATATAATGTATAATTTGTTAACTGAATATTCTAAATCCGAGTGTAAGACAATTCGTTGTATCTTAGTTGTATGTTTGCATGTATAGTTTTGGAGATATGCTCTAGCATCTCATTTAGCCACTGTTAACGTCAGGTTGCCAGTGAAACAATGGGAAAATAGATGGATGGACAGACGGAATGGCAGAAAGAACGCTATATACCCCCGCTTATACAGTGTTTAACACTATCAATACAGTGACAGAGCCTTCCATATATTTGGTCCCAAAATGTAGAATAGAAACAACATAGCACAGCACTGACGTTAACATATTGAATTTTATATGGTTAGTCTCTGATTGAATTTAGAAAACTGATTAGGTACATGTTTGAGACATTGAGTGATATTCCTTTCTGGACTATTGTAATACGTCAACATGATTAGTTATAAGTATCAAACTAACATACTTACACACTAAAAAGGTCTAATTGGCATTAACCGAACGTAAAAGTACTATTTCAACTTGATAATTACATCTGCTCACTGAGAAAAGCATAAACGTTCCTCATTAATTACAACAATGCGTCTTTCATCATTAAATGAACCATCTCATTCTTAGTTTCATTCTGATCTTGACTAAAATCGCCTCAGTTATGCATCTTTCCGAGTAGCGCACTGGTGTACGATATGGGCAAGAGTCAGGTAAACCATTTTGACATGTCCAGCTGACGTTTGATATACAGATACAGATTATAGAGAACATTTATATTGTTTGCACAAAGCCTGTACATGTTATAAATAAAAAACTTCAGACGAAACTTGCTGCAGATATCATTTTAATGATGACTGGATGTGTCGCATTTCGACTTGTTTTCGAGTCTTTTCAACAATATATATATATATATATATATATATATATATATATATATATATATATATATATATATATATATATATATATATATATATAAAAGAGTAAACATCAGATGGTTTTGCCTTGATCAATTTTCTTTAATATTATTAAAGAAGATTGATCCAGTCAAAACCATCTGTTGTTTACTCTTTTCTTTATATTACCTTACTTCACGTGAGAAGCAACTCATCTTATATATATATATATATATATATATATATATATATATATATATATATATATATGGGGGGAAATTGATTTGGATGTAGAAATCATTTAATTTATACATTGGGAAGACAGAAAAATGCTCGTTTCCACATTCAGCTAAATGTTTACTGAACATATATTCAAAAGTTAAAAAAACACACAGCCATGTTTACTACATTATTATATATATATATATATGCAAAGCGTTAACAACAGTTTCACATAGAAACACATACAAAGTCGTTTATGTGTGATGATTGAAGTTGTGAAATAGACTTTGGCTTACATATTGAATACCTTAACAAAACATAAAGCATTTCGGTTCTGTGTGTATGTGAATAGAACCATCAAGTAAGGCTATGGGTCTGTATACACGGAAATACTTTCTTGACCTTCTAGAGTATATTATTTACATGGCAATGCAATGATTACTCAACGACTATTTCCTGTGGTTAGGTGCATCCTGGGGAACATAACCAAGTGACTACAACGACAAAGTTGCGTGTTCAATAGGGTAACATAATTCTGTAAAGCTGGACTGCCAACATTGTCCCATTCCTCTCACATAACACAGCTTCACAGACAGAGTTTTCAATTGGTTGATATTCTGTCTTGTCTTAATCATGTCCAAGGAGGAAGTTCGATTAAGACATGTTACAGAAAACCCTACAGTTCCAGGATATTATGTATTCTCATCGAACTAAGGTACACCTCAAGGACACGAAAGACCTTAACAAAAGATTGCATCCTGTTCTGCACTGTCAGCATCTTGGTAAATAGGGCATAAGACAGATTGGACTTCTTGAACTAGATCTAAGATCTTCCCTACATCAAAGATCCAATGTTTTACCATATATGTGTTTTCAGGTTCTGAAGATGTCATAAAATACTGACCAAACATATTACACAAACAAAACGTCAAACATCACATGGTTTTCAAAATCTTGAACTATAACTTTTGCTGCAGTTCAAGATCCAAAATACCATATGTCATCAAATAATTATAACATGATGCACGAACAAAACTTCAAAATACACATGATTTTCGAAATTCAATTTGTAGTTCAAAGCAAGAATGATTCTACTAAAACAATGCCAATGAATGTGAAGTGACTCAATTGTACTGACTTTGTGCAGTAACTTTATACCAGAAACTCATCTATTTTCAGTGAATTAATTAAATTTGTGTAGTGATATTATGAAAAGAATCACATCAGTTTCGTATCACCTATCGATAATAATTATGTTTATGCCACATTAAGTTCAAGGTTAAGTACCACTGTTTTGGTAATTAGATTTTGATTCCCATTTGAACGACACTAGTGCTGGGCCTAGAGTCAGGGGACAGCGGAAATTAGTGTTACAGTATATTTAATTTATTATTAATAGTGTTACATCTTTACTTTTCATCAATTGTGTAAATGAACCCTTCACTTAAACTCTATACGCAGTAAAGCTAATTAATTTGAATCTTCAGGTAACAATGGGAATCCATTAGCCTTGCAGAATGACGTAGGTTTCTCATACTAAGCATATTTCACAGAGAGGAGGATAATTGCGTTCAACAGATGTAGGCAAGGTGCTTTCTGCCTCGCATATTGAGATCCTTTTATGTCTTCGTTTTTGTGTATGAAATTGTTTATATGACTTTCAATTGATGGATCAAATAAATTTCTTCTAAATTGCTTATTTGATTTTTGTTGTTTGATTGTTGGATATAAAATTGGTATTGTTGTATAAACCATTGTGCTCGTTATATATACAACTTTGAATGTTGTACATCAAGATATCGTTTGAGATCCTTGCTTTAGCAAATGTGGTTTGTTGTGGCAATGAAGAATAAAATTTTTATAAATCCTTGGACTCACGTGGAACCGTCCGTGCATATGTTTCCATTAATAAGGGGGTTTGGCATAAACTACTTTGGTCACTGTGATCAAAACACATGGATTGATTACACGTACATTATATGCAGAATTAAGTGAACCAAATGCTCAGCTGCCGGTAAGTTCGATTTGTTGCTGAGATATAAGAGTGTATGTTGATGTTTGTAACCGAGAACTTTAACATTACCTCTGATAGTCTAGTCTGGTCAATCGGTTGGTCATGCCAAGCACTTGGTTGAGAACATCTTTTCTTCGTTTCTTCCTACGTTGCTACTTCTCTTTACAACCGTTTTATTTACTTTCGTTGTGCTCTATTACCTTCATAACCTTGTCACAACGTTATCCTAACTGCTGTTCTTATATCTACTTTCTGCTGGCTATTCTAAGTGCTCTCTTCCACAATTTCATCTACTTCACTCAGCTTCCAAGATGGTGCTGGCCTATGGGTCAATCCAGTGAGCATTGACAACGCTTTATTGAAATATATCACCCTGGTATGTGAAGCAGATCAGGAATGGCTACCTACTTGTTGAATTAAAATCAAAACATCAGGCATCATCTCTTCTAACCTTGCTAACTAACTATTGATGAACCTGTTAAGGTTACTCCTCACACATCTTTAAACTGTAACAAAGCCATCATCCGAGAAGAGGATCGCCTTCTCGAGGATTCATTAGAACAAGAGCTCCTTGACAACCTCAAGGACCAGGCTGTAACTGCTGTTAAGCGGTTCAGTATAAGGAAGGAGGGCAATATCATCAAGACACACACCTATCTCTTAACTGTTACAACTCCAAAAGCTCCAAAAGTACTTATCAAACTCTATATCCCAAGCACTCTCCGTTGCCGGGTGCCAGAAGTTTGACAATGAAAGCAACTCTTGCAAAGATGACGAGCGTAAAAGCCACCCAGGCGACTGCAAGGAGTTGCCAAAATACACCAAATGTGCTGTCGAACACTTGGCTTCCAGTAAGGAGTGCAAACGGTGGCAAATTCACTTAAAATATCATTTTCCCGGAAGCAAAATGTTTGGTTCTTGAGGGACAGTTGAAGTTTAGCGCAAATATGTTGCGCAACAGAGATGAACAACCAGTTTTCCCTATCCGCGAACGAAGTGAGCAAAGGTTGGTAACGTATTTCTCATGACTCAAATCGTAATCATTTTCAAATGTCAAAATTCAATGTCCCAAAAATTCAAACTCGACACCCATTTGAACACAGGGTCGTGCTCTCTTAATTCCAACCCCATATGTTACATTTACTCACGTAAAGCATATACAATTAATTATTTTTAGCGCTCAGAGAGGCTTCTAAAATCGTTTTTCGGCTCCATTCTCACTCACAAACTTCCGCTATATGGAGTGAATAGAGCAATATCCATGAAATCAAGAGGTTCCTTTGAAGTTTCTAAAATCAGGAGAATGGTATACATAATCGGTGATAAACGTAAACAGTATATCAACACAATTATTTATTTGCTTTCAAATCCAAGTGGTAAATAAAATCAAGTCATAAGAAACACTCTTGTCACCACCTTTATATAATAAATCATTCCTGTTTTTGCAAAATTCTTATCGATACTAAAGTAGTTCTTCATACGCAAACATTGATAGGTTTTACTGTCAACACTGGTGATGGGAAAATATCAAATTCAATTTCGAGTTGACATACATCATTCAATCATTCATACAATTACTACATTGCAGAAGGATATAGATACAGTTTCTATAACAGGGTGTTAGCTGCAGATAACTCATGTCACATCAGTAACAATAATAACTCCTGCTGGTGATAGTAAATGTGAATTCTCTCAGTAAATGTGAATTCTCTCAGATAATATTCTTTACTTCAATAAGAATAAGTTGACTTCTATAAACATGATATATAGAGTAGTATATATCACAAGTTGCTTAACATCGTTTACATTTTTAAGGTAAGTATTCCAATTGATGTAAAACGTGCTTTTTGACAAGAATAAGTGGTATCAGCCTAAACTAATAGGAGTAATTTATTTTATCAACATTAGCTGTTCGATTTCCTTTGCTTAACAATAAATGTCTTCATTAACTGCTTTCATGTTATCTTGCTGGTAACTCGGAGAGAAAGAAAAACAGGAACACTGTTATTAAAGTTTAAGACAATTAAGATGACAGACTGAGATTGGCGTTTTTGCTTGGTGGAGGAAATGGAATAGCACTTGACATTAAGGAAATAGCACTTGACATTAAGGAAATAACAGTTCTTGTTAAATTCCGAGAAGCTGTACACTTAGTCGTTGAAAGGATTGAGAAAGAACTCGCAGAAAATAAAGGAATGACATTATTTGTTTCTATTTTACTAGCGTCATCAATATATGAACATATATAACGCCCGTGTTGTGACATATTGTTGGTACATGTTGATTCATTTTGACTTTTAACAAGGATATCATTAACATTTCTATACTAAAAATAAAAGCGTTTATGTTCTCGCAGTGTGAACGTTTAAATGGGCATATTCTAATCTGAAAATATGTTCACGTGCAAAAGAAGGATCCCCACATTTCTAAAAAAAGTGTAATGAAATATTGCTGTCGGAGAATGTAAAATGTATGTGATAGACATATGTTTTGTGAAGAAGTGCTCACAATGTTATACATCATAAATATGATGCTTTGATTTTTATATCTGTTCAAATACACATGGGATGTTGAAATCGCTTTTTCAAAATGTTTTTTGAGCCACAGTGCTTGGTATTTTTAGTTTAAAAAATCAAAAAGTAGAAATTCAATAAATAAAACATGACGTTGACATAAACAACCTTCTTGGATATAAATTGTTGACGCATCATGACAATAGGATGCCGCAAAGCAAGCCAATAATCGTTTTTTGACGCTCCTATCTCGTCTAGTTAGAGATTACAAAACGACGATTCCTTAAAACATGTGTTTCTCAGGAGTATGATCAGATAATGTATGGAAAAAATATAGTATAGTAATGTAATGTTGTGTAATGTATTTTATCGCCCCTAACTTTTTATATATCTTGCATTTTCTATGGGGACGTTTCTTTTGCACGTGACAATATAAGTTTTATGTTGTTTTTCTAGGTAACATATCATTAAAAATAGAGTACAGGTTCCTTTGGATGGATGCAGTAGAGTAAGATAAAACCAACCGACAATCATCTGTCTATAGGTCGGGAATGCATCAGTGCTGGCCAGCAAGAATACTTTGCTAAATCAGCTCTGTTTGAACCGCCTGTAACATCTCCAATTGTATTAATGCCAATAATCATTTTTCAGAAACTAGTACCCATATGTGATTCTAGACATTTAATTTCATATGAAACCATTTTCCCACAGTACCTTTCCTAATTTAGCTATGCCAAATGAAAGGAACAGACGGAGGGGATTGCTACTGTATACCCTTAATAATCTAAACTATTGATTATCCTTGGCTTGGCTTGTTGCATTCCGTTTTATATAACTATGGGTATTCTTGTCTCTCCATTGTGAGCTATGTGACGAGCAGATTCCCGTCTGTCAGATGTTGAGGGGGAGTCCACTGTATAAGACGTCAGCATCTCAGCATTAGATCGGAGATCGATGTTCTCGTCTCGTTTCCTTAATACATTTCCCATTGAAACTATACACAAACATAAGTACACTTTGTTTTATCTACTACCATGAATATGTATATATAGTAAACGTATTCATGATCATACACTTGAATAAGAATTTGGCCATCAAATATGTCATGAAAGAAAAGACTCGTAGAGTTTAGAGTTACAAACTTTATATGAATAATTAGTAAAATCGGCTGTTGAGTATAGAGTATATTTGAGTCAATATGTTGATGTTATGACTTCTATAATTAAACCATGTCTAACCAACTACAACAGGTCGCCATATTGTACCCAAGTCTGATTTTATTATATAATAAAGTGTTGTGAAATTTAAAACAACATTATCTGTATACTTCCAAACTGTTTATTATAATTCTAATTTTTCGGCAAGAGATGATAAACTGGAATCTACAGGTGACAATGTTATACTAGACTTACAATGCTGTTTGGGTTTACAAGTCCATAGGTGCGAGCCAATTAAATGTGACACACGGCACCAACATAATAAATCCTCCCCCTAACCAAGCTATTTATGACTTGAGAATATCTGGGTGTTGGTCTCTCTTGTTGACCTCTTCTTTAACGTGAATCCGTTTTCTCACACAGTAGACTAACCATTTCAAATGAGTTGCTTGATTCCTAAACTTGAACGACCTTCTCATATGGGGTTCCTTTCACAACGTAACATCACTAAAATCTTATAATCAAAAACTCATGTATTCTTTCCATAGACGAAGTGTCAGCCATTCTTTTATTAAGGTATGATGAATTGAAATATTGACTTTCCATCTTTAATTTTGTTTTCTCATGGATGTTATCCAAACTTTGCATTCACTACCAAAAACATGAAGAGCACAAACACACCAGCACCTGGACATAGTCATTAGTTATTGCCTTACTACTGTTATAGAGAGAGCCCCGAAAGAGACTTGTAAGCATGTCCTGTTCAATACGATGACCAGCTATCCCTCGGTGTCCATGGATAACAATCGCCTGTCAGCCCTTGGTAGTCAGTGATAGAAGAGCAGCACTGATTTGTTAAGTAGCTTGCTGAGGTAAGTGCAAGCAGAAAGCATCAATTCCAATAGTCCTCGTGATAAATGTCATGGATAGCGAGACACTTACCAGATAATTAGCGTCTATTCGGTAGGACGTATGCAGTACTAATATAGCGTCTAGGACTGAAACTGATTTGAGGCATGTGTGAAATACACAATAACTGTACAGCGTTTTTTTTACGGAATATTTACTTTGCATATATTACTCGATATTAAGTCAAGTCACCACACAAAGCATAAGTAAAAACAACTCCGCCAGTATATCTTGGTACTGGTATCGATTATCAAATTGATGTGAAAACTTCTCAACATTAGAAGAAAACACACATTCACGGCTGATGTCAGAACTTCTTTTGAAATTATCAGTATTATAGATATCAAGTAAACAGATTTTCAGAGAGAAGGGGCGTCGGTGGAATCTTGTTGCGATGGAGGATCCAGATTTGATCAGGCGGATCAAGATCCACAGTAGACCTGTAACATAATGCTGGTATTCCGAATAGGCAAGGAGCAGGACCCCGTTTCACACAAAAAAATTGTAAATCTACGTCTAAGTGTTAAATTTACGTGCAACTAAAATTTATGTTTACAAGTAGCGAATGTCCGTTTCACAAACCCACAGGTGGTTTTAATACTTAACTATGTTTATCGTAGTTTATGTGTGAAACTCTCATGGTCAAAATGTTGAAAAAATCCTAGCAACATTTATTTCCGCTTCTACTTCACCAGGTAGAGACGACAAACCTGTCAAAGATGCTCAACTTTTGGTCGGATCGGCCAGAGATTTTGTCAAAATGACGAGGAAAGTTGTTCAATATCATCAAAGACACTTGGCAAAGGAAGATAATTTTCAGACCATTTCTTTCCTCAAACCGTAGAAAATACTGCAAGGGAGGTAACTATTATATACTTCCAGGGAAGGTTAACATTCCTGATCAAATGGTCCATTGAATACCCATGTTAATATATGGTATATATAGGAGACTTTTGGAGGGGCCACATGCTCATTACATGTAAACAAAAAGACTTAAGTGGTATCCCACAGACCTCAATGCTAAATATTCATACAACGATTTATATGTGTTGAATACAGTAATGTCATTCAATAGATAAACACTCGATAAATAAACATTAAATGTAGCTGTTCAGTACCTAAGATGATTCCTCACAAATGTGCACATTTTACTGATTTTAGAGGATCAAATTATGAACATTATTTAGGCTACCTTCAAGCAATAATTCTTCGCAAATTCAGTAACGAATACAGTATTGTTGGCAGGCCACATTGAACGACACTGTGTTTATGTGTTTTGCACAGGGCTCAAATTCGCGTGACACTTGAATAAAAGCGACGTAAGTCTATAATTTCATCATGATAAGCGATTCTACAGCTTAATACAATATGTATTTGTAATAGTTATAATGATATGTGTATCAAATTTGTTAAGAGTGACTTTCATGCGACTTAGATATATTAGCAGCCAATTTAATTTGAACATATTTATTAAAATCCTTAAACAGTCACGGGAAGCAAACTAAGATGTCACCGATCGCTCGATCCTCGAAGTTTTGCTACCAAACAAAACAAAATCTTCTCTTTTCCAAGTGCATGTAGATATTCATTATAAGGAATAAATATTACACGTAAATACTTAATTACGAGTAGAAAAGAGCACTCTTAGATTTACGTGTGATATCGCTACTAGTTTACACCTGCACCTGTTTTTTTAAAATCACTCGTAAACTAAGTTACGATTATTTTTTTGTGAATCTGAATACTCATCCGGAAAGGTTGCAAAATGTGGACATTATCTTCATCAGTTAAATCTACATGAGGTATCAATTAAATTCTTCTTTGGATTGCTGCTCATGGCTCATTTTTTACTTGCCTTTCTGATTTTCTGGTGAGAATATTTTAAATACCATTGCATTACAGTGTTAAACATGTGGACTTGTTGCATATATGACCACATTCTATTTTATTACTAGTCTTAAAAAAAACGTTATCCTGTCCATACATATAGGTGTAATGTCATAGTTTCATCTAAATACATTTGATAACTACAGACGTCTTATCAAGGTACTGTCCATCATAACTACCATCTTTAATCTCCCATAATCCGTGTTCAGAAAACTGATCCCATTCATCTTTCACCTAGTTATCTGACTAAATCTCCTCAAAAGGAGTTGCAACAGTCACTTGCCTCCACTCGAGATCACTGTCTGATGCTAAATGTGATGAATGTTCTTTGATCTTGGATTTCTTCATTAACTAAGCTGTTTAGGACAGCGATTAAAGGTTATTCCTGTCTCAGTATATCTAATGTATTGCAGATGCAGAAGGTGTTGGTGTCAGTGTAACAAGTGTATAGCAGATATTTAGGTTTTTGGGTCAGCATATCAAGGGAATAATCATAACGCCAAAGCTTTAAGTGTATTAATGGTATTAATCAATTGTGGGTTTCTGTGGCACAGTAACGACTATTCTCACCAATATTGAGAGTCACATTTCTATATCTCAAACGTCCCCTGGTTCTAGCTGATTTCTAAGTAGAACATAAAGCATAGTCTTTGTAATCAATAAGAAAATATTAAACTGAATAACTAAATATATTGACATAAACAAGAAACGTCTCCACATCGTTAAGAGGATATAAAACGAAATACTGTTGCCTGAGAAAGTGGATAATTAATGTATTTGATAGACACATGTTTAGCAAATAAGTACTCAGAATTCCATACATCAGAGTATGATACTGTATGGTAGTTATATTATGTTAAATGTTGTCGACATTAATATTTTACTTCGACTTAAATTTATATTTACTGAAGGTCGTCACAAAACAAACTTAAAAGCCATTTTTGACTCTCCTAACTCGTCTAGTTAAAAAGATTCGAAAACGACGATTTCTTCAAACGTGCGTTTCTCAGAAATGTGAACAGATCATGTTTTGAAATTTTAAATATAGTCAAATTAGCTTCTAAAGACGTGATGCAACTCCGTTTCAGTCGTATGTATTGCTTTTGGATTGAATTATATTGTTTTCGGTATGTGAGTATATATATAATAAGAATTTCCTTTTATTCAAACTCCTTGTATGTGGTAATTTAAGGTGTTTTCCGAAGATTTGTATCATGTATGTTTAACAAATGTATAAAATTTATCTTCTGTTTTTATAATGTACATGCAGGAGGTGTCAACTTCGTTTATTTGATCGCACAAGATGATGATACATTTATATTGTTTAGCATGTATTTGTTTCCAAATGCATAATTCTTATTATCCATGCAAAAGAAACTATTGATCTGTACAAATCATTTGTATTACCAAACGTCATATCAATAATATTTGCATGATTTAATATAATGCTCATTGTGAGTGCTAATTATGAGGCGAGCTTTACAGGACATGTAAATACATCATCGTCAATCGGTTTAACTTTCAGTTACTTGCTAATAAAGGACTAAATGAGCTGTGCACAGCATCAGTTGGCATGCAAGTGCAACATTGAAGTTTACCAGAGGGGAAGTGATCCTTCAACATCAGATGAACCTGTCTGTAACATGGATTCCAGTGATTGATGAACTGTAAGTCTAATTATTAAGTTAAATGATAAGGCTTGCATTGTTATTGTGACAATGGTGGTCTGCGTTTTGCATTTACAAACACCAGAAAATTTAACTGCGTAATATCTTCAAGCATTCAGCCTGGACATGTGACAATGTTTATGGTTAGTTACTAAATGGTTTTTCATTTTCAGTTCTGGGTTTTTTTCAAACACAATATATATATTATAAGAAAAATCAACGAGTTGCGGGGAATTACGGATTATCTGTCCCTAGTTAATTATTGTGATAAACTCCGAGCTATAGGGAGGAGTTTGACATTATAATTAACGAGGGACAGATAATTCGTAATTCCGAGCACTGAGCTGGTTATTCTTTTTCTTACCCAAGATCATTTTGTATGCGTAACAATTTGAAAAACAAGACACCTATTCACTATCTTTGATTAGACTGTAAAATACAAATTGTAGTCATACGCCATTCATAAACTCTTTCACACTTTCAAGATACCCATATCTAAATAGTTTGCAAGTTGATTTCTTTTTTCAGAAAGATTCTTAAGTTACTGATGAAATCATTCTCAAATTGGTTTACTAACATAGTAAACAACTCGTTTATATTGTAAACAACGTCGCAGAATGAGGGAAATTTAGTGATAACGTGAAGTAACAGTTGGAATGCAAGATAGGAGTATAATTACGTCACCAAATGAAGTCATAGTTAATAACGTCACACAGCCATTTGCATGATGCTTCGCCTTGCAAATTTAGTATTGCATATACGGTTTCGGAAACACAGCTTGAACAATATGTTCATATGTTTCTATGACGTGTGACTTCAAACAGGTACATGTATACTCGAAATTATTCAATCATGTGATTGAACTTAAACAGGAACGTTAAGCAGTTCATGAATGAGCGCAAAGTAGTTCCGTCAACCAATATTATATTGCAAGTTATATTTAGAAAAACGGTAATTCCCATGACCATTATGAAAACTTTAATACCCGGCATATCTTTGCCCGCTTGGGTAAGAAACACATGTACATCTTGCTTTCACCCCTTCCATGTTATATTTGCAAATAAATCTCGTTCAAAACATAAACACTTTAAGCATGATTATTGACTTTTAAAGGCAATTTAAATTGAGATGTTTTGATATCAGAATCCCCTTGTATCATGCATGCATTGCCAATTTTACTGTTTACAAATCACAAACGGCAATCTACAGCTCTAAAAAAAATCATCTCCTGAGGTCGTGCTTACTACGAGATGAACACAAACTTGCGTGGTATATATTTATTCATTTCCATTTTGATGAATTTCACATATACTAGTATAACAAAGAGTACTATTGTCATATATGGCTTCATATAAAATTACTAAAAGCATGTGGAGAGAAAACCAGAATTTATCGAAGATTGCATGTGTACAGTTTAATAATGCAATAAATCTTGTTAATTTATAGTGTTAATTTCTGTTGCAAAGTTATAATTATTTAATTGCAAAATAAAATTACAATATATATTACGCAGATTCAGATTTGGTTGAATAATACATGTGTATTTTCATGCATTGTATACTTTTTTTTAATTTTACATTTTGAAATAAACATGTATTGATCCAAAGTTCCAAATCATTCCAAAATTCCAACAATCCAAATAAACATAACAGATGCTCTCAGAAACAAATCACTATGAACATTGCACAAGTCATTGTCAATCAGAATCATTTTCATTGGGTTTTTTTCTTTTTAGCATAACTAACTAACTAACCTGTATTTAAAATCAAGCAACAAATATCAGATTAATGCAAGACGATTTTGCTGGTTTCACTTATGTCTAATTTCTTGCAAATGTTCAAACATTTTCTCAAATGTCTAAAATAGTCTATACAGGACAACCCTGCAATTGTGTTACGATTACGATATAATTAGAGAAAGCCTTAGGCAAAACCAGCTAATGAAAACAAACACAAACATAATTATTTGAAATAGAGATTGCTAATGAAAGATAATAGGGTCACAAATAAAGTAATAGCTACACATGTCTAGAGTTACCCCAAGTTACCTAGTTTGATGATGTGAGAATGTGAGAGTTTGTATCAGTTTACAGGTGATATGTTTGTTTCCAAACTGAGATGGTAGGAAGGTCGAATAGCATCAACGTCCTTTCCTAACAGTATTTATATAACACTTGGATCAGGAATGTCAAGAACATTTCACCAAAAAGGAAACAACAGTTTGTCAAAGTAAAGTAATTCCAAACTTAATAGCTAAATAGCTTATTTAAGTCCTCCTTGTGAAATAACTCAAAGATGCAACCCAAACTTACTTCAACTTCTTTGACCAACAAATACTTACTCTGAATCCTTTAGTTTTAATTAAGAAAAATACATTCTCATATGAATATACACATACATGTCATGAACATTATATTTATACATACAATATACATATCAATATATAGTCATACTTATATATACATACAAGTCATGTACGAATGAAGAGAATTTATGGTATATGGCTTATGCAAAAGAGATAGGTGATGACATAAACAACGAAAACACCAGAATTAATTAATTGCTTTGAGACCCTGACATGTAAAGTGATAATTTACAGGCAAATGAAAACGTATATATATATATATATATATATATATATATATATATATATATATATATATATCGAACATCATACTTGATCGTTTGTATTGAACAAGAAGATGTCATGGAAGCGGAGGAACAACGAGTTCGAAGAATGAGTTGTTCTTCCGCTTCCATGACAGCTTCAAAAAGCTTCAAGAATTTTAGAAAAAGTAGAACCATCAGCCGTACAATAATTATTTCATCTTGCAATCCGGAAATCGCACAAGCAAACCATATTGCATGACTGTATTACTATCTTAAGTTTAGATAGGTATATAATAAATTGCTCGATTGACATCTTTGTTGAAATTAGACACCTAAGGATAAATAATAATTTGTAATATTAGAAATGCACTCGAACCCAATATGAAGAAAAACTGCACATCATTTTTCATTTTGAACAGTAACCCTTCCCTCCCGAGGCCAGTAATTATCTTATCATATATCACAGTTAATCAGTTAAAAAATCAGTCTTTGTCCCATGACGACTGACATCTAATTTCATGAAAATATAAAGTTTCTCAAATTTGATTAGTACAGAAAGGCTCATATCTTCCGTATGATCGTGTTGAGGTCAGAAGTGCATGCTAGATATAGGATTAGTTGTATGAGATTATTTATGATTTAAAACAGCTCATCTGAATCAGCTACCATAGCTTGGATTGAAAACAATTATGAAAGTTTGTTACGGTTCTCAGAGTTTTATAAGTCAAAGAAGTTCTTCACAGTGATTAATATTGATATGAGCAAATTATTCAACCACTTTCGATTACCATACAATTTATATTGAATCAAGGATTATCACTGCGAAAGAGTACAACAGTTTTCACAACTACAGAAAGGTTAATAATTGTTCATGCTAATTATGTTTATCTAGAGTAGTTGACTATTGAAGCCAAAAGTGTTTTACATAAATGATGTCCTGAAGATGTCCTCAAAGCTATCATATTTGTACAAAATACAAGTTTTAACCTTTGTATTAATTCAGTAAATGTCCTCGTTATAGCGACATTCAAAAGTAACATATGCGCAAATGAGGTGTCTAAAGACAACAAGTAGACAGACTATCCTGACAGTGTAGTTTCTCAGATGCTCTTATCATTTCATTACTCAGCTTCAAGTCATTTATTCCCATGTAACCTCCGTTACAGTTCACAGCGTACATCTTTATTAATGTATTAGCATAAGAAAATAGACATGTAACATTAGCTTCAGTTGTGGACCAATACTTCACGACCGTGTTCAGTGTCTCCCAACACAAGTTACTCTGCTCATTTCTTCTCAGGTTACCTCTGTTAAATTTTAAATGTTTTAATTTGAAACGACGTCACTGATTGGTTCAACTCACTGTAACACAGCCAATCAGGAAGATCTTTTCCTAGCCATAGAGTAGTAATATAGATTGTGTAGAACAAACGAGTAATCTTTGTAGGCATGAAACAATTTCTAGTAATGACTAAGCTTCATGAAACGTGTTTTAATATTTGTACACAGCAAATGAGAGATATTTTCTTTCCAATATTTCTTATGAGAAAAGTACGGAAATATACCCATAATATGTTCTACTCTACTATTACAACTTTGTGAATGCAACTCAAAAATATATTTTATTTTTAAAAATCCATTTTCTCATGACAATAATACCCTTCTTTATACAGAATTGATTCTTTAATCCTGAATCCCTGAATGTACATTATTTAATCCTGAGTCCCTAGGCATTTTAACAGTGTGAATATCTCAGCAATTCATTTCAGCATTGACTGATTTCTTATCTGTAAGTTTGCAATACGATGGTAATTACCACCACAATCGATTTTACTCTTTTCAAGTAAGAAACTGAGAACTGGAACTGGAAATGTTCTCTGTTTTATATCCACTGACACATTAAACTAAATGAAGCCACAGATGTTCTAATGTGACTGTTATTGATGGTCATAATCCATACTCATAATTTCTGTAACCTTGCTTTTTTTTAAATGAGAATATATGAGAATATATCATTTATTCAAAATGATCCAATAAATAATGTATACAATATAATTAGATGATATGTTATTTATTTTTAAATGATTGATAGAAAAGTAAAAATAGGGTTTTTATGGTTTTCAAATGACCTATCACATCTCATTTCATCTCATCACAGGATGTAGAACTATATTTAACATAAACCCTGTTGTCAAAATAAATGTCATCTCAATGCCAGATTTTGTTGGACTGCAATAATTATAGTGCAATATAGAAGTTGAAAGCATTGTCCACGATCAAGCACTTAAACTTACAACAATCCTTTTCACTTTACATCAAAATTATTATTGTTTAAATACTTCTATTTGGGATCACACTATCTGCTTTGGACGAGTATTTTGGGATTCGAACCCATACCCTCAGAGTCAAGCACACATATTTAAAAAGCTTCAGAATTTTGCGTGTAAAGTTATCAGATATAATTATTTTTATTTTGGTAAGACATTCAAGATAAACAAGAATCTAATTTAAAAGTCTAATACCATAGCTAAATCTAAACGAATTTATATGACATCTCTTTAATTTCTTGTTTCACATCAGCTATATGAACTTTGAAGTAATAAATATGAAATACATTGGCGCCATATTCGGTTATATTGGATTAAATTTGACAAGAAAATGTTAAGATATGATTTGAATATTTAACATTATTTTTTCCCTTGGATCCAAATCATCAATATTGTAACAGTTAATAGTAATATAGATTTCCATATCAATTTTTTAAAAGGTTTACACAACTTGCACATACATTGTATAATAATTAGTTATTGCTTAGGGGAAGATTAGGAAGAGATGAACATATCACAATTGTATATAATAAGTATGAGCAACATTTATTGTAAAAATTCCATCCAAAGTTTTAGAAAGAATTGAAAAATGAGACGACGTTTTCAATGAAAAACACTCTTCTTAATAACTGGACAATAAGCCTAGGGGTAGAGAGGAACCAACCGAACTAGATTCTTCTCAAAATATAGACTTGAATAAACCTGAACATAAAAGGTATTTCTCTACACAGTAATGTAGTCACTGAGCTGGGTGACATGGATCCAGTGTTGAATTGGAAAACTTGTTTATATCTTCCTCACAGCCAGACTATACCTCATATCCTACATTGCCTCTGGCGAGAGTAAAACCATTACAAAAACTTATGAAAACACCAGGGAAGGCTCAGAAATTATGTTTTTCACACGGAGAAATCAGCTGGATTCCTTTGATTGTTCAGAATAGGTATTTCAACAAGGAGGTGTCGACCAGTACATTATTCTCTACATACACTAGTCTTTCATAATGCGTGTTCTTCTATAGAATACATTTCATCTACATACACTCCGTTTCATGAAAATAAACCAAATTATGAAAACTTCAACATCACAAACACTAGGATATTTTACACTAAAACTATTTCAGACTTTAGGATCCTTCTGTAGAAAATTTTAGCCACCAATCATGAGTCTAAGCAAAAATGTTAATTTAAACTATAAGTGATATTTCGCGGTTATGGCAACTATCACATTAATGATGTTAGATCCAACAATATTAAGAAAATTTGTGCAAATGATTATGCGCTACATACATAGTGCACATAGTATCGATATAACAGTACACATAATACCGATATTACACGTTTATAAATACAGTAACACAGTTACATTTTCAGCAGTTACCAAATTATCATTAAATGTCATTTCATTTTAATTGTGAATCTTTGTCTGTGGGCATTCAAGATAATAACTACTATAATAATAATAATAACTGCTTCCATCTGCATCGACTACATTCAAGCATTGACAGTCTCAGTCAGGAATGTCCCTGACATCTTGATGTTCATACAAGCCATTGATGCAGAACTTGTTAATAAGAGATATTATTCCCCGTAAGATGCCAGAGTGACAAGATACTTCGGACTATCAGTGACTATACGACACAGCTCCTGTCAGCAAAGTGTGAGGAACGTCTTGTTAGTAGTCTGTGAGTATCAAATCTTGACACGTATCTTCTCACAATCAGCAAATGTCAATCACATGAATGGTTTATCTGTAATACCAACATTGTTTGAATATGCTTCTGAGACATGTGTCCACTAACTGTCAACTGTAACTAAGTATTTGTTGAGTCACAAAAGTAAAACGTTTTTAACGGTGTCATTTCATCAAGAAGTATTGGCGTATCAAAATCAAATAAAATAGTTTGAAAAAGAATGAATGACCCTGTAACGGTTCTATACATGACGAGTAACTAGGACTCAAGTTCGAAATAAACGAAATACTGCTTCCAGAGAGAGTAGATTTTGAATGTATTTGAGTAACATATGTTTTGTTAAGTAGTAGATACAATTTCATAGGTCTTGGTGTGCTACTTTAATTCTTTTTCTGTGCAAACACGCATTCGGTGATGAAATCATTATTTCAAAATGGTATTGCCAACAAATCATTTGGTAATTAAAATGACATTTTATGAATTTATTTTTGCAAATAAAAATGTTGCCTGCATAATGTACCTTCTTGTAATTTAATTTGTTGACGCACCGTTACTCTGGGGAGTCATAAAGAAGAAAAGTTAATTTTCAGTCTCTTATCTCGCTTACTTACGGAGATCAGAAAATAATTTATTTTTTTTCAGAAATAGAAACACATAATTGTTTAACATTTGAAAATGTAGGTTAATATGTTTCAGTATCAGTTGTCACTCGTTGATTAAACTAGCTTGTATTTCTGTAGATCATTCTGCGACATAGTTTTAAAAAGTTTAGAGTAAGCGTATCACGTTTCTTATGTTTTGAACAAGGCAAATTTGTTCACATAAAAAGAGCGTAGAAATTATGTAAATCATTCAATTTCTTAGAGAAAAAAACATGTTTTGCTTGGTGGCTATTACGTGAGAGATATACACATACACAGATATACACATACGAGTGTATCGAATGATAGTCTACAGTTTCCTTATGGGGCCCTTCCGAGGCTGCTGCTGCTTCAATATTAAACTAAAACGCAAAAGAAAGAATAGGTTCTCAATTAAACAGAACATCAGTTGATTTAGCTCAAAACACTGCTTGAACACCCGAACAACCCGCCTGAAAATTCCTGGGCCCAATTACGTTGGTGTATATAGTTACACCGATACATAGAATGCAAACATTTTTACTTCTACTACAATGAGACAAGTTGACTATCCGTAGAACCGATTCTCCTTCACCACATCAGCTTCTAAATCATCTCTCATTGAGTGATTTGTAATCATCACTGCTTAGTTAATATGTTATTTCCAATGTCGAATTGAATCATGCATGTAAACTTTTAATTACGATAAAATATTCAAATTTTGACATTTTAACTTTTTGTATAATCATATAAATCAGGCGTTTTCGGAAAACATAACACCCGGAATGTTTGAGGCAAAATGAATATCAGAACAAAATTGAAAAAGCATTTCCATCAGTGCTGTAAAACATATTTAGGGGAGTTTCAGTAAAAAAAAACATATAAACACTACAGCATTTTTGTGGTTATGTTTTAAAGAGAACCATTACTGTCAAACATCAATGAAGGATCTACTTTAAGAGGATGTGCCCCCTTTGACAGAAAACACCTCCATTATCTGAAGAAAATATCCTAATTGTGACAATTTGAGGAAGATCTATAAAGAAACTTCAAACAGTCGATGAACGAAATGTTCTTTTAGCTGATAATTTTCTCTGAGAGATTGAGGAATTAGATCACATGTGAAGTTACCATTTACCTTTACTCATTTTAATAAGTTTGAGTACTTATCATTTATTTCTATTTGTTTTAATATGTTTGTCAGGTTCCCATTTATTTCTTTTCGTTTTAATATGCTTGTTTAGTTCGGGAAGCTCTTATAAATACACAGTTTATGTTTTCTGCAAAATATTTGCTTTCTTGTTCTTATTGACGATAAACTTTATTATGGTACATTTCGGTAGAGATTGTATAGATCATTGAAAAACGTGTCAATACTAACAGCTTCAAGAATACATCTCAAAAATTTCCAGCAGAAAACAATCCATGGTTGATTTGAAATTTTGAAGATCGCATATAATGTGGGAATCAACAATGATGTGCCTCTTATGTTATGAGCTGAGAAATGTTCATGAAATCGATAGTTCCTTTGATGTTTCTCAAATCATGAAACTAGTATATTGACACAATGATTTATGATTCACTCAGTTTTGCTTTCTACTCCAAGTGGTAAATAAAATCGCAGGATTGGAAACAGTCTTGACCATCACATGAATATCATAAATCATTGCAGTTTGTTGCAAAATTCTAATCAATAACAACAACAATAATATTCAAACATTAAAGAAGTTCCTCATACGCGAAAAGTGAAAGGTTTTACTATCAACACTTGTGATGGAAAATATAAAATTCAATTTCGGGTTGACATTTAATTTTTAAAGCTAAATTTTCCTTTTGCGAGGTAGTTTATGTAAAAACATGTTTTTGACTTGTATAAGTGGTATCAGCAAAAACCAATAAGAGTGTAATTTATTTCATTAACATTAGCCTGTTCGAGTTCCTTTGCTTAACAAGAAATATCTTCATTAATTGATTTCATGTTATCTTGCTGGAAACTCGGAGAGAGAAAAAAACAGGAACACTGTTATTAAAGTGTTAGGCTATTAAAATGACAGACTGAGATTGGCGTATTTGCTTGGTGGAGGAAATGGAATAGCACTTGACATTTAGGAAATAACAGTTCTTGTAAAATTCCGAAAAGCAGTACACTAAGCTACTGAGAAATTTAGAAAACTCCAAGAAAATAAAAGAATGACATGTAATGTCTTGTTTCTCATTGATTAGCCTCATCAATGAATGAACATGTGAGTTGTGTTGTGACATATTGTTGGTACACTCATCACTGATCGCTTTAGACTTTGAACATGATATAAATAGTGTAAGGTGTAAATAGTTATATGTGTATATATCTTGTAAATGCCTCTTATAAATTATGTATGTCTATATCCACACAAGCTTTTCTATGTCTATGTCTATGTCTACCATCATACTGTTTCTTAATATTGCTACTTTTTGTGTGTGTCTCTTTCTATCACGTTTAACTGTATTTCCCACTGCTCAACATTTCGCCAGGTACAAACTTATTGAATGCTATTTGACTAGGTCTGCACTTCCAATCTACATAACAAATATGCTGCAAGAAATTGTAATATTTTACAAGGATATTTTCCGATTGAGTTGTCACACAAACCCTATTCAATTCATTGACCTAATAGATAATGGGTAACGATATTATGCAACATCGTGTGACAATCGGGATATTTCATTGTAAAATATGTTCGAAATACATGCGCTTTTGCTCGGCTTTTCAACCAAGAACTGCTTGTAACTATTCATTATTATGGGTTATTCTGTCAGAATTGTATCACATGTGTATTATCTTGTCTGTGTCCTGTAACACAAGCCTCGTGGTAGCTTTCCTTTGTGCACTACAGAGTCAATTTAGAAACGTCAACGTAATCATTCTGCTCCTATTGTTATTGCAGCTTGCAGGTGATATTGAGTCTAATCCAGGTCCACGATCGCACGGGTCCCATGATAAAACTATATCTTTATTTCATCTTAACACAAGAAGTGTAAGGAATAAACTTAAATACCTTACCGAGTATGCTTCCGATAATCATATTGTTGGATTCACAGAAACTCACTTAGACAAAAACATTGGTAATGATTCACTAAAGTGGACAGGTTTCCATGACCCTATTCGTAAAGATAGAAACTCGTTTGGTGGAGGTGTTATGATCTATATAAGAGAAAATTTAGCATTTAAGAGACTACTTAACCTAGAAAACATATATGATGAAACAATCTGGGTAAAAATATATTTACCAACTAAACCGCTAATAGTTTGTGTTGCTTACCGACCCGAGTATAATTCCTTATCATTCTGGGAAAGGTTTGATATAAGTATTGAACATGCTCTTGATATTTCAAGTCGAATTACTATAATTGGTGATTTAAATGCTGACTTACTTTCTAGTAAAGGTACTAGCCTCAAAGATATTATGCTGACTAAGAATTTGAAAAATATCATTACGGAACCTACTAGGGTAACGCAACATTCAAGCACTCTGCTTGACCCAATCATAATCAGTGAAGATATCCATACAGTTGAGTGTGGAGTTATTGAGTTTGACAGATCGATAAGTGATCACAAAGGCACTTACGTGACATTAACTACTTCAGTGAATACACATTTGTCATACACTAGAGATGTATTATGTTATAAACAAGGTGATTACACAACCCTAAATGCACTTATCAATGAAACAAACTGGACTGATGTGTTTGTGAATTGCCAAGATGTTAATCATGCTTGTGACATTTTTTACAAAGAACTTAACATGTTTCTAAAAACATGTATCCCTACAAAAAAAGTAACTATAAGACCAAATGACAAGCCATGGTTTGATTCAAGTTTAAGGAGAGAATGCAGGAAAAGAGACAGGTTACGCAGAAAAGCAAATAGAACACAACTGTTATGTGATATAATAAAGTTTAAAAAGCAACGTCAAAAGGTTAACAACATGAAGTATCACGCAAAAGAAATGTTTTATGCTAATGTTGACAATTTTCTTCTTGATGCATATATTGAAAGTAAGAGTTCATATTGGAAACTTTTACGGTACTTGGTGAAACAATCCGGTTCGAGTACCTGCATTCCTCCTTTAAAATCTAGTAACGATCATGAAAGTCCAACTTGTTTTTCTGATTATGAAAAGGCAGAAAGGTTGAATGAGTACTTTCAATCTATCTCAACACTGGACGATAATAACTCAGGTGTACCGTATTTCAATAAACGAACTGGTGCAATTTTTGACACTCTCATTGTTTCCAAATCTGAGATTGAAGATGTCATAAGATGTTTACATTTGAAAAAAGCGTCAGGTCCTGACAAAATTAGTCACCAACTCTTGAAACATTTAGTCTACTCGATTAGCAACGTTTTATGTTTATTGTTCAATATGTCTTTACACACATGTGTGTATCCATCTGAGTGGAAAGTTGCGAATGTTATGCCACTATTTAAGAAAGGTGACCGAACTCTGGCTTCAAATTATAGACCCATATCTCTTATAAGCTGTGTTGGCAAAGTATTTGAAAGGGTTGTTTTCAAACATTTGTTAAACTATTTTCATACCAACAAGCTCCTGTATAAATATCAGTCTGGTTTTCAACCAGGACATTCTAGTGCTCATCAATTAATTGAAATATTTCACAGGATTTGTGAATCATTAGACAAAAAAGAAAATTTGTGTATGGTATTTTGTGATGTATCAAAAGCATTCGATCGTGTTTGGCACAGAGGTTTACTTCTCAAGCTAGAAAATTATGGAATAAGCGGCCAGTTATTGGGATGGTTAGCTAGTTATATAACTGATCGCTGTCAGAGTGTTTTTGTCAATGGATCAGTTTCAAAGCTGAGAACTCTGAGCGCTGGTGTCCCACAGGGGACTGTGCTTGGTCCGTTTTTATTCATTGTATACATTAACGACATAGCAGATGAATTAGACTGTTTAACACGCTTATTTGCTGATGACTCGTCTCTCGGGTACTCATCACCAGATAACAGACTTATTGAAATGAGTTTGAATGCTAATTTAAGTAAGTTGAATGTTTGGGGTAAAACCTGGTTAATCAAGTACAACCCTGATAAGACTGAAGCTATCCTTTTCTCGATGAGACATGATAATGATATACCACATCTTTATTTTGATGGTGTTGATGTTAAATTTGTAAATAATCATAAACATCTTGGAGTAATCCTTGCCAATAATGGTAAATGGGAGGATCATATTCAAACCTTGTTGCAAAAAGTTTCGAAAATGGTAAACTCAATGCGACTTTTGAAATATGTTTTGTGTAGGAATACCCTTAATAAGATCTATACCATGTTTATTCGGCCACATCTTGAATATGCAAGTGAAGTCTGGGATGGGTGTACTCTTGAACAAATACGAAAGTTAGAACAGATACAATTACAAGCTGCGCGAATAGTAACGGGTTTACCCAAATACACATCACATAGATTCCTATATTACGAAACTGGTTGGGAAACTTTGCAAGAACGTAGGAGAAAACGAAAATTGTGTTTGATGTTTAAAATACAAAATGAAATGGCTCCTCTATACCTAAACGAATTGCTTCCCAATAGTGTAGGTTCTAAATCACAATATAATCTACGCAGTTCACAAAATATATCTATTCCTGCCTCAAGGCTTAAACATTTAACGGAATCTTTTTTCCCATCTACAGTAAGTTCTTGGAATAAGTTACCAACCACTGTTCGTAATTCAAAGAGTGTCTCAGCTTTTACATCATCCTTGGCTGACCGTTGTGTACATGCACCCCAATATTATTCATGCGATAAAAGACATCTAAATATTCTTCATACCAAATTGCGATATTCAGTAAGTTGTTTGAATTTTGATTTATACAGAGTTGGAATTAAGACTACTTCAAACTGTACTTGTGGTAACCCTGTTGAGAATTCATATCATTATTTGTTTGAATGCCCAAAGTATAAGCAACAGAGAGCAAACTGTATAGCATCTGTAAAGCGCAATTGTAATTTAGTTGGTACTACAGTCGACTTCAAACTTTTATTAGAAGGAAGTGCAGACCTATCACCAAGTCAAAATACAAGTGTATTTAAGTCAGTGCAAACGTTCATAAGTGAGACTAAACGATTTGTATAGCATATCAATATTACTCTATTTCATAGAATCTATGTCCTCTTCTAATACTGCTGTCTGTCATCTATCTGTCATCTGTTTGTAAAATATGTAAATCACCTATGTATATACCAAGGAGAGGGTATTCTAAGTTGGAGAACTTGTTCCTAATCCTTTTCATGATGAATAAAATATGTTTAAACCAAACATGATATCATTAATATTTCTATATAAAAGTTGTATTTCTTCTTGCAATATGAAATTTTAAATGGACATATTCTAATCTGATAATATAAGTTTGGGGTGTTTTTTTCTATTCTTTGCTCTTTGTTTGTACTATCTCCAGATTGAGTAATTCCAAATATCATTTTTCACAAACTAGCACCAATATATGATTTTAGACATCTAATTTAATCTGAAACCATTAAGCTCAGAAGGTTGGGGTTGACTAATTTCTATTTTGATTTAATAATCTAAACTTTTGACCATACTTTGCATTCATTACCAAACACTTGAAGATTACAAACACACCAGGACCTGAAAATATTCATTACTTAATTCCCTACTGCTGTTGTATAGAGAGACCCGAGAGAGACTTAGAAGCATGTCCTGTCAAATACGATCATACCATGTATCCCTTGGTGTCCTTTGATAACGATTGATCGCATGTCAGATCCTGGTAGTCATTGATAGAAGAGCAGGAGTGAATTGTTAAGTAGTTAGCTGAGATAAGTGCTTTAACTTTTACTGAATAGTTTTTCTTTGTTGACATATATAAATCCAATAATCACGATACTCATTAATAAATCATGATAAACGTTATCAAATTATGAGATACGAGCTTTACTGATCTTTGTAGAAAATTTATGTTAACCCTTTTTCAATTTAAGAAAGCATATATACAATGGATCTACAAAAAAGTATTGATAGAAAGGGAGCCAGAGGTATCTTGCTGCACATGCTAATATTCACAGGTCCTGGAGAACCGATGAAGTATCCAGATTTGATCAGGTGGATACAGGATCCACAGTAGACCTGTCACCGAATGGTGATATTCTGAATGGTTCATTTTGTTACTCGCCTTTCTGAATTTCAGGTGAGAATAATCTAAATGCAAATGCATTACAGCGTTAAACATCAGGCCGGATCCTGAATTAAAAAGCTGGAAAATTCTGGTGAGATTATCCTAAAAAGCATTATATAACAGTGTTAAACATGTGGGACTGTTTCATTTTGTATATAGATGGAAAATTTTAATTTTCTCCCATAACCCACGTACAGACAACTGATCCCGTTCATCTATCACCTAGTTATCTTACTAAATCTCCTGAAAGGACTTGCAACAGTCACTTGTTTCCACTTGAGACGGTTGTCTGATGATTAATGTGATGGATGCTCTTTGAACTTGGATCTCGTCACTAGGTAAGCTGTTTAGGACAGCTATTAAGGGAATTCCTGTCTCAGTATATAAGGTTAATACAGAAACGGTTGGAGTCTGTGTCAGTGTGTCAGGTATATTATAGACATCGCAGGTTTTTATGTGAGAATATCACGGGTATATACATTGTATATTGACATTGTAGTTGTGGTCAAGGTTAAATCTGCAATGTTTATTTTGTAATATTATTTTTGTAATATTGCCGTTACTTTTGAAGTACTTATTTATCAACATTGCATTTAAACCATTAGGTCAAAGTAAATATTATAGTCGGTCAAATTTAGTCTTTGATGACAAATTTAGTTTTCCTGTTTATTTCTCTTCAATTTCACAACCTTAGGAAATGAATGATAATTATAAAGGAAATTATTTTGATATCATACATTGATCATACATTTTTCAAAATTTGAGGTGGAATGATAATAATAATTCGGATTTACAACTTCATCAGGTAATGGAGGACGACCTTCAAATTCAGATTATAAAACAATTAAAGAAAGCTGCAGGCGAAACTAGCTAATGAAAACAAACACAACTCTATTAGAGATAATGAAATAGAATAGGGTCACAGATAAGACAATAACTACAGATATCTAGATTTACCAAGACCTTTAGTCGTCTTGGTTAATGGTAGGATTTAGCCAGTAGTTTGATGATGTGACTATGTGAGAGATTGTATCAGTTTATAGCTGATGTTTCCAAACTTAGATGGTAGGGAGGTCGAATAGCATCAACGTCCTTTCCTAACAATATATACGAATTTGATCAGGAATTTCACGAAAACTTCACCAAAAGGATAACAACATCATTATACATGTGCAGAAACGGAAACTACACGCCCCATGTATATGCACAGTATTTATAAGACATATTCAACATCATCAACCCAAATGTGTCTTTTTGTCAGTTGTAAATAAGTTTCGAAAATTAGGTTTGACTAATTGACGCACACCACCAATGGTGTATTGTTAGGTTTTCGATCAGATATCGATACTTTTACCTTTATATCGCCGATATACAGAGTCGACTATCATCAAAACGGCAATTTTCGGGAAAAGTCAGTACTTCTCGATAAAATAACACAATTTATAATGTTTGGCACATATGACCCCAAACAACACAATGGATGTACTTTTAAGTCTTTCTTAATGCAGTCCAACCTTACTACAACTTCTTTGACCCTCAAACACACACTCTTAATCATTTAGTTTTAATTAAGAAAAATACATTCTCATAGCAATATACATATACATGTCATGTACAATACATTTATCTGTATCTGTATCTGTACATATCGATATATATACATACTAATATATACATACCAGTTATGTACGAATGAAAAGAAATTACGGTATATTGCTTATGCATAAGATATTAACTTCCTATCATTTTTCATTATCAACATTAACACTTCCCGCACATTAGCCCGAGGCCCGTAACATCATTATCATATGATAGCTCGTTTCAGTTCAAATTCCGAAAAAAAATCAATCTTTGTCACCTGATGACTGACATCTAATTTAATGAAAATATAAAGTTTCTCAAATTTGATTAGTACAGAAAGGTTAATATCTCCCGTATGATCATGTTGAGGTCAAAAGTGCATGCTAGATATAGGATATATATAGATACCATAGCTTGGACTTAAAACAATTATGAACGTTTGTTACAGTTCTCAGAGTTTGATAAGTCAGATAAGTTCTTCACAGAGATTAATATTGATATGAAAGAGCAAATTATTCAACCACTTTGGACTACCATGGAATAAATATTAAATTGAGCATTATCAGTGCAAAAGAGTACAACAGTTTTCACAACTACAGAAAGGTTAATACTTGTTCATGCTAAATTATGTTTATCTAGAGTAGGTGACTATTGAAGCTAAAAGTGTTTTACATAAATGATGTCCTCAAGATGAACGAAACGTTTTCATCTTTAAATCTAAGATATCATATGTGTGCAAAATACAACTTCAAACCTTTGTATGAATTCAGTCAATTTCCTTCTTATAGCGCCATTCAACAGTAACAAATGAAGTGTCTCAAGACAACAAGTAGACAGACTTTCCTGACAGTGTAGTTTCTCAGATGCTCTTATCACTTTATTACTCAGCTTCAAGTCATTTATTCCCACGTAACCTCTGTTACAGTGCACAGCGTACATCTTTATTAATTTATCAACATAAGAAAATAGACATGTAACACTAGCTTCAGTTGTGGACCTATACTTCACGACCTTGTTCGTTGTCTCCCAACACAAGTTACTCTGCTCATTTTTTCTCAGGTTACCTCTGTTAAATTTGTTAAAGCCACCTGTACTGGAGGTTCTGTGGAACAAACGAGTAACCTCTATAGGGAGAGAATGTTGGCTTGGTTTGTTGGCTCCCAAACAATCAAAGAAATATCTCCATTCATAAAATAATACAATGTATACAAGAGGGCTTGAAACAGTTCGTAGACATGACCAAGCGTCATGAAACGTGTTTTGATATTTGTACACAGCAAATGAGTTATATTTTCTTTCCAATATCTCTTGTACGGAAATATATCAATAATTTGCTGTACTCTGTTATTACAACTTCTGGAATGCTTAAAAGAGTATCCGTTATTTTTCCATTTCCTCATGCTAATAATACCTTTTTATACAGAATTTATTGGTTAACAAATTCCCTATCCAGAATCTCTGAATGTTCTATCTTTAAACTTGCCTCTAAATGCCTCTAGACATTTCCACAGCGTGAATATCTCAGCAATTCATTTCAACATATTTCTTAACTGTAATTTTGCAATACGATGTTAATTACGACTACAAGCTGTTTTACTTTTTTTAACTTAAAACGTTCGTTAGCAATCTGAGAAATGGAACTCTGTTTTATGTCCACTGACACACTGATTCAAATGTCAACATAATGCTAATGTGACTGTTATTGATGTTCGTAATCCATTATCATAATTTCTGTAACCTCGCTTTTTTTTTTAAATACATTTTTGAGAATATATATTATATTCAAAATGATCCAATGATTAATGTATATAATATAATTAGATGATATGTCATTTATCATTAAATGATTGATAGAAAAGTAAAAATAGGGTTTTCATGGTTTTTCAAATGACCTATCACATCTCATCTCATCACAGGATGTAGAACTAGATTTAACATTAACCCTGTTGTCAAAATATATATCATCTCAATGCTAGATTGTGTGGGACTGCAGTAATTATAGTGCAATATAAAAGCTTAAAGCATTGTTCAAGATCAAGCACTTTAAAAATACCATAGCATAATCTAAACTAATTTATCTGACATGTTTTTTGGGAGATCTCTTAAATTTATTGGGCTATATCAACTTTGAAGTAATACATATTAAATACCTTTGCGCCATATTCGTTTATATTTTTTCAATTTTCACACGAAAATGTTTAGATATGATTTGAATATATCACATTATATTTTCCCTTGGATCCAAATCATCAATATTGTAACAGTTAATAGAAATATAGTTTTCTATATTACTATTTCAAAAGTTTTACACAACTTACATTGTATAATGATTAGTTATTGCTTAGGGGAAGAGTAGGGAGAGAGGAACATATCACAATTGTATATAATAAGTATGAGCAACATTAATTGTCAAAATTCCATCCACAATTTTATAAAGAATGGAGAAATGATGGCCAAACTGAGTTTCTTATTTTAAATTCATTGTTTTTCAATGAAGATCATCCTTCTTAATAACTGGACAATATGCCTAGGTGTAGAGAGGCACCGACCGAACTAGATTCTTCTCAAATTATAGACTTGAATAAACAAACACAAACTATATTTATGTACATAGTAATATAGTCACTGAACAGGGTGACAAGGATCCAGTGTTAAATTGGGAAAGTTCATTAATATCTTCTTCCCAGTCAGACTATACCTCATATCCTACATTGCCTCTGGCGAGAGTAAAACCATTCCGAAACTAATGAAAACACTAGGGAGGGCTTAGAAATTATTTTTCACAGGGAGAAATCAGCAGGATCTCTTTGATTGTTCGGAAAAGATATTCCAACAATGAGGTGTCGACTAGTACATATTCTCTACAGACACTAATCTTTCATTATGCGTGCTCTTCATCAAAATAATGAATACATTCACTAGACCTCGTAATGTGTGTTGTTCATCAACATACATTTTCTCTACATACATTAATCTTTCATAATTATAGGATATCTAACGAGCTTCCCCTTTCATATCAAGTGTTTGTCCCGAGTGAAATAATTGTGCTTTGTCTCGAGCCTTGGCGAGAAACAAACCAAAAGTATTTAACGAGGGACATAAACTTGATATGAATGGGGAACGAGTTATTTATCCTATCTATTACCAACATATAGTTCATACGATTTAATGTGTTTTAAAATATATTTATGTTGTCTCTACAAAGGAACGGAACAATGGAGTAATATCAACCCTGTCACAGCAGGGTTCATAAAATTGTGACGTTAAATATTCATGCTTTTAAGATCAAACTGTTCTATAATCCGTGATGTTCGGTATGGCGAAACCAGTTGCACTAGTCATGATGAAGGAAGCGTACGTAATATAACATCTCCCTGCTCGAGGACATGAGATGAGAGTTATTCGTCCTTTGAAGGACCTCATGTCATGGCGGCCGCCATTCCCATGTTTCTCGTCGATGGAATGTGTAAACAAGCTAAAACAACCTCATTAAATGTAAGTTTTAGATGAACATCGCCGTTGAAATGGCTTTCCTTTCGGTTATTTGTGCGTTGTGAGTAAACATGCACTGTGCACCGTTACGATCACGTTATTTTCACCTAGATACTGAGCGTTTGGTGCAATGTCATTCCCAACGGTAAGATTGAGAGCAAAAACTATTGCTGCATTCTAACCTGTGTGCTAATTAGCTCTGCTCTAGTCATGGTGTGTTTGTTAAGTATTCATTAAAATCAATCACTGCGGTGACTACGAGTTCTTGAATTAACTGAACAATGAGATATATATTAATTATATAAGTGTTGTTGTAAAATACTTTCATGAATGAATTCACGTTCGTTTTATGAATGAATAAAGAAGTCCAGGCAGTGTCAAAGTTCATTGTGAGCCAATCAAATTACTTGAAAGTGTTATGACTCATATGTGTCATAACAGTTTGTTATAGAACCCCTTTACGAAGTACCACGTGGGTACTAATGCGTGTTTTTCTATAGAATAGATATTATCTACTCACACAAAACTTCTGTAAGTAAAATTTCAAGCTTATAACACCAACCACATTTAGGACGAAACAAATCCAGTACAATATAACTCACTTTAACTTTTTAACCTCTTTTCGAAAGAAATTTGGATAATATCCTGTTTTACTTAATTATCTGACATTTTATTGTTATCATTTTTAAAAGAGCTTAGATTGCCAAAAGAACATGATCCTATAGGACGTGCAGCACTCTCTTTTTTAAGTCTATTCCAAGGCATAATCTGCTTGAGAAAATTGTTGATACTTGCGCCAGTAAAACATTTTAAATTTAACTTTTTATGTTTTTGAAGGATGTAAATTCTCGAGTTGAAAGTTTTACTTTCGGATTAGACTATGGGGATCTGATCAAAATCATATAAAAAATGAATCTCAATATTTTTCAAATGTTCAATTATAGTTTAGCCAAATTTTGTCGGGATCAATTCACTGTATATGGACATTTTCATTTAAAAATCATGAGAACATGTAGTCGTTTTGACTGTGGTCTACTTGTGCAAAACAATCCTATGAAAATGCAAATTGTAATTACCATATTATTAACATGTGAAATACATATTTGAAACAAACACACTCCCTGTCGTTAAATATCCCTTATTTGCTAATAATAACAGTCAATGATAGTTTCGTTGAGTTGAAAAAGTTCAGTATCACACAACTTGTTAAATCAAAACATACATTTCCTTTCTGCAAGATATTTTGGGCAACTGTTTGTACAAACGTTTATGTGCTACATACATGTACATAGTCAACATAGTATCGTTATCACAGGTTTATATATACAGTCACACAGATTCCATGCAGTTATCAAATCATCATTAAATTCCATTTCATTTCAATTGTGAACATTAGATTTCCAATAAACTACCATTCGAGGTTAAATAACTGCTTCCATCTGCATCAACCTTATTTCAAGCATTGACAGTCTTCCCTGACATCTTGATGTTCATACAATCTCTTAATGAAGAACTTGTTAATAAACCAGATTATTTCCTGTAAGATGCCAGAGCGACACTATACTTCAGACTATCACTGACTACGCCACAGCTTTTTCCCTATCAACACACTGTGATAAACAACTTGTTGTCTGTAAGTGTCCAATCTTGACACGTATCTTCTCACTATCAGCAACTGTCCATCACATGAATGGATTACCAGCAATACCAACATACTTTGAATTCGCTTTTGCAATGTGCTGTCGCTGACAATTGACATTCACTTAAAGGGACATTTAATGTGTTGTTAGAGTCACAAATGTCAAATGTTATTAATGGTGTCATTTTATCCTGAAGTACTGTCGTATCAAAGCTAAATACAATATTTTAAAAAACTGAAGGTCCCTTAAACATTTATTGACATAAATAGTACCTAGGACCTACCATTTTACATCAAACCTGAAAATCTAATGTTCAAGTAATTATAAGGCATGGCAAAGGCAAATATAACTTTTGGTAGATTTGTGTCAAAGTACAAATAGAAAATATATTAAATTTTAAGCCGAAAATATATGCTGGGTATTATCAAACATATGATAAAAAAAAAACAATGCGGCAAAAGAGACTACATCAATTTTCAAAAACAAAATACTACTTCCAGATAAAGTAGATTTTGAAAGTTTTTTATAACAAAATGTTCTGTAATGGACACAATTTGATACGTCATGGTATGCTACTTTGATTTTAAAAAATTCTGTACAAAGAAGCATTCTGTGATGAAATCGTTATTTCAAAATGATATTGTCAACAAAACATTTGGTAATTGAAATAACACTTCATGAAATATGAATATTAAGTTATTAAAAATGTTGCCTGCATAATGTACCTTCTTGTAATTTAAATTGTTGACGCACCATTCCTCTGGGAAGTCATAAACAAGAAAAAAGTTCACTTTCACTCTCTTATCTCGCTTAATTAAGGAGATAAGAAAATAACGATAATCCCAAAGACATATTTTTTTCAGAAATAGGAACACTTAATTGTTTAACATTTGAAAATGTAGGTTAATGTGTTTCAGTATCAATTGTCACTTGTTCATTAAACTATCTTGTATTTCTTAAGTTCCTTCTGCGACATAGTTTAAAGAAGTTTAGAGTTAGTGTATCACGTTTCCTATGTTTTGAACAAGACAAATTTGTTCACATAAAAAGAGCGGAGAGATTATGTAAATCATTCAATTTCTTCTTAGAAAATGAAAACAATGTTTTGCTTGGTGGCCATTATGTGAGAGATATCCCCATACTTTGCCGAGTGTATTTAATGATAGCCTTGTTTCTTTGTGGGGCCTTTCCGAGGCTGCTGCTGTCTCATTATTATGTTTGGCGGTAAAACTGACTGCTACATTTATCAGGTTGAATCAAACAATGTATCCTTGCAACCAGGCATTATGGGGGATAGAACAGTTATTCAGTTATTCACTACATTATCATCTTGGAGACTAAACGTTAGCCTAAAATTTGATCTCAGATGTTGTTTCATCATGTGCCATTTTGTTTCATTTTGGGATATTTTTTTGATACTCATTTTAGAACTTCCTCCAAATTCTAAACATAAATAATGATGAACTATCTCTGTTAACTAAATAGAGAATCTCACCCGAGTGTCTTCAGATATCAAATATATCAACATGAGTTGATAAAAGTTACAAATATCCGAGGCTTGCCGAGGATATTTGTAACTTTTATCAACGAGTGTTGATATATTTGATATCTGAAGACACTCGGGTGAGATTCTATTTATCATCCAATATCATTTTTAATTTGTAACCAAGAAAAAACGAAACACTGATTTGAAACTTTGGTCAACTTTACTTGCTGTGGCGTATGAATATGACATAAGGGTACTGCAGCACCAAAAGACTTATTACGTCACCGTTGCCGTTATAAGGGAACAAGAAAACATAGTTCTTAAAACTTTTCAAGATATTGAAAAAGTTATCCACAAACAAAATTCTTTTTAAAGTGATTGTCGTATTCCAAGCACAGAATTGTCAGATATTAATCAATTGTCCAGCAAATAACAATTTTAAGTGAAGTTTAACAATTGAAATCGAAGTCACGGGTAACACAGTCGACAGTGTAAGCCGAGATGGCGGGTGGACAGTTACTGAGAACTGCTCTCGCTGTCACTTTCAATGACAGGTCTGCGACGCTTGGCAGTTGAATAATTGTTCACATTGATAGTGAAAGAGCCCCCATCAATGTAACTAGATCCAAAAACTACGAAAGCCTACAAGGGCCAAATTCAATGACAACATTTTTTTTTAAAAGTTGTAGTTTCAACTTTTAAAGGTGTAATTACAAGTTTAGAAAGTTGTATATTCAAGTTTTAAAGTTGTATATTCAAGTTTTAAAGTTGTTATTACAACTTTTAAAGGTGTAATTACAACTTTAAAAAGTTTAATATTCAATTTAAAGTTGTAATTACAACTTTAAAAGATGTAATTACAAGTTCAGAAAGTTGTATATTCAAGTTTTAAAGGTGTAATTACAAGTTAAGAAAGTTGTATATTCAAGTTTTAAAGTTGTAATATGACTAAGTAGATCTGATATATGACTAAGTAGATTTGGTATATGACTAAGTAGATCTGATATACGACTAAGTAGATCTGATATATGATAAAGTAGATCTGATATATGATAAAGTAGATCTCATATATGACTAAGTAGATGTGATATATGATAAAGTAGATGTGATATATGACTAAGTCGATCTGATTTATGACTAAGTAGATCTGGTATATGACTAAGTAGATCTGATATACGACTAAGGAGATCTGATATATGATAAAGTAGATCTGATATATGATAAAGTAGATGTGATATATGACTAAGTCGATCTGATATATGATAAAGTAGATGTGATATATGACTAAGTCGACCTGATATATGACTAAGTAGATCTGGTATATGACTAAGTAGATCTGATATACGACTAAGGAGATCTGATATATGATAAAGTAGATCTGATATATGATAAAGTAGATCTGGTATATGACTAAGTAGATCTGATATATGACTAAGTAGATATGGTATATGACTAAGTAGATCTGGTATATGACTAAGTAGATCTGATATACGACTAAGTAGATCTGATATATGATAAAGTAGATCTGATATATGATAAAGTAGATCTGATATATGACTAAGTAGATGTGATATATGATAAAGTAGATGTGATATATGACTAAGTCGATCTGATTTATTACTAAGTAGATCTGGTATATGACTAAGTAGATCTGATATACGACTAAGGAGATCTGATATATGATAAAGTAGATCTGATATATGATAAAGTAGATCTGATAAATGACTAAGTAGATCTGATATATGCTAAAGTAGATGTGATATATGACTTTTAAAACTTGAATATATAATTTTTTAAACTTGTATATACAACTTTTAAAACATGAATATACAACTTTTAAAACTTGTAATTACACCTTTACAAGTTGTAATTACAACTTTTAAACTTGAATATTCAACTTTTTAAAGTTGTAATTACACCTTTTAAAGTTGTAATTACAACTTTCAAACTTGAATATACAACTTTTAAAACTTGAATATATAACTTTTAAAAGTTGAATATACAACTTTTAAAACTTGTAATTTCACCTTTACAAGTTGTAATTACAACTTTAAAACTTGAATATACAGCTTTTTAAAGTTGTAATTACAACTTTAAAAAAAAAAATGTTGTCACTGAGTTTGGCCCTTGTAGGCTTTCGTAAAAAACCGACTGAAGATGGTCACGTTTGGATGAAACAGTCATGGAATTTGAAGAACACGTGGAGGTAACAGCAGCCGACATGACCTCGTTATAACGAGGGGCAATATGGCAGAGGGGGGACTTTGTTTACATCTCGCCTTGGCTCGTTATAAGGCACAAGTTGACCTGGCTTTGAAGAATTGGACAGAATTGAGGATATTTGATTGTGCTGAGTATCGCTGATGTGTGAATAGTTGTTGATACTATGTACATTTTTATGGCCAGTGATCTGTATGATATGTGAGGGAGCAACGTGGATGTCATTTAGTTTTTGAACTAAATGCTTCCTCGCACTGTGGTTTGTTAACTTGCGGTCAGAAGCCAAACCGGCAGCAGTAGCCATGCCTGCTGCCATGTGCTTCATGAAACATTCCAACTTGTGGATTCCTACCGGCTGCCTCTTAAACCACACTGATTCCATGGATGGATTTTTGACAGTGGTAGTGGACACGTAGAAAGGTGAATCGTGGAACGAGTAACCAGACGGACGTAAACTTTTGTAAAGTTTGTACATTGTAATGATCTTCTCATACATCACTAATACTTCTTGGTTAAATGAAGTTTATTCTTTGAACGTACATTGTACAAACATGGCGATGCCATGCCGTAAACATCAAGGTTATGATAAAAGTGTAATTGTAAAGGGAACGAACTCTGACGTAATCGTTAAACCTTAAACGAAAAGTGATCATAGTACATCCCCTTTCTTTTGAATAAAAGAACTTGTGAAAATTATTTTAACTGAGTAAAATCTTCAAAACATTTCAAGACTTATTTCAAACAACTTATATGATTATATGATAACAATGATATTTTCAAATCTACCTTTGGAATAAGATAATTATTCAATGATATAATAAAACTAACATAAAACATTCTGGAACATAAATGCAGCTTCTTGCATTAACCCACACAACATTATTTCAACCTTACCAATAATCCACACAAAACTTAACTTTTATGCAAAGATCATTAAGTATAAAATAACCTCTCCAAAATATCAATCCTGAACTTTATAAACTGGAAACAACATTAACATTCAACCTTGTTAGGTATCCCTTGTTCACCAAACAGCTGTTTACAGTGATTTATTACAGCTCTGCTTGTACACTGTCCGTGAATCCTACGTACAAAGAATGACTTGGAGTAGTAGTCAGTGATCAACAGATTCTCACATCCGTCGAAGTGAAACAGATCCATTGCTACAGTCTTCCATGGTCTCTGCGGGATATCATGGGGAAGTAATGATTCATGCGACTCTGACTTCTGATTCTCTTGACATACCGTACAGTTCGTCAACATTTCTTCAATCTCCTTGTTGATACCTGGCCAGTATATGCACGATTTTGCCCTGAGCTGGCACTTGATAACCCCTTGATGGCCAATATGCAGTTGTTGTAGTGCCTCATGTCTCATTGGAGGTGGAATCATTATTCTATCGCCTTTCAACAACAAACCATCCTCTACAGTCATCTCGTGTCGACATGACCAGAACGGACGTATAATCTTCCGTACTTGTTTTGCATCTTCTGGCCATCCAGCTATGATGATAGTTTTCAGTGCGCTGAATGTTTCATCCTTTTCAGTTTCCTTGCGGATCATCTCGAGTTTTGCACTTGAGAACTGGACATGATGAATCGTTTTATCAATGCTGATAGTCGGACCTGGAGCTGGATTTTGACGAGAGAGCATGTCTGAAAGAATCATCTCCTTCCCGGGTTTGTATTGAATCTCGTAATCATATTGCTGGAGTTGGAGCATCATCCTTTGGAGTCGAGGAGGTGTACTAGCTAGATTCTTGTGTTGAATGTTCTCCAGTGGTTTATGATATGATTCAACTACAAAGTGGCTGCCAAACACATAGGTATGAAACCTCTTGCAACCGAACACCACAGCAAGAAGTTCACGCTCGATATTTGCATACCGTTTTTCTGTGTCCGTAAGTGCTTTGCTAGCGTATGCGATTGGGTAGCCATCTTGCATTATCACAGCACCCAGTCCTTTCATCGATGCGTCGACTTGCGCCACTGTAGGCTTCTTTGGATTGAAGTACTTCAGAGTACCATCGATGCATATTATGGTCTTGAGTTTGTCAAATGAAGCTTCGTGTGATTCTGTCCACTGCCATTCAGTGCCTTTGTGAGTCAACACTCTCAACGGTTCAGTGAAATTAGCCAAGTTTGGTATGAATGACGACATGTATTGAATCATACCAAGGAACCGCTGTAGCTCAACGGTGTTCGCAGGTGACGGTAGGTTGTGGATCTCTTGGATCTTCTCTGGATCAGGATGTACACTTTGAGCATCATAGTAGTTACCGAAAAACTTGATTTTCTCTTTTCGGTTCTCACATTTCTCGATGTTGAATATGAGCCAATACTTCGCTGCAACTTTCATAAGTCGATGCAGATTATGGTCATGTTCCTTAACAGTCTTTCCATACACTGCTGTGTCATCACTGATGCCAATTGTACCTGGACACTGTTCAAGGATCATGTCTATTTTCTCCTTGAATATGTCCTGTGATATTCTGAGACCAAAAGGAAGACGAAGAAATCAGTACCTCCCAAAAGGTGAGTTGAAGGTTGTGAGGAGACTGGAACTGTCGTCGAGGGTAACGCTCCAGTAGCCATGTCTGGCGTCTAATTTGCTGAACACAGTTGCTCCACTAAACTCGTGTGTAATTTCCTCCAGAGTGTGTGTCTTGTGATAAGTTCTTTTAATGGAACGGTTTAAGTCACTCGGATCAAGGCATACTCTGAGTTTTCCATTTTCCTTCCTCCTGAATGCAAGTGATGAGACCCAATCTGTAGGTTCAGTTACCTTGGCTATCACATTTAGTGCTTCCATTCTATCAAGTTCCGCTTTCAACCAGTCTTTTAGCTGAATTGGATACTTTCTGGCTGGGTGTATCACTGGTTGAGCATCCTCTTTAAGAGCGATATGACACTTTCCAGGGAATTGACCAATCCCGTCAAATCTGTCAGGGTATAACTTCTGTAAAGTTTCCTTGTTAGTAATAGGAAGTGATTTCTCCACACTATGAACCGATGCAATAGGGTAGTTCGGTGTGATAAGATTCAGAGCAAGTGTTGAAGGGAGACCTAGTAGAATAGGACCTGGTGCATCAGCAACAAAGAACTCTGTTTCCAACCAGTTACCGTCGAATCCACATGGTAATCTTACACTACCATATTGGGGAATTTCGGTTCCGCCATATGCACTCAACTTGACATGTCGTGACTTCGTAGTACCAGGTTTAGGAAATCCTGAATCATCCAGATTTTCAGGAAACATCCTTCTGTACACGCGAAGTGGTAACAGATTACCTTGTGCAACTGTATCGACCTTCACCCTCATAGTGTGATTACCTTGACGGTTATCTACCTTCACATCCAAGTTCACTTTGAGCTCATCAACATTATCATTTGTTATCTGATCAATAAAAGTGACAGTTTCAAAGTGGAAATGTTCAAAATCTTCCCTGACATAGTCAATATCATGTCGTTTCTGTGAATGTTGATGTGATTGCTTTCTATGATGAGACTGAGACTGACCATGAGACTGATTTGAATAATGTTCAAAACTCCTATGAGACTGACGTCCACGACTCTTCGACCTAGACTGTTGTCGACGTCTTGAACTGTTACGTGACCTATCATGTTTCTGTTGCGGTCTTCCTCTATTCTGCTGACACATTTCTTGCCAATGTCCAGTCTTACCACATGTCTTGCATCTACTGTTTAATGCTGGGCATTTATTTCTAGACACAAAAGAATGTTTTGTTCCACAAAACCAACAGGCATGTTGAATTTCGTCTGTATGTAAAACCTTGCCATCTAGATTCTTGAACTGAGACATATGGTTAATGCTTGCCTCGTGTCGCCGCCCGATATCAATAGCTTCTTGGAGTGTTAACTTCTCGTCACGTCCTAATAATGTTTTCTGTACCTCTGGATATGGCACACCAGCAATTAGAACTTCAATTATCCTTTCCTCCAATGTATCATTGTCTTTGAACAAACACTTCATGGCTTTAGCTTTACATCTAGTGATAAAGTCATCAATGGTTTCACTTTCCTTCTGTTTGTAACGAAGAAACTCTAGTCTATGGATTCTGAAGTTTTCTGAAGGCACTATTTGAGAGGAGAATTTTGTCCACAAATTCTTAGGATCCTTTAAATTTTCTTCAGAAAGATTCCAAGTGTTAAACATGCGTAGACCTTCCTTGCCAGACCATAAGATAATGTAACTATGTTGATTTTCTGGTTTAATATCATTAATCTTGAACCACAGTTCACTTGTCTGCTTAAATTCTTTAAAAGCCTGACCCCTATCCGGGTGTGACCAGTCCATGCAAGGTGACGGTATTGACTCTGCCATAGTTATTTTATGTGCGCTTCAATCTCAAAAACGCTCGAGACGGAGTGTGTAGAGACAGTACTTTCATTACACTCACAGTTACAAATTGTGTTTATAGAATGTTCATTTGATAAAATGTCTCCAATTGTCATATATACTGAGTTATTGATACGTTATTGGGACAGTGACGATCATAATGACACACAGTAACCCAGTCCACATGGCGCGTAGTCGAAACAGCACGCCGACTGGTAGAGTGATACAGTCCGAGACACGTTACACGAACATTGTCACGATAGAGACGGTGATGCGTAGGCTTGTTCAAACCACTGCCACCATGTAATGATCTTCTCATACATCACTAATACTTCTTGGTTAAATGAAGTTTATTCTTTGAACGTACATTGTACAAACATGGCGATGCCATGCCGTAAACATCAAGGTTATGATAAAAGTGGATTTGTAAAGGGAACGAACTCTGACGTAATCGTTAAACCTAAAACGAAAAGTGATCATATTACATACATGGCGACCGGAGAACGATCTGGGTTGTAGGAATTGACCCACATTTTAGGCGTGACCTCTCGGGAATCAGCCTGGCTACCCTGCCTTGTCTTGGAGATCCTCTCATTTAATTCCAAATACTCGGAACCGTTGCTGTCACACTTCAATTCAACATCTCCCCATAACATCTGTTTGTGCTCGTGACTTCCCCTCAATCCAAAGTGTACAGTGTTGTTGAACCAAACAGTGTTTAGGATCGACTCCGGAGTAGAATTTCACAACTGTCCACATTCACATAAGTTTTCAGTTTCACCGTCAGTGATGGCAACCGAACGATTGGGTAAGTTTCCTTTCCCCTGAGCTTTTAGATGTTTAAGTTTGGCTGACATGACTTCCCTGTACTTGGTGAACTCTACGCTCGCTCTCAGAGTAAAACCATAACAATGGCGACGCAGGTAACGCTCGATTGAAGAATTGATTCCTCTTAAAGAATTGGTTTCGAACTCTTGACAATCATTTTTCTTTGTAGAGACAACAAACAAACACATGTAATTGCTTAAGACTGAAGGGGGTAGCTTATGGATAGGACGAGTTTCACCTAGGGTTGCCAGAACTTGGGTCAGTAGGGCAATGTCTCTCAAAGTTTTTCTGCAATCAATGCATCAACATCATGTTCACCTACCAAAGCAAATCTAGAGTTAGTTGGCTGTAGCACAGGAGCAGTGAGCACAGGTCCTGATGGTTTAGACGTTGATGTTGTGGTCGATACCCTTGATGTTGTTGTTGTTGTTGACGTCTGCTCACCTGATGATTTGTCTTCACTATTTGTCGATAATGAAAGTCTCGTCTCCAAAACCACAATTTCGAAATCAATCCCATCAATGACGCAGCAATAATTTCCATCACCTTCATAGGATAGGACAGTTGCTTGGCAAGAACCATCAATGGACACCTTGTCACCTTTATAGAAAAACTTCTCACCAGGTAGATGAAAATAGTTCCGGAATATTATTAGCCAATCAGCAATTAGCTGAAAATGAGTCAAAACGATATCTCCTAGGAGATATCGCTTGATCTTCCACCAGCGATATCTCCTCTGAACACCAGTATTGGATGATAAACATTGATATTGTACTAATTTTGTACGCAATATTGTTCATCACATCGTCCTCCTTTGAAGGACATGACCATTTGAATCTGTATTCGATTCATTAGATTTCTGATTACTAAAATGGAGTTGTCATTTTCAAATACTGAAAACACCTAATCTTAAATCTGACTTGACTCACTTAACTCATTGCAACAACATTTTTTTTTATAAAAACAAGACAATTAAATATACCAATCCAACACGTCCTGCAAGAAGATGAAGGAATCTTGAAGATTGTGCTTCATTATCAGCATAGAACAACGCTTTTACTGCAGTTTTATTAAATACGAACGTACCATGCTGTTTTGATCTGAATACATATCAGTTAAACCATCGCTGGTCAGGTCTCCGTGCTTCCCTTCATTTGGTCCATTTGATTAAAAAGACTTGAGATGACACTTTATTCGAATGAGAAGACGTCAGAGATTTATGATTAGCAGAAATCAAAACACACAAATAGGTTTCCAATTATAAGATTATATTGGATTTCCCTAGTATAAATGAGCGACTGCATTAAGTATCTCTCTCAACAAATTAAACAAGGCAGATTCAGCATTACTATCCGGGAAATCCGAATCCGAGTCAATATAGACTGAATAACTCAACCTTAATATAGAAGTGATCAAGAATATAACCTTGTTCAAATACTCAAGGTTAGCTTTTGAGAATGCTTTATACATCGTAGGTTGTTAGAATTAACCAGAATCAATCGTTTGCAAACATATGTAGAATTTAAAGTTTTCTCAGTCTGATTATATTTCTACTTCACTTATTTGCGAGACATTGAAAGTTTACCAGTATAGGATTTTTTACACATCAAGATGAAAGATGACAATGTATGAAGGGTTTCCTAAATACTTGTGGTGAGTGCTTTAGTGATATAATTGTTTGCAGTGTAAGCTGTCGATACTTAGAGAATTGTTCATAATCGAAGGATAATTGGCTAAATTATTAAATATATTTGTCGCTGTTACATTTCAGAGTATTCCCACATTAGAGTATTCAACTTTCATGCATTTTGAGGACCATAGATTGAACAGAAAATATCGGATAACACACTTTAAAAACACTTAGAATGTGTTAGCTGTAATCAAACATCAGTTGTGTGATGATGGCATGTCTGGAGTACGGAAGCCGAAAGGGACCATTGTATTACTTGCCATCAAAAGTGAAATCATGAAATCAAGAAAATTAGAAGAAAAATCACACAGATATCGTGAAAACAGAATTAAGCGAAATTGTAAAATTGCGGCATCATGGTTATGATTTCGTGATTACACTACTCGGAACAAGCGTTAATCAGAAATTTAATATGCGCCAAGATGATAAATATAAATGTCTATTAAAATAGGGTGGGTTATTGATAGTTATTGTTACAGAGGTGAAAACTGTAGACCTATTTTGTAGACCTTCAATGTTTATTTGCACTGAGGTATGCGACATATCTTCAAATGAACTGTTACAGAAAGACAAAGTACTGTTTAAGAAGTATTAATTTCACTTCCCAATTAAGGCTGAAACTACTTAAACTACTAGAGTAACGTGCGAAACTCCATCCACTTAGGCGATTTTCATACGTGGGACAGTTTGTTGAGGTTTTCATTGCAAAAGGGAGTACAGCGTCAATAATTTCACCTCCCACACAAGTTAAACACTCCATCGACGTAGGCCATTTTCACCATACGTGGGACATTGAATGAATCAAGTATCCGATAAGAACAAACATTTTTGAGTTTTTTATTTGCATGAGCCAAAGGGAGTGTCAGGAGCAATGACATGTGCCAAATCTATCTCCCTAGAGGCTGCTACTCGATGAAGGGAGAGGAAGTTATATGGATTGTCTTCGCTTGTTATTGTAATTGATTTGGGTGTATATTGGTTAAACCCCCATACAACCACCTGAAAATACCTACATCCGCTTGCATTGGTGTGTATATAGTTACACTAATATCAACCACAGTTTGCAAACAATTTGATAATATTGGAATGAGAAAAGTTTACTCTCTGTAGAAGCGATTCTCTTTCACCACATCAGCTTCTAAATCATCTCTCATTGAATGATGGAAAAATCATCTCAGCTTTAATAGTAATTTTTTAATGTCCAATGTCGAATTGAATCATGCATGTAAACTTTTACTTACAACCAAATATTCACATTTTGATATTTTAACTTTTGTCATAGTCACAGAAATCAGGTGTTTTCTGAAAAAATAACACCCGGAGTGTTTGAGGCAAAAGGAATATCAGAACAAAATTAAAAAGCCTTTCCATCAGTGATAGATGTAAAACATATTAAGGGGAGTTTCAATAAAAGTACATATAAAAACTACAGAATGTTTGTGGTTATTTATTAAAGAGAACCATTACCGTCAAACATCAATGAAGGATCTACTTTCATAAGATATGACCTCCTTTGAAAGAAAACACCTCCATTAGCTGAGAGATTGAGGAATGAGATCACATTACTTTATAACAATTGATTTCTGAATTCACAGTTATAAAACTTTGTATTACATTTTCATTTCCGTGTATTCATTTTAACTCGTTTGTATAGCTCTCATTTGCTTTACCTCGTTTTGAATCATTGGTGTATTTCTCATCTACTTTCACTCCTTTTAATACATATGTGAAGTTCACGTTTACCTTTACTCATTTTGATAAGCTTGAGTACTTATCATTTATTTCTAATTGTTTTTATTTGTTTGTCATGTTCTCATGTATTTCTATTCGTTTTAATATGCTTGTTTAGTTTCAGGAAGCTCTAATAAATACAAGGTTTATATTTTTTGCAAAAACATTGCTTTCTTGTTTCTATTGACGATAAATGTAGTATGGTACATTTTGGTAGAGATTATTATAGATCACTGAAAAATTCTAGTATCTATACTACCAGCTTCAATAATACATCTCAAAAAGATCCAGCAGAAAACAATCCATGTTTGATTTGAATATTTGAAGATAGCACGGAAACCAACAATGACGTACCTCTTTTGTTATGAGCTGAGAAATTTCCATGAAATCGAAAGTTCCTTTGATGTTTCTCAAATCAGGAAAACGGCAATGATATAAATCAACAGTATATTTGACACAATGATTTATGATTCACTCAGTTTTGGTTTCTAATCCAAGTGGTAAATACAATCTCGGGATTGGAAACACTCTTGACCATCACATTAATATCATAAATCATTGCAATCATAGTTCATTGCAAAATTCTAATCAATAATTAGAACAATAATATTCACATGTTGAAGTAGTTCCTCATACGCGCACAGTGATAGAGTTGACTATAAACACTTGTGATGGAAAATATAAAATTCAATTTCGGGTTGCTAAAAATATATTGCACTTTTTAAGGTAGACTTTCCTGTGCGAGGTAGTTTATGCAAAAAAAAATGTTTGACTATAATAAGTGGTATCAGCCTAAACTAATAGAAGTTATTTATTTTATCAACATTAGCTGTTCGATTTCCTTTGCTTAACAAGAAATGTCTTCATTAACTGCTTTCATGTTATCTTGCTTGGTGGAGGAAATGGAATAACACTTGACATTTAGGAAATAACAGTTCTTGTTACATTCAGAGAAGCAGTAGACTAAGTCATTGAGAAATTGAGAAACTTGTTTCCTTGTTTCTCATTTACTACATCATCAATGAACATGTATAACACCTGTGTTGTTGACATATTGTTGGTACATCCATCACATCAATATTTCTATACTCAAATTCATATAAATGTTATATTTCTTCTCGCAATATGAAATTTTAAATGAACATATTCTAATCTTTTAATATAAGTTTGGGGTGTTATTTTCTATCTACCACATCGTCAAAAATAGTGCAGGTTGCTGTGGATGGATGATGTTAAATAAGACATAACCAACTTGTAATCATCTGCATATTTGTCGGCAACACATAAGTGCTGACAAACAAAAGGACATACAAGGACTATGAGAAATCACTTCTGGTTGAACTGCTTGTAGCATCTCCAAATTTAGTAATTCAAATAATCATGTTTCACAAACTAGCACCCATATATGATTTTAGACATTTAATTTTATCTGAAACCATTTTAAGCTCAGAAGGATGGGGTTGGCTACTTTCTGTATTAACTTAATAATCTAAACTTTTGACCAAGCTTTGCATTCATTACCAAAAACTTGAAGATTACGAACACACCAGCACCTGAAAATATTCATTAGTTATTACCCTTCTACTGTTATATTGAGAGACCTGAGAGAAACTTATCAGTATGTCCTGTCAAAAACGGTATCCCTTGGTCTCCCAGGATAAAGATTGATCGCCTGTCAGATCCTGGTAGTCATTGATAGAAGAGCAGCACTGAATTGTAAAGTAGCTTGCTGAGGTAAGTGCAAACAGAAAACATCAATTTCAATGGTCCACGGGATTGATGACATGCATAGCGAGACACCAAATGTCACCAAACAAAAAAAAAGCAGTAAGTAAAAGCAGAGTAAAAGCAGCTTTACCAGTATTTCTTGGCAGGTCTTTGTAGAAAATGTATGTAAACCAATTTTCAATATAAACAATATATATATATATATTATATATATATATATATATATATATATATATATATATATATATATATATATATATATATATATATATATACAACGGATATAAAGAAAAGTATTGATAGAAAGGGAGCCAGAGGTATCTTGCTGGACATGCTAATATTCACAGGTCCTGAAGAACCGATGAAGTATCCAGATTTGATCAGGTTGATACAGGATCCACAGTAGACCTGTCCCCTAATGCTGATATTCTGAATGGTTCATTTTGTTACTCACCTTTCTGAATTTCTGGTGAGAATAATCTAAATGCCATTGCATTTCAGCGTTAAACATGTGGACTTGTGACATCAGGCCGGGTCCAGGATCCAAAGTAGACCCGGCACCTGATATTTCAATAAGGTAGGAACCCAATTTAGACCGAGTGAGAGAACAACTCCGCTGAAAATCCCTCGTAAAATCCCCGTACTCATCATCATCACCAATTCGGAATTCAAAAGCTGAAAATTTCTGGTGAGATTATCCTAAATAGCATTGTAATATAGTGCTTAACATGTGGGATTGTTTTCATTGTTTATACATTTGTCTAAATGAAACATTCGTAATCTCCAATAATCCTAGTACAGACCACGGACCCCATTCTTGAATCACTGAGTTTTCTCACTAATTCTCCTCAAAGAAGTTGCAACAGTTACTTGTTTCCACTCGAGACCACTATCTGATGCTTGCTGTGATGAAGGTTCCTTGAACTTGGATCTCGTCACTAGGTAAGCTGTTTAGGACAGCTAGTAAGGGGAATTTCTGTCTCCGTATATCAGGTTATTACAGAAACGATAGGAGTTTGTGTCAGTATATCATGTGTATTACAGACACCGCAGGCTTTTGTGTCAGTATATCAAGGGTATTTCGATAACAATATAACTGTGAGCGTATCAATGGTATTATTAAGATTCTGTTATTCTGGATTTCTGTGCCACTGTTATGAGCATCCTAACCCACATATCGTCCCACTAAACCTCCATTACAATTGGACAATATTTCTATATCTCACACGTCCCCCTGATTGCTGTCTTATTTCTAACTAGAGCATAAAGCGTAGTCCTTGTACATAACTTATTAGCGAGAAACAAGTAAACAAGTAAACATCAGGAAATAATTATAAGATAGATGCTCTTGTGGTCCAACGTATTTATTGTTGTATATTCTGAATACTGAATACTTTTTTATAAAATGCATGGATATCTGTTCACATTACGTAAATACATGACTTTCTATATGACATTTAAAGCCTCACTGAGAACATAAATGTTATCATTATTGGTAAAAATTAATTATAAATATAACATATATAATGTGCATGCCATTCTGAAAGTGATATCCATATAAGTTTTACATATAGACAAGCATGTAACACTTTGAAACGGTTTAACTGGTTAATTACAAGAAATATAAGCTGGAGATTCCACGTATACCAAGTTGAACAATAATTCATTTGTACTCAACATATCATGAATTATTTTAAAGTGGTGGCATATTAAGTGTCTTTGTTGATCTTATGACATGATTATCTACAGCATTTTTGGGAATGCAAGGTTGACGTTGTTCTTGTGATCAGCGTCTATTCCAAATGTATATTTTGTAATTTTATCGATAATGATTCATTGTCATTTCATTTAAACAATGAGGTCAAAGTATATAAACTGAGGTGCAAAAGAAAGTATATCACTCAGTTGTATTTATCACATGTATAATTTTCAAAGTCACATATCTCGAATTTTCGACGTCGTATTCAAAAACTGACTAGTTTGGCAAATTAGTCCAAAACATTAAATCAGTCAAAGAATACCTGTACGCGTTTTTGTATTTTTTTAAATTAAAATTTTAAAAATTAAATTTTGAAATTCCCCCAAATTAATTTTGACAAAACACAATTGTTAATCGACATATAATACATACTCTGAGTGAAAATCAATAAATGTGCCTCGTCCTGCAAACATTTACAACATGTTGAACATTGTAGGGGTCTTGTTGGTGTAAATTTCATTTCTTACCCCCGTCTACTTTAAATAATGATATTTAAGTTAAAAAGTAAAACAGTCACTAATAAAGTCATTCAAACTACTGCCGAAAGGTGTTATTGTATCGTGCCAAAATCAGATGCATCTATTTTCTTTAAACTATTGAATTAATGGGAAACAACTGAGTGATATACTTTCTTTTGCACCTCAGTTTATTATAGTTTGTCAAATTTATTCTTTGATAAAAACAATTTACTCTTGAGTAAGGCTGTTCTCAGTTATTCTGTTTATGGAATGTTATTTCTATATAACAATGTCAACTGTTAGCAACAAATCGGAATTGTTTCCAGTTTCTTCTCACTGTAATGATCACATATTTTTCCAAATTTGGAAGTTTAAAAGAGCTGTAATTTGTAACAAATCGGATTGAGGTACGAACTTCAAATTCAGATAGTAAAACAATTAAAGAAAGCTGCAGGCGAAACTAGCTGATGAAAACAAACACAAATAGACTAGAATTAGAGATAAGGAAATACGATAGTATCACAAATAAGATAATAGCTACAGATATCTAGAGTTACCAAGACCAGTGGTTTCGGTGAGAATGTGAGAGTTTGTATCAGTTTACAGGTGATATGTTTCCAAACTGAGATGGTAGGAAGGTCGAATACCATCAACGTCCTTTCCTAACTGTATTTTATATAACACTTGGATCAGGAATTTCAAGAACATTTCACCAAAAGGAAAAGTGAAATGAAAACTGCCATCGAGGCATTGACTTTTTCTATTCAAAGTGAGGTAATTCCAAACTTCATAGCAAAACATCTGAAACATCCTTCTTGATGCAACCCAACCTTACTACAACTTCTTTGACCCTCAAACACACACTCTTAATCATTTAGTATTAATTAAGAAATAAACATTATCATAACAATAAACATATACATGTCATGTACAATATATTTAGCTGTATCTGTACATATAAATATATATATATTTACATACATATACATACATACAAGTCATGTACGAATGAAGAGAAATAATGGTATATGGCTTATGCATAAGAGATAAACTTCCTATCATTTTTTTATTATCAACATTAACACATCCCTCGCATTATCACGAGGCCCGTAACATCATTATCATATATGATAGCTCGTTTCAGCTCGAATTCCGAAAAAGATCAATGTTTGTAACTTGATGACTGACATCTAATTTCATTTAAAAAGTTCTCAAATGTGATGATATAGGATATTATTTGTATGACATTATTTATGATTTAAAACATCTCATCTGAATGAGCTACCATAGTGTGGATTTTAAACAATTATGAATGTCTTTACTATTCTTAAACTTAGATATGTCAGATTAGTTATTCACAGAGATTAATACTGATATATATGAGCAAATTATTCACCACTTCGGACTAGCATACAATTAACATTGAATCGAGCATTATCACTGCGAAATTGTACAACAGTTTTCACAACAACAGAAAGGTTAATTAGGAGATAAACCTAATCACAGACATGTTATACTGGATTGATAGCTAGTAAATTTAAAATTGAAATCGAACGAGGGTCTCTTTAACTAATTACAAAAATCTAATATGTGTCATGTATTATGGGAGTTTTAATTCTGTTTCCCCAACATTTACATTCATAAAATGAGGATTCGTTTTGCATTTCCAATGTATGTATTTCTTATTTTGAATCAAAACGTTACGCTCTGTTTTTAGAACCGGCTGACCATTGCGTCATTGACACTGCGTTTGCTCTCCTCCTTAACTGCATTAAGTGTCACTATTTTGGATATCTCTTGTTACCGACGAAGTTTGTCTTGCTAATCGATCATTTAATGTAGCTCTAAAACACGCTACAGGAAAGATTGATTTGATTAGTATCAGTTATTTTTATTTCCACAAACAGAGCACGCTTAAGAATCGGCCGTTTGTTCGGATACATTGTGACGTCACAAAGTAGATGCGTCAATACGCGGTGAAGCCGCTCTAAAATCAGAGGAGGCTCAATCCAGAATTGATCACGTTTGATTTTTCTCAGCATCGAGTATCCAGCAATGTCATGGTAGAATAATCGTTAATGCTAAATTATCTGTATCGAGTGTAGTTGACTAATGAAGACAATAGTGTGTTTTACATAAATGATGCCCTCAATGAACGAGAACGTCATCTTTAAATCTAACCTATCATATGTGTGCAGAATACAACCTTAAACCTTTGTATGAATTCAGTATAATTTTATTGTTATAGCAAAATTCTACAGTTTTATATGCGCAAATGAAGTTTTCAAGACAACAAGTAGATAGACTATCCTTACAGTGTAGATTCTCAGATGATCTAATAATTTATTACTCAGCTTCAAGTAATTTTTCCCAAGTAACCTCTGTTACACTACACAGCGTACATTTGTATTAATTTATCAACATAAGAAAACAAATATGTAAAGTTAGCTTCAGTTGTAGACCAATACTTCATGATAGTGAAATTGTTGTTTAGAAGAGAAATTTCAAATCTCACTATTGGGTCAATGTTTTAAGAATGAAGCGAACAAATCTCCTCCAAAACAAAACTGACTTCATTGTTTATAATTGTGCATGCATTATCAAAGTTGACAAAAAAATGTTTGCTTACCTTTTTTACAATTTGCCCTTCCATTCGAAAAAAGGACAATTGACATTAATGAAACTGTGGCGATAACGTTAAAGTATCAGTACATTCTAAAGTCTGTAATTTTAGCACAAAAGGCTCAACTCATGGGATGTTAAAACACGTTTCTTTTAGCGTTCAGTGTATGACATTTGGTGTCTGATTCTGTTTAAGGGACGATGGACAATTTATCAAAACAATGATCACACATCTAATTGGTTCGAGATAGGTTTCACCTGCAGGATATCAAATGAGTAGATAAATGATTGAGAGCTTTCTGCCAAGCTTTCAAAAGCATCAGATTTCATGACGTTATATTGCAATATATCATCAAGACCAAATTAACTTTCAAATTAACAGTCCAATTGTAAAAGAATAAGAATTAGCGAAATTTATTGTAAAACATTCAACCAAAGCTTTAGAAATAACTGAGATATAACTGTCACATAGTTATTCTAAATTCACCGGTTTTCACAGAAGATTTTCCTTAATAACTATACGCTAGCCTAGTGGCAGGGACTGGCACTAACCAAACTATTTTCTTCTCAAAATATAGACTTGAATAAACCTCAACATACAAAGCGTTTCTGTATACAGTATTGTAGTCACTGTTAAAATGGGAAACTTGTTAATATCTTCCTTACAGGCAGTCCCGCCAGGGGCACAGCAGAATAGAACTGTTCTATACGTAGTAAGGTTTGGGTGCAATGCTACACTGAATCTCAGCGTAGTACCACCCATGGTTCACTAGTTCCAGCCGATGCTCGCAGGTTTCACCACAATGCATAGCCACATGGCGTTGTGGCCTTTCTCCCTGCCATAATGATAGCAGCCGCGATATGAGTCAAATACTCTTGAAAACGACGTTAAACCCCAACTCACCACACCTCACCTTTCAGTCAGACTATACCTTATGTTCAACATTGCCTCTAGCAAGAGTAAAACCATTCCAAAACTAATGAAAACACCAGGGAAGGCTTAGAAATTATGCTTTTCACAGGGAGAAATCAGCTGGATCCCTTTGATTGTTCAGAAAAGGTATTTCAACAAGGAGGTGTAGACCAGTACAGATTCTCTACATACACTAATCTTTCATTATGCGTGCTCTTCATCAAAATACATATTCTCTACAGACACTAATCTTTTATAATGTGTGTTGTTTCTATAAGATACATATTATCTACATACACTAACCTTCCATTTCAAGAAAATAAACCAAATTATGAAAACTTCAACATCTCAAACACTTGGATATTTAACACTATAACAATATCAGACGTAGGGGACCCAATTCTCCATCGATCCTACTCTTAGCCACTAACCATGAGTCTAAGTTCACATTTAGAACGAAAATACATCCAGTACAATAAAACCTTTTGAAGGATGTAAATTCTCGAGTTGAAAGTTTTACTTTCGGATTAGAAAGGGGATCTGATCAAAATCATATACAAAAATTAATCTCAATATATTTAAAATGTCCAATTATAGGTAAGCCAAACTTTGTCGGGATCAACGCACAGTATATGAAAATTTAAATTTAAAAATCATGAGGAGATGTAGACGTTTTGACTGGGATCTTCTTGTGCAAAACAATCCTGGTAAAATTATTGTTTTTATTACCATATCATTAATATGTGAAATACATATTTAAAACAAACACACTCCCTAGTCCGTGAGTTTCTAAAAAATAAAAGTCAGTGATAGGTTTGTTGAGTTGAAAATTGTCATTTCATTTCAATTGTGAACTTTGTCTATGAACATTCAATTTCCAATAAACTACCATTCGAGATCAAAAAACTGCTTCCATCTGCATCAACCTTATTTCAAGCATTGACAGTCTTCCCTGACATCTTGATGTTCATACAACTTCAATGAAGAACTTGTTAATAAGCCATATTATTTCCTGTAAGATGCCAGAGCTATACTTCAGACTATCACTGACTACGACACAGCTTATTCCCTATCAACACACTGTGAGAAACATCTTGTTAGGAGTCGGTGAGTGTCCAATCAGCAATTGTCCATCACATGAATGGTTTATCAGTAATACCAACATACTTTGAATACGCTTTTGAAATGTGCCCGCTGTCGCTGACAATTGACATGCAATTAAAGGGACATTTAGTGTGTTGTTGGAGTAAAAATGTCAAACGTTATAAATGGTGTCATATCCTGAAGTATTGTCGTACCAAGGCCAAATAAAATATTTTGAAAAAACTGAGGTCCTCTTTCACATTTATTAACATAAATAGTACCTAGGATCTAATGTTCCAGTAACTATAAGGCATGGCAAAGGCAAATATAACTTTTGGTAAATTTTTGTCAAAGTATAAATACAAAATATATTAAACTTTAAGCCAAAAATATATGCTTGGTATTATCAAGCATATGATTCTAAAAAACGCGGCAAAAGAAACTACATCAATTTTCAAAAACAAAATACACCTTTCAGATAAAGTAGATTTTGAAAGTTTTTGATAACAAAATGTTCTGTAATAGACACAATTCATACGTCTTGGTATGCTACTTTAATTCTTTTTCTGTACAAACACGCATTCTGTGATGAAATCGTTATTTCAAAATAGTATTGTAAACATAACATTTGGTAATTAAAATAACACTTTATGAAATATGAAAATTAAGTAAATATAAATATTGCCTGCATAATGTACCTTCTTGTAATTTAATTTGTTGTCCTCTGGGATGTCATAAACAAGAAAAAAAGTCCGTTTTCAGTCTCTTATCTCGCTTAATTAAGGAGATCAGAAAATAACGATAATCCCAAAGACATATTTTTTTCAGAAATAGGAACACATATTTGTTTAACATTTGAACATGTAGGTTAATATGTTTCAGTATCATTTGTCACTCGTTGATTAAACTAGCTTTAGAGTTAGTGTATCACGTTTCTTATGTCTTTAACAAGGCACATTTGTTCACATAACAAAATTGGAGAGATTATGTAAATCATTCAATTTCTTCTTAGAAAATGAAAACCATGATTTGCTTGGTGGCCATTACGTGAGATATATACCCATACTTTCCCGAGTGTATCGAATAATAGTCAACAGTTTCCTTATGGGGCCCTTCCGAGTCTGCTGTCGTCTCATTATTATACATGCAGGTTAACTGACTCCTACGTGTATCTGGTTGAATCAAACAATTTATCCTTGCAACCAGACATTATGGGGGATAGAACAGTTATTCAGTTATCCATTACATTATCATCTTGGAGACTTAATGCTAGTCTAAAACGTGATCTCAGATGTTGTTTTCATCATGTGCCATTTTGTTTTAATTTGGGAGTTAATAGTTGAGATGATAGGCACGTCTAGGTACATTTGGTTATATGATTAGTTGTGTGCTCGACTTGACGTCCAGGAAAAGGGATTATTAGTCTGCCCACCCCACCTTATCTAACTTTTTGCAACAATATTAAAAAAAAACAAGAATTAAATATACCAATGCAACACGTCCTGCAAGAAGATGAAGGAATCTTGAAGATTGTGCTTCATGATAGAATTATCAGCATAGATAAACGCCTTTACTGCAGTTTCATTGAATACGAACGTACATACTCTCGTACAATGCTGTTATGATCTTAACACTAATGAGTTAAACCATCGCTGGTCAGGTCTCCGTGCTTCCCTTCATTTGGTCCATTTGATTAAAAAGACTTGAGATGACACTATATTCGAATGAGAGGACGTCAATGATTCATGATTAGCAGTAATCAATACATACAAATAGGTTTCCAATTATAAGATTATATTGGATTTCCCTAATATAAATAAGTGACATACGCTGTTTCTTTAAATGTACAGTAATCATATATTGAAATGAGTTTTAAAAGTATAACCGATTTCCTCCTACATATTTCGTGTTTGTAGGACATTAAGGAGGATACACCTGATGAGACCCCTACTGATGGAAACATGCTTGTGAATATGATTAAATCTTCGTAAAATTTCTTCAAACATTTATTATATATATTCTATATATAAATACTTCCTACTAGAGATAAGTTTGGTCCTGTCGCTGTCGGATTATCAAATGAAGAGTTCTCCTGCATGTTTCAATCCATACATAAGTTTTAGCTTATCGTTAGACTTTTTATTTCAGTTCCTTACTTTGCCCTTGTCCACTCAACTGTCACAGTATATACAGCAGTAGGTTATCATCTGTTTGATTTCAGATTCATATATAAGAAAGTACAAATCAGACAAGACAGAAATATTTCGATTGAGCATTAGTATTCAGGGAATTTAGAGTCAATATAGACTGAATAACTTAACCGAAAAATAGAAGTGGTAAAGTACATAAGCTTGTTTAAATACTCAAGTTAATCGGATTAACTTTGGAGAATGTTCAATACATCGTAGGACGTTAGAATTAACCAGAATCAATTGTCTGCAGACTCATGTATAATTGAAAGTTTGCTCAGTCTGATTATATTTCTACTTCAGTTATTTAAGAGATATTGAAAGTTTACCAGTATAGGAATGTTTACTTATCAAAATAGAAAGATGACCATGTATGATGTTGCCTAAATACTTGTGGCGTGGCTTTGGTGCTAGAATTGTTTGCAGTGTAAACTGTCGATATTTAGAGAATTGTTCATAATCGAAGGTAAGTTGGCTAAATTGTTAGATATATTTGTGGCTGTTACATTTCAGATTATTCCCACATTAGAGTATTCAACTTTGATGCATGTTGAGGACCATAGATTGAACAGAAATCGGATTACACACTTCAAAACCCCTTAGAATCTGTTATCTGTAATCAAACATCAGCAGTGTGATGGCATGTATTGGGTCTAATTAGTACGGATGCCAAACGGGATCATTTTATTACTTGCCATCAAAACCAAAATCACAAAATCGCGAAATTGCAACATCGTTGTTATGCCTTCATGATTACATAACATGAAATCAAACGATCATCGGAAATTAAATATGGAAGATGCCCAGATGATAAGAAGAAAATATATTACCAATATGGGAAGACAGACACCGACGGCGATCATTCGAATGCAATGACTACATAGACGCGAGCGGTTATGACGTCACAGTGTCAATTGGAACGTCACAGGGCTTTTTGGTTTGAGTCGACTTGCTTTTGAGCTTCGCAGACCTCTTGATATGAATGATGCAATAAGTTGTATCTTAGAATCATGGATTGATAGTAATGGGCAGAAATACAAAAAATTTCAACTAAAACCACATCTTTCATTTATTGTGAAAGACATTGTTGCAAGGGACATTTTAATCGCGAGTAGTAAACAAGGATACGTGAATCCAGGTCAAATGCGTAAGGATATTGAGATTCGGGAAACTTTTGATTTTTAATATTCGTGTTTTTAATTTAATTTGTTACATGGGTAATATAAACAATAACCAACGCATGACGGGGAATGACAGATTATCTTTCACTTGTTATATACATTGTGTAATTACGCAATTAACACAACTCAGGAAAGCTAATATGTCATTCCTCGTCACTCGTCAGTTATTGTTACAGAGGTGAAGACTGTACACCTTCAATGGTTACCGGCACTGAGATATGAACTGTTACAGAAGGACGATGTACTGTTTTAGAAGTATTAACTTCACTTCCCATGCAAGGTTAAAACTACTCGAGTCAAGTGAGAACTCAATCCACTTAGTCGATTTTCATACGTGGGACAATTTATTGAGGTGTTCAATGGCAAAAGGGAGTACAGTGTCAATAACTTCACCTCCCACACAAGTGAAATACTCCATCGACGTAGACAAGGTTCTCCATACATGGGACGTTGAATGAATTAAGTATCCTTCATATTAACACACATTTTTTACTTTTTCATTGACAGGGGCCAAAGGGAGTGTCAATGACGTGTGCCAAATCTATCTCCATAAAGGCTGCTTCTCGATGGAGGGAGAGAACGTTATATGTCTACGTTCGTTATTCTAATTGATTGAAAATATATGGACCCGCTTACATTGGTGTGTATATAGTTACATGGATGTCAAGAATATTGTTCTATTACAATGAGAAAAGTTTGATGTTCTCCTTCACCACATAAGTTTCTAAATCATCTCTCATTGAGTGAAGCTTTTTTTATTTTACTTTCGACTTCGAATTGAATCATGTTTGTAAAGTTTTAATTACCATCAAGTACTCAAATTTTATATTTAAATTATGGTTATAATCAAATAATTCATGTGTTTTCTGAAACATAACACCAATAGTGTTTAAGGCAAAACCAAAATCAGAAAAACAAAATACAAAAAGCATTTTGGAAAAATTAAAGGGGGGTTTCAAATAAAAGCACATATACAAACTATATAATTTGTGGTTATTTCTTTTAGAAAGAGAGCTATTAGTGTAAAACATCAATGAAGGATCTACTTTAAGAAGATATGATCTTCTTTGAAAGAAACCACCTCCATTAGCGGAATATAATATTCAGCAGCAGCAATTTGAGGAAGAACTATAAAGAAACTTCAAACGGTCGATGAACCAAATGTACTTTTAACTGAACAATTTCTCTGAGGGACCGAGGAATTATGATCACACGACTTATTAATAATCGATGTAAGTTCAACTGTTTGTCAGATGACTTTCTAAATAATGTTTCCGTATTATAATTCTTATGTTCTTTACTCGCACTAAACCATTGCAAATGAATTTGTAATACAATGATTGGTCACACCTTATTGAGGGGTTGGAATAGCGCAGTGGTTAGTGCTTTCTGCTTCGGAGGAAGTGGTTAGGGGTTCTAATCCTACCAGGGGTCATTGCTGCTTTGGAGAACCGTTTTGCATTAAGGTTTGGGTGCAATGCTACGCTGGATTTTAACGTAGTACCATCCGTGGTTCGCTAATTCCAGTGGAAGCTGGTAACATGCAGAGCCACAGTGATGTAGCGGACTTTCTACCTACAACTAACAGCCATGATGTAAGTGAAATGCTAAAAATTCTAACCAAAATCACATCACCTTAGTGTGCCCCGTGAGGTGCAAGAGTGGAGAATCAATAATGTATTTGATATACAAAGTGATCTGGTACGCCAAAGACATGACTTCTGAACCCAAGTTCACTGAAGTTTGACTGAGTACAACCCAAGTTTAGCGCAAATATCTTCCGCAACAGAGATGAACTGCCAGTTTTCCCAATATGCTAAACTTGGCCTGTGGACCGAGATAACGTAATTAAATGAATCGTGTTCAGTCTCATCTAGACCAGATACTGTGCTACTGTGATAATGGATAATTATTGTTCCTATCAGGTCAATATGTCCCGTGTCTCGTCGTATTATTTTGATAAGACTCAACTTCCTTGTGATTATCGCCTAATAAGCCATATAACACACAAAATGAGAAATATGAATCTAAGTTTGTTTACCCAATCTGATAACACAGTGTTGTGTCCTGTTTCAGATGAGAAAACCTCAATCTCTAACGTGTATTTATCAAGATTTGAGAACGCTTTACTATTGTGTCTCATGTATTTCAGGATGTCAAATCATAATAAATCTTAAATTAACAAGAGGCATTATCTCTTTTTCATGACATTCAACTTGGAATTGATACGTGACAACATCTCATTCGGTTGACATATTCATCTCCAAATGTCAGTTATATGACAATAAATTTGTTCCCTGGCCTTGTACAGAAAGCCGAACATGTACAATAGTCATATTACCTATTTAACTCTGTTAAACCACAACTGTTTTATATGCTGTATATCATTTAATAACATGTTTGACTTTAGAACTCTCCAATCCCGATGCAGTGTCATGTGTTCGACTTTAACATTGTATTGACATACTGAACTGAAATGAACAGATCAGCATTAAAATGTTAGTTTTCAAAAAAAAACTCTCAGATATGCCAGATAATACAGCCGGTCACCTATCACGTCTATTATTGCTGAACTTCATTGACTGTGATCCCCAGAGTTCAGCTTCGATCAGCTAAGCCTCTCTACTTTAAAGAGAGGCTGGTGAATTGCTAATCAAAACGTTCCTCTTTTGGTCAGAAGGATTATCTGATAAACTCGAATACATTACTAAACCAGATACTCGATAATGTTATTAGGACAAAATGTATATATTTGACAGCGTCCTGTGCGTCACTGTGGAAGGCGCCACCCTCGCAGAACAACATTTTCTACTTTATTCGTGTGTCAATTATTGTTCACTACCATTTTCCTAATAGATGTTTGTTCTCGCATTGTCTTTGTGTTTAAGAAGATAAAAGTACATTCTGTGTAGGTTATCTTCAGCTGTTAAAGCTACGAGGCAGGGCAGCCGAGGTTCGGGAGGTTCAATCAATTTTGCAATTTGTCACCCACCCTTTGAACATTCTTTGATTCGCCTTTGTATTATATTTAAGTATTGACATGGTCAGTTGCTAATTCACTCGACATGATTTTGAAATACTGGAGAGATTATACTGTATTTCAGTCAAATCACTGGTGGTTCAAGAATTTAAGCAAACTAGATTAATGACAGTCAGGATGATTCAAATTCTTAACAAGTTCTATTTCCTAAACCAAAAACGTTATCACACTTCCTGGTCTAATCCATGTTTAAGGTTTTTCAAATTGTTGTTATCGAATGTAGGTGTGAAGTAGGAAACGTCATAACATGTCTTATAGTAGTGTTTTATATTGCTTTGGTGTAAACAAATCTCCATTATGTACATATCAAAATCTGTAGAAGAAAAGATGTTAAGAAATTTCAATTATTTTTGTACAAACACTACTCGAAAGGTGTTACATGCATTATAAAAGCAATTTTATATGTTCAGAATGCAGGAATATTAACTAAAAACTCCAATCATATATCCTTTAATCCTAGGTTAATCTTCATTACGTATCCATATCAAGAAGAATTTGTTTTTACATATGTCTTAGTATATATAAAATTAAACATTTCTCGAGTTAGAGAAACTATATTTTACTGACACTTATAATTAGCATAAAATCAAATATTTAAAATTCCTGCTCCCTCAGTGTACTCACTAAACTACTAAAATACTCTGATTCCTTAAGCCTAACCACTCGCATTTTGCTGCATGTTTCTTCTAAATAGCATAGCATTTCATTTTTCAGCCAATGAAATGTCGTGGTTTTGAAAGTTCATGATCGTTCGGCAGTCATCAACCGGGTACAGCCTCTAATTCTGAATGCCAGTTCTTTCATTGGCTGATTATTTATAGCAAACACGATACTTATTGGGCTCAGAAAACCATGGTATTGTCGTACGAATACACTGACGGAGCAGGGTGATAACAACAGGAAGTTTTTATCAAAGTTACCAAACACTTATTGTCAGAGTGTTACCAGACGGTGGTTTGAGATAGTCGGTGAAATGTTTTATGTCTTCGTTGATTGATGCCCTTCTTTGTTCGCCCAGGGCTCTTCACATACATGTACTTTTCACACACTCTTCACATACTCTTCACATATTCTTCACACACTCTTTACATATCACCACTGCGACGTTTCATCAGGACAGTTCGTACAATTAGAATTACAACCGCTTAATCCACAAATGATTAATCCAATCTACTCACTCTGGCTTCCACCTCCACGACTAATTGGTACCCTCTCCCTGCCTTTGACCTCTCATCAGTCCCCTGGCTAATTACCTTACTACTCTCTGGTTTCCTTGTTATCACAACTTCACTTGTTCAAGCATTTATGTCATTGTTACCTCATCTTGTTGTATTTGTTATCTCTTTATCATACCAACATGTAGCCTGTATATAACCTGCTGTTTCACCATCTCCTCCACATGCTTGATAACGGTATAAGGATATATACCGAAACGTCGCTATTGTTAATAAAGAAGCTGATCATCCATAAATATGTGTCTTCTTCATCACACCAACTTCTAGAATGCCTCTCAAACAGTTTAATTAGAATCTTTGTCACATTGGAGCCTTCATGAAAACCCCGAAAGGGCTTAGAATAATTTGACGGAATAATTAGATGAAATGATGGTATCTTTGTTTTGCCATCCTTAACCATCAAGTGCATGCTCAAACTGAGACTAGAATTTTGAAAGTGCAAACTTGCCAGCTCATTGGCTGAAAACAAAAATATGAAATATGGGTTGGAATTGCGAGCCACTTTTATTAATAGAAAATCAAAGCCTACTGTAAAAATTATTTGGCTTTCATACGTGCGGAAAGACCACATGTAGAAGCTGATCATCCATAAATATGTGTCTTCTTCATCACACCAACTTCTAGAATGCCTCTCAAACAGTTTAATTAGAATCTTTGTCACATTGGAGCCTTCATGAAAACGTTCCCCGATGAAAGGGCTTAGAATAATTTGACGGAATAATTAGATGAAATGATGGTATCTTTGTTTTGCCATCCTTAACCATCAAGTGCATGCTCAAACTGAGACTAGAATTTTGAAAGTGCAAACTTGCCAGCTCATTGGCTGAAAACAAAAATATGAAATATGGGTTGGAATTGCGAGCCACTTTTATTAATAGAAAATCAAAGCCTACTGTAAAAATTATTTGGCTTTCATACGTGCGGAAAGACCACATGTGCTGATTTAAGTTCAAATAATTTCACATGACCTGAATATCCATAATATCGCAAAATATACGATAATTTAGCCTACTTCTTTCCAATGAAAATTGAGCAGCTGCTTTTTTCACATGTTAAAAAACCGAAATTACTTGTATATAGTAGTAGTAGTAGTTATATGCCTTATTCAACATTTTCAACTCACTTCTGTATGTTTGTCTGTTATATTCCAAAGGTACGTTTGATCAATAAGCTCGTGTCATTGCCCAGTTGTCGATCGTAAATCACGATTTTCACCTTTTGTTGTCACTATACCGAATATCATTAAATTGATAATTGTCAGTAACAGTCAGTACTTCTCGATCAAATAAAACCATTTATAACGTTTGACATAATGTGATCCGTACAACAGACACAATGGCTATTTAAGCCTTGACGGGGGAGAGAGAGGAAAGGTGATCTGAAGTTCTTGCAACAGTTTATTTGTGATAATGTCAATGAAACCTCATTAGTACCATGTTTTAGTTTTATCATCAAGATCAACCCGGACTCTACAGAAGATACTTCGATAAAGTACAGACCTCCGGGTTCATCTATTCGTGACAGGAACAGTAAAACCAACAGAGCAAGGCGACCGTGTCACCCTGTTCCCGTTAATCCGTGAGATCGTTGTCTGGAACAATAAATTTGATATCGAGATACCAAACATTAAGCAACTTCTAAATGTAAATGTCATATTTATCTCCAGTTTTCAATTCTAGATCAATCATCTTGAAACGTTTTCTCCCCTTTTTGATAATATTATTGCCGTCTGTATTGCATTGTATTGCATTCTGTATTCACCAACATATTCAATGGCTATTTAAGCCTTGGCAGAAGAGAGAGGAAAGGTGATCTGAAGTTAATGCAACAGTTTGTTTGTGATAATGTTAATGAAACCTCATTGGTACCATGTTTGGTTTTATCATTGAGATCAACCTGGACCAACGGAAAATACTTCGATAATCTACAGGCCTCAGGGTTCGCCTTCTCGTGACAGGAACAATATTTAAGTAACACAGTGGGGCGACCAGGTCACCTAGTTCCTGGTAATCTGTTAGATCGTTGTCTGATGCAATAAATTTGATATTGACATACTAAACATAAACCTACCTCTAAATGTAACTCTTATATTTACGTTTAGTTTCGAATTTTAAATCAATCATTTTGAGTATTTAAGCAACGACGAGACGTTTTCTACCCTCTTTTGATAATAATATTGCCGTCATTATACTTTTTCCAGTATATCTATTGTAAATCGAACTACGAATACTTCTCTGGGACTCTGAAATAATATAAACCTATTGCTACCCATATATATTGCTACCCCAGTTGTTATGTTGAATCACTGCGATGGTAAATAGTGTTGAATTAGACTACAGCAGTAAAGTAAATTTGTCTTTTTTGCCAGCGCACTATGAAACTTGCAGTGCCATAGAAGTTGTAACTTGGTACTATAGAAGCTAATAATTAATTTTAACGCCTGCGTGGAAAGTCACAACGCTGTCTGTGAGATGTGCCAAATAGTAAACTGCCAGGAAAAAAATACTGTCTTCTGTTGATTTTATCATATGTATGACTTTCAATTGCAAATATCTCATATGTCACAATCTTATACTGAAAAAGTACTGATATTTAGTCAGCAGTCAAAGAATAGTTATACGAGTTTGTTTTTTTTAATAATTAAAAAAGGAAATTTTAATTGTCTTCAAAATTTATTTCTGATGAAACTCAACCGTTCATCGACATATAAGACGTATGTGAAAATTATTAAATGTGCCTGATTCTGCACATATTTTAAACATGGTAGGGAGTCATTTCTTTTCTTACCCCTGTCTTCATTAAACAAACTAAAATTTAGCCAGTCACCAATAAAACTCATTTAAACTACTGCAGATAAGTATTATTGTATCGTGCCATAGTCAAATGTTTCTGATATCTTTTAAATATTGAATTAATCGAAACCAACCGAGGTGAGAAGTTTATATATAGAATACTAAACGATGTCCCGTTTGATAACATGTTTATGAAACGAGTGGATGGTTTTGTATTTTAACGAGCGAAAGCGAGTTAAATACCGATGCCATTCACATGTTTCATAAACATGATTTCAAACGAGACCGAGTTTAGTATTTTATTTATTACTCAATGATGTAAATAGCGCTGAATTGCAAGAAAATCGTTGTTAGTGACGCTCACTTGCAAATAGGTCATCAGCTATTGCAGTCGCGCGGCTAACATTGTGACGTCAACCAAAAACGACTATGACGTCACGCGCCGATTATGACGTTACGGTAGCACGCGGTGGTATCACACATGTGTGTAACCAACTCATTGTTATCTAATGAGTGATCTCACCACGGTTGAGTAATAAAACATCTTATCATATCCCCGACTTTCTTTGGACGTCAATTACCTGAATTGCACTGATAAATTATCATATTGAGTCAGTGGTGCATGTTTTTTACAGTTTGGCTAGATTAAATAGACAAAGGATTTTCGAAATTCTGATTTCCTTAAAAATAAATGTTCAATATCGAGTAAATGAGAGATGTTGCGCCACAAGTCAATTAAATGATTATAGTGACAAATACATGACATGACATACTACTGTTTGATGTTGTTGGTCAGTTATTCTACAGAGAAAAAATAAACTGGAGCTTTCGAGATTTGCCCCCTACTGCAAAAACTGTTACGGCTCATTTTGAAGTATGAAATTAGAATATGATGTGGTACATTCAATCGTCTCCTCTCACCTGAAAACACAAACTTATCGGTTTCGTTTTGGACGTAAAAAGATGCCTCCAAGACATCACATAGCAAGATACTCAAATAGATGAACAATCTTTCGGGATGCAGCTGTTTTAGGGTATTAGTGAGCCACACTCACATATTTGTTTGTTTTCTGATAATATTAAAACAAGAAAGACTTTCCTGAAAAGAAAAAACACACACAAAGTTTATTTTGGAGTGAAGCTAACACTAACTGACACTTATTTATATGGAACATATTTTATCGAAAATGTATATACCATAATGATATATCAAAGATGCCACAGCAACAACAACTACATTATTAGGCGTTTTTTCCTGAAATATCGGGCTTTAAATATCAATATATTTCTTAGTCAAAGATAATAACCATGAAACGAACAATGTCTTCTCTTGTTACCAATGAGCAATGCTGCCATTTTCAGTTTATTAGTTAAGTTATATCTCTATATTATTTATGTATGTATGTATATTTGTATTTGGTACTCAGGTTTTATTTCTGATCTGACAGATACATCGTTATTTGCAAGCTAAGCAGTAAATAATAGTTATTACCATAGTTTCCGAGTTGTATCGGGAAATAGCAGGACAGTTTGTCCGAAAGGCCCAGATAACTGTTGTCCTGCTATTTCCCGATGCAACGAGGAAACTATGGTAGTAACTGACTTACATCTCACTTATTCCGAGTGAAATAACATGAAAAATGAACAGTTTTTTAAAATAAAAAATACCATAACCTTGTCGTGGCCCCTTCTCCAGTGTATGAATGAAATGCGTAGTACTACGGATGCTCCGCTTGACCGATTTTAGCACGTGATTCTCGCGTGTCAAATTAGGCGCACGAAATACATGTTCAAAGATCGTGCAGGTTCGTACAATTTACTAACATACGGGTAATTTGCGGCGAAACTTCACAGTTTGTCAATATCTAGATTCCTTTGGAGGAATAAGGGCCGTCTTATTAGCGTGGCTCCGAGGCAATGGAAACTGAAGGTGACTTCTAAATATAATTAAAATCGGTTGGATTTTCAATATATAGGTAACTTGAAAATTCTTATAAATTGTTTATTTTTTATATTTCCTAAATTGAATATTATTTTCTATGCTTCAAACTACTATATTTATCATTTATAATATAATTTTATAAACGGTTGTGAATTTGTGGTAGAAAATATATCAAAGTCATGTTTATTTTTTGGGTCTATTCTTTCTAGTTGGCAGTCCATCAATTGATTCAAGTACTTTACTCTCAACCATATTGAGTAGTACATCAACTAAATTCGTTTCATTTACACCTTTATCTTAGTGAATCAAACGTTTAGCTAAATCGTAACGTTATTAGCATTGATAAACTGTAACTTATTCTGTTTAAAAGTGGTTTTGAAAGTGTCCGTGTATCAGATATCAGGGCTGTTTGGACGAAACAGTCCTGATATCGATAATGAACTTTTATGAATGATTGCTACGGGCAACGAGGTCTAAGTTGGATGTTACATAGTTTGAATGGGGTCACAGGGGTCACAACCTTGAAAACATATTTGTTATCCTCTTCTCCAGTTCCGCAAGGTCTAGAGAGCTGAAATGTTGTGTGCAGACTCCTTGGCCAAAGAGGATTCTAAATTGCAGACTTCGTGACCCGTGACCTCAAATGGGGTCACAGGGGTCACAACCTTAAAAACCTATTTTCATCTTCTTTTCCAGTTCCAAAAGATCTAGAGAGCTGAAATGTCGTGTGCAGACTTCTTGGCTAATGGGGATTCTAAATTGTAGATATCGTAACCTCGTTACCCCAAATGGGGTCACAGGGGTCACAACCTTAAAAGCCTCTTTTAATCTTCTTTTCCAGTACCAATAGGTCTTGAGAGCTGAAATGTTGTGTGCATATTCCTTGGCCATTATGGATTCTAAATTGTAGAACCTATTTTCGACTTCTTTTCCAGTACGTAAAGCTCTAGAACAAGTTGAGAACAATTTATTTCAGACTTGTAAACAATACAGTTCCTAATGAGCTACAGAGCCCATGTTTCTTCATTTTTTTTATATGTTGCTATATCACATCTGTCTTATGGACTATCAAATTAAGATAAGTGTTACAATTTAAATTGTGTCTTTGTTTTTAAATATCTGCAGAATTTCTGAAAACCATCATCTGATTAAATAAATGATAGGTAAGATTGAAATAATGATTTTCAACTAAGTTTACAAGACACGCGTTGAACTACTTTAAATTTTCTCATCTTGTGTTGCTGGAGTGGATTTGGAATAAGATAATATATCGCCGTAATGTAATGGTCACAAACCTTTAAGATAATAATCAGCATTTTCAGTTTTGTTTGTTGTGTTGTTATTGTAATATAGAATATTAAATTTCAAAGGATGTGTATGTTTTTAGAAACAGTTTGAACTACATTAAATTATGTCGTCTTGAAGTAATGTAAACCTTTAAGATAATCAGTTTTTACAGTTTTGTTTGTTGTGTTGTTATTGGAATATGCAATATAAACTTTCAAAGGGTGTGTATCTATTTAGAAACAGTTTGAACTACTTTAAATGATGTCCTCTTGAAGTAATGTAATGGTCACTTACATAAAGGCAATATGAAAAGTAACATTATTTGGATAACAACTTTTTCAATGTTAACTTACACGACGATATTTCAACAGTCCATTAGATCATTTTCTAATGCTGACAACTTTCCAAGGGAAACCTTTGTACGGCCGTCTTAACCGTGTGAACGACCTGCCTCAATAGGGTTCCAATTTAAGATAAGTTAAGATAATTCTTTAATGTCAATTGGAAATGTTTTGTACACTGTTTTCGGGGGGGGGGGGGGGGGGGGGGGGGGGGGGGAAATACATAACATTTATATATAACATAGAGATAAATATACAATACACACATATATAAACCAAGTTACTCACAATTAGATGGCTATCAAGTTACATCAAGTCACAAATTCACCCACCACCCAACGAATTTTCATGAATCATGAATTTGCGAAAAGAAAATTTTATATCTACTAAATAAGAATTATTTCAACACGCATATCTTTTGTACATGAGTATATTGAAAAAGTTGATCACCCACTGAAAATTCCACAGAAGAAAATAAAAACTGTAGTTTTGAAAAGATTGACCCCTGGTAGCTTCAAAGAGATGCAAAAAAATTAACTGTTTACTATGAAGTTCTAAATCGCATCATGTTATGGGATATTCAACTGTCTTCTTGAAATGCAAATGATCCGTCTAGTTTTCGCATTAGTACAATGCTTCAAAAACATGCCAAATTACATGATATTTGCACTGAAATATACAAGTAAGTGAACAAACTTTTGGTATGCAACTGTATAACATATATTGTATTGCTGATGCAGTCTTCATGTTCAGTTTCCCAGGATAGTTGTGGTTGTTAACGACAGTCGGGAATTTAACTCTGACTGATCTAGTTAATGGTCAATGTTGTGAAATTGTAGTTTTTATTAGGGCCGTTTAGAGTTTTGACCAGTAAGGTATCCGATAATATGAACACGTATTACTTTATTCATTCATTAACTCATTTTACTACTTCCGGGTGACTTTATCTCATTGTATCCTATACCAATTTTGTCACTATTGAAGTATTATATGTTCATTTATATTTCAGTTTTCAACATTGAGTAATTAGCATACCCCAACGGGCTGAATATGAAGTGATTTATAGATTTAGTTTGCATATACATTAACATTTTCAAATACAATCATTTCATCAAATAGAAGGTTATTTCTTACTCGTATATTTTTTAAATAGTCAGTTGCAATGACCTGTTAAATGATAAATTAGTAATGTGGTAGGCACCTGTCATATGATACATGTATTTTGAAACATGTTAATTGTTTTAATTTCATTGTGGCTGAAAGGTTTCGGGTAAAGGCTTATTTCTTTTGTAACGTACATTGATCTCTTTTCTCCTGAATATAAAATCAAATCAAATTTTTTTTTAAAACCTGTAAGATTATTATCAGCATTTTCAGTATTGCTTATTACGTTGTTATTAGAATATAATTTATAAGATTTCAATATGTGTATTTACAGGTAGTGCTTTGATATGATAACTGGTATAAAAGGGTTTTCTCTCTTGATATATCTCGTAATGCGATATGTTTTATTTGCTATTAAGGATTTTCTGTAATTTATGTGAATGATTTTCTATAACAACGTCTTCTTAAATTACAAATACAATATTTTGTAGAAATGCCTGTAATGTTTCACAAAAGGGAATTGTACCTGTGATGGGTCACAGACCGTTTAAACCAAAAATATGTTATTGTTTTGCCAGTTAGTGTTCCTTAACAATAAAATGATTCTCAGATGTGTCATATTCTCTCAAAATGTAGTTAACAGTCTGTCTTTTCTAACTTCGTTTGCCGAATGGACTACACAAACTCGTAACATAACAGTTCTTGACTGTGCATTATTGTGTTGTTTTTCGCTCGCTCTAGAATTTGGGTAAAGGGCTAGTATAACCATACAGAACGTCATTACACAGGTCGGTCGTTCTTTCGAAGGCCATCCGTTGTCAGAGAATGAACCTCTTCTTTTGGGAGGCTACCCTTTCTCAGAGCATTAACATATACTTTGGGAGGCAACCCATTGTCAGAGCATTAACAGATACTTTGGGAGGCTACCCGTTGTCAGAGCATTAAACTCTTCTTTGGGAGGCTACTCGTTGTCAGAGCATTAACATATACTTTGGGAGGCTACCCGTTGTCAGAGCATTAACAGATACTTTGGGAGGCTACCCGTTGTCAGAACATTAAACTCTTCTTTGGGAGGCTATCCGTTGTCAGAGCATTAACAGATACTTTGGTAGGCTATCCGTTGTCATAGCATTAACAGATACTTTGGGAGGCAACCCGTTGTCAGAGCATTAAACTCTTCTTTGGGAGGCTATCCGTTGTCAGAGCAATAACAGATACTTTGGGAGGCTATCCGTTGTCATAGCATTAACAGATACTTTGGGAGGCTACCCTTTGCCAGAGCATTAACAGATACTTTGGGAGGCTACCCGTTGTCAGAGCATTAACAGATACTTTGGGAGGCTACCCGTTGTCAGAGCATTAACAGATACTTTGGGAGGCTACCAGTTGTCAGAGCATTAACAGATACTTTGGGAGGCTACCCGTTGTCAGTGCATTAACAGATACTTTGGGAGGCAACCCGTTGTAAGAGCATTAAACTTCCCTTTGGGAGGCAACCCGTTGACAGAGCATTAACATATACTTTGGGAGGCTACCCGTTGTCAGAGCATTAACAGATACTTTGGAAGGCAACCCGTGGTCAGAGCATTAACAGATACTTTGGGAGGCAATCCGTTGTCAGAGCATTAAACTCTTCTTTGGGAGGCTATCCGTTGTCAGAGCATTAACAGATACTTTGGGAGGCTATCCGTTGTCATAGCATTAACATATACTTTGGGAGGCTATCCGTTGTCAGAGCATTAAACTCTTCATTGGGAGGCAACCCGTTGTCAGAGCATTAACAGATACTTTGAGAGGCTATCCGTTGACAGAGCATTAAACTCTTCTTTGGGAGGCTACCCGTTGTCAGAGCATTAACAGATACTTTGGTAAGGCTATCCGTTGACAGAGCATTAAACATTTCTTTGGGAGGCTACCCGTTGTCAGAGCATTAACAGATACTTTGGGAGGCTACCCGTTGTCAGAGCATTAACAGATACTTTGGGAGGCAACCCGTTGTCAGAGCATTAACAGATACTTTTGGAGGCTACTCGTTGTCAGAGCATTAACAGATACTTTGGGAGGCAACCCGTTGTCAGAGCATTAACAGATACTTTGGGAGGCAACCCGTTGTCAGAGCGTTAAACTCTTCTTTGGGAGGCTACCCGTTGTCAGAGCATTAACAGATACTTTGGGAGGCAACCCGTTGTCAGAGCATTAACAGATACTTTTGGAGGCTACTCGTTGTCAGAGCGTTAACAGATACTTTGGGAGGCTACCCGTTGTCAGAGCATTAACAGATACTTTTGGAGGCTACCCGTTGTCAGAGCATTAACAGATACTTTGGGAGGCTACTCGTTGTCAGAGCATTAACAGATACTTTTGGAGGCTACTCGTTGTCAGAGCATTAACAGATACTTTGGGAGGCTACTCGTTGTCAGAGCATTAACAGATACTTTGGGAGGCTACTCGTTGTCAGAGCATCAACAGATACTTTGGGAGGCTACCCGTTGTCAGAGCATTAACAGATACTTTGGGAGGCTACCCGTTGTCAGAGCATTAACAGATACTTTTGGAGGCTACTCGTTGTCAGAGCATTAACAGATACTTTGGGAGGCTACTCGTTGTCAGAGCATTGACAGATACTTTGGGAGGCTACTCGTTGTCAGACCATTAACAGATACTTTGGGAGGCTACTCGTTGTCAGAGCATTAACAGATACTTTGGGAGGCTACTCGTTGTCAGAGCATTAACAGATACTTTGGGAGGCTATCCGTTGTCAGAGCATTAACAGATACTTTGGGAGGCTACCCGTTGTCAGAGCATTAACAGATACTTTTGGAGGCTACTCGTTGTCAGAGCATTAACAGATACTTTGGGAGGCTACTCGTTGTCAGAGCATTAACAGATACTTTGGGAGGCTACTCGTTGTCAGAGCATCAACAGATACTTTGGGAGGCTACCCGTTGTCAGAGCATTAACAGATACTTTTGGAGGCTACTCGTTGTCAGAGCATTAACAGATACTTTGGGAGGCTACTCGTTGTCAGAGCATTAACAGATACTTTGGGAGGCTACTCGTTGTCAGACCATTAACAGATACTTTGGGAGGCTACCCGTTGTCAAAGCATTAACAGATACTTTGGGAGGCTATCCGTTGACAGAGCATTAACATATACTTTGGGAGGCTACCCGTTGTCAGAACATTAACAGATACTTTGGGAGGCTACTCGTTGTCAGAGCATTAACAGATACTTTGGGAGGCTATCCGTTGACAGAGCATTAACATATACTTTGGGAGGCTACTCGTTGTCAGAGCATTAACAGATACTTTGGGAGGCTACTCGTTGTCAGAGCATTAACAGATACTTTGGGAGGCTATCCGTTGACAGAGCATTAACAGATACTTTGGGAGGCTATCCGTTGACAGAGCATTAACATATACTTTGGGAGGCTACCCGTTGTCAGAACATTAACATATACTTTGGGTGGCTACTCGTTGTCAGAGCATTAACAGATACTTTGGGAGGCTACCCGTTGTCAGAGCATTAACAGATACTTTGGGAGGCAACCCGTTGTCAGAGCATTAACAGATACTTTGGGAGGCAACCCGTTGTCAGAGAATTAACAGATACTTTAGGAGGCTACCCGTTGCCAGAGCATTAACAGATACGTTGGGAGGCTACCCGTTGTCAGACCATTAACAGATACTTAGGGAGGCAACCCGTTGTCAGAGCATTTACAGATACTTTGGGAGGCTACTCGTTGTCAGAGCATTAACAGATACTTTGGGAGGCAACCCGTTGTCAGAGCATTAACAGATACTTTGGGAGGCAACCCGTTGTCAGAGCATTAACAGATACTTTGGGAGGCAACCCGTTGTCAGAGCGTTAAACTCTTCTTTGGGAGGCTACCCGTTGTCAGAGCATTAAACTCTTCTTTGGGAGGCAACACATTGTCAGAGCATTAACAGATACTTTGGGAGGCTACCCGTTGGCAGAGCATTAACAGATACTTTAGGAGGCAACCCGTTGTCAGGGCATTAAGCTCTTCTTTGGGAGTCTACCCGTGGTCAGAGCATTAACAGATACTTTGGGAGGCTACTCGTTGACAGAGATTTAACAAATATTTTGGGAGGCTACCCGTTGACAGAGCATTAAACTCTTCTTTGGGAGGCTATCCGTTGTCAGAGCATTAACACATGCTTTAGGAGGCAACCCGTGGTCAAAGCATTAAACTCTTCTTTGGGAGGCTATCCGTTGTCAGAGCTTTAACACATACTTAAGGAGGCTATTCGTTAAAGCTTGAGGACGAAGTCGTTGAAAATATTTTCAGCAACACATTGATTAGTACACATTATGACATGATGCAAAATGTGAACGATGATACTTTTGCCATTGTCAGGTGTTGATCTATTAACCAATCAAAAATTTGATTTTTATGAAAGTTTAATATCGCTTGGAGGCTATTGAATCGAACACTACCTTTTTAAGCAAATTAAATGTTTTGTCAATGAAACAATGGCTTGTGTTTTCAAGTTTCAAGTTTTCAAGTATATTGATGCATTTGGTATGATTTTACCTCCGTCTATCTCCATTAAGAAACAGGAAGAGAAGAACACGGTTCGAAAAAGAATTCGAGAAACATTTATATCAAACATTAGTTTAATGTATAAGTGAATCATTTTTTCGTTTTCTATGATTCCATTTTGTAAAGCATTAAAAGTTAAAACGCCACATGTAACACCATATGATTTCTGACCACATTCGCAAAAGAACAGAATCTCTTGTCATTTCTTCCCGGCCTGGTACATAAAGGACATTGCAGTGTCGAGTACTTTGTAGACTTGAAGCTTCATCCCCTCGATTTGTTCAGAGAGAAAAGGTACATGTAAGTCATGCATTGGCGTTGTATTCAATTGTCATTCCAAGAACTGTTTCCTGTAGACAGGAACTGGCAGACTAATTGGCGCTTGTTAACTGTCCAGAGTATGTAGGAAAGCAATTGGAAATGGTCACAATGACCCTTCACCTGTCCAAGTGATGATTTCTGAGTCCGCACAGACTAATTAGCACATGCTGACTGTTTCAAGGGATCTTATTAGTAGGGAAGCAGTTGGAGATTGGTACAATGACCCTTGACCCCTCCCAGAGCTGAATCCCAGAGGCAGAGACTTTCAGACTAATTGGGATTTGTTGACTGTTTCAGTAGAAGGAATCTAGTCGGAGTTAGAGAGAAAGCAGTTGGAGAAGGGTACATTGACCCCTGACCCCTACCAGAGCCGATTCCTGGAGGCAGAGGCGTTAAGACTAATTAGAATTTGGTGAATGTTTCCCTTTGTTTTTAAGAACATGGACAATTACAAATATAATTATTTACACCTTATTCATAATAATAATAATAATAATAATACACAACATTTATATAGCGCCTTATCTGCTTATTAAAACACTCTAAGGCGCTTTACATTATACAAAATAAAATAAGGTATGCACATTTTAAAAAATTATAATGTAAAAAATAGGAGTAAAAGATGAAGTGTTAAGCGAAGGATAAAACATGTAAAAGATAAGTGATTAAATGAATAATAAAATGCATTATGCAGAATAGGCTATTTTAAAAGATGAGTTTTAAGATCTTTCTTAAAAATGTTCAGTGAGGATGAGCCTTTCAGATGCAATGGAAGTGTGTTCCACAGCTTGGCTGACATGCTGTCAAAGCATCTGTCACCATACATCACTGTACGTGTCTTGGGTTTACAGAGGAGGGACTCAGATTCAGATCGTAATGTCCTAGCAGGATGGTATGGGACCACAAGGTCATAATAATTAATAAATAATGACAAACAGTTTTGTTTTTTTGCATCTGGTTTATTTCACGAGGAGGCTTGGGTAGAGTTGATATTTTATCATGAGATAGTTCAGTGTTCTATTTGTTATGTATTCTAGTAATATTGTTTGATTTGAACAGTAAAGTATCTAAGATATCAGATACCACCAATGTTGCTTGATAAATTGTGTATTTAACTGATGAACACGTATATTTCAGTGAATATATATCTTCCCACATTCGGTTATAATGATATAAAGTTTTAGAACATGAACACTTTGTTTCACAATAGGATTATCACAATAGGAGCCTCACAAAAAGATTATCACGATAGGATCTTCACAATAGGACCACCACAATAGGATTATCATAATAGGATACACCCAATAGGATCCTCACAATAGGATTATCACAATAGGAGCCTCACAATAGGATTATCACAATAGGATCTTCACAATAGGACCACCACAATAGGATTATCACAATAGGATCCTCACAATAGGACCACCACAATAGGATTATCATAATAGGATACACCCAATAGGATCATCACAATAAGATTATCACAATAGGACCATCACAATAGGACCATCACAATAGGACTATCACAATAGGATCCTCACAATAGGATCCTCACAATAGGATCATCACAATAGGATCATCACAATAGGGCAGATGTACACATTGTAGTGATTATGTGTATCAAGTTCATAACATTTGAACAATTACTGCCTGAGTTATGAGTGAAACAAAAAGTGTGACGGACAGACGGACGTGCGGGTGGACGGACACGCAGACCGCTATATACCACCGACTATAGGCCTATTATATAACAAACTTAGAATGAACATTGATCATTTGGTAATCTATCTTGTAAGTTGAGATGTTGAGGTACCAACAAAATCTGTTTCTGGCAGTTTATCTCAGAAACATCGGTTTCATTAAGGAGGTTCCTTACACTAAGTAAAATCCACTAAAAATTCATGAACATTGGTCATAAGATAGATTGAATACTGACTCTTACAAAGAAACTGAAAAAAGGGTACCTCACTATTGAAACTGTTCTACTAGGTGGCGACGCAAGCTGATGGGGACCCCATGATGTTCATACTTTTCGTCTCTTTCTTACACAATTAGACATTTTCAAAATATGCCATATGTGTTTCTTATTTCGATCCAAATTTAAAGAGAAACAATTATTAAAACAGTATCAATGAAATAAAAGATTGTTTCAGGTGGATTAACAATGCTTACAAACAAAACGTATATGCGTATGAAGAAATTTCTCACATTTTTTTAGGAATTCTTCTTGGGAAAAAAGGTTTGTAAATTCAAAAAAGAGACCCAAAAAATTACAGAACAGTAATTCAATATATAAGTCAATATAATGAAAGAAAAAAGGTAGGTCGCCATTCTATTCTAAATAATGTTTTCTTAAAAAACTAAGATATTGTCACTTTTATTAACAAAGGGAGATAACTCCAAAGCTTGACTGAGTACTACTTAAAAAGCATTTTCACTTGAACGAGATTGTAGACAATAAAAAAAGCTTCATAATAAAATAAAATGTATTTCAATTTGTTATAATAAAATGATTTAATGATCATATTCCTAAAGGTGTATTTAGCATGCCAAAATACATGTATGACACTGTTACTGAAAATGAACACAGAAGCTACAAGGCTATACACATCTCAATCTGACAACTGAGAATGTGCAGAATTTAATTAACGTCAAAACAAGCAGGAAGAAAGTAAGAAAAATGTTGTATTTTGAAGGAGGACAGCTACAAGATCTCTCAGTCACTCCGTATGATTATCATTTCAACCAAAACAGCAAAATCTGTGGATGCATACATGTACAGTATGCGTTATGAAAATATCCATACACATACTGTATATCTATTTCTTTATATCCGGTGTTGCATTTAGATAAGTCATCATAAAATTTGTTTTCGAAGTTATTAGTTGGAAATGTCTTGAATAATGTTTATGGTTTGATATAAATAAGCAACTACGAGAAGGTATGATATCATTAAAATTTATAATAATTTTTTTAATATCTGTCATATTTTTATGATGCTACTTATTACATTTGACATTTTAAAAAATCACAACATTTATACAATAGTTAGATAACCATTAAAGATTTACTCATCGTAAAACTAAAATAATGCTCTTACTAAAAGGAAATCTTCTCCTCGTTTACAATAATGTTGTTATATGGTATAGGTATGGTATATAACATTGTATAGGTATGGTATATAACATTGTATAGCCAACGTTATATCTGGGAACACATTGCAATAGTACAAATTCCTGTAATGTTTCGGGAAGAGTCCCTTGCGGAAAAAGTACAAGAATTGTCACTTGTCAGTGGAGACGGCTTTGAGACTAAAATACATTAAAAATTCATATGGAAAATATGTTCAGAAAAATTATCAGAAAAGACGTATAAGCAATCTGTATGTTAAATGCCACAAGGGGGTTTCGTCATGTCTCACCATTTAAATCTATGGTAATTTCTGTTATTACCCATGTATGTTTGATTATTCTTTCCTGGTTATCTCAGGGGTAATATATTCTTCTTCGTCATTGGTCTCCGGAGGCACTCCAGTCTTGATATGTCACATAATAATAGTGTTGTAGTTATGAATAATTAAAGAAAGGGGGTGATACTTATTGCGTGTCCATCGAAACGCTTGGTTACTTAGTTCATTGCTCTTTTGACCAACAATAGGTCTACTACTTCAAAAAGAAAATTAAAAGATGGCCTTGAAACCAGCAGTTTGTAATTGAGACAGTGTCACCACCTGCAGTCTGTACATGGATTATATACACAGTAAAAAAAGTTAAGCACCCCCAAATTAAAAGTTGTATACCATTTTGGATTTTATGATCATGTTATTCAATTCGATAGACAAGCCAAATATGGTATTCTGGATGGGAACTGGTGTGGTTTCTGTTATGGAACGGTTCTCACGAACGGAGCTATTGGCATGCATATCATGCAACCAATGATTTCAGCAAAATGCAGTTTAACCCTTCGACTTACCATGGCTAAATAAACGACTTTTACGGCTTCAATGTCAGTTCAATACACAAAATTCATGAACAATGCCACGAAGGAGATTGTCCGAGGCTACGAGATGGCAAATTATTGGACAGCATTTAGCAGGTTTCTCGTACAAGGAAATTGGGAGAAGAACTGGTTACCACTATTCGGTCATCAGTCGTTTAGCGAGGAAACATGCCCAAACTAACCATGTTCTCGATCGACCACGTTCCGGAAGGCCCCAAGCTACCACATTGCAAGAGGACAGGAACCTATTGCGTCATCAACAACGTCAACCGTTTGCGTCAAGTATCGTCTTGAAACAAGCCTGGCTACCCTATAGACGTATCAGCAATCAGACGGTGAGGAACCGCCTCAAAGCAGCAGGTTTAAGGTCTCGACGTGTCATCAGACGTCCAAACCTTACTAATCGTCATAAACGGGATCGTAGGATGTGGTGTGGTGACCGGCAGCGTTGGAACCTGAGGTCATGGAGACGTATCGACTGGTCTCCATGACCATTGACGGGCGAATCAGAGTTTGGAGAGTCAAGAACAGTCGATACACACCAAGGAACATTCTTCCAAGGGTTCCATATGGTGGAGGATCCGTTATGGTGTGGGGTTGCTCTTTTTTTATTGCAAGTTGGATTTGGTGACACTACAAGGCACACTTACCGGCGCCCGCTACATTGCAGAAGTGTTGGATCCAGTTGTGATGGACCATTTTGATGACCACAGACTTGCAACTCGACCCCTGTTCATGGATGATAATGCTCGGCCTCACCGTTCACGAGCTGTAACTCAACATATGGAGAACAATGCTGTTTCTCGTATCCCCTGGCCAGCATTGTCTCCAGATTTGAATCCCATCGAGCATGTCTGGGACATGATTGATCGACGTCTACAGAGAAGGAACCCTGCTCCACACAATCTAAGACAACTGGAGGCCGCACTTCACGATGAGTGGCAGCAAATCCCCATGGAAGAATTAAAGAACCTTGTCAGGGGTATGCCCAGAAGACTGGCAGCAGTACTTCAGGCACGCGGTGACAGCAAACGATATTGACACTAAATCGTTCCTAAGACAATGGCACGGGTTATTCAGTATGATTTCTTCATCATGTTCAGCCGTCAAACTTGAAATGATAATACATTTACTAGTCTGTGTTTTTCACCATTTTCGAGTCAATTTTTGTTTCCTGTTTTTTGGCCATTTGAAATCTCTGAAGATTACAAAAAAATGTCAACGAATAAAACAATTAATTACACTTGCTCCTGAAATTCGTTTTTCCCCTGTGGGATGTTTAGTTTTGCTATAATGGGTCTCTGAAACATACCCCTATCAAAAAAAAGAAGGGGGTGCTTAACTTTTTTTACTGTGTTTATGTTTATGGTTTGAGTATAAATTATTTGAATGTTTCTATTGTTGAAATTGTAGTATAATGATAATATGTTCATTGAATGCATTAACCATAGTATCATACTTTATAGTAATAAATACAACGCTACCGCGCATATCGTCAAACAAAGAGAGTCTTTTCTTCAAACAATCGTCAAAGAAAACTTCAGGAAGCGATGGACATACGAAGGCAACAAGCCGCAATAAACTGGGATTAACGTGTCTACCTGCCATACGCTTTTTTCATCTAGAATGCCCCTTTACATCCCAGTATCTGCCGTTGGAGTCAAATCAGGTTAACCAAATCCAAATATCTATCTACCCTCCCGTCACAGGAAATTTGTGAGTCTGAATCAATTACGCGCAACGCCACCGCATCCCAACCAATCCCAACCAAACACTAATCATTGTGTGTACAATACTCCAATAAAACCACCTGCTCCACTCTTGGTTTCTGACTTTTAACAATCAACTGTAATTAATCTTATCTACCTAACTTATCAACTTGCTTATTTTCACACAATCCCACATGTATATTATTCACTTTACTTTCCTCACACGTGTTGTTCTATGCTATTGATCAGTGAATGTATGTATCATGTATCTGGTACTATTTAAACATGACTAAGGAGGAAGCATATACTCAGAAAAGTTCACAATGACATATCTTGCTGTTCTTAAGTATTTCACTTCTCCTTCCTTTCAAACTCTCTCTATATAACAGTTGTAAGAGCCAAAAAATAGTTAAGTAGCCCTAGCAGATTAAGGAATATTGAGGCGTTACAATTCAAATGGAGACTGGCTTTCAAATCCTCAGATATTAATGCCGTGATAATATATCAAATAGAAGATATAATATAATATATTCCTATATTCCTAAGAAGCACAGGGAATGAGTAATCAATTAAGTATATGTTATTGCACATCGTAACTCTGTAGATTATGTATATATACTGTGAAGACTATAAAACAGTCAACACTAAGGGATTTGATTGATTTGTATCACTACTACGACCATTATAATTCTGGTCAGTCAGTCTGTGTATACATTTGTGTTGAGTGAATTAGGAAAAAAGAAACTCTGTTTTTTTACCAGAAATTAACCAACTTTAAAAGAATGAATGTTATGGTTGTTTGATACCAATATTCGTTGAATGAATGAATGTTTTGGCATCTAAGGAACGAAAGGGTAAGAGGAGGCTCTCATTTATCTAAACATCTAAGCATTTCATCACATCATAAATGTAGTCAAAATCATCAGATATGCCTGCAAATAACGTCAAATGTGTAACCTTGTCACAGTCACTAAAGTCATTCCACTCTTGACAAGTTCAAAGACTGATTTTATTTTAGTAACTTTTCTAAATTTTCATAGCCTTAATAACTTCAATGTGCAAGATTGCGGGGGGTTTGCATATTTTGGCAATATGTACAATCAGTAATTCCGTCCACATAATTCATCAGGAACTAGTAAGTCAGTGTATGAGGGTGGTAAAATCTAGTTATACGCCCACTCCTTGCAGTTACAGAAAACCCTTTCTAGTAACATGTCACGGTGATGAGTATCTCCCTCAAATAGAAAAATAGAAGAACAAGATAGACTGACCATGTTACCGATCGACTTTATGTTAAAATAATTAATCATTGATACATGAAACCTACAGAAATGTCCATATTTTAGAAATGAGCACAATCAGTATTCCGTTCACATTATTCATCAGGAACTAGGTCAGTGTATGAGGTGTATGTGTAATCCAGTTATGCGCCCACTCCTTACAGTTACACGAACACTTATTCTACTAACATGCCATGATGATGAGTTTCTCCCTCAAATAGAAGGGCAAGAAAGCCTGTTCATGTTCCTAGACACGATCGACTTTATGATAAAATAAATAATCAGTGATCCATCATAGAAGGCTTGAAATATAAGGAGAACATAACTGCTATGTGTGATGTTTCATTATTATTCTCCCGTGTAAGATATTGCAGTGTAATATTTATACGGCAAGATTAAACTAGTGTAATACCGCCGCACATATGACGGCACAATTTGCGGTTATGGCGTCACAATGGGAGTAACGTCGTCACGATGGTATCGGACTTCGGAATCCTAGTTTCAGAGCCATGTTGGTTATGTTGCTGGATTATAGGTGGGCGAGTAATAAACAGAATACTAAACTTCCTTCTATTTAATACCATAACTGGTGAATGATTTGGTATCAAACTCGCTTTCGCTCGTTTTATACAAACTCATTAACTCGTTTAATTAAGCAAATTTGTATTGAATAGAAGGTCGTTTAGTATCCTCTATAAATTAGGCAATGGTCATATATGTAACATGCGCAATAAGTATTTAATTCTTTAATTTAGTTCCTTTCTGAATCGAAATATATAGAAATGTACAGCGTGTTCCACAAGACAGCCATTTACCTTTTTGATGGTTGAAGTAGGTTTGATCTAAGCAATAGGAAAAGCTATAGAGAATTTTTGTTTATTATCCTAACTAATACACTTCACAATATATATTTCATGTGGCAAATAGTTCCATTGTGAACCTTGTGGAATCTAGTTTGGGCAGTGAGTTCGACAAGGATAGTTATTCATTGCGTGTTTTAATGCTTTGCTTGTTTATTGTTGCATGTGCTTCTGACTTATATTTTATCATTCTCTTCTACAGAGGTTACTCCCTTCAGATTTCCGACCCTAACCTCTATCTCTTTTCGCTTGAAATCGAGGGCAGAAATGAAATGTTCTGATTGGTTACATTTGAATCTAGTTGTGCAATCAGCGACGCCGTTGTAAAAGTGGCATTTGCCAATGACACATCAAACTGATGAGATAATCGTAAGATCTCGTTTTTTCTCGTTAATGTGTTTTCCTCGAAATGTGCTGTTTGATTTTTTGAAAACTATTGATCATAAACATGCTTATAAATAAAGAAGACCAAATCAGAAGCAAATACACAAAATATTCATTTGTGTTATTTACATCAGACATATTCGAAGGACATATGCTAGTGAGCCTGACCCATTAGAGTCAAATACCTATATCTTTGAAGTCACTCGGTCGACATGGCCGCTGAAAGATGAATTTTCATTGGTTAAAAGGCAGGATACTGTATGAGGTTCTAATTTCCCATTTGGGAATTTATCTTGAGTCCTCGATTTCAAGCGAACAAAAACGGAGGTTAGGATCGGAAATCTGAAGGGAGTAACATCTGTGGGAAGAGAAGGATCTTTTATATGTGTTCAGCAAATGTTAATAACAAATTCAATTTCGGGCTAAAAAAAAACATTGTTATTTGTGGTTGCTTTTAACTATATTTATTGCTTCCAATTTCTCATTTAGATAGTTCGTTAATGAATCAACCTGTTTAAATAATATTTGCCGAAACTGCGTCAAAAGGAATATTAAATGACCTTCTAAAATACGTTATTGCAACAACAACTTAATTAATATCTTTTGAAATAAAGGAGAGCGTTGTTTCACACAGCGACCAAATTACACACTAAGGATAGAAAGGTCAATGAACACATATCGTCAGAGTATTTATGGTTTTGCATTGAGCAGTTGAATTGATCAAATATTTGAAGGGTATTTTGAAGTCATAAGACATAAAAAAAATTCTTGATTACAACTTCTTTGTTTGGAAAACATGATTTTCTGAAAAACAACTTCTACATTGTGTACATACACGACGTTTCGGAGTATAGGCTCACTCTTTCATCAGGTGGAATGTAATGAAGTAGACATACACTCATCCGCAAAAGAAACGTCACCACACTTTCAATGGTGTAAAAGATAAAATACTGCTGGCGGAGAAAGTCGATTTTGAATTCTATTTATGGGGACATGATATGTAAATGGGTACCCCAAATATCATGCATCAGAGTATTATAGTTTTATGTTTATGTCTTTTCAAGTACACTTGGGGTGTTAAAATCGCATTTTTTAAATGTTTTTTTGCCAGAATGTTTACGATTTAACTTTAAAATTCCTAAAATGTAGAAATTTAATTAATAAAAGATGTCGACAAATATAACCTGCTTGGGTTTAAATTTATTGACGCGTCTTTACTGTAGGATGTCGTAAAACAAGCTTAAAAGGGCCAATTTGCCTCTCCCATCTCGTCTAGTTAAGGTGATACGAAAACGACCATTTTTAAATATTTGTTTCTCAGAAATATGAACGAAAACTGTTTTGAAATTTCAAAGTTTGTTTTGTTAGCTTCTAAAGACATTATGCATCCCTGTTTCAATCGTGTTCATCACTCGTGGATTGAACTATTTTGTATGTTGTATGGTGACGTTTCTTTTGCGGTTGAGTGTATACTCAGAAACGTCGTGCATCTACACAACATAGGAATTGTTGTCCATGAAATATTGTTTCTTATGTATGCCACTTCTAAATGCCCCGTAATACTTGAACTTCTTCATTTTGAACATACACGACGTTTCTAAGTATATGCTTACACTTTCATCATGGCATTATTTAAGAAATAGAAGACGAGTTGAATAAAACAAAACAGGGAACATAAAACACGAGGAGTAGGCATATTCTCCGAAATGTCGTGTATATTCACAATAAAAAAAGTTCTTAATCCAGAAAATCTTGAATTTAGGTTCATGGAACACAGGCATTTCATTTTAATGTTCGGACCGCTGGATTGACAGAGTCATATTTAGAACTACATTTGTACTTCACTTGGCCAAAGCAAACTTCAAAACGCAAGGCATAACTCTTGCCAGTCTGCATTACTGGCTGATTTAACCCTAAATCTGCCAGTAATGGAGACTGGCAAGAGTTATGCCTTGCATTGGGAAGTTGGCCATATTGGGATTTTGACCATATATCATTTCATCTAACCTTTAAGGAAATGCGGCATGGCTTAGTCAGCCAGTAATTAAGACTGGCAAGAGTTATGCCTCACGTAGAGAAGTTGCACCAATAGTAATACACCAGAAGCAATTTCATACCTTAAAGAAAGGGCCGTCTTTACCCACAATTCTGCACCGGTTTCCCTCTAATATAAGAGATCCTTGTGTAGAACAGACATTAGGACATTGATATGCGGGGAATAGACATTGGGTTAAACAAACATCATTTTAAAATATGTTTTGGTTTAAATGGGATGATTATTGAATACCACTGGTTTAAATGTTTCCCAACACTTACATTATTGTAAAATTTACATTTTATTTGATTGTACTGTACCTTTCTTGTTTAAATCGTAATGTAAAAGATGTTTATTTTATCTGATGAATCTTGAGATAATAATCAAGAGAAGGCCTGGGCCGTGTTCAAGATTAATGAGCGATTACTTTGAAACCTATCTTGAACGCGATTGCTCAATGTAGCACTACGTAGCAAGGCGAGCAAACTTCGAGGAATTTGCACTGTGTCGTTCAAGAGAGAAGAAGCGCTCATTGAGCGCTACATTGAGCGATCAATGAGCGCTACGAAGCGCTTCATTTTTGTTGAACCGCCGGCTGGTAAGTGTTTTACTAGTGTGAAACACTCTAAAACCAATTTGTGTATTGAAATCTGAAGACGTCGTTTTCCATGTTGTTCTGAGCGACTTCTTGCGTCAGACAACAATATGTCTCAAGTTTCAATTATTGCAATCAAACGTTTTCAGAATAAGGGAGAAAATTGCTTTGCACGCCTTCACATTGCGGACTAGCTTTACCTTGTCAAGTATACAGGATTCCCATGTGTCCGTTTAGATGTAGGTAGGAAGATTAGTTGACGTTATTAAAAGGTAATTACAGGGGCATAACCAACTAAGCGAGAATACCTGTCACTTGGCCAGAAACGGAGTAGCTGACAAGCAATGATTCGTGCTGATCAGTTGAGACTAATCCCTGAACGCAAAACTGATGAAGCGAGGGAGGCGTAAAACTATGTGAGATCCAGATTATAAATGCATTAATTCTCAGTGGAGTTCTCACAATATTTGAATTATATGTGACGTGCTGGCGCTAAACGACATGCGCAATGCTTGAACTGTCAACATAGCCTTACCATCAATCTATCAAATGCTAATTTTATATCTAGTATAATAAAGAGAATTTATTGAATTTGATATTGCAGAGGAATAATGTTTCTATTTCACTTTAATTACAACTTTCTTCTCCGGGGAGTACTTCTGAATCATTGTTACCCGAATTGAAAGTGACGTCTATGTTAAAATTGGGAAACTTAATACGTGTCATGTCCATACAGACCTACAAGTAATCTATCAGATGATGACATTCAATCTAAACTATTCATAGTGAAGTATTGTTTTAAACCCACTTAAGACATCGTTAACGCTTACTAATTTAACTTTCTTATCAGGACAGTTCAACTGAGCATTGCCAGTGACTACGTGTCAGCTGTTAAACTTAAAGCATCCAAAAGCAATATTGTCCATACTGATCAATAATATACATTTTAACGCCTAATATGGCGGTACATTTTTACCCTGAAGGAATTGTACTTTGGGTGCCGCTGCTTAGCGGCCTTGACCATATAGGTCCGTACTTTCTATGTTCAGGTAACCATAAGTAACAGGTAACAGCTGGGTGGACTGAGTGCAATATGGATGAAGTGCCTTGCCCAGGGGCACAACACAGTATAACAACTCAGGTCACAATTTTTTTGGTGTCTGGACCGGGATTTACCGCCCTTATGGTAACCAACCAAAAGCAATAATGTCCATATCACTCGAATGGTAACCCACAACAAGCAATATTGTTCATACCGCCCGAATGGTAACCAACCATAAACAAGTTTGTCCATACCACCCGAATGGTACCAACCACAAGCAACAATGTCCATGCCGCCCGAATGGTAACCTACCAGAAGCAATATTATCCTTACCGCCCGAATGGTATCCAGAAGCAATACTGTTCAAATTGCTCGAATGGTAACAAACCAAAAGCAATATTTCCCGAATGGTCATCATTCAAAACAAGCAATAATGTCGATATCGCCCGATTGGCAACCAACCAAAAGCAATATTGTCCTTACCGCCAAAATGGTAACCAACCAGAAACAATAATTTCCATACCGTTCAAAAAAACAACCGAAAGCAATATTGAATAATGATAATCAAAGGGCTCCAAGTATACTCCGTGGATCCGTAAAACAACAGAGTATATCCCCTACCAAGGAAAACATTGATCCGCCCCTTCAACAAGAAGCTATATTGATTCCACTACTGTCTTGATGTGGTACCTTTGGTGATGGATCACCCCTGCCTTGTATGCATATCTCCATAATGAGTTGCATTGTCACTAAATGTATAATGGTAATCGATCAAAATGGTAATTCCTTTGACACCTCAAGTGATGGAGGATCCCTGTCTTGTATTCAGACACATGGATTCTTTAACTTATTCTCTGAAGTTGACGGTTTTCAATTGACTTTTAAAATGTATTGATATACTTAACTACAAATAAACCTTACCTTCTGGATTATCGGATTGTGTCAGTATGTGAAATAGGTAATTCTCAGTGCTCAATTTAACACTATCCCAATCTACCTCCCGATATCACCATGTCTAACTGTAAACATAGGTAGCACAGGTGTAGGAATTAAACAGGATTGTCGATGTTAATTTCAAAGTGAAAGAATTTTGCACAATAGAACTAAACCTAACACTAAACCTAAAAAGAAATGACAGTTTCTGATAACGAAGTATGCCATGTCACTGTTGCATCTCTGTTAGGGTCTGCGACATGAACATGCTTCCCATGGGAACTTGGTCCAATCAGTCTAAAGGTTAATTGTGTTTTTGAAAAACACACAAAGTCTTTCCAGTTAATCATAATGGACATCACAGAGATGCAAGATAGCATGGCAGATTATTATGAGACGAGTGGGACCTTCAGAATCACCAAACGACCTCTCAATTGGATCGGCTGGAACAACCAAACCAGGTATATTACTGTAGAAAATTATAAAGCATTGTACCTCTAGAAAATACTTCAGCAGACATATTGATGAACCCTTGACATTAAGTGAAAACACGGACCTCTTGTTTGAAACCATGGACTTTTGTTCAAACCCCGGACATATTGTTCAAAACCCTTGACCTCTTGTTCAAAAACCTGTGCCATTGTTTGAAACCATCGACCTCTTGTTCAAAAACCTGTGCCATTGTTTGAAACCATCGACCTCTTGTTCAAAAACCTGTGCCTCTTGTTTGAAACCATGGACCTCTTATTCAAAACCCCAGACCTCTTGTTCAAAACCATGGACCTCTTGTTAGAAACCCCAGAACTCATGTTCAAAACACTTAACCTCGTTTCAAACCGTGAACCTTTTGTTCAAAACCATGGACCTCTTGTTCAAAACCGTGAACCTTTTGTTCAAAACTTATACCTCTTGTTCGAAATTATGGACCTCTTGTTAGAAACCCCAGACCTCTTGTTCAAAACCCTTAACCTCGTTTGAAACCATCGACCTCTTGTTTGAAGCCCAAGACCTTTTGTTCAAAGCCCATTTTGTAATACCTGCACCCACCCTGCTCCAACCAGGTATTTTAATCCCTAAAACTGCTTTACACCCTGAGTGCATAAGACGGGAAAGGCTCATAAAGCTTACAAGCTGTTTAGGCATCAATATCCATAGTATGTATATTGTCAGCAAATAAAATGTTGCGATTTGAAAGTTGACAATTGTTCATCGGTCTTCTCATTTGGGGACTGTTAAAGGCGCTGTACCACATTTTTTGCATATTATGTTTTCTCAAATTTGCCATTTATTATTAACGTTTATACAAAATATTGTTACTTTGGAGGGTAAAACATCTCATTACACGTCTCAATTAGCCGTATCTATAGAAAACAGTTATCAGTATCCAAAGAAAATGGTGCGACGTACAGTATAAAGTGACAGTGGCATGGAACTCTTTGAGTGTGAGAGGTAGATGTGTAGGTCTCATGCAAATTTGAGAGTTCACACAGCAAAATGACCATTCCATCATTGTACCATATTTAAAACTCTACTCTGAGTGTTTAGGTATGGTAACATCAATCAGATTACTTGAACTACCTTCGAGCGGCCATTTTAATGTGAACACCTTCAGGAGTATTATTTAGCCATTGGTAACACTTATTAATATATTTGTGAGATCACTTTATTTTAGAAGGAAAATCTTGCTATAGCGCTTTTAATATTTCTTAAGTTTTTAACTCACTTCAGTGACTGGTTATTGTGAACAAGTCTTTCCCGTCTTACACACTCAGGGTACTAAATAGTCTTACAGATTCAAAGCCCCTGATGGAGTAGGATAACCGGTACTTATTTTTATCAAATTTAAGTGAAAAATATAGCCACTGGCTCTGAAGCTCATCAGGAATCATGTTATTAATTATCCCTAAGGAAAAGATTAAGATATCACATAATAAGTCATTGCCCAGTCATCAAATTTATTATCAAAATTGGTTACACATTAATCCATATTCATTATAAATAATGTAGACCTTTGCAGTTTATTGTTTTACATTTTTTTTTTATTCTGGAATTATCAACATTTTTTTTACATAATGAAAAAGAGCCTCTATTTGTTTCTAAAAATCCTGTTTCTCATAGGCTCATAGTTTCAGAGGCTCTTTTTCAATATTTGTATGTATATTGTATTTGGGGTCACAGGGTCACGAAATCTACAATTTAGAATCCCAGTTGGCCAAGGAGTTTGTACATAAAATTTCAGCTCTCTGGAGTCATTGGTTCTGGAGAAGAAGATGAAAATAGCTTTTAAGGTTATGACCCCTGGGGCCCTTATTTGGGATCACAGGGTCACGAAATTATTTAGAATTATTATTATTTAGATTTAGAATCCCCATTGGCCAAGGAGTCTGTACATAAAATTTCAGCTCTTCAGAGTCATTGGGTTCTGGAACAGAAGTCAAAAAAGTGAAAAGTTTACGGACGGACGGACGAACGCCATCCCATGCCATAAGCCAATCGGGCCTTTCAGGCCTGATGAGCTAAAAAGTATAAAAACAAGCTTGAGGTCTTACCCAGCAATTTATTCCCTGTTCATCCAGCAAACATGGATTGACATATTGTGCTGTTGAGAATAGATACACGTTTACAGAAGCATGAACACGATAACAGAAGCACAAATATTTGATAAATATAAAACATAACAAGCATACAATGTTGTGAAATGATAATAAAACAAAATCCACATTTAAGTTCAAAACATGGTTCAACTATTGAGGAAATTAACTTGGTATTGTTGCATGTCTTCAATATCACTGGGAGAAGATTGTGTTTACGTCTATCTCTAGGATCTGTTCATGTGTAATTTGATTCAAATAGACAGCTGTCAGAGGAATAAAAGTTGCAAAATAGTTTATTTATCAGACACGAACTAATATCGTTCGGTAGTGTACTCACAAAACAATCTGATAACAGCCCGTAGATTCCCATCTTTTGATGCAATTAAATTAATCAAATTACAGGACCTCCAACAAAAGCTTTCTGTCCGAGAAGCTAGGGGCAGATAACTCCAAACAGTTATCCTTTCATCTGTTCTGACTGCTTTCAAAACGGTGACCGTTTAAAAACTATGGTATGGAACATGCGCTTATACGGGGTGTCATTATTATTATTATTATTATCTATAGAACCAGTTGGTATTCAGTCATGAACTATTTTTCAGATTTAATTCCTCGGAACACAGTGATTTTAATCAGATTGTGTTCATGTGTTACATTTGCTTGAAATTGTTCATATAACATTCACTTGGATAATAAAATAGGCTTGAATATGCTATAGATAGTTTCTTTTTACTAAGAAATAACCATTACCATTACTTTAGAGAACATCATACATTTCATTTCCTTTGTCTTTCACAAAGATAATCCTTTAAGGGTCATCCTATAACTGCAGATGAAAATTGGTTGATAGTGACAAAGGCAATTGGTCCCGTGGGATTCAAATCAGATTAAGAGTTTCTCATGAAGCAGCAGAAAACAGTCTGATATGATATTGAGACAACTGTCAGTATATACATAAGAAATGTGCATCTATAAAGGGGAGTAGCACATTTTTTTGCTGAAATAAGTCGATGAAATGTATTTGAAACATTATGTCACCAATAGTAAAACACAACATTTGCAAAAAACGTGCTTTAACAAATGTCACAAACATTGCCAAGTCTTCAAACCCATATTGTCATAAGTCTAATGACAAGTTTAGAAATAAATATATGTTCTCCGTTTTCGAAGAGCAGGTGAAATCTGTTGAAAGCTGAAGATTACTATACATCAAACCAAGCTGCGAAAGACATTGAGAAAAATATTTTGAGACATTTTAAAATCCTGATCATAGATTGGTGAGATGATGATCAGATGCCACAGGCTAATGATGCAAATAGCTGTCTGACAGCCCAAAGCCAAATGATGGTTAATTTCCAATTGGGCCAGTTGCAAATGTGACCTGTGGGATTTTGATAAACTAAATGTCAATACATTATGCACTGAATGGGCAGCTGACCTTATCACTAACCTACATGTGGTATGTATGTAGCAGAAGTGATTGTGAGATCACCTCCAGTGGGAATCGAACCCGGGACCTCCGAGTGAGAGTTCTGTGCTCTACCAGCTGAGCTAAAGGGATATCCCACTAGCCGAAGCCAGTAGGAACACTTTCATCTCACCCCGCCACATACATTTACCATAAACATGCCATGAACACAGCTAGAACTTAGCATGAACATGTACATAGTGAGAACATAATATGAACATACCATGAATGTACCAAGAACATACCAAGAAGTTAGCATGAACATATATGTACCATCAACAGGTCATGAACATACCAAGAACTAAGCACGAACATTACATACATTATAGCATGATCATACCAATTGCATACTATAAACATTATATAGATATAGCACAAACATAAGCAGGTCAAACATATTAAATCATTGTGATCAAAATGTTGAAAATATTTCTGCTTCATTAATCCAGTGCCAAGCGATCATCACACTGATTGTATCGATAAACTTCAATGACAGTGGATTGACACGGGAGTTGAGCGTTCTAATGTTCTAATTTCCAATGTTTCTTAATCCATGTAACCATTCCTTTATGGGCAACTTTCTGGAATTATATATTTAACAGCAGAAAGAGCTTAATTTCTGCCTGACTTGAGCTGAGGTGAGTTGGGGTTTAACGCTGCTGCCGCCGCCACTTGTATCACAGCTGTTAGTATTATGGCAGGGAGAGAGACCGCAATGCCATGTGGCTATGCACTGCGGTGAAACCTGGGAGCATCGGCTGGAGCCAGCGAACCATGGGTGGTACTATGCTGAATTTCAGTGTAGCATTGCACCCAAATCTTACTGCATGTAGAACAGTTCTCTACTGCAGACAAAGGTGTCGTGTCCCTGGGGGGATTCAAACCCCAGGCCTCCTGATTCGAAGCCGAACTCGCTAACAACTGCGCTAAGAACTGGCCCCCTGCCAAAGAATCTTCAATGAACACCAGAGTGCATATAGAATGACTGCTCATTGACATTCTCTCACAGCAACAGATCACAACAGTTCATCCGGGATTATCTCCCTTTGTTGATGTTTGTCTGCTGATTTGTAAAAACAATTTCTGGATACCCTTTGCTTACTTTACGTGCTTTTAAAATCAAAATTAAAAGAACCATTTTAAAAGATATATTGACAGTTTTTACATATTGCTTAAAAAATGATAATTCTTAAAAGATTCGAATTTCAAGAGAACTAAATCTACATTTTCAAGAAAATATATAAATATTTGCTTTTGAGTGGAAGCCGTTTTTCATCAGATAAGAAGGGAGATAATGGCTTTCAGTAAGATGGAACAATAATTGATCAGAAAATATTATAGAACATTAAAAATAGCTTTAAAGGGGTTGATATTATGCAATGAAGTCTGAATCAAATTAAATTTGCTTATTTAAAAGGAAAATCACCATAAAACGATGATCCAAGAAAACCCAACTGAGCTGACAAAAATCTTAATCCTGAAACTGAAACTGGCTAGGGCTTGATTGTGCGTGTTATACAAATTTACATCATACTCCCAAATTTCAGCACATTAATATTCAACTAATTCCCTTTCAACTTGTATGAACACAGACAGACAACAGTGATAACAGTTATATCCATAATGTTAACAGCTATTACCCAAACAAATGATGTCATATCACTAAATATTGTGATGCAGTGAAATGTTATAATAAACTTTCCCTACAAGTCATAACACTGGCTAATTTAAAGGGGCAGTATCACGTTTTTTGCAAATTTTATTTTTTCAAATTTTCCATTTATAATGATGTTTATGTCATTTATATTACTTGAGAGGGTAAAACATCTTATTACACAAACAAATTAAACGTAGTGATAATAACGGTGTTGCGAATAAAGCAAAAATTGCATGGCGGCCATTTTATTGTGAACACAATTTAATCATTTCGCATTACAAAAACGATCCCCTTGGCTTTACCGAATCATGTACACTCATTTTCAATTTGATTTTCTGGAGAGAGAATGGTGTTTTACTATTGGTGACATTATTTTTCAAATACATTTCATCGACTTATTTGAGCGAAAAAACGTGCTACTGCCCCTTTCAGCCCCTTTGGTAACTTTTTAATACTAGTTTATCAGCACCCACTCAAAGTTCAGGTGTGGCGTGCTGAGATGCGAATACATAAAAGTAACAAAATCCGAAAGCCTTAAATTAGCCAGTGAAAGAGATGCGAGTTATGACTCAGTAACATGAAAGTTTTCTCTTGAAAAGTTGGCTTCCGTGTTTCTCCTTTGAATGAAGCGCCATCCAATCGCTAACAGAGGAAGTACAGCATAATGGTTCTGTGATACGTTGTGACAAGACACATTATATTGGATGAAACTCGAAAAATTTCATCATATAGTTTCATCTCTTGAATAATATGTAAAGCATAGCAAAAACTATAACAATAACATCAACACTATATATATATATATCTTCACATTGCACTGACAAAACCGGTTTTCTTAAACTAAAAATCAATGATAAATTAGGCAGTATACACAATGATTCTGACAATATATATATACAAACAACACTTGGTTCATCTTTGTAAAGTACAGTGATAGATCCAGTCAAGTTGAAGAAGATAGAAAAGTCTTAGGGCAAAAATATTGCTTATTAAGGTTACGTGGGAAGAAATGACTTGAGTAACTGTGGGGAGAGAATGTGCATATACTTTGTTATATCAAAAAGTTTAGATTATTGTACTTAAGACCACACAATATTAAAATGTTCTTAATAATGGTTGTTCGTTGTCTTGTTGAATGAAGAATAGCTGCTACAAGTTCAGCAATAATGGGCATGGTTGCCATTGGATGGGTGACCCAATGATCTTTAACTCTGAAGGGTCGATTCTCTGCCCTACAATGAGACATGAGTTGAGAGACTTGTGGGGCCACATTGATAATTTAATCAATGTGCCTTGTTTCACCATCATTGCAAAAGCCTTCAAATGATTGTCATCAAATTGGAAGTATTAACATGGGTTAACCAAGGTAGATCCCTGGGTTAACATAAATAATTACTTCAATTTAAATTGAAGAAAGCTCATTACTGTAAAACAATCATAATGATGATTAACAAATCCTTATATTGCTTTTTGACTGATCAAGAGAAAGATTTCTCATACCCACATCTGTCCAATTTGCCATTATGCACAATATTTCATGTGAAGCATACATAAAATCTACAATGTTAGCCTGTTTTCAGCTAACCTACAACTGCTTCATTGAAGTTTAAGTTCCATGTTTTACCATGTTGCAAGATTGGGGATTGAAATGATTGATTTTGATTTTACGCCACTTTCAAGACTAATTCACTATTACTCGCGGCTAGTATTATTGAAAACAAGCAATGCCATTCTTGCTTAAAAAGCTTGCAGTGAACACCTGATTGTGCCAGCTAGACCTTGCAAACTAAATTGATACAAAAGCAATAAGATCAATATTTCGCAAAAATATCTCTATAACAAATGAGACAACAAGCTGTATATTTGGCAAATAAAGCAGATCTGTCATAATAAACAATAAAACCAATCATTTCAGATATTATGTATCTTTTCTTTTAATTAAGTGACAATATGCCATATCAATAAAATCATAATAAATTGATTTACCTTATAGTGACAATAATTATACGAGACTACTGCAACTGTTTGGGGTAATTACTCATGAAACTATTGCGCATGATGTTTGACATAAAACAGAACTACTATTTCATAAAGGAAAAGCGTAAGATAAAACTAGCTTATTGTGGAAGAAAGTTTTTATAGTTCTTGATTTTCTTCTGCAACTGTTTCTTGAGCTCGAATATGAAATCTGAGGGCTGCACAACGAAGGATATCTCGAGTCCGACTGCGTTCAGGCGATGCTCAATCTGGAATAAATTGGAATTTAAATATCACGTATCACAGTTGTCTCCTGACGGGAGCACGAAAGTAGAGCCATGGGCTCTGTAGCTCATTGGAATTGTTTTGTTTGATGCAGAATACCAAAAACAATTATTTTCAATATAATGCACAATCTGTTGCCCTGAAAATATCAGTCTTCAAAATTGTCAGTGCATGATGGAAACATAACTTGACACTAAATTTTGATAAAATTGGTTGTCAAAGTATCACAATTCCTCCAAAGATATTGGAGAAAAGGTGATCCTACTAATTAAAATGGTATAAAGATATTCCCCATCATCAAACAATATGGTATAAAATTTGGAGAGAAACAATACAAATCTCCCCTCAAGTGAGTATACCTTATTAATGAATCCTACTTTCAACGTCCCATGCCATAAGCCCATCTGGCCTTTCAAGCCTGATGAGCGAAAAATCGGAAATCTCTGAGAACATATCTAATTGTAACATAACATTACGTAAAACTGGGAAACGATGTCATTTACATAATGAGCAAATTTAGCAATGTACTATTTGGGATCACCCTATTTGCAAAAGTACTTTTTTAGGCTCGAGTCCCGATATACATCTAAGATCAATGTTTCAATTCAATGTCTCCCTCACATGTTTCAATACAATGTCTCTCTCAAAAGTTTCAATTCAATGTCTCCCTCACATATTTCAATACAATGTCTCTCTCACATGTTTCAATACAATGTCTCTCTCACATGTTTCAATACAATGTCTCTCTCACATGTTTCAATACAATGTCTCTCTCACATGTTTCAATACAATGTCTCTCTCACATGTTTCAATACAATGTCTCTCTCACATGTTTCAATACAATGTCTCCCTCACATGTTTCAATACAATGTCTCTCTCACATGTTTCAATACAATGTCTCTCTCACATGTTTCAATACAATGTCTCCCTCACATGTTTCAATACAATGTCTCTCTCACATGTTTCAATACAATGTCTCTCTCACATGTTTCAATACAATGTCTCTCTCACATGTTTCAATACAATGTCTCTCTCAAAAGTTTCAATACAATGTCTCTCTCACATGTTTCAATACAATGTCTCTCTCACATGTTTCAATACAATGTCTCTCTCACATGTTTCAATACAATGTCTCTCTCACATGTTTCAATACAATGTCTCTCTCACATGTTTCAATACAATGTCTCTCTCACATGTTTCAATACAATGTCTCTCTCACATGTTTCAATACAATGTCTCTCTCACATGTTTCAATACAATGTCTCTCTCACATGTTTCAATACAATGTCTCCCTCACATGTTTCAATACAATGTCTCTCTCACATGTTTCAATACAATGTCTCTCTCACATGTTTCAATACAATGTCTCTCTCACATGTTCCAATACAATGTCTCTCTCAAAAGTTTCAATACAATGTCTCTCTCACATGTTTCAATACAATGTCTCTCTCACAAGTTTCACTATAATGACGCCCTTGGAATGTAAATATTTCAAAGTTTCAAGGACTCACCTCAAGAGTTTTAAAGAAGAGCCCAACTGGTCGACTGTTTATCTCGGTGAAGTACCAACTGGTCACTAGGCCGGGGGTCAACACACTCTCCGCCCGCAGAGGGAGCCCATTGGTCGCCGCCAGACCGTTTGGGTCAACGTATATTATCTTTAAAAAAATAGCAAAGGTTTTCCTTTAGTTGTTTTCATCTCTAAGTACTTACACCTCTGAAATCAAAATATAGGTTATTTTCGATATATTAAGAGAATTTTGAGATTTACACACATACATTTATTTTCTAAACAATTATCAGGACAAGATGAAAAAATAAATACTTCTTCCATCACCAGTTCTCTCTGTCTTTCAGCCCCATACATTGCCCCTCTGCCACGGCCAAAAAAAAATCACATTCTCAATCTTTCACTACTCCTCCAATCATCAGTCTCTCAGCACTCCACATGGATGGACACAGAGGGTGATGCAGGATTGCAGCCCCCTCCCCCTATCCCCTTTCATATGAAAATGACGATTGAAGCTTTAGAGACAGTGGTCCACTCCCCTTTTCCCACCCCCATTGAGACCATTTTTGAGTTCTGGAAATAATGCACCTGCTATACACTACCCCTCCTTCCAAGCCAATAAAAGAACATATTGCCCTTTCTGCTCATCTAGCCAAAGCCATGATCCTATGTTAACTACTCCTCCCATCACCAGTGTCACCATTGCTCTCTGTCCCTGTCCCTTGGGACCACCCACAGCCTCTCCTTGACAAACACCCGATCCTCACCTCGCCTGTACCTCCTTCTCGCTTGATCCCGAGACTCTGTCCCTCAGCGTCCCTCCTGATCTCAAGAACTTTAGCATGAGGAATACGTCGCACCACAATCTCAATGGGACCCTGTGCATGTTTCAGCAGTTTCATGGAAGCCGCAGCGGTCTCCACCGGGGTCATGTTGATGCTAAGGACCTGGTCGCCCACGTGGAACTTGCTGTGTAGACCTGGGTAGTCCTTCCAGTTCCACCCAGCAATCCTGGATAAGAAGACAATGTGATTATAAAAGAGCTATTTCCTCTGTAGTTCATCAGGGACACATTAGAGGTATTACAATATTCATTATCTCTAAGGTAAAGACTCACATATGAAATAATAAGGCATTACCTGTGATTAGTGTCATTCTGATGACACTTTCCTAACTCAGATTTCGATAAGCAGTTAAAGCAGTATAAACCTTAAATTCAAAATCACAAAATCATGAAAGATCCAATCCAAACTCAAATGATCTCAAAATTTAACAGATCCTATGCTCTTAGGTTTTTTCTCAAATGTTCAAAAATGACTAAAAGTTTAATGTCTGGCTAGCTTCTTACATGAATGAAAAAAGATGTTTGGTGTATGACCGTCAACTTGGTATCAAAAAAGTTGTGTACAATAAAATGATTCTAAAGGTTGAACTGTAGTTTCTATCCTGACCCCTGGTTCACCCCTACTCTCCGGTCATACATGAAGGACCTTTCACCCAACAGCTCAATGTACACTCTCACTGACCACTGCACTTGGGTCACACTATGGTCAGCTCTTGTTATGCAAAACCCAGGATAGTTTGAGTGAGAGTGCAATGTCTTGGAACTGGCAAGAAGAAGAAAGAATAAAATATTTTTCCTTTTGTTTGTACCAAAATAAAATTGCATTTGAAAGGTCATGAACAGGCCGTTATGATAACCATCAGTAATTTATCACAGCACTTAAAAATTGTGAACCACTTTATTTTTACCTCCTGCCACATCCTAATTAGTAGGGCAATGAAATTTACCAATCTTAGTCTCCATCCAACAAAGATAATATTCTCAAAATTTGAGCTGACTAGCATTACTAGTTCCACGAGAGAAGTCGAAAGTTTCAGGATATGACAGAAAAAGAAAAGAATTGGTTTTCACTCATGATAGGCTTGTGTTCATAAGTTATGAGAACAAAAAACGTTTATACCTGTAAAATCATATTTTTATGATATTAAAACAAATAAATTTATGAGGAGGATATCTCGACCCATGCAGGAAGAGCAGAATTTAGTGGATACATGTTTCAGGGTTAGACCCCCTTCACTAGATCAAACACCTACCAAACTTTCTTCTGAACGTCCACAAGTGCCAGGCCAGGTCCTGCTTTCTGCGGTATCTCCTTGGCAACGGCTGCAGAGAGCATCTCTCCCATTAGTATGTCGACCTGGTTGTGTTTCAGAGATATAACCGTGTGCGCACTGTGGCCACGATCCACTCGCATCCTCATGGACAGCTGACGGTCCGGACGTCGAGGGGCTGCCTCATTACCATTCACCTCATCGACCATATTTGGGGGTGATGTGATTGGTCGCTGGATGCGGAAGCTCTGACTCTTTCTGGCCGGAACCGGGGGAGGAATATCTGAAACACTGGCCGACCTTGCTCCCCTCTGTGAGTTACGTTTTGGGGGGAGCGGTGGCATGGGCTCATCAGAGCTTGAAGGTTCGCAGGCAGACTGAGACATGTTTAGACCCTGTTGTGTGTGTTTGAGAGCAGTCTCGTCCATGGAGACGGACCCCCAGGCAGGGAGGGAGTCAAACCTTGGGGGGAGAGGGGGGATACTGACACTTCCATTACTAGCAGCAGCCTGGGGGTCCACCCTCTTCCTGGGAGGGGCCCGCATTGGTGGGGGTATCGCAGGCACCGACATTGGAAGATCAGAGTCAAATGTTTCCCAGTTGGAGAAAGGTGTGTTCTTCTGCAGCACACTGGTTCGTTTCTTTGGTACTGGTTTCACATTAGGAGAAGCCACAATAGGTCTAGCTGCGAGAGAGTCAACAACCTTGGGGGAAGTCTCTTGGAGTCTGATTGGTGTGCTGATGATGCTGTCCTCTGGGCAGGGGAAGTCACTATACATGTTCTCTTCTCGTTGGTTGGCGGAAGCAGAGGATGAGCTCCCCTGCCCTGAACAAGCGATAGGTGCTGCACCACTAGATACAGATTTGACACATGTGTCACTTGACCCTTGGTCACCTTGTCGGAGATCAACGGTCAACTTTGATAAATCCTCAGGAGGAATTGTCTGCTGTCTGATATGTTGAGAAGTTTGAGAAGAAGCAACGGCTGCTTCACTCTGTAGTGAGGATTCCTTCCGACACAAGAGTTCTGAATAGCCATCATCCATACTCTCATCAAAATCACAGGCTCGCGGATTGAAACTGTTGTTATTGGAATCCTCAACTCTTTTAGGGGTAGGCATCAACCCTAATACAGAATGCCTATCTGATTTCACCATCGATCTCCCCAAACAGTCACTCTTCTTGTCACCAGGTTTGATCCTGTGTTTCAGAAAGAACTCCTCCCCCACAAAATCCCCTGAATAGTCTGAATCATCTTCACTGAGCAAACTCTCTTTTCTTGGCAAGTTAACTTTTTTCTCCTCCTCCTTCTCCTTCTTCTCCTTCAGCTTCTCTCTCTTCTCACCCATCTCACCAACCGTCCCGAAGATGTACTCATCAGGCACCGAGTAGTCAGCCACTGCTCCCTCCTCCCCATTTTTCTCCCCCTCCCCCTCCCCCTCCTGTTCCCACTCCCCATCCTCCTTTGGTCCTCCCTTATTTACTACAGCTGGACAGAATGAGTAGACGTGGTCGTGGTCATCCTTCTGAAACAGGTAGCAGTACAAGTGTCAGCCATTATATTCATATATGCGTGCCAGTCTGATTGAAATTGACCGTTTTCCGAGGAATAAAAGTTACAAAATAGTGCATCTATCAGGGATACATATCGTTCAGAGGTTTCTTTGCCCAACCGCCTGATAACAGCTCGTAGGCTGGCATGTTCACACGCTATTCAGGTAGCCAATCACATAACGTCTAACAAAAGCTTTCGGTAAGCTAAGTGCAAGTTACTCCCAACAGCTATCGTAACTTTTACGATTGATTCCGAATGCTTTCAAAATGGTGACCATTAAAAACCATGATGTGATTGGCCAGTTATGTGACTGGGTTTTGTCCGCATTAAACTAGTTCAGAACAGGGTGTTTTCAGATCTTGTTGAGAGGAATCTACAGAACATTATCGTATCCCGGTAGATGCATTTTTTGCAAATGTTATCTCGGAACAAGGTCAATTTCAATCAGACTGATCTGCCCACCCACCAAGCCCATGCAATAATCCCTGTCCCTACTGTACCACCCCAAAGCTTAACCCTTACGTTGCGTATATATATTTTACCATTTTTAGCCCCTGTGGCGGAATTTACAGGCTCGCAGCTCGCAGCAGTAGTTTGGGCTTTGGCACTAACTAGCTCTGCTGGCGGAATTTCCAGGCGGCGATTCCGGTATCGTTTTTACAAAATATACCGCATCTACATGGCGAATAAGGACTATATACGGGCGTTCAATACAAATTCAAGTAGCGACACCCGTACACAAATGGCTAATTCACACCCGAAACTTTGAATGAATTTTCTATGTTTTTTCGTTTTTATTCTATTACTTTCGAAAGATTGTCTTTAATTCGGGCCTCGTAACATCATAAATACGAAACGAAAAAATTCCATTTATATACGGAATTGAAGACAAGATGTCTAGCTTCACAATGATATAAAAATTATTAGAATGCGACCTTTGGTTATAATTCAATAGCTATGTAAAGTTTGTCTTTATTTCCACCTATAAAATCGTCAATACTTACAACATGTATGCAGCACTGCAAACGGTCGTTCATCGCACTTTTCCAAGAAATCATAATCTCGAACCAGTTGACAAATAAGCACATGTCAACCCAAATATGGTTATGTTGTTTGACTTTTCAAATAAACGCTAACCTCGAACCATAACTGATGAAAATATGTTGATTAGTTTGTGTGCCGTTTGGTTTCACATGCCTCTCAGAAAGGTAAAATTGTATCTTTATTTCTGTGAATAAATCTGCGCATTTTATATAGAATAAAAGATTATTCTTTTCGGTTTATTGTGATATAAAAATTATGAAAATGCATTCAGTATTTTAGCCTTGATAAATGTTTTAGAAGTTGTGAAAATCGCCGATTGTTTCAAAATTTATGAAGTGTAAACATGACCTTTTTCACGGCGCTTGCTGTGTCTTTATTATTTTTTTTAGATTTTCTAATTTTATATGGGAATGTAGTCCATTGTTTCCCCTTTATTTTGCCGTATTTTTTTTTGAAAACAAACAATTTGCTCACATGATATGAAGTGCTGGAGTAAGGCGAGTTAGCGATTTTTTTCCCCGTCTCGCGAGATGCGAGGCAGATAGCAGTCTCGGGCGAGGCAAACCCGAGGCAATACAAACACGTGGGTGAAAATAGCCTCAAGCGAATTAATGCTTCGGGGGCTAAGCCCGACATAATTGGCCTTTTGTAAAGCTAATTATTGATGCGTTACGGGTCAACAATGCACACGCAAATTGGTGTGAATTTTGCTTGATATTCCGACCACACACTGAACAAAGCTTTATTCTCATGTCGGGCCGCGATGCGTAAATACAGCCATTCTCATGGGTCGGGTCGCGGACACAATCGACTCGTGACCCGGTATGGGGGATAGAAAAGTACTTAGACAGCCGTGAATTATTCTAAGTCTTGTATCCGGGATCCGTATTCAGACACCTCGGAATCGCTTATAGCCCGACCGGATAATTCCGTCGCTCGCATGTTAAGGGTTAACAAACTCCATCCCCTTCCCTCTTAGTTCCCCATCAGTCCCATGGTCAGGCTCCCCCTCTGAAAATAAAAGGACTGTTGACCATTTCATCATATCTAGCTGTGTGCCCTCCTATTGTACCCCTCCCCCAACAACCGCTAACCTTAATTTCTCATTTGCATCAGTTTTCATTTACACTAGAGAAGATTTGTTGGCCTCTTGCCATTTAGACATTTTGGAGAGAAAGAAGAGACATACCTTGTAGATGCCAAGACGTTGTAGAGTATTTTCTATACAGTCACACCAGGATATCATCAAGTCCCTGTCAATCAGAAAAGTTGCTGGAATATCATCCTCAAATCTTTCTTACCTCACCTGCAGAGTTCTATAGATCATCGTTGAGTGCATGACTTTCAGGTAAGATATCTCACCTGTAGAATTCTACAGATCATCGTTGAGACTATGACTTTCAGGTAACACATCTCATTATAGGTAGAGTTGCAATGGAACATCTGACATTTTGTTTTTGTACATTATGTGAAATGAAAAATCGCTGTACTTTCACAACTTTTTAATTATGAAATATATATATTAGCATAATATCCACAAAGTAACATGTTTTTTATCATTTGACTGTTGAGAGACTACCGGTAATGTGAGGTCATATTTATATACTTTATGTCTTATACCTTTAAATGAAATACTATCTCTAACATTTTGTATATCTACTCTAATACATCCTCATATTGGAGATTAACCATCGATTTTATACAAACCTGGACGTGGAGGAGAGTTCATAGACTAAAATTTAGATATAATTACTGTACCTTCATCCTTTTGATTATATATTTTTAATACTTTCAGTTCTAGACTGTATTAAAAGCTCTTATTTTTTACACAGTACAATAACCCAATGATAATGTACAAACCTGGACGTAGAAGCAAGTTCAATAACCCTATCCTCCAAGATGATATTGAACGTATGAATCCGCGCATTTCTCAGGAAGGTGAAGGTCACCTGCTTGCAGGTCGTGAGGTCGAAAGAGTTGACTGGCTCACAGGAGAAGACATCATTCTGTTTATCGTAGTACTCCAAGATGGGTGTTCCACCTCGCACCAGCAGAATAAACCACTTGTTTGGGTCCAGTTTCTGCAGAAATATAGTCAATATGTTTTACGGACCTACCCACAGGTGCCAGACCCTAAATATACATACCGTAGTCTCGGCCAGACAAACAAACATCTTGAAAACAGTGGGGTGGGCTTTTAGACAGGAAAGACCCCAACTCAGGTTAAAATTCGTATGGAGAGTGTCAGACAGTCAAAATAGTTTTTTTTTTAGGTTTTTGACACTTAACTTGAAATCATATTATAGATTTATGTAATGTATGACCATGGAACATCTGGCAAAGTTGGGGGTGGGCTATAACCTGAGAATAACCCCAACCAGTACAACCCCTGAAAAGTGGGGATGGTCTAGGGCTCGGTGAGACACTGTCTGCCATCTTGGATCTTACCATAGGACCAGAAATGGTTAAACTGGTTTGCTGCCTCAAATACGCTTTGTAATATGCATAGACTGATCCAAGTTTCCATTTGTATATACCAGTATATATTGTCCTTCCAATTTAGGTCAAAACTAGGTAAAACTAGGAACACTTCACACTCATAGTTGCAACCAGTGGCGGAGCCTGACAATATATTCAGGGGGCTCAGCCCGCCCCCTCACTTTTGTTCATGTATATTTGATGAACCATAAAGGTGAATACCCTTTTCATTAAGTGAAGTTAGTGAGCCCCATCTCCCCTCTTGAATATTTCTGGATCCATCTGTGTTATGGCGGGTCGCTCCTTTAGACTATTGGTAAAGAGGGGTGTGGGTACTTTCATATACATTGTTTACAGCAAGATATTGGGTATCCTCAATTTCCTGTGCCATGGTTGTAGCAACACGTGCAAGACTTACATCGAGCAGCCCTGTGAGTCCGCGGTCGGAGGGGAAAGCCTTGCGCAGGTAGCCCTGCTTGATGACGTTCTCCATTGCCTCGTACACCTGCAACAGACAAGAGTACAACTTGAATCATTGTGAATGTGTAATTTAATCTACAATTTAGAATCCCAATTGGCCAAGGAGTCTGCACACAACTTTTCAGCTCTCTAGACCTTTTGGAACTGGAGAAGAAGATGAAAAAAAGTTTTTAAGGATGTGACCCCTGTGACCCCATTTGGGGTCATGGGATCACGAAATCTACAGTTTAGAATCCCCATTGGCCTAGGAGTCTGCACATAAAATTTCAGCTCTGTGGAGTCATTGGTTCTGGAGAAGAAGTTGAAAAAGCGAAAAGTTTACGGACAGATGGACGGACGGATGGATGGACGGACAGATGGACGGACGCCAGACACAATGCCATGCCATAAGCCCATCGGGCCTTTCAGGCCTGATGAGCTAAAAATTAATTGGGCGCCTTTCAGTTTCTAACTACATCAAAGCATTAATGCCCTCAAGCCACACGCCAAATTTAGTTGTCCTATCTAAAATAGTTTCTGAGAAAGGCTGTCCCATTATCAAGGACATACAGACATATGAAGCTCAAACCTATATCGCCTTTCCACTTTCCACTTTCCACTTTCCATAATTAGCATACCAGAATATTCCTAGACCCTCAGTAAAGGGTTAAGGACAAGCAACTGACTGACAAATGTAACTGACAAGAATTATGGTATTGGTAAAATGTTATGTTTCAAACTTTTTAACAAATTTCTTTTCACATATAATTCAACTCCTTGAATTATATCTATTATAAACCAAAATAAGAAATTGAAAAGACACTTGTTGATGATGGAAACATTTCCTTTCCATTTCCAAAGACAAAACTCTTGGTATCTGATAAAGGTAGTTGTTATTTGCACACATTAAACTTAAAGCGGCAGTAGCACATTTTTCTGGCCCAAATAAGTCGATGAAATGTATGTGAAAAACAATGTCACCAATAGTATAATACTTCTCTCTTCAGAAAATCAAGTGTACATGGTAAAGCCATGTGAATCGTTTTTGTACTTCGAAATAATAAAAGATGTTCACATTAAAATGACAGCCATGCAATTTTTGCTTTATACGCAACAATGTTATTACCATTGGATTGTGTAATAAGATGTTTTACACTCTAAAGTACATATGAATGACATAAACGATCATTATAAATGGGAAATTTGCAAAAAATTAGAATTGCAAAAAAAATGCTATAGCCACTTTAAAACCTAATGAATGGAGAACAATTAAAGGGGTTGAAGGTTGATTAATTAAACCTGAATGAATAGACTAAAATTGTGATAATATATTATATATCAAATTATATTATACTATAAACACAGATACTGATCAGTACAAGACCAGAATGTTCATCGCTTATGGCAGATTTCTATCTTACTGTATATTACGACCCCCTTTCTCAGACCTCTAAAATCCGTTAAAACCATGTATCTCATTTATAAGGCGACCCCCCTTCTAGCAATCATGGAATCAGGTCGAGATGCCGTGAAGGAAAACACGTTGGTAGGTTTGGTAATAGTAATTTTGTAAGTAACATGATATTTATAAATGTTTTGTTATGAACGTTTGTTTTTAAAAGAAATTGTTTTAAATGTACCACAATAAAAAATATATACATTTACTTACGGTGTTTGTTCTTATTTTTTAATGATATGTCATATTCTTGACAATTCAAGCGAGGATAGAAACACTACAGTCAACAATCTATCGTAATTAATCAACTCGCCATTTTATAAAATCTAAACAAGGCCGATACTCCGTACACAGATTTAGAAGTCGCTTCGGTGATTATATGATTAAAATGGTGTGAAGAGCTTTGATAACCAAGGTTGATTGCGCATGCCCGAAGCCAAGCAACGTTTAATGTCTAGATTTCTATCGTAGTGTACATCCTGATTTATTTGACAGTATTGCTACATCAGTGCGAATCAGTAGACTTCATACCCAATCCAAAGATCGTTATGTGGAACATCTACATATGATATCATAAAACATGTGTTTATGCACTGTGAGAAGACAAGAGCTCAGAGAGATATTCTCATGGAAGCAATAACAGATATTTTAGATGTAGAATAATAAGAAGAACTTTCCAAAACAGATACACAGATTAAATTCCGGAGAAGGAAAACATGATGGAAACCGTAAAGTGAAGATAACTAATTTACGCATGTTTATTTCAATGACATAGTTTGGCCTAGAATCTTACGTCACCATGTATCCAAACGCGGTAAATCGGCGTTCGACCATAAAATAAACCAATCAAAAACAAGGATGTTAAAATGTCATGGTAGAATTAACTTTATGCTTTTTACTTGGGGGACTGCCCACATAATATTGTTCATCTCTTGAACCTAATGAATGACTTAAATGTATGCTTCAAATATGTACAACAGTTAACCACTGGAAACAGTTCTTTACCAACTGTACATAACCATCTGTATTAACCTGTATATCATGTAAACTGCCATATCACACTGTATGTTCATGTATTGGAGAAAATAAAGAATATCGATCTATGACAATAAATGAAGATTACTAGAAGATTACATCTGCTTATCAACTGTGAAATAAATAATCTTGAAAATAAGACAATCCAAAATTGTAATTTTAAATTAAATACTTCTTATAATTAAAATAGTAAAATTTAGCAAAAACACATCACATTTTGTATACAGGCATATTTCTTACTCCTGCCTTGGTGAGGCTTGATGTACAGTGGTTATTTTTCCTCCATTCTTGCAACTTTTTGTGGGTTTTCTTCATCTTAATGCAATAAAAATTGACAAAGGGACACTTACGTGCTGGCTTCTTTTAAAAGTTATTTTACACACTGACTGTTTGACAATCTAGATCAAGTACACTGCACTCATCTTCATCAGCAGGAAGGAAGTAATACGGACTGTGTACTGTAGATGATACGTGTACACTAAAGTAGGATATCCATGGTACATGTAATCTACTGCACTACAGCAAAGTGATTTGTCATATCACAGGGATCACTTTAGGCAGGGATTTTGGGATATTTACTCATTGATGTACCAAGATATCCCATAATAAATATTGATGAGGGCAGAAAAGCCCATTGCAAAAATGTGAAATGATTGTTATTATTTAGAAATATCCCATTACTTTATCTGAAAATCCCATTGTGTAAGGCAAAGGGGAGATTCTTCTCCCTTTGAAAGTCTGCTCCAGGGTGATCCCTGATATCACTCTCTCTCTTCTTTAAAGGGGCAGTAGCACATTTTTTCACTCAAATAAGTTGATGATATGCATTTGAAAAACTATGTCACCAATGGTAATAGACCCCCCACACAATAATATGGCCGTCATGCAATTTTGGCTTTATACGCAACACCTATATTATCACTACGGATAATTGGTTTGTATAATAAGATTTGTTACCCTCTTAAGTAAATATAAATGACACGAACTATCATTATAAATGGGAAATTGGAAAAAATAAAATTTGCAAAAAACGTGCTACTGCCCCTTTAAGGATGTTCGCTCTCAAATTTATAGTATTAAACTTTTTTTCTAACTTTTATTTTTTAAAAGAAAGTATATGATTGGAAAATCAGCATTAAAAAATAGGGGGTAGTGTGGGTTTTGTTGAGATATGACGCCTGCAAGATAGTGGGTTGAAGTACAATTTTAACATTAGAGTCTATGGGAAAATGAGAAAAAAACTGCTGATAACTTTAAAATACTACATTTCTAGTGTTAAACTATTTTTACTTTTTTGATATGTTACAAAGTTCATTTGACCCTACCAAAATCGATGAAAACATATATATGGTAGTGTGGTTTTTTTTAAGCTTTGACACAAAATGTACCTGAAAACCCCCCCTTTTTTTTAGGCCATTTATGCTATTTAAGCACTTTTTAGAGGTTCTAAAGTCACATTTTTTTTATTTCATATGTTTTTCAAAAGTATGTAGATGATGTAGAATATCATGAAGTAAATAAAGATGAGAAAAAATCTTTACTTAATCATATTTCATTTTTGAAGTTCAACCGGAAGGAGCGGACATCCTTAAGCCACATCCGTTTTTCCGAAAGCATCCAAGCTTTATCCAGAAAAGCATCCAAACGCTTTCCAGAAAACAGTTGAATCAAACATGATAATCATGTTATATTTATTCACTATCTTAATGGCACGTATTTGTAATGAATCAAACTTTTCTAAGTGACATGACATTATTGATGCCCGAGCTTATGAAACTGTGTAATAAACATAGTGTGATAAGATCACTGACATACTATCCTCTACTTCACTGTAAATTCTGATATAATCAGGACCAAATCATCCCAAAATTGAGGACAACCACAGTTCACAGTCCATAAGACAATACATCCAGTGGCGGATCCAGAAATTTTCAAAGGGAGGGTTCACTCATTGAAAAGGGGAGACGGTTTTCCATTTCGGAGTATCAAATATACAGGTAAAATTTTTCGAAAGGGGAGGCGGTTCACCTTTGGAGTATCAAATATACAGGTAAAATTTTTCGAAAGGGGAGGCGGTTCACCTTCGGGGTATCAAATATACAGGTAAAAATTTTCGAAAGGGGAGGCGGTTCTCCTTTGGAGTATCAAATATACAGGTAAAAATTTTCGAAAGGGGAGGCGGTTCACCTTTGGAGTATCAAATATACAGGTAAAATTTTTCGAAAGGGGAGGCGGTTCACCTTTGGAGTATCAAATATACAGGTAAAATTTTTCGAAAGGGGAGGCGGTTCACCTTTGGAGTATCATATATACAGGTACAAAATTTCGAAAAGGGGAAGCGGTTCACCTTGTGGTCAATCAAATTTAATTTACATGCGAAATTTTCGAAAGTGGAGGTTTGAATCCCCTGAAACCCCCTCTGGATCCTCCACTGATATTTACTACAAAAACATCTTTATAATTAACATATTTCCAAATTTTAAAGGCGCTGTAGCACATTATGATTACTAAAAATAATGCTCTCACATAAAAAAAAGGCCAATAAGTGTTATCAATGACTAAATAATCTTTGGAATCAATAAAAAAAAAACGAATGTACATGGTTCGGTCCATAATGGTATTTCTCATCGAGCAGCCATTTTAATGTATTCATTAAAATGGCCACTCGAAGGTAGTTTAAGAGATCTGACTGATGTAGCAATACCTAAACACTCAAAGTAGAGTTTAAAATATGGTACAATGATGAAATGGTCAACCATCTTGCTGTCTGAACTCTCAAAATCACCTTCAAATCTACTTTCACACTGACGGATTCCAAATAATTGTCGCTTTATAAGTCGCACCATTTTCTACCAATACCGATAACCATTTTCTATGTATTAGCTTATCAGGTCATGTAATAAGATGTTTTACCCTCTCACGTAACAATATACTGTATAAACTTAATAATAAATGGCAAATTTGAGAGAAATAATATGCAAACACATGCTACAGCGGCTTTAACATCCAGAACATTCGATATGATACAAGGCAAATCTTACAGTAAACAACTACTTCATTTGTTCTCATAACATTTCTGGACTTCTTGTCCATTCTTGAGGTGGTTACCTGCCTAGTGCCTGGTGTATCTCAAAGTAATCTCTCGGAGTCCACTGTAACCACACTGCTTTGAAAACATTGTATTCATCCATTTTAATTTTTCTCTCTTCTCACTTCGGCTGCATAAAAAATGTTTCATGGGCACTTTTTTTCAAAAGTGATGAGAGGTAGGACTTCCTTTTTATTTTTTGTTGGAAGAAATAATGACGAGGGAGAACATTTGACAAGTGCTAGAAGTATAAAAAAAAACAGAAGCACATCTATTCCTACAAATTCATATCTTTAGTTGAAATATTTATTTTGGGGTTTAGCAAAAAAGGATGCTATTTGGTCTTAGTTTTGTAGATTTTAAATTACTTCTCTCAGTGTCTTGCTTAATATTGCATATATGCTTAGTTACATATCTGGCTTTTTGTACATCAAAATATACATCATTCACCAAAATTCCCCACCTGAAGAAAGAACAAGAATTAGCTGGAATTATGAAAAATATAATAGAAGTTGATGACCATAAGATTTGTCTTGTATCATTACCTTCTGAATGTCTTAGCAGTATTTCATTGAAAATTTAAGAATTCATCTAAACTCTCTTCTCTTTACCTGTTCCTCGGCCCTGTTGAGGAGCTCACAGCCGTGAAGCACACGAGACACTCTCGGAGCCCGGGGGCGCACTGATAGATCACTCATCTTGTCAATCAGCTACTTATCTCATCAAACTCCTCCCAAATACTCATATATAAGATTAATCAGCTACAACTCGTAAATACTCATCAATAGTTGTCCAGGTTCGACACTCTCAAGTCAGAGAAATAATCCTCGGGAAATCGGGCACATGTACTTGCAAATACTCGAACATGTCCAGTTGTAAACAAAGTAGATTAGATTGAACTGTGATCAGAACGTGAATTCATGTCCAGAAGAGATCAACAATCCATTTCAGTTTGATAAGAAGAAGAAAGGGTTCTCTTAACAAAATTTGCATTGTATCTCAGCTGTCATATATCAACACAGCAGCTATCATTCTCGACACAGAGCAACTTTCATCCATTTATCATGTTTATCAAATCCAAAATTTAGTAGCTATTGTGATGTCACCACGCATCAGTATGTTCAAGTTTTATCACATTGATGTGTGATGTGTCATAGGCTGGCGTAGTGTTCAGTTAACATGGATCCACAAAACAATCCTCATTCGTCAGCTGTAACAACATCATACAGCTACAGTAGTAACATCCTTTTACTCTTTACACTCGCGTCACCATCAGTTAGGCAAACCAAGATTTTCACTTTCAATCCATAGTCTATACTCCCTATACACTCAGATAGGTCTTAATCAGTTACACGACATAGCCTCTACATTTACAAACAGATGGACTAGTAACCATTCATATAGACACCATGTCACCTCGTAGTTCCCGTCTGAAAGTAGGTCACAATTATTTCCAGCAAAATCAAACTTCACATCACAATACCACTAATACCTGTCCATAAACTGAAGTCTTATAACCCAAAGATATAACTGCATGTCCCAGAAACATTGACGATTCCCTGTAAAGAAACTAGGCCATTGGAAATTCCTGCATCCTGGTTGTTCCACTTTCTGAATGCACGTACACCGCACCCATCCACAGAAAAGTGTCGCATCCCAAATAAAATTCTAGATAACTTCTTAACCTCAGTAAAGTGATTCTCACAGAACAGAGACACAAGACTATTCACTGTAAAAAAAATCTAGGCCATTGGAAATTCCTGCATCATTGTTGTTCCATATCTGAACACGTACACCACATCCACAAAGAAAAGTGGCATCCTAAATCAACTTCTAGATAACTCAGTGAAGTGATTCTCACAGAACAGAGACATGAGTCAAACGAACTAATGGAGGAAATTAGGGAAACTTCCTCTACGAACAATTAGTTGAACAAGCCTGGTATCATTAACATCATCATTCTGGCAGTGAGTCACTTGCATGGAATGAAGCAGTTGCTTGATGACCAATCTCGACATCCACACACTGAGATAAGAGTTTAAAACATGCTTTAAATTAATCATAGGCGGAACTTTTTGTGTTCATTAAGTTTTTAATTATTTGAATGTTAGGCCAGGCAAAATTAATTTGTTTGTTTTTTGGGCCAAAATATCTACAGGCAGGAGGCTCAAGATGGGGAAAGAACAAAAACTTTGACAGTGTAGAATTTTTTCTTCTACACTACATTAAATATGTTTTTTTCTTTTTTCCATCTTTTGCTTCCTGCCTTTAGACAGGTTAACAAAACATGCACAGAATTAATAAAATCATAATTTTTGACTTATATTATTAGTTTGTAGGTAAAATCTGGCAACATTTCTATTCAGAGGGTTTCTGAGTACCGAAAGCTTTTTTGGGCCAAATTGGTCTAAATCATGGTAGGAGAATCTTTAGAACAACCAAATCATATTTTGTCACTTAATGGAACTAAAGTAACAAATTTTATATTTCAAATTTTAAAATCATTTTCAAAATTCTAGTACCGTATTACCGTAGTTATATATAAAATATACCCTGTGTCCATGATGTATTTATTTTCAGCTAAACAATTACCTTCTGTTTTATTCAAGAAAAGCAATTTTTAGACAAATTCTAAATCATCTTCTGATAAGAACATGAAGATTTTCTGGATAACAACTTCTTTAATGTGAAGATACACAACGTTTCGGAGAACGTACTCACTCCTTCATCAGGTGGATGAAGGAGTGAGTACGTACTCCGAAACGTCGTGTATTTTCACATTAAAGAAGTTGTTATCCAGAAAATCTTCATGTTCTTATGTATACCACTTCTAAATGCCCTTCAAAGACCCCATCTTCTGATAGATATTATATATTATCCCGGTAGATACCTTACAAATTTGCAGCTGTCAAAGGAAACGTAATACAAACAATACTTATGCCAAATTAAAATTTTCTGGATAATTTCTTTATTGTTCAGTTCATGTTTCCTTCTCCTTCATGGAATGTAAGAAAATAGTAGGTATATACATTTGATCACAATAAAGAAGGTGTTGTCCAGATATTTTCTCGTGTATTCTATTTCTAAATGCTCAATACATCTGGCAATATTTCTCAAGAGCTATCCATTAAAATGTTTCCTTTTCAAAACTCTCCTCTTGGAGATTTCACATGAAGATGCCTTTACTTCAATTTAAGCACTTTAACTTCATTTTTCCTTCAAATAGCCAAAATTACATTTTCATTCCACCAATCTTCAAGTGTACTGGGACAATGGTCCCTGAAAACACAGATAGTTGACAGCGAGCTGTAACCTTTATATCAACTTATTACATGATAAGAGGCCATATGGAAATATCACAGCAGTAAATGGATGTATGAAAAGGTCGGCACGAGATAACTACGTCCCTCAAAGCACAAACAGTCGTCAAAAAGTTTACCCACAATGCAAAGTGACCCGGAAGTGAAACGACAATAGAGAAAGGTCATGTATGACAGATATGGACGCAGCTTGTGTGTGTAAATCGAGGATTTATTGGACAAATATCAGGTGTCCTGGAGGACTGACTATATATGATTGTTGTGATGCTAAGAGGACACCTTAGCACTAAACCCGCAGAAATGCTTAGCGCCAAACCAATCCTGAATGGCTAAGATGCAGGCAGCTCATATGAACGAGATTTTGTCAATGGAATGTGGTAAGTCCATAAGTGCTTTCCTTATATTGCATTTCCTTTTCCTTTTTCAAGTGTCCTACATGTTACATAGGGTTTTTTAAAAAATGGAACCGTTGGCTTTGTAGATCATCAGGATTTGCATGGTTTATTATCTAAGGCTCAAAGAATTATTTCAAGAAATAGATTGTCAAATATGGCCTCATAAGGCATAATAACATCTCCATACAACAAAGATATCATTCTGAAAATTGCAGCATCTTATGCCAAACGGTTTCACAAAGGAAGTCATTGAAATGTTTTTGGGAAAATGCCTGCCACACCCTTATTTGAGGTGGGAGTCAGGACCAAATGAACAAATTATGATCCCCAAGGTTCAAGGTACCTCCCTACAAAAGTCAACTTTGGGGATGCAGCAGTTCTGGAGAAGAAGTCGAAAATGTCAAAATTTACGGACGACAGATAACGCCCGACGGACAAGGGCCCATGCCATAGGCCCATCTAGCCTTTCAGGCCTGATGAGAGATATATATAGATGCACTTTACCTGTTAGTTATCTGTGTATGTGTGATGCACCCAGAACTTCAAACAGTCAGTGTTCGTATCCATGCTTAGGCATCACTGTGAGCACCACCTGTGAAGCAAGGTTACACATAATACGGATCAAGTTCATTTGTACAGTAGGAAAAGTTGAAGAAGCCTGACATCTTTCCAAAATTTTTCGAACTTCAAAGTGTATTAGAAACATGAACAGACAAAGGAATGTTAAACATAATTTCATCAATCTAAGGATAAGTAAAGAAAGAGTAAATATTTCTCGAGCAACGACGCATCACTTTCATTTGTGTGTTTGTCAGATTTTGATTGTCATTTAATAAAATCAATTTAGAATTGGCTGCATCATTTTTGCAGAACCCCAAAATCCATTTGTCGACCAAATATATGTCTGCAGGATGTGTTTCCGTTTTCTATCACTTCTAAGCTATATTTTGATGCAAAAATTACAATGTACTCCTCCCTTTTCATTTATGTTTTCAACAATAAATAAATATAAAGTCCTACCATCCTCGTCACTTTGGTGAAAAATATATCCAAGAAACATTTAACTTTCATATTCAGCCTATTGTTTTATCATTCTCTCCCCACAGAGCTTACTCAAGTCATATTCTTTCAGAGTAACCTCTGTTCCATATAGGGTGTGTCTATCAATATTTTGGACAAAAACTTGGGCTACAGCTCTTAAAGGGACACTACATGTTTTTCATGAAATTTTATTTAGATTTAATACATACAAAAATATCAAATGTCCTTATTTACGTCCAAATTATTTCACTTGTCTTGCATATGTATCCTCTAACGCCAAATATTTGACAATAACTTGTTTTCAATGAAACACAAGCAGCGGCTTAATACACGATGAGAAGCCGAATTCATGCGCCCCATTTACAAGTATGCCAGTTATATATTCCATTGAACAGTTTTCAAAATTACGTTTGAACAATTGACAAGCACCAGCTTCGGAACATTGTCCGGTTTTCGTTCATAATCAGGACTTACATCTTAATGATTTAACTACACTGAACAGATTGGCACCAACAGCGTAATTTTCGACAACAGTCGTTACTTCTCGGTAAAATTACAACCCTGGTAACTTTTTACCTATGTTACTACAATAACATACAGAGTGTCCCTTTAAAGTATAACTTGCAGTGTGTTATGTTCACCATTACATCATAAAGCTCATGCTAATGTTGTGTTCAATGGATGGAAAATTATTGGATATATTACCGTAATACATTGACCTAACACATGCCTTATGTCTCAATGTCTCTACCATTTGGGAGTTGATGTATTCACAAATCAACATGGCATCAGAATCAGAATGTTAAATTTTCTCCATGTCTAATGGAAGATTTAAAATCAAAATCAGGAGTTGTTTCCATTGGATGAAATAAAGTTGAAAACCAGCCCAAAATAGCAATTTTGTGAATTGTAGTGTTAAATTTAAAGAAGTTTAAGCAGTTTAAATGTAAAGGAAATTTATGAAAGATCAGATCTTATTATCTAGATCTGCAAAAGAACATGCCATCACGAAGGTCACCAGGTTACGGGCTTATTAAGATGGGGTCAAAATAATCTTTTCGAAGCACTTGCCATTCAGACTTTTTAATTTCATACATACTCGTAAATTGTCAAAAGCCATTTGAGCTAGCCAGGTTCATATCATCTTGAAATTGTAACTAGCCAAAACATTTTACCAGCCCAGCAATTTTCCACAAGCCATCAGCTGCCGGACTAGTGCTAATTTTCAAACCCTGTAATTATACCATACACTGTAAACCTACTGAATGTTTACTTTCTACACACATACATTATTTTATCTATGATGGAAAATTATTCTCAGAAGAAATGAATGCTTATTATTTTTGTTTGCTGTGGTGATCTGACCACTTATCTTACATTTTCTTTTCTTTATTTAAGAAATTATCAAGAAATAATATTTAATTTTGGGGTACTGGAGTGATATCTTCAAACATATTTATTAAATAGTTAACTCATGACCTGCTGAATTCATTGAAATCTTCTAATAAGGGGTAAAAATAGACTAAGGTTTGAAATAATGTGAAGAATAATATGTCTTATGAATTGCTGCGGAAAAAGAGCATATATTTGAGGTTTTATATTTATCTGATTTGGAATAGGTTTTAACCTAAATAAATTAAATCCTCTCCCTCGATTGGTTTACAAAAAAGTTCTAACTATCATAAACCACACCTGTTCCTGAAGAAATCCTTATTTATAAAATTGTGTTAAATGCTTGAATCATTACAAAATCATACAACATACTTCTTGCACAACGCAGGCAAAACATTTCACTGAGGGTAATATCTTTATAACATATTAATTATATTAGAAAAGTTTATGAAGGCTGGCGCACGTTCATTTTAAAACAACAATCAGAAGTGAAGTTATTCATTGGTGAACAAACGCTTTCCTACAGCACACAGCATTGGTGAGTACTTTAATGAAACATTAATTGTTACTTGGTGAATATGTTATCAATATTTGTTTTAATATTTGAAAAAAATTAAAACTAGTGAAAATACAGCATTTTTTATTTCACGTAATGCAAAAAAGCAAAATGGCAGACAGTCAACCATTGAACTCTCACTTTAATCATATATGTAATCCAATTTCATAATAGTACACTGGTTTTCAGCCCTTATAATTGTATGAATGATAAAACAAACATCACCATTTGAACATGAGTTATCACTTATAATATGTGTATTATAACTATCTTAAATAAATAATTGTTTGTATCATTTATATATGAAATCATATCATAATACAACTACAATTTCAACATTGTTTTACAGTGTTTGTAGTTATTTCCTCCTTTTGTTTATAACACCACTGCAAAATATGCTTTATCTCATACTCATATCCTGTCGTAAAGGGTCTAAAATAGCTCAGGAAATCACGATATGTCCCCGGTGTATTGTATATGATATCACTTTCATGATTAAACTTCCTTGTTAAATTTAGGACACAGTGTCAAACTCAAGAGAAATTTATAAGACTATCCATTTAATCTATGATCATTATATTTATGCCACATATCCATGAATATATCCTACTTATGTTATACTCACCGTGGGTAAATTTCCCATGTCAACACGGATATCGACTTACACCCTTTCTGTCAAATGCTCATCACGGATCACTGGTTTCCATACTCCAGTTTGTGTTGCAAGTCGAAACCAATAATAACATAGAGTTCTCCCCCTTTCCAAGAAAAGACAACTCTTCGTTTCAGTGATATAAGGTCCGTTTCAAAATGTGCGTGCTCATTACTTCGTGGGCAGGAACTCCATGGTGGGGGTTACCGGTAATCTAACACTTATATAGACTCTGAAAATATAATTTTTATATCTAATGAATATATTGAAAAAAATATTGAAAAGGAGCCTTTTTTTTTACAGATTTTATGAAAAATCCATTTCTCATAGTTCAGATAATCTAAACGTCGGTCTGCGCGTAGGAAGACGTCTAGCATGCTGGACTACATTTCTTACAGTCTCCTTTTCAATATTTAATAAAATGGTGATATTTTTAATTCAGAATAAATAATTTTTCAGACTTTGAGTGTAAGACTAGGTTACAGGTAGCGAGATGATTTGGACATTTTATAATTTTAAATTAAGGTTAAATGATTTGAGACTGTTGTAACGATTTGCATGTTTTCCCTTTCCTTAATAAAAGTGTTTTTTAACAAAGTTGTATTTGTAATCGGGGACTCCCTTATGAGATTCCTTGTTGCACAATGATATACATATATACATGATATACATGCTAAAACATCCATTTACGTCTCATAAGATTTTCGATCGTAGCCTCTGTTCTAAATGGGTCATATTTCTCGTATGCCCTAGCGGCGAAAAACGAATTAATTCCAAGATCTTAGCTTTTGTCTGTAAAGGGTCGTCTTAATTAGCACTTGTCCTTCGAATATGCTTGATATATTTATAATACAAATAAAGTATTTTCAGTTTTTTTCTTCTTCTCAATTTGGTCTTATTTATTTATCAGCATGTTTATGGTTAATTGTTTCAATAAGCAAGCATCGAGGAAAACACATTGAATGAGAAAAATTACCCTAAATATACGTTTCTGTGTAATAGCATTATGACGTGCCAATTGGCTAATATCACTTTTACAACGGCGTCGCTGATTGCACAACTAGTTTCCAATACAACCAACCAGGACTCTCCTTTCAAACCGAGAAACTACTCGTAATAGGACAGAGGTCACGATAGGAAATCTGAAGTGAGTAACTTTTATGAAGAGAATGCACAGGGCTAAGAGTAACGGGACAGTCTATAGACTCTACACTGTCGGCCAAAAGAAACGCCTACTTGATTTTCATTAAAATGAAAGATGGGATAATTTCTGAAATATAATTCATCCTGGTCTCGACGTTATGCTGAAACAATAATTAATATGAAAGTCCATTTAAATCGTGGAAAACTGTGATTCGAGGCAATAACATTCATGAAAACCACGCCCAAGAAGACCGCTATTTCCGATTGATTCACTTGCGCACCGTAACCACATACATCTTCAGCGTCATTACCACTTTTAAAAATGCAAATGTGTGCCTTTAATGTTGCTCGTGGTTGTATGAAAACTGGTTTCAAATGTTTTTCTGACCAAGCACTGATCGAAAACTGAACAATTATGTTGTCTCATTTCAACAAATGGCATTCTTTTGTGATATGACAACTTCTGAAATTTAAATATATTATGCAGAAATGGTGCAACATGATAATGCTATAATATTGCTGAACTGTTCATAATAGTTTTTTTTTTACGAAATCTGATAAGATATCAGGTAGGCGTTTATTTTGGCCGACAGTGTAAAGACACGGGAACCAGATATTCTATGTAAAACGTAGGTAAAACGTAGGTAAACAAAACTACACCCTATATCAACATGGAACGTAGGGTTGTTTTGCTGACCCAAACGGATTTTAGGATTAAGCAAAATGAAACGGAAAATTTGAATTTATTTTAAAAAATGAAATAAAAATAATGCGCCGATGCCCTAGAAACATTTCATTGTTTTCATCTAGCCTCAGAGATATGAGTTTTAGCTACACGGGTGTTTATTCAGTTTGATTTAAAATCGACCCTGTTCCGAGGTATACAATCTGCAAAATAATGTATAGCGGGATACGAACTGGTTCTATAGATTCCTCGCAGAAAAGGTCGGTTTGGCGAGGAAACATCCGGACGACAGGAGTTCGTATCCCAGTAGATGTACTATTTTGCAACTATCCTCGAAAAAAACTAGGTGTTATTATTGTATTTTATTGACAATTGATTTTCGAAGTGTGTTAGATCAGAGACATTATATACATATATAAGGTCCCTGGTTAGATATAGTTTTTAGACTTTGTTTTGATGAGTACGGAGAGCAGACTATGATATCAACTTCCAAACGCAATGCATAACTCTTGCCAGTCTGCATAACTGGCTGATTTAACCCTTGCGGTATTTCCCTAGCTTTGCTGTGTCAAGATAGTGAATCGCTGCACTAGAAATGCATAACGGGCCTGGATTTCTAAACACAGATTTCTTAAGGAAATACTGCAAGGCCTAAATCAGCCAGTAATGGAGACTGGCAAGAGTTATGCCTTGCATTGGGAAGTTGACTATGATATGTGTAATTGTCTGTGATGGGCATTGACAGGATACATATGTACATGATAAGCAGTCGTATAATCAACTCATATTTTGTACCCCATGTTGCGTTGTCATTCATTCTAAAAAGAGACGATTTGAGTTAAAATGTAAAGAAAAAAACGTTTACAGAGCATCCTTGCGTGTTTGGGGTATAACTTTTCCCTTGTCTGCCATCCAGCCCCTTTGTTTCTAAAGAGCCTAGGCAAGTCTATAATAAGACCACAGAGTTCAATTCATCTGACAAACATGCTTTAATTGCGTGTGAACACGACCAAAAATGAATAAAGTTATTACAAATATTTTAAATAATACGAAGGATCACTGCATCACAGGGGCTGCTTTTTATTTTAATTTCATTGTTTTCAAATTTTAAAAGTTTTTAAAAAGTGTGTTAGAGACTAGAGTCTAAATATTAGAGGATTTTTTACTCTTTTCATTCTAGTTGATGTACAAGGGAAGTAACTCGTGTAAGAGTGGGGTTTGACACAAACAACCAGCACAACAGGCAGCAATATACTATAAGCGAAAGTGTTATGTGGATAACGTGATTAGCTGAATGGATATAATCATTAATTAGTAACACCATATTATATTTGATTACTTTTTAAAAAAATATTTATTACATTATACCAGCTGTGACACTTCATACAAATTATACTAATTAACTTGTGCATGATACATTTGTTTTCACTTATAAATATTCATTATTTGTTAACGAAGGTTGTATCTATAATTTGTGTCATTCTTATCTAAACAAACTGACGCTGATACCCCTCCCAGCCCTGGATCCGCCACTGTTGCACGAGTTTAGAATGACAAATGAAGACAAAATATGGATATACACCTTCGTTTAGACTAAAATTTAGTCTAAAATTATTTTTTTAGTTACTGTACTTTCATCAGTATGGTTTTAAATGTTTCAATACTACCCGTTCCTTTTTCAGTTTATCTAGACTTGCTGAATAAAAATCTAGACTGTATTAAAGGCTCTTAATAACACACAGTCATGGAGCAGGACTAACCTTCGTTGTTCTTCATAAACGCAACTTTAGCCAAGTGACAACAACGACACCAGAACCACAGGAACTCGACATCGTAATTAAAACGTAGATAAAACGTAAGCAAAAAAGCACACCCTTTATCAATTATGATATCGGGTGGAGGTGTTTTTAACCTACGTTTTATCTACGTGTTATTTACGACATCGAGTTCCATACGACCCAAATTCATTTTCCTCAAGCATGATGGTAAACAAGATCCTGGCTTAAGACAGTGTCATTCGTCGGGGTAGAAGTAAGGGAGAATTAAAGATCCAGGGGATATGTGGTAATGTTTGTTTTTCTAAATATATAGAGTCCTTGCATGGTGTACAGAATTTGTTACTATGCAAAACGGCAACGGTTATGTTTTCATTGCCCCGATGGTTATTAAAGGGACTGTAGCTCGTTTTCTAATGGACATAAAGAGATCTCACGAAAAGGAGAAAGTTACCAATTGCAAAACAATCCTCATCAATCAATAATTAGAGTTCTTAAAGGAATAGCTTTGGTTCGTTTAAGCAACTCGGATCCATTTCCTATCCTCGAATTACTAAAATGGCCGCTAGCAGTTTTGTTTACTATGAGAATACGCTAGTTTCAGCCGCTGCTCGCAGGTTTCACCGCAATACATAGCCATATGGGCTCCGTTCCATAACAGCGAGCGTTTATAATCGCTCATTGATCGCTCAATATAGCGCTCATTCTCTCCTTAACGACACGGTGCAAAACCTCAAAGTTCGCTCGAATTGCTACGTAGCGCTACATTGAGCAATCGCGTTCAAGAGAGGTTTAAAAGTAATCGCTAATTGAGCGATTACTTTGAAACCTCTCTTGAACATGGCCCTGGTGTTGCGATCTTTCCCCCTGCCTTAATACTAGCAGCCCCGATATAAGTGCAATACTCTTGAAAGCGGCGTTAGACCCCAACTCACCTCACCTCACCTCTTCTATATGCCATACCGTTTTCTACGACTACAGATAATCGGGTCTTAAGTAAAGATATATACTACATAAAGTTTAAATATAAATGCCAAATTTATACATATAAAAAATGCAAAGAGTTCGGAGTATTTACACCGAGCCTATTTTACGATAAACAAGCCCAATGTTTATAACAAGATTATTAGACCAAAGGGTCTTGTTAAAAACCGGCGTCCTTTAGAGGCAGTACGACACAAGCTACCACATCGATCGACATATGCTGAAGGAAAGGTCAGCATGTACTCGTGTATATATATGTAGATATAGTCTCCACACATACACGGTGTGCACTGTGCAGTGTATTACCAGCTATTGTTGGCAGCGTTCCGACACCGGACAACAATACGGGTAGGTGCTGGGAATTAAGCGATCTTTACGCGCAGTCTGGTTATATAACGCATAGTCGACGTCATCGCTACTTTTCTTGAATTCGGTGAGAGTATGCATGTGGTCTGTTGTGAAACAGAGACCGATAGCTTTAGTGAGATGAAATGTGGCGATGAGGTGGCAGCGATAAAGTTCGATCCGTTCCGTTGGTAGATTTGTGCCAGATCCAAGGATGGATCCTTATTTATTTCATCGGCCGCTCGATCAAATATAAGCTCATTTGACATGTTTATAATTTTAAAATATGTGATGGATTGCAACAGCCATGCATCCTTCACATGTTAGATCCAAACGGAACGGTGATAAAAAAAAATCCCTTAGACGCACGAGAGGCTATCACCCCTCTCCCCGTCCTACCCCCTTTTTAACATTCCTGAATGGCTGAATCCACATGTGGGGTTCAGCAACGGTACGTATGCAATGCTGGACTTAATCTTACACTCAGACTCTGAGAAAAAGTATTTATACGTAAAATATTCCCATATTATTAATATTGAAAATTAACATAGGCTTCTTTTTTAAATGTCTAAATGTAATATATAAAGAACTGGATGTCGTTAGGTGTATAGGTATATCTATTTTTGCTAAAATATTCCACCAACGAGTAATGGACTGTGCTGTCCAAGACTGGCACTCTGTATTAGAAACTAAATCATCGTTGTGCTTCTATTCATCTCTCACACGTGATATTTCCATGGAATCATATCTTTAAAATGTTCGTAATTAAAAAAACAGTAAAAGCATTGTTATTTTTTAGAAGTGGGTGGAATAATTTTGGTGTCCAAAAATAAATAAAATTATAATTTAAAAAAAAAAATGTTGGTGTCCAGCTATGGAGGAGAGATTGTGTAAATGACGATTCACAAACTCTATGCTCACTCTGTAAAATCGTCGAAGATGAAGTCCATATTACATTTTACTGTCCTATTTTAGAGGAACTACGTCAACAATGTCAACCTATTCTACAATCCAATTTTTAGAATTCAAAAGGTCTTGAATGCTCCTTAATGATAAGAACGAGATCACTCAATTGTCAATTACGAAATATATTTTCAATGTTTTCAAGATTCGTGGAGAAGATTTCTAATTATTATTGTCTCTGTATCTGCATGCACAATATGTACACAATATCTACTATGGGCCAGTGGCCTTGAATTCTCGAAATAAAGCTATTCTAATTCTAATATATATGGTCTCTCGTTGGTTATAATGTCGAGGTATTGTAGGCCTATGCTTCATTCAGTCTGTATATAGTCTCACTTATAGTCTTGTGTAAGTATGTCATTATTAAGTTATCAAGTCCAAAGTCTAAACTCGATAACCTTCTGATTCCATGTAGTCTAACTGAGGGTCAAAACCACATTCCAGTTTCACCTATCTCGTCTTTCCAATATTAAGAACATAAATAAAATTATGAATAAATAAGTAAACATTTAACTTTTCAGACAACATGTCAGTCTGCATTCCGCAACTTCCCGATGCAAGGCATAACTCTTGCCAGTCTCCATTACTGGCTGTTTCAAATCAGCCAGTAATGCAGACTGGCAAGAGTTATGCCTTGCGTTTGGAAGTTGGCATTCCGTGATTAAGACACGCACGCATGTTTTTTTTGTTTTTTTGTGTGTTTTTTTTTATCGTGTTGCGAGCTTTCATCGTGCAATGATGATTTTTTTTAAAAGTTGGAATTTCAGAACACTCAATCGGTGTTTAAATACGCGTTAAAATAATAGTATTGTACCACGATGAATGACGTTTTCAATACTTCTAAAAAAAACATAATTAAGCTTATCAAAGCCATTCAAAGCCATTTGTCCGGTGACAGTGCTTTTGTTTTTATACTCATTTTCAACGTTTGTTTTGGACACTAGGTTTTATTGGTTTTGCTGAAAGAGTTTATAAAGCAGCTGAAATGTGAATTTTCAGGTTGCTGGTGACGTTTATAATTTTTCCAAGATAAAGTTTTTCTCCACGTTCTTAGACTGGAAGTAAAACATAATAAAATAAAATTACAACTAATGGTTTTCAACCAGAGCAAGTCAAATTTGTTTGTTATCCGTTACGAATTCGTCTCCATACATCTGCATCACGAACAAATACACTTATATAATTATACATGACAGGGCTTTGAACATTCGTTATTCTAACCATAAATAACAATAAATACCCACAACAAAAATAATATGATCTTCGAGTCATTTTCACTGAATATTTAGTTCCCACAAACAAATTAACAGACAGTCAACCGTTGAAATTGATAACAATTATAAGCAATTGTTTGGCGTATTATTTAAAAAAGATCAACCGTCTAATGTATTGTGTAATATATTTCTGAAAATGGTCAGATTAATGTGATGGGATTTAATTTTGAATATACGGGTTTTTTTTAAAACAGAGAACAAAACTCTGAATCCCTAGTTTTTTCATACACTCTTATGTGTAATGACACTCTCGAGTTTCAACTACCAAATACGATAACAATTTGACCTTTCGTTTCGAAAACCAAAAACAAAACATTAAAAACATGTAAATATGACATAGCGACCTTGACCTTGACACAACTGAATCCGAGAATCTGATTGGTTGAGAGATGCACACCTCCACTCGGCGCTCACAAACCCACTGCATGTCTGCTCGCGAGTCGACGTGACCTGAACCTACAAGTATTGCGTCGATTTCTGATTAATCAACCCCGTTTTAAAGTTGTCAATCAGTCTATAGCATGTAAGTACATATAGTTACCATGTTGACGATTGTTTTGAAAGATGCGCATCCCAAGTGTCACGGGGTTGCGTGTTTTCAAATCATGTCCGTCATTCATTCATGCCCAACTGACAACATTGGCGTAACACTGTTGTACTTGTGTTTTGTTATAAATGACAACATTGTTGTACATGGGTTTGGTTATATCTTCATAATGACACATATTCGTCCAACAATGTTAAAAATTGTTAATAAATATCAATGACTGGTCTGTTTTTATGATATTTTAATGAATTTATATGAAATATAATTGTTAAATGAGTATTTTAAAGAATTTGATAGAATGCTGTACTGTAGGAATGATCGTTTTTGGTAAAAAATATGAACAAATCTACTTCTATCTCATCATTAATTTTTCCAACAAAAAATAAAAATAAATCCCTACCGCCCTAGTTTCTTTTGAAAAAATGTGCCTGCGATACATGTATTTTTGCAACCTAACTTCTGTTGGGACAGAATGATATTTACCCTAATCCAAGTATAAAGGTTATTTTCACTTCAATCATGCATAGTGTCTTTTCATTTTATTGACTTAGCAAGTAAAAACACCACAAGCTAAGTCCATATTTTGTATTTCAAACAATTTCTACTGTCTTGGCATTTTAGTTGACCAACCACATTGTCATAATGTGGACCTCTGGACATGACAGTTTTGAAATTTAGTTCATTTCATCAAAACATGTTGCTCTAAGGGTTATATTTTGTAGGGTGAAGCAATTATTAAAAGAATGAAAATGCTGTTCTGTTGACAGCTGGATTAACTAAACCTGTGGTTGTCCAAAAAATGGGTCAGGCAGTTTATTGCAGCCATCAAAGCTTGCTGTCGCTCTGTGAATAGACTAGCCTTTAGTCTCTGAACAAATATTATTTTTAATACTCTTTATAAAATAACCATTTTAGGGCGGGCCAAATAAATAATTAGGATTATGGATTTTGGGGGGCAAAATGTCTAAAGGCAGGAGGTAGAAAAAACCCTAATTGGCTCTATTGTAGATGCAGAATGTTTAGGAAAGCAAAACAGGCACATAATATTTACTTTGAGATCCCGCCAGGGGAACGGCAACTTTTTCTGTAGTAGAGAACTGTTCTACACGCAGTAAGGTTTGGGTGCAATGCTACACTGAAATTGACTGTAGTACCACCCATATGCAGGGATCACCCTGGCAAAATGTGTCTATGGGAGAAAATCCCCTCCATGATTAAACCAATGGGATTTTTTGAGATGGTAATGGGATATTCCAAAAAAGTTATGGGATTTTTAAAATTCAATTTTGATGATTTGTTCAACTAAATAAATAACGCAATCAACATTGAACAATAAAATCTTTAATCAACATTTCATTTCACTTGTATTGTATTCATTTACTGGAAAAGAAGTCTTTTAATTTCAAACTGGATCAAACAACATAGCATTGAACAAGATTGCTTCATTGTTCAATTCAACAACACTGTTGGTCATTACTAGATAATTTAAAGAATTTCTGTATTGTTTGGCCACCTTTTATCTGTGATGGTCTTTTCCTTGGTGGCATATTAAGAATGCAAAGTTCTAGCGATGTTTTGCCTGCCTAGCGATGTTTTGCCTGTCATTGACCACTGTCAAGGTCATTAATCATTCGGAACATCGTAAATGTTAAGGGAACCTCGAATTACAGATCGTATTATACAGGCTTCCGATCTCAGCCGAAGAAACCCGACATGTGGCGAGTGTACATCATTCACTCTACTTCTATAAATAGACACGATGTTTGACTGACAACACTCGCACGTTTACTAAATGTTTACAAAATATAGACAACGTTTTCTGGTGATTTCAATGCAGGAAATGATTAAGAGAGGCATATATCGCACTACATTTAAGTTATGCGAATTTAATCGCACTGTGTTTTTTTTAATGGGATATTTAGAATTTTACTGCGTAAATATCGCGAAATCGCGCCCCAAAGTGATCCCTGCATATGGTTCGCTAGTTCCAGCCGATGCTCGCAGGTTTCACATGCAATGCATAGCAACAAGGTGTTGCGAGCTTTCTCCCTGCCATAATACTAGCAGATGTGATATAAGTGAAATACTCTTGTAAGCAGCGTTAAACCCAAACTCACTGCACCTCTACTTTGAGAGGCACAGAATATTTTCGTTAATGGCGGTAAAATCAAGAAACATTTTTAATTGGGAGGGAAAATTTTGCAATATTTACAGTTGGGAGGAATTCCAAGTAGCATTTTGTTTCCGAATTGGTTAAAATCATGGGAGAAGAATCTGTAAACCAAATAAATATTTTTAATGATAGACATAATGATGCGATTATGTAATTTTTAAAAACACAACAAACCGTCGTTGGTTACATTAAGTTCTACATAGCCATATTTTTTGCTTTATATTATTATCTTTTGTATATAATTATCTTTTATTTTATGAATATCTTTTCCATTTATCAGGTTGCATAAGTTATTATGCTGTGTATACATAACACATGTTTCAAACCCATAGCCACTGAGTACACGAAAACAAGTGATGCAATGTCCACTCAATACATAACTTATGTGATGAAAGGTGCCTGTCACATGTGCCAGGTGACATCCGAACTAGACTGTCTACTACTCCCCTCAGAATTATCTTGCCTTCAGTTTCCTGAATCATTATCTCTGTTCCCCATTCTCCTCAACATTCTTCAAGAACTGTTATTTCCTCTTCAACTCCAATTCAAACTTAATATTATCTAGACTTTACTTCAATCATCTGAATCATTATCTCCGCTCCACATTCTACACTTCAAACTCAATATTATCTTGACTGTACTTCAGTAGACCTACCTTGAATTGATATTTCCGCTCCACATTCTATACTTCAAACTTAATCTTATCTAGACTGTACTTCAGTATCTTGAAGCATTATTTTCGCTCCATATTCTACACTTCAAGCTTAATAATATCTAGACTTTAATTTAGTCCCTTGAATCATTATCTCTCCTCCACATTCTACGCTTCAAACTTAATATTATCTAGACTTTACTTCAGTCCCTTGAATCATTATCTCCGCTCCACATTCTACACTTCAAGCTTAATAATATCTAGACTTTAATTCAGTCCCTTGAATCATTATCTCTCCTCCAAATTCTACGCTTCAAACTTAATATTATCTAGACTGTACTTCAGTCCCTTGAATTATTATCTCCGCTTCACATTCTACAACAATGTTTTTAATTCTACACATGGAATTATCAGTCTGAAATATGTAAATATAAACCTACTCCATAACAAGACATTTAACAAGATTCAGATTTTCTACAAATTTAAATTTGTCACTGAAAGGTTTCATAATCCCAGTCACTATCTTACACTGTTTAAAAGTTTTACAATGTTTTTATCCTTTTAAAAAGAATCTTACAAAGTAATTACCCTTAACACTTACAGTACGTGGCAGGATAACCCCTGCTATCTCTGTATGTGAAGCACATGAGATAAGAGTCACTTAGCTATTTGAACTCTGGGCAGTATCTCAGATCTGTTAGGTAACATCGTCGCGTTGCTTGATAAGTTTGTGATCAGTTCGTGACAGGAGAGCACTCACCTTTTGTAAGGTTTCGATCGGAGCAGTTTTCAGGTATCTCATTTATATCAGTGTATTAAATAAGGCTTGTCCGACAGCCTGCAACCTGCAAACTTTGGCTCAACGCCTGCTTCATTTTGAGGTATTTCTTTAATTTTGCAAGTAGAATTAGTAAAATTACACTTTCTGGCAAGTCAGCAACTTCCCAATGTAAGGCTTAACTCTCGATTACGGGCTGGTTTAAGCCTTGCAGTATTTCCTTATGGTTTCTGTGCTAGGAAATCCGAGCCTACTATGCATTTCAGGTGCAGCGATCCACTATCTTAGCATGGAAAAGCTAGGGAAATACTGCAACGCTTAAATCAGCCAGTTATGTAAAAGGCAAGAGTTATGCATTGCGTTGGGAAGTTGGCAAGTTGGCAAGTCAGTTTTTAAACATATTTCATTCACCGCTTATTTCAGGATTTGTATTTTATACTAAGTGATGTGAGGTTTTTTATACTGAGTGATGTGAGGTATTTTATACTGAATGATGTGAGGTATTTTATACTAAGTGATGTGAGGTATTTTATACTAAGTGATGTGAGGTATTTTATACTAAGTGATGTGAGGTATTTTATACTAAGTGATGAGAGGTATTTTATACTAAGTTATGTGAGGTATTTTATACTGAATGATGTGAGGTATTTTATACTAAGTGATGTGAGGTATTTTATACTAAGTGATGTGAGGTAAGTATAAATGATGTGAGGTATTTTATACTAAGTGATGTGAGGTATTTTATACTAAGTGATGTGAGGTATTTTATACTAAGTGATGTGAGGTATTTTATACTAAGTGATGTGAGGTATTTTATACTTAGTGATGTGAGGTATTTTATACTAAGTGATGTGAGGTATTTTATACTAAGTGATGTGAGGTATTTTATACTGAATGATGTGAGGTATTTTATACTAAGTGATGTGAGGTATTTTATACTAAGTGATGTGAGGTATTTTATACTAAGTGATGTGAGGTATTTTATACTGAGTGATGTGAGGTATTTTATACTAAGTGATGTGAGGTATTTTATACTAAGTGATGTGAGGTATTTTATACTAAGTGATGTGAGGTATTTTATACTAAGTGATGTGAGGTATTTTATACTAAGTGATGTGAGGTGTTTTATACTGAGTGATGTGAGGTATTTTATACTAAGTGATGTGAGGTTTTTTATACTAAGTGATGTGAGGTATTTTATACTGAATGATGTGAGGTATTTTATACTAAGTGATGTGAGGTATTTTATACTAAGTGATGTGAGGTATTTTATACTAAGTGATGTGAGGTGTTTTATACTGAGTGATGTGAGGTATTTTATACTAAGTGATGTGAGGTATTTTATACTGAATGTTGTGAGGTATTTTATACTGAGTGATGTGAGGTATTTTATACTAAGTGATGTGAGGTATTTTATACTAAGTGATGTGAGGTATTTTATACTAAGTGATGAGAGGTATTTTATACTAAGTTATGTGAGGTATTTTATACTGAATGATGTGAGGTATTTTATACTAAGTGATGTGAGGTATTTTATACTAAGTGATGTGAGGTAAGTATAAATGATGTGAGGTATTTTATACTAAGTGATGTGAGGTATTTTATACTAAGTGATGTGAGGTATTTTATACTAAGTGATGTGAGGTATTTTATACTAAGTGATGTGAGGTATTTTATACTTAGTGATGTGAGGTATTTTATACTAAGTGATGTGAGGTATTTTATACTAAGTGATGTGAGGTATTTTATACTGAATGATGTGAGGTATTTTATACTAAGTGATGTGAGGTATTTTATACTAAGTGATGTGAGGTATTTTATACTAAGTGATGTGAGGTATTTTATACTGAGTGATGTGAGGTATTTTATACTAAGTGATGTGAGGTATTTTATACTAAGTGATGTGAGGTATTTTATACTAAGTGATGTGAGGTATTTTATACTAAGTGATGTGAGGTATTTTATACTAAGTGATGTGAGGTGTTTTATACTGAGTGATGTGAGGTATTTTATACTAAGTGATGTGAGGTTTTTTATACTAAGTGATGTGAGGTATTTTATACTGAATGATGTGAGGTATTTTATACTAAGTGATGTGAGGTATTTTATACTAAGTGATGTGAGGTATTTTATACTAAGTGATGTGAGGTGTTTTATACTGAGTGATGTGAGGTATTTTATACTAAGTGATGTGAGGTATTTTATACTGAATGTTGTGAGGTATTTTATACTGAGTGATGTGAGGTATTTTATACTAAGTGATGTGAGGTATTTTATACTAAGTGATGTGAGGTATTTTATACTAAGTGATGTGAGGTATTTTATACTAAGTGATGTGAGGTATTTTATACTAAGTGATGTGAGGTATTTTATACTAAGTGATGTGAGGTATTTTATACTAAGTGATGTGAGGTATTTTATACTAAGTGATGTGAGGTATTTTATACTGAATGATGTGAGGTATTTTATACTAAGTGATGTGAGGTATTTTATACTAAGTGATGTGAGGTATTTTATACTGAGTGATGTGAGGTATTTTATACTAAGTGATGTGAGGTATTTTATACTAAGTGATGTGAGGTATTTTATACTAAGTGATGTGAGGTATTTTATACTAAGTGATGTGAGGTATTTTATACTAAGTGATGTGAGGTGTTTTATACTGAGTGATGTGAGGTATTTTATACTAAGTGATGTGAGGTATTTTATACTAAGTGATGTGAGGTTTTTTATACTTAGTGATGTGAGGTATTTTATACTGAATGATGTGAGGTATTTTATACTAAGTGATGTGAGGTATTTTATACTAAGTGATGTGAGGTGTTTTATACTGAGTGATGTGAGGTATTTTATACTAAGTGATGTGAGGTATTTTATACTGAATGATGTGAGGTATTTTATACTGAGTGATGTGAGGTATTTTATACTAAGTGATGTGAGGTATTTTATACTAAGTGATGTGAGGTATTTTATACTAAGTGATGTGAGGTATTTTATACTAAGTGATGTGAGGTATTTTATACTAAGTGATGTGAGGTATTTTATACTAAGTGATGTGAGGTATTTTATACTAAGTGATGTGAGGTATTTTATACTAAGTGATGTGAGGTATTTTATACTAAGTGATGTGAGGTATTTTATACTGAATGATGTGAGGTATTTTATACTAAGTGATGTGAGGTATTTTATACTAAGTGATGTGAGGTATTTTATACTAAGTGATGTGAGGTATTTTATACTAAGTGATGTGAGGTATTTTATACTAAGTGATGTGAGGTATTTTATACTAAGTGATGTGAGGTATTTTATACTAAGTGATGTGAGGTATTTTATACTAAGTGATGTGAGGTATTTTATACTGAATGATGTGAGGTATTTTATACTAAGTGATGTGAGGTATTTTATACTAAGTGATGTGAGGTATTTTATACTAAGTGATGTGAGGTATTTTATACTAAGTGATGTGAGGTATTTTATACTAAGTGATGTGAGGTATTTTATACTAAGTGATGTGAGGTATTTTATACTAAGTGATGTGAGGTATTTTATACTAAGTGATGTGAGGTATTTTATACTAAGTGATGTGAGGTATTTTATACTAAGTGATGAGAGGTATTTTATACTAAGTTATGTGAGGTATTTTATACTAAGTGATGTGAGGTATTTTATACTAAGTGATGTGAGGTATTTTATACTAAGTGATGTGAGGTATTTTATACTGAATGATGTGAGGTATTTTATACTGAATGATGTGAGGTATTTTATACTAAGTGATGTGAGGTATTTTATACTAAGTGATGTGAGGTGTTTTATACTGAGTGATGTGAGGTATTTTATACTAAGTGATGTGAGGTATTTTATACTAAGTGATGTGAGGTATTTTATACTAAGTGATGTGAGGTATTTTATACTAAGTGATGTGAGGTATTTTATACTAAGTGATGTGAGGTATTTTATACTAAGTGATGTTAGGTATTTTATACTAAGTGATGTGAGGTATTTTATACTGAATGATGTGAGGTATTTTATACTAAGTGATGTGAGGTATTTTATACTAAGTGATGTGAGGTATTTTATACTAAGTGATGTGAGGTATTTTATACTAAGTGATGTGAGGTATTTTATACTGAGTGATGTGAGGTATTTTATACTAAGTGATGTGAGGTATTTTATACTGAGTGATGTGAGGTATTTTATACTGAGTGATGTGAGGTATTTTATACTAAGTGATGTGAGGTATTTTATACTAAGTGATGTGAGGTATTTTATACTAAGTGATGTGAGGTATTTTATACTAAGTGATGTGAGGTATTTTATACTAAGTGATGTGAGGTATTTTATACTAAGTGATGTGAGGTATTTTATACTAAGTGATGTGAGGTATTTTATACTAAGTGATGTGAGGTGTTTTATACTGAGTGATGTGAGGTATTTTATACTAAGTGATGTGAGGTATTTTATACTGAATGATGTGAGGTATTTTATACTGAGTGATGTGAGGTATTTTATACTAAGTGATGTGAGGTATTTTATACTAAGTGATGTGAGGTATTTTATACTAAGTGATGTGAGGTATTTTATACTAAGTGATGTGAGGTATTTTATACTAAGTGATGTGAGGTATTTTATACTAAGTGATGTGAGGTATTTTATACTAAGTGATGTGAGGTATTTTATACTAAGTGATGTGAGGTATTTTATACTAAGTGATGTGAGGTATTTTATACTGAATGATGTGAGGTATTTTATACTAAGTGATGTGAGGTATTTTATACTAAGTGATGTGAGGTATTTTATACTAAGTGATGTGAGGTATTTTATACTAAGTGATGTGAGGTATTTTATACTAAGTGATGTGAGGTATTTTATACTAAGTGATGTGAGGTATTTTATACTAAGTGATGTGAGGTATTTTATACTAAGTGATGTTAGGTATTTTATACTAAGTGATGTGAGGTATTTTATACTGAATGATGTTAGGTATTTTATACTAAGTGATGTGAGGTATTTTATACTGAATGATGTGAGGTATTTTATACTAAGTGATGTGAGGTATTTTATACTAAGTGATGTGAGGTATTTTATACTAAGTGATGTGAGGTATTTTATACTAAGTGATGTGAGGTATTTTATACTAAGTGATGTGAGGTATTTTATACTAAGTGATGTGAGGTATTTTATACTAAGTGATGTGAGGTATTTTATACTGAATGATGTGAGGTATTTTATACTGAATGATGTGAGGTATTTTATACTAAGTGATGTGAGGTATTTTATACTAAGTGATGTGAGGTATTTTATTCTAAGTGATGTGAGGTATTTTATACTAAGTGATGTGAGGTATTTTATACTAAGTGATGTGAGGTGTTTTATACTGAGTGATGTGAGGAATTTTATACTAAGTGATGTGAGGTATTTTATACTGAATGATGTGAGGTATTTTATACTGAGTGATGTGAGGTATTTTATACTAAGTGATGTGAGGTATTTTATACTAAGTGATGTGAGGTATTTTATACTAAGTGATGTGAGGTATTTTATACTAAGTGATGTGAGGTATTTTATACTAAGTGATGTGAGGTATTTTATACTAAGTGATGTGAGGTATTTTATACTAAGTGATGTGAGGTATTTTATACTAAGTGATGTGAGGTATTTTATACTAAGTGATGTGAGGTATTTTATACTAAGTGATGTTAGGTATTTTATACTAATTGATGTGAGGTATTTTATACTGAATGATGTGAGGTATTTTATACTAAGTGATGTGAGGTATTTTATACTAAGTGATGTGAGGTATTTTATACTAAGTGATGTGAGGTATTTTATACTAAGTGATGTGAGGTATTTTATACTGAGTGATGTGAGGTATTTTATACTAAGTGATGTGAGGTATTTTATACTGAGTGATGTGAGGTATTTTATACTGAGTGATGTGAGGTATTTTATACTAAGTGATGTGAGGTATTTTATACTAAGTGATGTGAGGTATTTTATACTAAGTGATGTGAGGTATTTTATACTGAGTGATGTGAGGTATTTTATACTAAGTGATGTGAGGTATTTTATACTGAGTGATGTGAGGTAGTTTATACTAAGTGATGTGAGGTATTTTATACTAAGTGATGTGAGGTATTTTATACTAAGTGATGTGAGGTATTTTATACTTAGTGATGTGAGGTATTTTATACTAAGTGATGTGAGGTATTTTATACTAAGTGATGTGAGGTATTTTATACTAAGTGATGTGAGGTATTTTATACTGAATGATGTGAGGTATTTTATACTGAATGATGTGAGGTATTTTATACTAAGTGATGTGAGGTATTTTATACTAAGTGATGTGAGGTATTTTATACTAAGTGATGTGAGGTATTTTATACTGAATGGTGTGAGGTATTTTATACTGAATGATGTGAGGTATTTTATACTAAGTGATGTGAGGTATTTTATACTAAGTGATGTGAGGTATTTTATTCTAAGTGATGTGAGGTATTTTATACTAAGTGATGTGAGGTATTTTATACTAAGTGATGTGAGGTGTTTTATACTGAGTGATGTGAGGTATTTTATACTAAGTGATGTGAGGTATTTTATACTGAATGATGTGAGGTATTTTATACTGAGTGATGTGAGGTATTTTATACTAAGTGATGTGAGGTATTTTATACTAAGTGATGTGAGGTATTTTATACTAAGTGATGTGAGGTATTTTATACTAAGTGATGTGAGGTATTTTATACTAAGTGATGTGAGGTATTTTATACTAAGTGATGTGAGGTATTTTATACTAAGTGATGTGAGGTATTTTATACTAAGTGATGTGAGGTATTTTATACTAAGTGATGTTAGGTATTTTATACTAAGTGATGTTAGGTATTTTATACTAAGTGATGTGAGGTATTTTATACTGAATGATGTGAGGTATTTTATACTAAGTGATGTGAGGTATTTTATACTAAGTGATGTGAGGTATTTTATACTAAGTGATGTGAGGTATTTTATACTAAGTGATGTGAGGTATTTTATACTGAGTGATGTGAGGTATTTTATACTAAGTGATGTGAGGTATTTTATACTGAGTGATGTGAGGTAGTTTATACTGAGTGATGTGAGGTATTTTATACTAAGTGATGTGAGGTATTTTATACTAAGTGATGTGAGGTATTTTATACTAAGTGATGTGAGGTATTTTATACTAAGTGATGTGAGGTATTTTATACTGAATGATGTGAGGTATTTTATACTGAATGATGTGAGGTATTTTATACTAAGTGATGTGAGGTATTTTATACTAAGTGATGTGAGGTATTTTATACTAAGTGATGTGAGGTATTTTATACTAAGTGATGTGAGGTATTTTATACTAAGTGATGTGAGGTATTTTATACTAAGTGATGTGAGGTATTTTATACTAAGTGATGTGAGGTATTTTATACTAAGTGATGTGAGGTATTTTATACTAAGTGATGTTAGGTATTTTATACTAAGTGATGTGAGGTATTTTATACTGAATGATGTGAGGTATTTTATACTAAGTGATGTGAGGTATTTTATACTAAGTGATGTGAGGTATTTTATACTAAGTGATGTGAGGTATTTTATACTGAATGATGTGAGGTATTTTATACTAAGTGATGTGAGGTATTTTATACTAAGTGATGTGAGGTATTTTATACTAAGTGATGTGAGGTGTTTTATACTGAGTGATGTGAGGTATTTTATACTAAGTGATGTGAGGTATTTTATACTGAATGATGTGAGGTATTTTATACTGAGTGATGTGAGGTATTTTATACTAAGTGATGTGAGGTATTTTATACTAAGTGATGTGAGGTATTTTATACTAAGTGATGTGAGGTATTTTATACTAAGTGATGTGAGGTATTTTATACTAAGTGATGTGAGGTATTTTATACTAAGTGATGTGAGGTATTTTATACTAAGTGATGTGAGGTATTTTATACTAAATGATGTGAGGTATTTTATACTAAGTGATGTGAGGTATTTTATACCGAGTGATGTGAGGTATTTTATACCAAGTGATGTGAGGTATTTTATACCAAGTGATGTGAGGTATTTTATACCAAGTGATGTGAGGTATTTTATACCAAGTGATGTGAGGTATTTTATACTAAGTGATGTGAGGTATTTTATACTAAGTGATGTGAGGTATTTTATACTAAGTGATGTGAGGTATTTTATACTAAGTGAAGTGAGGTATTTTATACTAAGTGATGTGAGGTATTTTATACTAAGTGATGTGAGGTATTTTATACTAAGTGATGTGAGGTATTTTATACTGAGTGATGTGAGTTATTTTATACCAAGTGATGTGAGGTATTTTATACCAAGTGATGTGAGGTATTTTATACCAAGTGATGTGAGGTATTTTATACTAAGTGATGTGAGGTATTTTATACTGAGTGATGTGAGGTATTTTATACTAAGTGATGTGAGGTATTTTATACTAAGTGATGTGAGCACTTTCTCAAATCTGAAAGGTTAACATCGACGATATGTACTCATCTATTCCAAGGAACTCTTGCCAGTCTTCATAACTTGCTAATTTAAGCCTTGTCGATTTCCTTAAGATTTCTGTGCTAGGAAATCGGAGCCTACTAAGCATTTCAGGTGCAGTGATCCACTATCTTAGTATGGAAAAGTGAGGGAAATACTGCAACGCTTAATCAGCAAGTTATGGAGACTGGCAAGAGTTATATGCATTAGGTAGGGAAGTTGGTATCTTATGTAAAGGTTTGTATTTTATTATAAGTCTGATCTGAAAACTATCACATAGAGCTGTCTTTTACATTGTGGTCAATGTCAAAGGTTAAACCTAACACAGATTGTGCAAATATTAATTGATGAAAACTGAATTAGCTAATGAGATTGAGATTGAGATATTCAACTCTGAAAGAAGACATATAATTGCTTTTGTTTACCTAAGTACTATTAACATTGAAAAAGAATTTATGATTAATAGTAAGAAAATGGTATTGGGACATATCATCATTGATGGTTATACATCAATATATTACCAACTTTTCCGATACTGTATCATGATTTGTTGTCTAGAATTATTTTGTACCGATACTCAATATTGCTAGGGTCATGATCTCAATCTTGCGATACCACGATGTATTGTTACACCTCTAATATCTCAGATCGATGGTAACAGCGTTTCGTACGTGTTTACTCATCTATTTGAAGGTTTTGTTCAGAGCACCTTTCTAAAAAATCTCAGGTAACTTCTATTGAAGGTTTGTACTTGATTATTAGTTTGATGTGATCAGTATTTCAGGTCTGTCAGGTAACATGTTCTCACTTGTTAAGTCGGTGACAGCAGATGACTGACCAACTTCCCAATGCAAGGCTTAAATCAGTCAGTATTACGGAGACTGGCAAGAGTTATGCCTTGTGTTTGGAAGTTGATGACTGACCTAATCCAAGGTTTATTTTGAGCAAAAGAAAATTGAACTGTATTATGTTTCTGTTGACATTTCTCCATTGCTGGCAGATTTAAGCTTTTCAGTATTTCCTTAAAGGTTTCCGTACTAGGAAATCGGAGCTCACTCTGTATTTCAGGTGCAGCGATCCATTAACTTAGCACAAGTAAGCGAGGAAAAAACTGCAAGGCTTAAATCAGCCAGTAATGGAGACTGGCAAGAGTTATGCCTTGCGTTGGGAAGTAGCTTATTTCTAATCACGAACCATATTACCTCAATTCGGGTTTTCTTTAATTTCGAAACAGTAATTTGCAGCGAGGGATTATGTTACTTTATACAATTATTTTTATAGTCGGGGGTATATAGCGGTAAGCACGTCCGTCCTTCCGTCCGTCTGTGTTTCCGTCCGTCCGTCCGGTTTTTGTTCCGCTCATAATTCTGAAACCAGTTGCTCAAATTTTACGAAACTTGATATGTACAATCACCATGAAGTGTACATCTGCCTTTTGTATGTTTCATACCCTCATTTGCATAATTTATGCAAATTTTCTCCGTTTTTCGACTTTGCCATTCTCAGTTTTTGTTCCACTCATAACTCAAATACTAATTGTTCAAATTTTACGAAACTTGATATGTACAATCACCATGATGTGTACATCTGCCTTTTGTATGTTTCATACCCTCATTTGCATAATTTATGCAAATTTTCTCCGTTTTTCGACTTTGCCATTCACAGTTTTTGTTCCACTCGTAACTCAAATACTAACTGTTCAAATGTCTTCTAACTTGATACATATAATCATCACGATGTGTACATCTGCCTTTTATATGTTTCATACCCTCATTTGCATAATTTATGCAAATTATCTCCGTTTTCGACTTAACCATTCACACTTTTTGTTACACTCATAACTCTGAAACCAGTTGATCAAATGTTACGAAACTTGATATGTACAATCACCATGATGTGTACATCTGCCTTTTGTATGTTTCATACCCTCATTTGCATAATTTATGCAAATTTTCTCTGTTTTTCGACTTTGCCATTCACAGTTTTTGTTCCACTCATAACTCAAATACTAACTGTTCAAATGTCTTGTAACTTGATACATATAATCATCACGATGTGTACATCTGCCTTTTGTATGTTTCATACCCTCATTTGCATAATTTATGCAAATTTTCTCTGTTTTTCATCTTCGCCATTCACACTTTTTGTTCCACTCACAGCTCAGACACTAATTGTTCAAATGTTACAAAACCACTGATGTGTACATCTGTCATTTTTATATTTCATACCCTCATTTTCATATTTGTATGTTTCATACCCTCATTTGCATATTTATGCCTTTTTTCACATTTTTCAACTTTTACTTCTAAAACATGCTTACAAGTGTAATACTTACTCTGCTATAATAATACTTAATATATATAATGGTCTGTTCATACAAAAGTTTAAACATTGATGCCCTTTTGCTATTTTCAAACATTTCTCTTTGACCAATGTTAAAAGCGGGGCATCATGAGTGAGCTAATTCTCTTGTTATCATAATGTGACTGAGCTTTGAGGGATGAAATATTCTTGCATTTCAGATTCAAGTTAACGCTTCCAATTTGTCAAAATGTTGAGTCGTCTGAGCCGTCCTGCGTCAAGATGGACCAAGGTCATTGTCCAGAGTTCAAGGTCACAAGGTCAGGCAGCCCCTGCTATTGATCAAGCAATCAAAATCGGACAGAAATCTCAGGAAGTTTTCAACAAAGAAGCCAAGTTTGGAGCTCACAACTACGGTCCTCTGCCGGTGGCACTGAGCAAGGGGAAAGGTGAGATAAGGATTTATGTGTGATCAGGGTTGACAGAGCTAGAGAAACGTTAAATGTTACTGTCATTTGGCAATTTACAATGTGGAATCTTAGATATTACAAAAATATGATATATCAAATGTGTTACTGAAGTATCTTAAATTCTATTCGGAATAGTCAAATATGGCAAATTTCCCTTTGTTATCAAAAAGGTTTATTTGTCAATCCATTTCTGGAAGTAGAACTGATTGCTACTTTTATATCATGATAGAGTCCAGTATTGAAAATCTACTACCGGGTATTTGAAGGATAAACAATATCTCATCGAGTCTACTGCCTTTGCTACTTTCAATGTGTATAAGTATGGAACATTCTGTATGCTTGACGTCACGAATTATGTGAAGATTCAAACCATTAGGCAACATGCATTAGTCATGACAAAATGTCTGTAACCTCCGTGCCTGGTGTATGTACCATTTTATTTGTGTGCTATGTGCCATATGTATTTCATTTTCAGTCTTGGAAAATTGGTATGATGTCATATCTTCAGAATGCAGAGATGTCATGTGACATGCCTATTATGAGTAGGACACTCCAGTATATATTCCTGAAAATAATGACTTCATTATAGCTTACTAAGTGCTTTGGTATCTGAATGCTATCAAATTTGCTTTTGTGTCATCTATTTTTCTGCATTTCCCATTGAACCATTACTCTATCTCGCAGGTGTGTTCGTATGGGACGTGGAAGGCAACAAGTATTACGACTTCCTTAGCGCGTATAGCGCAGTAAACCAGGGTCACTGCCACCCCAAGATCATCGACGCCCTCAAGCAGCAGGCCGACATCTTCACCCTTGGCTCCCGCGCCTTCTACAACAACTGTCTGGGAGAATATGAGGAGTACGTCAGCAAGCTCTTCAAGTACGACAAGGTGCTCCCCATGAATACGGGTATGTACATTGGCAATCCATTGGTTTTGGGGATGACGTGGGGTTTGGTCTTCCTTATTTATCAGCATATTTATGATCAAATGTTTTCATGAAATCAAATATGTCGAGGGAAAACACATTAAACAAGAAAATGCTTATCTTATGTTTCTGTACATGACATACCATTGGCAAATGTCACTCTTACAACAGTGTCGTTGATTGCACAACTAGATTCACATGCAACCAATCAGGACACTCCCTTTCAAGCCGAGAAAATTCTCATCTGAACAGAGGTTAGGATCAGAAATCTGAAGGGAGTAACCTCTGTGGGAAGAGAATGCCTGAACCCCTGCCTTTGAAATTTGAAAATTTATGATTCCATCTGTGCTATAATCAATACTTATAGTATACTTTATTCAATAAAAGCGCAACTTGTCAAACTATTACCTCAATTGGTGTCGAAGAAGGCTATCCCAAGGGCTATGACTTATTAGGATGGGGCCTTTGATGAACATGAGTGGTCTAGATTAACTATTACAACCATTACAATTACAGTTCAGGAGCAACATCTCATTGAAAATTTGACAAAAAAGTATTTTAGCTCATCTGGCCTGAAAGGTCTGATGGGCTTATGGCATGGCATGGTGTCCGGCGTCCGGCCGTCCATCTGTCCGTCTGTCTGTAAACTTTTCGCATTTTCATCTTCTTCTCCAGAACCACTTGGTCTAGGGAGCTAAAATTTTGTGTTCATTAACCCTTAACTTGCGGGTCCCGTAATTATCCGGGAGGCTCATAGAGAAAAATGTTAGAACCCTTGGCGAGACCCGTACGTTGGACTTAGTGCATTTACCGGGTCAGTATTAATTATATTTGCCCCCCAGGCGAAATGCGAGACGAAGTGTGTCCGTATATCGCCACATGAAAACTTGTTTACATACATCTCGCAGATAGCCACGATAACGAGTCTGTGTGAATGTCCGGTCGAAATATCAAGTAAAATTCACACCAAATTGCGTGTGCATTGTTGACCCGTAACGCATTGATAATTAGCTTTACAAAAGGCCAATTTTGTCGGGCTTAGCCCCCGAAACATTAATTCGCTTGAGGATATTTTCACCCACATGTTTGTATTACCTCGGGTTTGCCTCGCCCGAGACTGCTATCTGCCTCGCATCTCGCGAGACGGGGAAAAAAATCGCTAACTCGCCTTACTCCCGCACTTCATATCATGTGAGCGAATTGTTTGTTTTCAAAAAAAAATACGGCAAAATAAAGGGGAAACAATGGACTACATTCCCATATAAAATTAGAAAATCTCAAAAAAATAATAAAGACACAGCAAGCGCCGTGAAAAAGGTCATGTTTACACTTCATAAATTTTGAAACAATCGGCGATTTTCACAACTTCTAAAACATTTATCACGGCTAAAATACTGAATGCATTTTCATAATTTTTATATCACAATAAACCGAAAAGAATAATCTTTTATTCTATATAAAATGCGCAGATTTATTCACAGAAATAAAGATACAATTTTACCTTTCTGAGAGGCATGTGAAACCAAACGGCACACAAACTAATCAACATATTTTCATCAGTTATGGTTCGAGGTTAGCGTTTATTTGAAAAGTCAAACAACATAACCATATTTGGGTTGACATGTGCTTATTTGTCAACTGGTTCGAGATTATGATTTCTTGGAAAAGTGCGATGAACGACCGTTTGCAATGCCGCATACATGTTGTAAGTATTGACGATTTTATAGGTGGAAATAAAGACAAACTTTACATAGCTATAGAATTGTAACCAAAGGTCGCATTCTAATAATTTTTATATCATTGTGAAGCTAGACATCTTGTCTTCAATTCCGTATATAAATGGATTTTTTTTCGTTTGGTATTTATGATGTTACGAGGCCCGAATAAAAGACAATATTTCGAAAGTAATAGAATAAAAAAGAAAAATCATAGAAATTTCATTCAAAGTTTCGGGTGTGAATTAGCCATTTGTGTACGGGTGTCGCTACTTGAATTTGTATTGAACGCCCGTATATAGTCCTTATTCGCCATGTAGATGCGGTATATTTCGTAAAAACGGTACCAGAATCGCCGCCTGGAAATTCCGCCAGCAGAGCTCGTTAGTGCCTAAGCTCAAACTACTGCTGCGAGCTGCGAGCCTGTAAATTCCGCCACAGGGGCTAAAAATGGTAAAATATATATATACGCAACGTAAGGGTTAAAGACCCAATGGGCTTATGGCATGGCATGGCGTCTGGCATCCGTCCATCCGTCCGTCCGTAAACTTTTCGCATTTTAAATTGTAGATTTCGTGACCCCAAATGGGGTCATAGTGGTCACAACCTCAAAAACCTATTTTCATCTTCTTCTCCAGTTCCAAAAGGTCTAGAGAAAAATTTTTCTGAGAACAATTTTGGTTTTGCAAACAATATAAATCCTGATGAGCTACAGAGCCCAGGGCTCTATTTTTAGCTCATCAGGCCTAAAAGGCCCGATGGGCTTATGGCATGGCATGGCGTCCGGCGTCCGGCCGTCCATCCGTCCGTCCGTCCGGCCATCCGTCCGTAAACTTTTCGCTTTTTCGACTTCTTCTCCAGAACCAATAACTCCACAGAGCTGAAATTTTATATGCAGACTCCTTGGCCAATGGGGATTCTAAATTGTAGATTTCGTAACCCTGTGACCCCAAATGGGGTCACAGGGGTCACATCCTTAAAAACCTATTTTCATCTTCTTCTCCAGTTCCAACAGGTCTAGAGAGCTGAAAAGTTGTGTGCAGACTCCTTGGCCAATGGGGATTCTAAATTGTAGATTTCGTGACCCCATGACCCCAAATGGGGTCACAGGGGTCACATGTTTAAAAACCTATTTTCATCTTCTTCTCCAGTTCCAAAAGGTCTAGAGAGCTGAAAAGTTGTGTGCAGACTTCTTGCCCAATGGGGATTCTAAATTGTAGATTTCGTGACCCCATGACCCCAAATGGGGTCACAGGGGTCACATGTTTTAAAACCTATTTTCATCTTCTTCTCCAGTTCCAAAAGGTCTAGAGAGCTGAAAAGTTGTGTGCAGACTCCTTGGCCAATGGGGATTCTAAATTGTAGATTTCGTGACCCCATGACCCCAAATGGGGTCACAGGGGTCACATGTTTAAAAACCTATTTTCATCTTCTACTCAAGTTCCAAAAGGTCTAGAGAGCTGAAAAGTTGTGTGCAGACTCCTTGGCCAATGGGGATTCTAAATTGTAGATTTCGCGACCCCGTGAGCCCAAATTGGGTCACCGGGGTCACGTCCTTAAAAACCTATTTTCATCTTCTTCTCCAGTTCCAAAAGGTCTAGAGAGCTGAAAAGTTGTGTGCAGACTCCTTGGCCAATGGAGATTTTAAATTGTAGATTTCGTGACCCCATGACCCCAAATGGGGTCACAGGGGTCACATGTTTAAAAACCTATTTTCATCTTCTTCTCCAGTTCCAAAAGGTCTAGAGAGCTGAAAAGTTGTGTGCAGACTCCTTGGCCAATGGGGATTCTAAATTGTAGATTTCGTGACCCTGTCACCCCAAATGGGGTCACAGGGGTCACATCCTTAAAAACCTATTTTCATCAGTCTGATTAAAATCGACCTTGTTCCGAGGAATAAAATTTGCAAAATTATGCATCTATACCGGGATACGAACAGGTTCTGTAGATTCCTCTCCACTAGGTCTGAGAACACCCCGTATAGGCTAATGTTCCGAACCAGTTTAGCACAGCCAAAGCCCAGTCAGATAGCTGACCAATCACAACCTATTATTTAAACGGTCACTGTTTTGAAAGCATTCGGAACAGACCAGAGGATAGCTGTTTGGAGTTATCTGCCCCTAGCTTCTCGCACCGAAAGCATTTGTTGGGCGTCTTTTGATTGGCTACCTGAATTGCGCTTGAACACGCGAGTCTACGGACTGTTATCAGACGGTTTGGGGTGGAACCTACAGCCGATATGAGTTCGTATCCCGGTAGATACACTATTTTGCAATTTTTATTCCACGGAAAACCGTCGATTTTAATTAGACTGCTATTTTCATCTACTCCAGAACAAATGTACCTCAAATATATTTTCTTCTTCTCCTCCAAAACAAAGACACCTAGAAGGCTGTAATATTGTGTGCAGACTCTGTCAATGGGGATTCTAAATTTTAGATTTGGAGACCCTGTGGTGCCTCAAATGAGGGCCTCAAGCCATGACCTTAAAATCTATTTCTGTCTTCATCATTAAACAATATAAACCCTGATGAGCTACAGAGCCCATGGCTCTATTTTTTAAAATTAATAGCAAATTTAATATTTTTCCAACAGATAATTATAATCCTGTGTATACTCTAATGTATCAAACAGTGACAATGATATCCCCTATTCCTGAAAAACGGGTGTACATGACTTCATGTAGCGCTTACGGCAGCTTTGTAAGTACAGGGTAATAATGTGAAGATGACGATAACTTGTGCAATATAAATATCCAGGTATGGTTTCAGTTAAACTAGGTTAAACTTCATACACTAATTAATCAAAACTCTTGCAAGTCAAATCCATGGAATTAGATACTATAAATATGGTTTGAGTGGATACAACATACCGTGTAGAATATTGTGTTGATCCTCCAATCTACGCCAGGTGTGGAGGGAGGAGAGACAGCCTGTAAGCTGGCCAGGAAGTGGGGTTACCAGGTGAAGGGCATCCCGGCAAACAAGGCCAAGACAATCTTTGCGGCGGGCAACTTCTGGGGGCGGACCCTAGCAGCCATATCAAGCTCCACCGACCCCTCCAGCTTTGACGGGTATGGACCCTACATGCCTGGCTGGGTCATCATCGACTACGACGACACCGCAGCACTCGAGGTGAGATGCGTGGAAGAACCTTAAAAAATTTGACCTGAGTCTCTTATTGCATTGTGTCCTTGGGCAAGTCACTTCATCCACATTGCACATCCATTTGTACTGCAACTTCCCAATGCAAGGCATAACTCTTGGCAGTCTCCATTAGTGGCTGATTTAAACCTTGCAGTATTTTCCTCTCTTTGCCGTGCCAAGATAGTGAATCATTGCACCAGAAATGCATAGTGGGCCTAGATTTCAAAGCACAGACATCTTAACCCTTACGTTGCGTATATATATTTTACCCTTTTTAGCCCCTGTGGCGGAATTTACAGGCTCGCAGCTCGCAGCAGTAGTTTGAGCTTAGGCACTAACGAGCTCTGCTGGCGGAATTTCCAGGCGGCGATTCCGGTACCGTTTTTACGAAATATACCGCATCTACATGGCGAATACGGGCTATATACGGGCGTTGAATACAAATTCAAGTCGCGGCACCCGTACACAAATGGTTGCTTTATACCCGCATCTTCGAATTATTTTTTTACGATTTTTCTTTACTTTTCTATTACTTTGTAAAGATTGTCTTTAATTCGGGCCTTATAACATCATGAATTTGGAGCGCGCTACTGAAATTTTTATATGGACTTGAAGACCAGATGTTTGTCTTTACAATGATATAAAAAATATTAGAATGCGACCTATGGTTATAATACTATTGTCATCTAAAGTTTGTCTTTATTTCCAGCTTCATGAAATCAAAACTCCTGAGCGCGCATATTGCGAAATTTATATGTGCTTGTAGATAGTTTATTCCTCTTTACAATGACATAAAAATTATTAGAATACGACTTATGGTTCAGAAAATATAACCAACCAAAGGAGAGTGACGCTACCCCGACAGTACCACGTGAATGGTCCCGACGCGCACCAATTTACTGGCACTGCTTGGTCCCCCCGGGACTGTGCTAATTACAGTACCGTTACCTCCTCGAGACCTCCTCGAGACCTCCTCGAGGGTGCCAGAGCCGAGCGCGCGTGGAACTAATGGGTACTAATGAGCACAGCATACACTAATCACCGCGGCGAACGCAATACATGTTGCGCGGTGTAAAGTTTGTCTTTATTTCCAGCTTTATAAAATCGTAAATTATTTCGCGCGCATGCGAAACACGTATGTACTTGAAGACAATTTATTCCTCTTTACAATGATATAAAAATTATTGGAATACGTCAAATGGTTCGCAATATATGAAGAGCGTAAGGAAGGCACCCCCAGTACTTAGAAAATTCATTTTTGAAAAACTAACTTTTTGCGACATCTGGCGCATCATTTGCCGCATGTTTATTTTTCGCTGCGCATATACATATGATACATGGAATTGAAGACAATTTATTGCTCTTTACGATGATGTAAAAAGAAAAAAAATGCGCAACTTCGTTCGGAAGCTATAGCGTGCCAAATGAAGGTACCCTCGGTACTTTGAGGCAACTTTTTGACTATCGCGCATATCGGGGCACGTGCCGCAACTTTAGTTTTTCGTGCGCATGTATAAATTTTATATTGAATCAAAGCCGAATCTTTCCTCTTTACCCCATGTAAGTTTTATGAAAATCGGCCACCCGGTTCAGCATTTATGGGTGTTTTTTTATGATGCGGTTCTGGCTGAACTTCCAATGAAAGCTCGCATTCACTTTCTCTGTCTCTTTGATAAAATAAAGAATATTTTATTTGCAATGACATGTATTACAATGAAATTACAATGCATTTATGTACAAATATACACAATATTTACCTGCGGTTGTGCGCAGAACAGCTTTAGGGACCTAACAAGGTATGTATATAATGTGTATATACTAGTCCACACTTCGGCTCTCTTTACTTTCAATTTTCTTCTTCTTCATTCCCTTCTTCATTTCTTTCTTTTTCCGTGGCAGTGATGTAAGCCCTGGAATAGTCAGTGGCGGTGTGGTACAGTTTGAAGCATGGTGCGGCGCACAGAGAAACATTACAATCTGTACATTCATAAGAAGACTCTCTGCCTACTCGTTTTTTCTTCCTTGCTGGCCCATTGCCTTCTTCAATCTGTTTTGCGAGGACGGCGCGTTTTGCCTTAGAGCATACCACACACATCCTTGTGACGTTTTTCTTCCTTCCGACAGGCTCAATCTTCGTCGGAAAGTGACGTCCATGAAGACGAGTGACACTCTCGTCGCTCGTGCTCGGCCGACCACGGGGACGTCTGCAAAGTGATGGAACTTGTTCCTTGTCCGCAAATGTTACTATATGTTGCGCCAAAGCCTTCCTGTATTCCCGACTTGTTTTTAGAGGTTTATCTTTGCTATATTCTTTATAAACGATGTAAGAGTTCAACATGGCAACGTTGAGAACGTGAAACCAAACCCGTTTCCACCACTTCAGGGTCTTCACTCGGAACGGCGTGTACGACAACATCTGGTCGGCCCGATCAACACCTCCCATGTACTTGTTGTACGTTGTTACAATGCCCGGCTTGAGAACTGGTTCCCCTGTTGCCCGGTTCTTCTTCCCTGTTTGTTCAAGTTGTGTATCTTCAACAGTAGACATGAGAAGCACTGATTTTCTATCTTCGTAGCGAAGAACGAGTAGGCCATGGTTGTGAGAAACTGTCATGTCCCCTTGCTTGGCTTTCTTTTTAGGTTTCTTGACTGAATCAGGAAGTCCCTTTCGATTGGCTCTCAACGTCCCCGTGGCACCTATTCCCCGCTCCCACAAATTTATGTACAGATTTGTGGACGAATAGTAGTTGTCCATAAAGATGTGATGCCCCTGTCCAACGTAGTCGTTCACCAAGTCCATGACTACATCATAAGTTTTGCCACCTTCAGAAACCGGTTCATTCGTTTTTCCAGTGTAGAGTTTGAACTTGCAAACGTATCCGTTGTGCGAGTCACACAACATGAAAGCCTTTATCCCATACTTCTTAGGCTTGTCGGGAAGATAAACTTTGAAAGATAAGTTACCTTTCCAGGGCACCATGCCCTCGTCGACTGAAATGTTTTGATGCGGTTTATACACTCTTGAAAAACGGTGAACTATCCGGTTATACAAGTGTCCCAGTTTATTTATTGGTGAAAAGCACGGGGTGTTACGGCCCGGCATCCTCCTGTTGTCAGCCAAGTGTAGGTAGGTTATAAGAAGCCAAAACCTGTCTCGGGGCATGCACTTGGCGAAGAAAGGCGTTGAGGTAACATCACTTGTTGACCAGTAATCAGCAAAGTTTCTCTGCACAACCAATGACATGGCAATTGTCATGGCTACAAACACCTTCATCTCTTCTGCATTAGTGTCTTGCCACTGTTGCATTCTTGAACGGGGTCTTAGAATTTTGTCCTCCATTGCTTGTTTGAAATATCTATTGGTTTCCGTTGCCATATCCTCATAGTCATCATTATGTATAAACAAATTGAAAAAGTCAATAGGTTCAGGGTTCTATGAACTGGCGCAACCCAGTTTGACCAGTGAAAGGCAAGTTTACACGTGGCCGCGGACCATCCACCCACTCATCAAACGTCTGTGAATTATCATGATTATATTGTGGTATTTCGGCAAACTCCTCCTCAAAACCACTAAAGTCTTCTTCGGTGGAATTACCGGCGGCTAGAATCTTTCTGGCAATCTCTGTCTCTATATCACTCAGAGCATCTGTGTCACCATGTTCACTATCTATTACAGTGTCCCGATCATATGCATCATCACTGTCTAAACCACTGCTACCATCACTGTCAGTTGACTCCATATCAGAGGCTTCATCAGCATGGATCTCGTTGATGAAGTCGTCGTCGCTTGTAACGGCTTCAAAGCTGCGTGTCCTAGTATGCAACGTCCTAGGCCGTCGCAGGGCCTTGCGTCCACGTCCGCGCAGCATTCTGCTTCAACCTGTAAATGATTGAAAATGCGTTAGATGTATGCAACATATAACATGTGATTAGAGACAATAAACATACAGAGATAATGAATGTGAGCTTCATGGACGTTCATTTGCCAGTTTCAGAACCTCCCGGCGCATCTAGGACGACTGCGCCGCAAGCGCCGACGGCGCCGACGGCTTCTGACATCGCGCCGATTTTTCCGACGCATATGTCAAACGGACCATTTTCTGATTTCCTCGGCGACGTGTAGCACCGGGCGCGAGGCCCGGAAAATAAACTACTATGTCAGGGAAGCTCGGGTTGTCAGTTGCCGAATGACTTCTCTTTTCGAGAAGCAGAGCATCCAAGGAGCGGTCTCTCGAGGCGGAGCCCGGACCCATGGGAGCATACTCCCATGCTCTCCGGGAATTCCCGTCCCCGTCTTCCGCGGCGGACCCCGGATTCAATCGCGGGACAGGTTTCCCATGTTCTCTTTTGAGAACGAGAGACTCCGAGGAACAATCCTATGGGACGAACCCCGGATTCTATTGGGAATGGGTTCCCATGCCCTCTCGACATATATAGCAGAAACCTTCATACCTCGGAATGACACGAACCTTTATTTCAAAGTAGAAACAAAAAAATAATTTGCACAAAAAGTTTGGGGGGTGGCGACCAAAAGCGGGGGGGTCCGCGCACCCCCCGGTAGATATTTATACTTGTGGGTCGGTCCCGAAGATGACGGACCACGCCCATGTTCATGGGAATTTTTTCTCATTATGTCATGGCGAATCCCGTCGGAAATTCCCCTGCTCACGAAAAAACTAATACCTAAAAAAGTAATTGTGATACAAAAGAACTTTGGTAATAAAAGTGGTGAGGAATCAAATTCTCCATCTGCTCAGTTCAGTCCGCTACACATATAAATAATTCTTCAAATCTTATTGAATGAAACGTCTTTTATTCAATAATGTAAAAGATAAAATAATAAATTCAATTCAAATGGTTTGGAAAGGTGCGCCCTCGCATTTGAATTTTAGAAATAAAAACCTTTCGCAAATGGCATCAGTAACAAAAATGTTCACGCATTTTTAGAAACTCCGAAAAGTGAAATATTTTCCTGAGAAAATATTCCCACGAAAAGGCTTTTCCCCGAGCGGCTGGTCCCGTACTCAAATATATTTTCACTTTTATGTTATAATTTTTTTTCCAAAACTGGAAACAAAATTCCGTCATGACAGTTGTTCATCGTTTATAAAGCTCTATATTTGCGTATCAAAAGAACAGTATTTTAGTTATATATTATCATACTTCTTCACTTATGCGTACATCAATATTGCGGCTCTTCGCGCATGCATAGTTCTTCCCAAAAACATGCGCATTATATCTGGAATTAAAGACAATGTTTTTCTCTTTACAATGATGTAAAAATTATAAAAACCGGACTTGCGGTTCAAAAGTTATGAAGTGCGAAAATTATACCTTTTGGCGCGGCGCTTTGCGCATGCAGAGTTCTTCCCGAAAACATGCGCATTATACATGGAATTGAAGACAATGTTTTTCTCTTTACAATGATGTAAAAATCATAAAAATCGGACTTGCGGTTCACAAGTTATAAAGCCCGTAATGATGGTATATGCTAAGAGCGCCACTTATTCAAAGCCGAATATCACCTTCTGCGCGACACCTGGCGCATCAAAAGTTATTGCCGAAAATACACGTATTTTATATGGAATTGAAGACAATTCTTTTATCTATATACTGATAAAAAAATTATGAAAATATCCCAAGTAGTTTCTTAGAAATAGAGCGCCGAGGCATGTTGGGGTAAATGCGCCACATGTATCAAAATTCAAAAGTGCGAAAGTCGGCTATCTCTGTGCGATTGCTGTATTTTCAGTTATGTTAGCGCAATTGCGATTTTTATATGGGAATAAAGGCCATTCTTTCCTCTTTATTTTGGTATAAAAAAAAATGAAAACAACCAATTGGTTCATATGATACGAAGTGCGAGAGAAAGGTAGCTTATCGCAATATCTTCCCGTAATTAGAAGCTATCTGCCCATGTGGCGAGATGCGAGACAGATAAGCATAGGCTATCTGCCCATGTGGCGGGATGCGAGACAGATAAGCCTGTACGGGCCTACCTCACCCCGGGGCAGTGCAGACACTTAGGTGCTAATTAGCCGCCGGGCAGTGTAGCCATCGGAGCGAAGCAGGACAAAATTGGCCTTTTGTAAAGCTAATTATCGATGCGTTACGGGTCAACAATGCACACGCAAATTGGTGTGAATTTTGCTGGACGTTCTGACCAGACACTGAAGAAAGTTTTATTCTCATTGCGGGCTGCGAGGCATAAATACAGCCATTCTCATGCAGCGAGTCGCGGAAACAATCGACTCGGGACCCGGTATGGAGGCTAGCCCAGTACATAGACAGGCGTGAATTCTTCTAAGTAAGCGATCCGGGATCCGTACTGGAGTACCTACGAATCGCTTATAGCCCGCCCGGATTATTCCGTCGCCCGCATGTTAAGGGTTAAGGCCTAAATCAGCCAGTAATGGAGACTGGTTAGAGTTATGCCTTGCATTGGGAAGTTGCAGTACAAATGGATACCTGAAATTCCGGTTATGGACACGTGGGTCTATATTGTTCATGGTGCAACTATTGCAGCTCCGAAAGTACAATACCATGGGGTAATAATGTCAGTGTTTAGAGCGACCACATGTTGATTGAACTATTAACTCGATACAAGACATGTGTATTATGTGTTAGGCTCTTATATTCATTCATTCATCTTGAATGTCTGTCCCTTACCATCCATAATCATATTGTTTCTTGAGCAGCACTGCAGTTTTATTTACAGTTTAATATGTATCTTTTTGAAAATTGGAGAGGCATTAGCTTTAAGTTTTATAATCATAATTTTTTGGTAAAATTTATGATTTAAAAAAAATACTCTTCAGTAGTGTTCAGTACAGTATATATATATTATATAAGCATTTTGTTATAAGACAATTTCAGAGAATGATCTGTTGTCAGTGTTAAACCTACACGAGGTGTTCAGTACTGTTCAGTACAGTGAACTGCTGTTTCAGAGAGAGCTGCAGGACCCGAACGTGTGTGCGTTCATGGTGGAACCCATCCAGGGAGAGGCGGGGGTGGTCGTCCCTCAACCTGGCTACCTCAGCAAGGTGCGCGAACTCTGCACCAAGTACAACGTACTGTGGATCGCTGACGAGGTTCAGACTGGCCTAGCTAGGACTGGCAGGTGGGTCACTTATTATTCAGAGGGTCATTACACAAAACAACCTAACACTAAGGTTAACCTTAGTGCCATCTGTTAACATTGCACCATGGCTACCTTAGTGACGGGACCCAGTTCAATTAGGTCTGAAAGACCCAATGGATTTTGGCATCCAGTATCTGCCCGTCCTCATTCCTTTGCAAACATTTTGAATTTTGACTTTGCTCAAGAACCACTTACTCCATTTTCAGACGTCTGTGTGTGGATCACGACAATGTGAGACCTGATGTTGTGATTCTCGGCAAGGCTCTGTCCGGGGGCGTCCTCCCGGTGAGTGCACGGCACACTGCAGCTCCTGAACTACTGAACACATCTAACAAAGCACACTGCAGCTCCTGGGATACTGAACACATCTAACTAAGCACACTGCAGCTCCTGAGCTACTGAACAAATCTTATTAAGCACACTGTAGTCTCTGGGAAACTGAACAAATCTATTTAAGCACATTGCATCAACTGGTACACTGAACAAATCTAATTAAACACACTCCAGCACCTGGGATACTGAACCAATATAAGTAAGCACACTTCATCAACTGGGATACTGAACAAATCTAATTAAGCACACTGCATCAACTGGGATACTGAACAAATCTAATTAAGCACACTGCATCAACTGGGATACTGAACAAATCTAATTGATCACACTGCATCAACTGGGATACTGAACAAATCTTATTAATCACTGCGTCACCTGGAATACTGAACACATTTAAGTAAGCACACTGCAACCATGATGACAAGGGCTATGTTGTCTCTGTATCCAGGTGTCTGCGATCCTGGCTGATGACGAGGTGATGATGACAATCAAACCAGGTGAACACGGGTCCACATACGGAGGGAATCCACTCGCCTGTAAAGTCGCCATTGCTGCACTCGAGGTCAGTTATAAACTATAAACCACTATACCAATATGGCAAATCATTGAATAATCCCTTTGTTGACAGTTCCTGTGTTTGGCAATATATATATATCCTGGAGTTTATTACCATGATACTTAATTTGATAATGTATGTATCTTGATATATCTTCCTTATTCCGATACGTATTATTATCATACATAAGATACCCACGGCAATAAAACACAGGTAGTCAATGGGACAGACAGCATGCTTTATGAGACAATAAAACATGCTCGGGATTTTAGACGTCATTTAGCAAATGATGTCATATGTTATGTCACGTTGATTGTTCAATGCTAGTGGATGTGTTCTACGACAGGAGGCATTAATATTTTCAAAATATAGTTTATACAAACAACATAATATCTCCACAGTTTTTATATAAAATCGAGTAACTATTTGAAGGCATCTCATAAAAAGTAGAAGACTCATTGTCATGCTTTATCGTAGAATAAAACATAGCAGAGAACATAAAACACTCACGGCTGCGCCCTTCGTGTTTTATGCTCCCTGTAATGTTTTATTCAACGATACAACTTCCCAATGCAAGGCTTAACTCTTGCCAGTCTCCATTACTGGCTGATTTAGGCCTTGCAGTATTTCCTTCAGAAAGCTGTGCTTGGAAATCCGAGCCCACTATGCATTTCAGGTGCAGTGAATCACTATCTTGGCACAACAAAGCGAGGGAAATACTGCAAGGCTTAAATCAGCCTGAGCCAGTAATGGAGACTGGCAAGAGTTATGCTTTACGTTTGGAAGTTGTCAACGATAAAGCACACCAACTCGTCTTCTATTTCTTAAATAATTTATTCATTTCAATAAAAGGTTAATATTTTTCATCAAAACTTCTTTAAATTTCAACTAAGATTAGGGTATCATAATATCTTTCTGAGATTTTGTGACCATTATCATGAAATTTCAATATCATCACATCACAAGCTCGTACTAGTCCTAGAGCAGGTAGAGCTTAACTTCATGTTTACCTTGTACCAAATGTTCTTCTCACAGGTTCTAGAGGAGGAGAAGTTGGCCGAGAATGCGGAGACACTCGGTCAGTTCTTGAGGAGCGAGCTGAGCACACTGCCAAAAGATGTTGTCAGCATCGTCAGAGGGAAGGGTCTCCTCAACGCTATCGTCATCAACCCCAGTGAGTGTCACGTCATCGAAACCAGTCAATGTTCAACAGAACATATTCATTATTAATTTCTTTGGTCTGCTGAGCTTTTACTTGTGAATATACTTTACCAAGCCATCATAATCTGATTCATTCGTGCACTAGCTTTGAACTAATCTGAACCAATTTACCAAATGAATTTTTCATCAACCATATCTTAGCATCATTAATCAACCGAATTCCAAATTTATGTTAAAATAACATTGATCAAGTTTTATTTGTAAAATTTGAATCATGATATGTTTATTTATATGTTTGTATAAGATATGCTTGTTCCCATTACATATTCAAGAATTATCAGGGGGTGGGGGGTAGGGGGTTGGGGGGACATTTTGTAAAGGTGGTTTACATGCAGATGTTTCAATAGGAGAGGGAATCGAACCCAGTAAATTCCTCCTCTGCTACGAGTGTTAACTTTGATTTGATTTTAATGAGATCTGCACCTATCTCTTGCAGAGTGGGATGCGTGGGACGTTTGTCTGAAGCTGAGAGACAATGGTCTGTTGGCGAAACCAACCCACGGAGACATCATCCGGTTTGCCCCTCCTCTGACGATCACGAAGGATCAGCTGACGGAATGTATCAGTATTATCAAGAAGACCATTCTCTCCTTCAACTAGAGCCTTCTTGTCTCTGTCTCACACTTGCCTACTCGCTCTATAGCTTCAAATTAATCTCTTTTTCCATTTCTAAATCAGTTTTGTTTTCAATATGTTTAATTATCAAAAGTGCAATACTGTATGATGGTAAAATACTCAACCTGTGTATAGATCAATTAGACAATGTCGTCTTAAAGTTAACTTTTTTTTTCTTGGAACAGGTTTATTTTAATTTAAATTATTTAAAGTTTTAAATATTGTCAATATTTTTTTAATTTTTACTACCATATTCCCTTGGTAATCTTCTTCTTTTTGATTATTTGAGGAATATGGTATGTATACTCATCACAAAAGTTCAGCACCATCCCAGTTTATATCTAATAGTTCATTTTACGATCAAGATAATTTTCAATGTTGAATATTGCAGCCAACTGTAGCTTTTTTCTTTAGAATAAATTTACTCATTACACTTTAAATCGAAGTTGGTAAATGTCAAGTATATAATTACAGTATATTAACACTTTTTTTCTACTAATTTGAAGCATTCTGTGAAGCAGGCGTATGAGAGCGAGACAGTAGCTCTACCAAAGAAGCTGGTTAACCGAGATCTGAGATTTATCATTTACAACTTCTGTACACATGTATGTTGTTGACATACTCACTGAGCACAAACCATTTTATCTTTCAAAAGTCTATGTACTTTGGAAAGTGTTTTAAGATCATAATTTTGACATCTGGGTTCAGAATATTGTTTGCTGTAAATACAAATAAATTTGGCATTATCTTCTCCACACTAAGTTACCTATTTTCCCATTCTCTCCACACAGAGAGTATTCATCATATTTCTTCCTATATAACCTCTGTTACAACTGGGCCATATATCGCAATGGTGGTGAAACATGAATTTAATCCTGGTTCAATGCTGTCAAAAACTGTCTTACAACTCAGACTTAATCAATATTTGTGCATTCAAAAATAAATAAAAACAATTTAAAAAAGGCTTCAAAGTGAATATTAGTTATATATGCAAACCGATTTTATATATATATATTTGTGCACCGCAAATGTGAAGGAATAATGTCGCTGATTTAACAAATAACTATGATTGTAGTAAATCAGAATTCTCTATTTCTAGCTAAGAGAAGCCCTCCAATTGTAACAGAGAATATGTTGGAAGAAATGTCTTGAGTAACCTCTATGAGAAAAGTTGCTATTGAAAGCCCCAGATCATATCAGATTCGAGGGATTGTGTAGGAATTTTTAATTAAATTCACATTTGCATAACTTCAAGATGTGCCGATGTAACATTCTGTTGGCTTCTTGTAAACTGAAAAGTCATTATGCTTAAAAATATTCTAAGTTGGATTGAGTTTGGATACCCAATTTGAGGAAGCACTTACTAATAACGTTGTAAATTTGGATTTTCAGGCATGTTTTTTGCGTTTGCATATCAGGGTGTCTAGAATAATTTATTTTATTCCCATGTTAACTTAGGATATTGATAGTTTGATACAATACGGTTTATATATTCAATTTCCAAATTGTTCTACTTTCTCAAACTTCTTCACTTCTTATACCTGTAAAGTATACATCATCCCTTATGGCAAGGGAGGGGGGGGGGGGGGGGGGGGGGGGGTACCCTCAAAACACAAGGGTATGGGTTAAAGATGAGTGCACTTGGCTTGTGTTTGTTCTTGTCGAGTTTAAAGAGTGTGTTTATGGAGTGAGCTGCATAGACATTCAAATCCAAGATTAGTCAAACTAAATTTTGCAATGAAAATTTAAAAAATCTTACTATTGCCCAGGCTTGTTTCCTACACTGATATTACTGCCAAATGTATTTGATTTCTATGATAATATTAATGAGTATAATGTCCATGATAGGGGGTTAAGTTTTGACTAGTATTGAAGTAAGGTGATGATGTAAGTGTTTTCATGAACTTGAAAATTTATATCTTGTTTGTTGTACGGTAAAATCCTGAGTTCTAAACGGGTCAGTGTCAAGGAATGAAGTGATCTGATATTTTCATTTGAAAAATATTCTTATTTTCTTACTCTTTCTTTAGAGCTGAAGTGCTTTCACTGTTCAATCTTTAGGCCTAAAAAAATGAAAATAAAACTTTTCTGGTCTTTACAGGCTGACAAAGATGATGCGATGACGCGATTTTTTATTTCATTTACGGCATTATTTTTTTTTAAATGAAGACATAAACAAACAAAATTTACACAATTATTTATATAAATAAAGCACAAACCCTCTTAAATATGTGTTACTATTCCAAATAGTCAATAATCTCACCCCTACATTCCATCTCAACAGAAACGAGTGACATTTTCTTTGTCCAATGTTTTCTGAGGCTAAAAAATTATAGTTATCTGCCCCTTACTTTTGTTAAAACCTAGAAAAACAAGAGTCATCAGAAGATGACATATCCCACTGGTCCCACATAATTTGTAAAACACATCTTTGAACAGAGTTCAATTTCAACACGTTTCCATGGAAACGAAAAAAAGGCACCACTCCAGTAAATGTGTAATACATATGTGAAGTTTCAGAAAGATATGATAAATGGTTTTTGAGTTCTGCTCCGGAAACGAAATGATTACGGACGGACAGACAGCCGGATGGACGGACGGACGGACAGGGTGATGACTATATCCCACGGTATTACATATTGGTGGGATAAAAATACCTGAGGCGTGGGTTTGAAACTGATGCGGGCGGACACCAGAAACAAATTTTTTTTTTTTTTTGGCCTTACCTGCAGGTCTTGAAATATTCTACTTGTCAATCTTGGAATATCTCCGCAAGTTTTATTCCTGAAAATTTACCCCTGAGAATGGCACATAGGAACTCAATATCGTAATAAAACATAGGTAAAAAAAAACTACACCCTATATTACATAAGGTGTAGGGTTTTTTACCTAAGTTTCATTTAGGATATCGAGTTCCTGTGGAATGGCACGGTCTAATGGATCATTGAACATGTTTTTACTGTTAATGTCTTAATGCATTTAATTGGACTAACAACCCTAAGTTCCATGTCAGTCTCTCCTTGCTTCTATTCTTAGATTGCCAATGTGTCTGCATTTAATTCAGGTTGATACCAGATGAAGTTGAGTGCTTTAGTGAGATTGATCGTGTGTTTAGATTGATATCTATGATAACCTTGTGCCATATAAAGGTTTCAGTAAGTTACCTTTCAATAACAGTCTGATTAAAATCTACCGTTTACCGAGAAATAAAAGTTGCAAAATAGTGCATCTACCGGGATACGAACTCATACTGTTCAGAGATTTCCTCGCCAAACTTGTGAAGAGGAAGTAACAGAAACTGTACGTATCCGGGTAGATGTACTTAGTATTTTCAAACTTAATCCTCGCAACAAGGTAGATTTTTAATCAGCCTGCTTTCAATGATTTCCAGTGAGGGACGGCCCTTGAAGGCTGTCTCCAGTCATCTGTATGGCTATGCTCAAACCATGCCAAGTCTAATGTACAATCAAAGTAATTTTTGTGGAAAAGATCTCATGTATTGGAACTACTAGACCCTATTTTTTACAAGTAGCAACTTTTTATGTACGAAAATTGATCCATTTTTAAGCTTAGGACGTCAAGTACTTATAATTTTTGTGATTTTGTCTGCAAAATATTCTTAATGTAATACATATAGATAATATTGAATTTTCAATCCTATAATTTTTACCCAAGAAAGTTGTTGAAAACAATTCTGAAAAAATCTGTACGATATTTGGAAACTTTGGTTTTGATGCATGGATAAGTTTACTTAAATGAATGTGTGCTTGTTTCCTTATGGTTTAAACATAATGTATTCAATAAAGAAGGAAGATGCTAACTTTCTCTGATGTTATATGGATAATGGACGAACTGCTTGACCAAGTGGAATGAGTTTTCATGCTGGAGTGATATCAAGAAAAGAGTGCTTATTGTGACCTTATCAACATGATTTTGTTTGTCCTTGACATATTCTGTCATGTTTGGTTTAGGAAATAAAGTATTTTCAAAAACATATTTGTGTTTTAGTTTTATGTTCACGAATTGGTTCACGTTGACCAGGTGAAGGTTAGCGCAAATATGTTGCGCAACAGAGATGAACGACCAGTTTTCCATATGTGCGAACGAAGTATATAGAAAACTTGTCATTCATCTCTTATACATATTTGCGCGCGCTAAACTTCACCTGCGGATTGACACATCTTGTAAGATTGAGTGACGTCGAAGTGATTAGACCACACGGGTGTGTCACTATCTTCATATACGATACTATAGCAGGACCCATCTTGTCATACCTTCTTCAAAGTCTGGTGCCTGTGGGATAAAAACACAGGATCAAATGTAGGTAAAACGAGAGAAAAGGAGCAAGGGCAGCCATATTGCCGATCTCAAGTGTCCATTCAATATTAGGTCAAAAGTTACGCTAAGAATTGGTGACATTCACAAATGAACGCACGTACCTATCAATTATACATTTCTTTTCAAAACCCGGCTGATTTTCACCACATGTCGCCTCTACAAAAACTTTTAATAGCTCTTCAAACTCGAAAATTGACCACAAAAACCTCTTTAGTGAACGTTATACCTCAGTCAATACCCATTCAACGATCTGATTGAACTTGCTCCTTTACTCTATATTATATAGGGTGTAAGTATTGTTTACCTACGTTTTAATTATGATATCGAGTTCCTGTTGATAAAAACAAGATGTGTTTGTTAAAAACTGATGCCCCCGGATCAATCACAGTTTGATATTAGAATACCCGAGATAATACCCGATGTGAATTATATGGATAAGCATCAAAGGTGTATTACTAACCAATGCAAACGTTTGGTAAAATGCAACGTGCACCAAGTTAATACCTGGTGTGAAGTCAGCTCCGCTTGAAAACGCCCGTAAAATCTCCAAGTTGAGAATACCAAATGCTGCAAATACATTCTTCAATAACAACAGACTATATTGGTATTGACGATTGTGGATACTTGTATATACATTATTTACAGTAAGATCTTGGACTTTCTCAATGTTCTGTGGTTTAAGGTCACAATATAAAAACGTTGAGTATATCCTATGTAGTGTTCTTCGCGGCAACTGAACCATTGCCTTACCAAACAATCAAATAAATACGTCTCTATTCCGGGTAATTCGGCATGGTGTAACAATCTTTCCTAAATTCCTAAAATAAAGTCAAATCAGTTAGAAGCACGCTCCGAGTTTGGAAGCATTAAGTATAACAGATGACATCCAAAACTCCTGTTACAAATTTTAACTTTGTTTTCAAACTGGTATGCAAATAACTTGATTTAATTAATTAGCTGAATTTTAAATATATTTGTTCAGGTGTCATCTAATTATAAGGAGAGGACAAGAAAAACGAAATCTCAATTATAACAATTTAATATATGAAACTTGATTTGAGAGACATTGAACATTATAGGATGTGTCAACATAAGCAAGTTAATTAATTCCTGTTCGTTGAAATCTGGTGAAGGTCCGCTGATTTCATGTCAATCGTGTGTAATAATTGGTATCATATTCTTTTACAATACTCTATTTTTGCATATTATTTTTTCTCAAATTTGAATTCATTATTAAAGTTCATACAATATATTGCTATGTTAGAGGGTAAAACATCTTATTACAAGACCCAATAAGCCCTATCCATAGAAAACGGTAGAACATGGTATGACGTGTAAAGCGACAATTTTATGGAACTCTTCAGTGTGAGAAGTAGGCGAGATTTTAATATTGGTTCTTGCTCCTGTTATTAATGTAGCAGGAATTTCCAGATTTCAATTAATATCATTCACCCTTGTTTAATAATTTAGATCGTATTCCAACTGTCCCTTAATTCTTGTCAATCAACACCGATCCACTTGTGTGACAGGGTGAGATGAAAGTGTTCCTACTGGCTTCGGCTAGTGGGATATCCCTTTAGCGCAGGACTGTCACCCGGAGGTCCCGGGCTGGATTCCCACTGGAGGTGATCCCACATTTGGCGACCAATGTGGGGCCGGGGCAACTCCCTAGCGCTCACTGCACCCTGAGTTCGTCGAAGTGAGGTGCTTTCTAACTCGCACTAGTTTGACTCGAGGACGAGTCACTTTGTGGAGGGGATGTATGTGGCAGGGTGAGATGAAAGTGTTCTTATTGGCTTCGGCTGGTGGGATATCCCTTTAGCTCAACTGGTAGAGCACAGGACTGTCACCCGGAGGGATCGATTCCCACTGGAGGTGATCTCACAATCACTTCTGTTTCACTTGGATCCACTACTTCAATACAGCCGCCGGTCTCTCCACCTCTCCTCTCTTTCATCATTCCTTGTATCAGCAGTTTACTCCCATTCTTTCCTACAATCCCAATCTATCTACATGTATATCGCATAATACTGATTTAGACAGAATGGGAAAGGAGTTTTTGAACTTTAACATAATCGAACAACCCACTTGCCAGTTACTAAAGGTCAAATACTCAAAGTAGGATTAACACAAAATCTTGGGGCTGGGCAAGTGGTCATATATTTGCTAATACTCAATCAAGTTTTTTTCTTTAATGACTTATTTTCTTCTCCAGAAGCAGTATCCTGTTTTAGTCTTTGAACATGTGGTGGAAATTCCACCAATTCTATAACATTGATCTGAAGTGTAGGCTTGTCAAAAGTATGTGCGGCTGTTTAGAGAACTTTCTCTTACCTATATGTACATGTTTTCAAATAGGTTTAGGAACAGAGAGGTCTTCCGATTACTTCTTGTACAAATAAAAATAAAAAAATTAGTGAGTGAGTGAGTTGGGGTTTTACTCCGCTTTCAAGAGTATATCACTTATATCGCGGCTGCTTGTATTATGGCAGGGAGAAAGCCCGCAACGCTATGTGGCTATGCATTACGGTGAAACCTGCGAGCATCGGCTGGAACTAGAAAACCATTGGTGGTACTACGCTGAAATTCAGTGAAGCATCGCACCCAAACCCTACTGCGTGTAGAACAGTTCTCTACTGCAGACAAAGTTGACGTGCCCCTGGCGGGATTCGAACCCCGGACCTCTTGATCCGAAGCCGAACGTGCTAACCACTGGGCTAATAAGAGTAGTACAGAAAGAGAAAAGAGAAAGAGAAGTAAATTTGCACATGTTTGCACATACGGCTCACACATGTTGATACGAAGGGACTGTGAGTTTGTCTATGTATATTCAGAAATCAATAAAAGCTACAAGACACAAAGTTAATGTCAACCTGTTTGTTATGAAATGAGAGTAGTCATTTAGTAATTCGTATTCAAACTTACAAAGGTTTACAAATATAGTTCTTAGAACAATGGTCGCCTGTACGAAGAACAATTAACACTACTATACAAATATAGTTCTTAGAACCAGCGTTCGAAATAGCTGCCTGCCCGCCTGCCAATTGCTGGTTGCTCTCCGATCGGGCTTGTAGAAAATATTACAAGCAAGCCCGACTGGCTTGTTGGAATTTTGAGCTTATCTATTAATGACTTCCAAAGACTTGAGTGATACAAACCTTAATTAGAAATTTTTACAAAATTAATTTTGAAATTAACTATGGAATCATTCTGTTTAGCGGTGGGGAGTTGGAACATTTACTTCCTTGTTCTAAAAATAGATTTTGTCACAACAGCTTCTCAGTAGCACTGCATCGCACTATAACTATTAGAATACCTACAGCAATAATCTGGAAACAATTTTGTATTGAAATCGTGAAATACCTGAAGCTGAAAACTCAGCAATTTTTCAATGCAGTATGCTATGAGAAATATAAGAAAGGTCCGTTTGTCCAAGGTCATCCTTAATGCACCTAAATCTTTATGTCCTCCAACTTCAGTTATAGGAGTCCCTTGCATTGATATAACTGAGGTTTGGGACTGGCGACCCGCTTTGTTACTAAATTGAATAGTTTTCTTTTTTTGTGGTTATACCTCACCTGCCATTTATTTGCCCACCACGATTTTAAAAAGTAAATCTTCGTTCAGACTGCAACTGTTTGCTGATAAAACCGGATCTTCAATTATTACATACAATGAAGTGTCATCATCAAAAAGACGTATGTTACAATCAATGTTACCAACAAGGTCATTGATATATTTAAAATAACGAAGGTCCTGAAACTGATCCTTGTGGGACACCGGGAAAAACAGGTTTAAATTTGGAGTTATATTCGTTTATGACTTCTGATGTATGTCAGTTAGATAACTACGAAAACTCTCTCACAAAACACTGCTCTTACTTCTTCACCCATATCTAAAGCACGTGCTAATTGATGCAATAAAATAATACAAATCTTGTAACAGGTAAGTTGTAGAATTGCCTGGAAGTGCGGCTAATTTTATAGTAGTAAATTGGCATAAACTAAATAATGTTTTTTTTTTTATCACTTTAAACTTTGAGGGCTTGCTAAGCTTGATGAGGGCTTGTAAGATGTTTAGTTAACTAGCCCTGTTGGCTTGGAACCTTTATGACAACTTATACATGTTGACGATCAATAATTCAAATTCGAAATTGTTCATATAGTGTATAGGACAAATGAGCTTTTGTTCTTTTTAGAAGTTCCCAGAAACTCTAAAGAGAAGGCACCCAATAACAACTATTCAAAGTCTCTACTCGACAGTCCTTACGAAATCTATATTCCATTCAATTTGAGAGCTATAAAAGGAAAATTTAACAAAAGGCAATTATAGATATCGCCGGAGATCGGGATAACTACATGGAAATATAATTGGTTGTAGCTTCAAATATTTGTACTGAGCTTTCTGAGAAAATAAGGTGGATCCAATACTAGTTCCAGTAGTTCTAATCCATCCATAGCAACTACATTTCAGAAGACAGGATTCATAATGAAGCTGGCAATATTAATATGTGTGTCAATGGTGTCCTTTCGTGGTTCTGTCAAGGGAAGCAGTGCAAGGTCCATCTTAACGATCAGGTGTGAAGTTGGGTGCAGGGCGACCTGTACGATTGATAGTGTTTATTCAGAGGGGCAGAAGGCTGAGGAAGAACGTCATGCAACAGTTCCGAACCAGCCTTCTTCATTCATCATGGTCACCGAGAAGAAAATACGATCAGACCAATACAGGAGAGATGTACTGAGAGGATCCTTCAATTCTAACATCACACAGAAGACTGGTATTTCTATTTTTGGCACCGTTTTCTCCATTGCCTATGACGAGGAAACCAACACATTGTTCATGGCAACATTCAGGGAAATCAGAAAACAAACTGCTGGACAAAGAAAGGCCGACGTTTTTCATAAAGCACGGGATGCATATAATTTGAAAATATACAAAGATAAACTGTTCTATTCGACTGGAAAACTAAACCGCAAGTTTAAAAATCGGCCAATTATTGGTAGGGTGTCAACAGGAAATGATGGGAAGGAAGATATTTGGTACCGATGTGCAAATCGTCGAGCTATTTCAGGTATGAGTCTTGACAGAGATCTGATGTGCTGGATTGAGGCAACAAAGACACAGTCCAATATAATGTGTGCCGAACTACCTTCAAATAAAACCAATTCATTAAAAACTGTAAGCAGTAATCTTATGAGTTTGTCAGTTCTCCGATTTCCGAATATAACACTCCTGACGTGGATTGATTGTAAAGGACCGACACACAGATTGCTTCATGTCACCGCTCTTGACAACAACTCTGGCAAAGAAATATGTGATAAGAGTACTAATATGAAGTCCAGAATAGTCCAGAAACCACTGCTGCGCAATTTGGAATTGTATTATTCATATTATCCAGACAGAATAGAAAGAATGAAGATAAGCATGAACTGTGACATTGGTGAACGAATCCTGTTCTGTAAATATCCAGTGTCATTGGAACATAACTTCAATAATATTCACTTTATTGCTTTTTGAGCCCATCCTCAGGCTACACTTGTCTATGTGATTGACAACTTCCTAATCACAGGACTTCATACTTTGACGGCCCGATACACGTGTTTCATGTTGGTTGTGTCAAGCCATTAAAGGTATAATTCATGTAGTTCATATGTATCTTATGTATCTGTTAAGTACACGTAAACAAGAGGTCAAATTTTATACACGACAATTTAAAATAGAAGATTACTCGAAAACGTTAGTTCAAACTTAAGCCCTGACATGTTGAAGCGCAATACCAGCCACTAAATCCTGAACGTTTATTAGCTTAAAGGGACAGTAGCACGTTTTTTCGCTGAAATAAATCCATGAAATGTATTTTTAAAATAATGTCACCAACACCATTCTCTATTCAGAAAATCAAGTTAAAAAATGTGTGTACATTGTTCCATAAAGCCATGGGAATCGTTTTTGTTATTCGAAATTCACAATAAAATGGCCGGCATGCAATTTTTGCTTTATACGAAACACTGTTATTACCATCCCGGATAATTGGTTTGTGTAATAAAATATTTACCCTCTAAAGTAAATATAAATGACATAAACTATCATTATAAATGGGAAATTTGAAAAAAATACAATTTGCAAAAAATGTGCTACTGCCCCTTTAACATATTTCTGTGAAGGTCTGCATCTCAAATATACAACACAAGCAACACATACAATATTTTTTTTGGTTTAAACCTTATTGTTATATTTCCTCATTCGAGGTTCAAAGATGGGTTTAAGCGGAAATGGCATATGCTGAGAAAATTGCATTCTCTTCCCACAGAGGTTACTCCCTTCAGACGTAGGATCGGAAATCTGAAGGGAGTAACCTTGGTTGGAAGAGAATGAGAAAATTGTGTAAGGCAGAATTTTTTGTTAGGTCGTTTCATGAACCCAGCATCAGGTGTCAGATAAGCATTTTTACAGCGTTTATTTGTATTTAACGTATTGGTACTTCCTCAAAACATTGATATATTTTGAGAACCAAATATGTCCAAACCTTGAATGAATTCATAATTGAAGTCATAATTAATATTTTACATAAATTTCATAGCAAAAGTATAATCGTAACAAAAGTACATGGATAGGGTCCGCAAATGGCAATATGGCTGTCGCATGTCAATCAATATGTTGTTTCAATTTTCAGTTAGGTCCACATATTTCACAGATGATTATACGTTCAGAACAACAGAGAAGAACACACATTTATCTTTTCAATATACAGGAAGGTAAAGACACGATAGAAAGTTAAAATAAATACTGATGTAAAACGTAATTTTAGATAGACTACTCTCCAATGTAAGCAAATCTCTCCTTAAGATTAGGGAGTTTAAGAGATATGAAAATTGTCTAATATTCAAAAGGAAGAGGGACTCGAATGTTCATTTGAATTGTAAATCTTTTATAACAATTTACCAAGAAAACAGAGCATCATTGTTAATAATGAAATAGAGCCCGTGGCAAATGTTTGAAATAAGACCCTTCTGAGAGGTGGGAACCTGGCAAAGTTTGGTGCGGACTGGTTACTTTCCAATTTTCTTTCTTTCCTTCCCATTTAAATTGACGAAGTAGCACTTTTGTACTGGCTTGTTTTCGGGGGCGGGATAGTGCGGTGGTCAGCGCGTTCGGCTTTGGGTCAAGAGGTCCGGGGTTCGAATCCCGCTGTGGAGAACTGTTCTACATGAACTAAGGTTTGGTTGCAATGCTACATTGAATTACAGTACAGCACTACCTTTTGTTCACTAATTCCAGTCGATGCTCGCAGGTTTCACCACAATACATAGCTACAATGGCGTTCGGGGCTCTCTCCCTGCAATAATACTAGCAGTCGTGATATCAGTGAAATATTCTTGAAAGCAGCGTTAAACCTCAACTCACCTCACCTCACCTAACTACAAGATCATGCAAACCATCAGATGAAAACCTCTTGAGGACGAGCTGGTGTTATTATTTTATGGGCGCTTAAACCCTTACTCACCTCTCACCCATCTTCAGCACGCACTGGGCAAGATATGCATTTACAATTTATATTCATTCACCCTTGCGACAACTCGACGGGAAAATTTGTGACTGGCTCAGCGCCCCCTGTAGGATAAACAGAGTTACGTCCCTTCCAATGACCAATCAAATCGCTATTTACGAACCCAGTCTTTTCCTATTTTAATAAGCAGTGTTCAAAGTCAGAAATAATTTCCAATTAATCCCTTAGTTACCTTTGGACAAAAGTCATAAAAACGGTGTGTAAATATACGGCACCAAATAAATAGTTGATTTGTAACCAGAAATGACTTGGAAAATGTTTTGTCCTCCGCTTAATTGAAGTGCGTTTTGTATCCGCGCATTTGATTGGCCTAAGATGTACGAATATCGTCATAAAGGGGGCACTATAAAAGAAAGTGAGTCTCATCTTCAAATTGGTATGTACAATATTTACAAAAGTGCTATTCAGCAGGTATGGGAGGGGAGCAGTACCGGCCCGTTTCTATCTCAAGTTTTAGGGATCCACATCTATATGAAGCAAGTATTCGTCCTTGGTATCTTGGGAGTTGGGTGTAATCCTCCGTGTATAATTCAGTCTTAAAAAGTTTAAAAGTCCTTAGTTTCGGTGTCATCTCGACGCTTTCTCTCCAACGTAGTTTTGTCAATAGAGACTAGTTTGGTTAAAATAGTATTCAAAACGCGAAAGGAAGATCTATCTGTGGTATTTAACATATCTGTGAGGCCGAGATCACTATATATAAGCTGTACCTTCTTCTCCCAGGACTTTCCTCGTGTAAGTGACCACTGGTGAATTCTATGGGTAAGTCTGGTCGGGGGCAATCGCTGTAATCTACACCACAGTCGGGCAACTTCCAAGTAAAGCTTATACTGACAGTCCATCCACCCCATATCTCCTCGTACAGCAGTGTTACAGGTGTTTCTGGAAACTCCGAAGAAGACACGACATGCTCGGTTTAGTATGTTGTAGACTTCCTTATACTTGTTTACTCCCCACAGTCAAGAACAATAAGTTAAACCAGGTTGAACAATGCATTCGTAGAGTCGGGTAAAAACGTCATAGTGCATATCACTGCAGGTGTAATACTTGTGACGAAGATATCCTAGCGCACGTGAAGCAGACTTTATCAGTTCTTTGACAGCATAGCGTAAATCAGAGTGCATGTGTAGCCACACTCCCAGGTAACGGTAGCTGTCTGCGTAATCGAGTGTCAGATGACCACAGTGGAAAGTCCCGTTATGTTTAAGCACGCTTTTCAGTCTAAAATGTACGTTGGTCACTTCTTTGTCCACACATAGAGTTTGTTCAGTAAAAGTTGCAGGCTTTCTGGGTCAGGGCTGAGTAAAACAATGTCGTCTGCATATAATAAAACGGAAACGTTAAAATTGTCAATCTCTATACCACAGTTGTTCTCTTTCAATTCTTTTGCCAGGTCGTTAATGTAAATGGCGAACAACGTTGGGGATAAAACACATCCTTGCTTCACACCAGATTACACAGGGAAGATATCCGTTTCAAGATGGTTAACTTGTACAGAGGATAATACGTTGCCTTACAGTGATCTAATAGCCTGTAGGATATTGCCTGATATACCATACTCCATGAGTTTGAACCACAACAAGTCTCTGTTTACGGAGTCAAATGCCTTCTTAAAATCGATAAAACATGAATAAGTAGACTTTTTGCTGTTTTTTCTATTATTTATTATTTATATTATTTATTTATAATCAGGCTACTTCCTTTCTCAATTTATCCGTCGAGTTGTCGCAAGGGTGAATATAATTTCTTGTAAAGGCATATCTCGCCCGATGCGTGCAGAAGATGCATCTCACCTGGCTAGTTTACAAGCTTACTTCATACACTGTAAGGACTTGCCCTGTAGCTCACCGATATCTTCACCAACCTGCGCAGATGGTGGTTATGGCATATAACCTGCAACTCAAACAAAAGAAATAACTTCCCAAGGGGTGTACATGTAATTGTATTTACATTTCTTCGCAAAACCCGGCTGATTTTCTCCACATGTCGCCTCTACAAAAATTTTAATAGCTCTTCAAACTCGAAAATTGACCACAAAAACCTCTCCCGTGAACGTTATACCTCAGTCGATGCCCATTCAAACGAGCTGATTGAACTTGCTCCTTTACTCTATATTATAAAGGGTGTAAGTATTTTTTACCTACGTTTTTAGTATGATATCAAGTTCCTGTGGATAAAAACAAGATGTGTTTGTTAAAAACTGATGCCCCCGGATCAATCACAGTTTGATATTAGAATACCCGAGATAATACCCGATGTGAATTATATGGATAAGCATAAAAGGTGTATTACTAACCAATGCAAAGGGTTGGTAAAATGCAACGTGCACCAAGTTACCTGGTGTGAAGTCAGCTCCGCTTGAAAACGCCCGTAAAATCTCCAAGTTGAGAATACCAAATGCTGCAAATACAATTATCTACATCCTTCAATAACAACAGACTAGGGGTGTAATTGTATATACATTATTTACAGTAAGATATTGGGCTTTCTCAATTTTCTGTGGTTTAAGGTCACAATATAAAAACGTTGAGTATATCCTATGAAGTGTTCTTCGTGGCATCTGAACCATTGCCTTAGCAAACAATCTTAGCAAACAATCAAACAAATACGTCTCTATTCCGGGTAATTCGGCATGATGTAACAATCTTTCCTAAATTTCTAAAATAAAGTCAAATCAGATAGAAGCACGTTCTGAGAGAGGACAAGAAAAACAAAATCTCATTTATAACAATTTAATATATGAAACTTGATTTGAGAGACATTGAACATTAGGACGTGTCAACATAACCAAGTTAATTAATTCCTGTTCGTTGAAATCTGGTGAAGGTCCGCTGATTTCATGTCAATTGTGTGTAATAATTGGTAGCATATTCTTTTACAATACTCTATTTTTGCATATTATTTTTTCTCAAATTTGAATTCATTATTAAAGTTCATAAATATATTTCTATGTTAGAGGGTAAAACATCTCACGATCATTACACGACCCAATAAGCCCTATCCATAGAAAACGGTTATCCGTATTGGTAGAATATGGTACGACGTGTAAAGCGACAATTTTATGGAACTCTTCAGTGTGAGAAGTAGGCGAGAGTTTAATATTGGTTCGTGGCAACTCCATTACTTCTTGTTCCTGTTATTAATGTAGAAGGAATTTTCAGATAATTTAGATCGTATTCCAACTGTCCCTCTTGTCAATCAACACCAATCCACTTGTGTGACAGGGTGAGATGAAAGTGTTCCTACTGGCTTCGGCTAGTGGGATATCCCTTTAGGGCCCTTTAGCGCAGCATTGTCACCCGGAGATCCCGGGATCGATTCCCACTGGAGGTGATCTCACAATCCACTGGAGGTGATCCCACATTTGGCGGCCAATGTGGGGCCGGGGCAACTCCCTAGTGCTCACTGCACCCTGAGTACGTCGAACTGAGGTGATTTCTAACTCGCAATAGTTTGACTCGAGGACGAGTCACTTTGTGGAGGGGGTGTGTGTGACAGGGTGAGATGAACGTGTTCCTATTGGCTTCGGCTTGTGATATATCCCTTTAGCTCAACTGGAAGAGCGCAGGACTGTCACCCGGAGGTCCCGGATCGATTCCCACTGGAGGTGATCTCACAATCACTTCTGTTACACTTGCATCCACTACTTCAATACAGCCGCCGGTCTCTCCACCTCTCCTCTCTTTCATCATTCCTTGTATAATAATAATAATAATAATAATAGTGCATTTATATCGCGCTATTTCCATGCATGAGCATGCTCAAAGCGCACATTTAGAGATTGTCATTGGTCAGGGAAAGCTTGTCGGAAAAGGAATGTTTTTAAACTGGCTTTGAACGATGAGAAGCTAGGAGAGCCTTTAAGTTCTTGGGGGAGATTATTCCATTCTGTGGCTGCAGCATATGCAAAAGAACGATGGCCATATCGGACAGTCTTTGTGTTAGGAACAACAAGGAGAGACTTGGTCTGGGATCTGAGAGGTCGAGCAGGCTGGTAGATCTGAAGAAGATCACGGAGATAGACTGGGGCTGATCCGGACATACATTTGAATGTGAGGGACAGGAGCTTGAACTTGATGCGGACATGAACTGGAAGCCAATGTAGAGATTTGAGTACAGGGGTGATGGGTGACCTCCTGGGAGTCAGAGAAACAATCCGTGCGGCTGTGTTTTGGACATATTGGAGTCTATTTGTCAGAGATTTGGGAGCATTTATCAAGAGGCTGTTGCAGTAGTCAAGACGTGACATGATGAGGGAGATTACAAGAGTCTTTGTAGCACTGGTGGTGAGATGTTTCCTGATGCAGCTGATGTTTCTTATGATGAAGAAGCCGGCCCTGCAGACATTGCTGACTTGACTTTCCATAGTCAGTTGAACGTCAAATATGACTCCTAGGTTCCTGGCTGAACCGGAAAGAGAAATTTGTGTTTCTCCAACTGTGATGCTGTCAAGTCCAGCCTTTCGGGTTCGACTAGTAGGTCCAGTGAGCAGTGCCTCTGTTTTCTCATCATTCAGCTTAAGTTTATTTGCTGTCATCCAGTGTTTAATCTCCGAATAACACTGACTGTCTTGGTGAGAGCTGCGGATGTTGATGCTTGGTCTGCTTGAAATATGTTAATAAGCTGGGAGTCGTCAGTATAAAAGTGCTTGGGAAGATCATAGCTGCTGATAATCTTTCCCAATTGTCTGATATAAAGGGTGAATAAGACGGGACCAAGCACAGAGCCTTGTGGTACTCCACATTTAAGCTCAAGTGATGAGGATGAAACACAGTTGAGATGAACTGATTGATATCTGTTGTTCAGATAGGATTTGAACCAGGTGAAGGCAGTTTCAATTATGCCAACCTCATCTTGAAGACGGGAAAGCAGTTTACTCCCATTTTTCCCTACAATCCCAATCTATCTACATGTATATCTCATAATAATGATGTAGACAGAATGGGAAAGGAGTTTTTGAACTTTAACATACTGGAACAACCCACTTGCCAGTTACTAAACGTCAAATACTCAACGTAGGATTAACACCAAATCTTGGGGCTGGGCAAGTGGTCATATATTTGCAAAACCCATTCGAGTTTTTTTCTTTTATGACTTATTTTCTTCCAAACCCCACTGCGTGTAGAACAGTTCTCTACTGCAGACAAAGTTGCCGTGCCCCTAGCAGGATTCGAACCCCGGACCTCTTGATCCGAAGCCGAACGCGCTAACCACTCCGCTATCCCCCCCCCCCCCCCCCCCCCCCCCCCCCCCCCAAATTTTTTTTTAGTAAAATAAGAGTAGTACAGAAAGAGAAAAGAGAAAGAGAAGTAAAGTTGCACTGGTTTGCACATACGGCTCACACATGTTTATACGAAGGGACTGTAAGTTTTTTCTATGTATATTCAGAAATCAATAAAGGTTATAAGACACAAAGTTAATGTCAACCTCTTTTTTATGAAATGAAAGTAGTCATTTAGTAATTCGTATTCAAACTTACAAAGGTTTACAAATATAGTTCTTAGAACAATGGTCGCCTGTACCAAGAACAATTAACACTACTATACAAATATAGTTCTTAGAACAATGGTCGCCTGTACGAAGAACAATTAACACTACTATGAAATGAGCTTGGGATATCTTTATTGAGATTCCACCGGCGTTTTAATTAATTAATAAGATTAACCTTTGTGAAGATTTAACCCAAGTACATTGACTCTATAGAAGCTTGAAGGGTGTTTATTCCGAAATCTATCAACGTTGTTAGAGAAAAAACCTAATGTCCAACTCTTTGTGATGTAAAGAAAGTCAGTATATAATTCAAACACAAACTTCCAAAATTTTCAATATAATTCTTGGTGTGACCAAGGAACAACACCCACTTTTTAGGAAATTGATTTTTGATTTTTTTTTATGAAACAAGTTTGCACAATACATTTTTTCTACTCTAAATGAAATATTTACTAAAGTTTACCGTTGTAATCTATTAACCAACGTATCATTACTCTGTATATGTTTGTAGATGTCATATTGGTATCTAAGTAGAAATCGGTCAGATGGTAATCAAACCTATAATTATAATCTGATCGACCAAAAGGTCTGTATACGGTTAAGCTTTGCAGGACTGTTAGTTCCCGATCAGAAGAGGAACTTTTATGGTGTATGACTACATCAAATTATAGGACCTATTGTAGGCACATATAATAGGTACATGTACAAAATATTTGACAGCTCTAGAGCCAGTTTTTAAGTAGAAGACTAAATGTCATGGAGAGGCAGACGGATCGATACACTAACGTTTGACACTCGGCCATGCCTGGGCCTTTTAGGCCTTACAAATTCAAATTTGAAACATATCCTAAAATGAAACCAAATATCTCCGGACGATCGTTAAGATATCTATCATTTAAGATTCATATTCAAACATCAAGAATTTTTAATATCATTACTTGAAACAGGAAAGCCTTGTGTTGTGGGTACTTTTGAAACATTAAAGAACTATGTTTATTTTTGGAATACAGTCCTTGGAACCTTTATCACAAATTATACATGTTGATGATCAATAATTCAAATTCGAAATTGTTCATATAGTGTATAGGACAAATGAGCTTTTGTTCATTTTAGAAGTTCCCAGAAACTCTAAGGAGAAGGCACCCAATAAAAACTATTCAAAGTCCCTACTCGACAGTCCTAAAGAAATATATATATTCCATTCAATTTGAGAACTATAAAAGGAAACTTTAACAAAAGCAAATTAAGATATCGACGGAGATCGGGTTAACTACATGGAAAGATAATTGGTTGTAGCTTAAAATATTTGTACTGAGCTTACTGAGAAAATAAGGTGGATCCAATACTAGTTCCAGTAGTTCTAATCCATCCATAGCAACTACATTTCAGAAGACAGGATTCATAATGAAGCTGGCAATATTAATATGTGTGTCAATGGTGTCCTTTCGTGGTTCTATCAAGGGAAGCAGTGCAAGGTCCATCTTAACGATCAGGTGTGAAGTTGGATGCAGGGCGATCTGTACAATTGAAAGTATTCATTTAGAGGAGCAGAAAGCTGAGGAAGAACGTCATGCAAAAGTTCCGAACCAGCCTTCTTCATTCATCATGGTCACCGGGAAGAAAATACGATCATACCAACACAGGAGAGATGTACTGAGAGGATCCTTCAATTCTAACATCACACAGAAGACTGGTATTTCTATTTATGGCAAAGTTTACTCCATTGCCTATGACGAGGAAACCAACACATTGTTCATGGCAACACTCACAGATATCAGAAAACAAACTGCCGGACAAAGGAAGGCCGACGTCTTTCATGAAGAACAGGAAGCATATAATTTGAAAATATACAAAGATAAACTGTTCTATTCGACTGGAACACTAAACCTCAAGTTTAAAAATCGGCCAATCATTGGTAGGGTGTCAACAGGAAATGATGGGAAGAGAGATATTTGGTACCGATGTGCAAATCGTCGAGTTATTTCAGATATTAGTCTTGACAGAGATCTGATGTACTGGATTGAGGCAACAAGGACACAGTCCAATATCATGTGTGCCAAACTACCTTCAAATAAAACCCATTCATTAAAAACTGTTAGCAGTAATCTTATGAGTTTGTCAGTTCTCCGATTTCCGAATATAACACTCCTGACGTGGATTGATTGTAAAGGACCGACACACAGATTGCTTCATGTCACCGCTCTGGACAACAACTCTGGCAAAGAAATATGTGATAGGAGTACTAATATAAAGTCCAGAAAAGTCCAGACACTACTGCTGCGCAATTTGGAATTGTATTATTCATATAATTCAGACAGAATAGAAAGAATGAAGATAAGCATTAACTGTGACATTGGTGAACGAATCCTGTTCTGTAAATATCCAGTGTCATTGGAACATAACTTCAATAATATTCACTTTATTGCTTTTTGAGCCCATACTCAGGCTACACTTGTCTATGTACTTGACAACTTCCTAATCACAGGACTTCATACTTTGACGGCCCGATACACGTGTTTCATGTTGGTTGTGTCAAGCCATTAAAGGTATAATTCATGTAGTTCATATGTATCTTATGTATCTGTTAAGTACACGTAAACAAGAGGTCAAATTTTATACACGACAAGTTAAAATAGAAGATTACTCGAAAACGATAGTTCAGATTTAAGCCCTGACATGTTGAAGCGGAATTCCAGCCACTAAATCCTGAATGTTTATTAGCTTAAAGGGACAGTGGCACGTTTTTTCGCTGAAATAAATCCATGAAATGTATTTTTAAAATAATGTTACCAACACCATTCTCTCTTCAGAAAATCAAGTTTAAAAATGGGTGTACATTGTTCCGTAAAGCCATGGGAATCGTTTTTGTTATTCGAAATTCACAATAAAATGGCCGGCATGCAATTTTTGCTTTATACGCAACACTGTTATTACCATCCTGGATAATTGGTTTGTGAAATAAAATATTTACCCTCTAAAGTAAATATAAATGACATAAACTATCATTATAAATGGGAAATTTGAAAAAATACAATTTGCAAAAAATGTGCTACTGCCCCTTTAACACATTTCTGTGAAGGTCTGCATCTCAAATATACAACACAAGCAACACATACAATATATTTTTTGTTTAAACCCTATTGTTATATTTCCTCATTCGAGGTTCAAAGATGGGTTTAAGCGGAAATGGCATATGCTGAGAAAATTGCACTCTCTTCCCACAGAGGTTACTCCCTTCAGACGTAGGATCGGAAATCTGAAGGGAGTAACCTCAGTGGGAAGAGAATGAGAAAATTGTGTAAGGCAGAATTTTTTGTTAAGTCGTTATATGAACCCAGCATCAGGTGTCATGTAAGCATTTTTACAGCGTTTATTTGTATTTATCGTATTGGTACCTCCTCAAAACATTGATATATTTTGAGAACCAAATATGTCCAAACCTTGAATGAATTCATAATTGAAGTCATAATTAATATTTTACATAATTTCATAGCAAAGGTATAATCGTAATAAAAGTACATCGATAGGGTCCGTAAATGGCAATATGCCCGTCGCATGTCAATCAATACGTTGTTTCAATTTTCAGTTAGATCCACATATTTCACAGATGATTATACGTTCAGAACAACAGAGAAGAACACACATTTATCTTTTCAATATACAGGAAGGTAGAGACACGATATAAAGCTAAAATAAATACTGATGTAAAACGTAATTTTAAATAGACTACTCTCCAATGTAAGCAAACCTCTCCTTAAGATTAGGGAGTTTAAGAGATATGAAAATTGCCTAATATTCAAAAGGAAGAGGGACTCAAATGTTCATTTGAATTGTAAATCTTTTATAACAATTTACCAAGAAAACAGAGCATCATTGTTAATAATCAAATAGAGCCAGTGGCAAATGTTTGAAATTAGACCCTTCTGAGGGGTGGGTTCCTGGACAAATTTGATCCGGGCTGGTAACTTTCCAATTTTCTTTCTTATTTTTCCATTTAAATTGACGAAGTAGTACTTATGTACTTTCTTGTTTTTGGGAGGCGGGGAGGTGCATTAATCAGCGCGTTAGGCTTCGGATCAAGAGGTCCGGGGTTCGAATCCCACTGTGGAGAACTGTTCTACATGAACTAAGTTTTGGTTACAATGCTACATTGAATTACAGTACAGCACTACCTTTTGTTCACTAGTTCCAGTCGATGCTCGCAGGTTTCACCGCAATACATAGCTACAATGGTGTTCGGGGCTTTGTCCCTGCAATAATACTAGCAGTCGTGATATCAGTGAAATATTCCTGAAAGCAGCATTAAACCTCAACTCACCTCACCTCACCTCACCTAACTACAAGATCATGCAAACCATCAGATGAAAACCTCTTGAGGACGAGCTGGTGTTATTATTTTATGGGCGCTTAAACCCCAACTCACCTCTCACCCATCTTCAGCATCCACCGGGCAAAATATGCATTTACAATTTATATTCATTCACCCATGCGACAACTCGACGGGAAAATTTGTGACTGGCTCAGCGCCCCCTGTAGGATAAACAGAGTTACGTTCCTTCGAATGACAAATCAAATCGCTATTTACGAACCCAGTGTTTCACTTGCATCCACTACTTCAATACAGCCACCGGTTTCTCCACCTCTCCTCTCTTTCATCATTCCTTGTATCAGCAGTTTACTCCCATTATTTCCTACAATCCCCATCTATCTACATGTATATCTCATAATAATGATGTAGACAGAATGGGAAAAGAGTTTTTGAACTTTAACATAATGGAAAAACCCACTTGCCAGTTACTCAACGTCAAATACTCAACGTAGGATTAACACAAAATCTTTGGGCTGGGCAAGTGGTCATATATTTGGTAATAGTCAATCGAGTTTTTTTCTTTTATGACTTATTTTCTTCTCCGGAAGCAATATCCTGTTTTAGTCTTTGAACATGTGGTGGAAATTCCACCAATTCTATAACATTGATCTGAAGTGTAGGCTTGTCAAAAGTACGTGTGGTTGTTTAGAGAACATTCTCTTACTAATATGTGCATGTTTCCAAATAGGTTTAGGAACAGCGAGGTCTTTCGATTTCTTCTCGTTCAAATAAGAAATATGAAATCGTAAACAAAATAAAGGTAATACCGAGAAAAGAGAAAGAGAAGTAAATTTGCACTGGTTTGCAAATACGGCTCACACATGTTGATACGAAAGGACTGCAAGTTTGTCTATGTATATTCAGAAATCAATAAAAGTTACAAGACACAAAGTTCATGTCAATCTCTTTGTTATCGAATGAGAGTAGTCATTTAGTAATTCGTATTCAAACTTACAAAGGTTTACAAATATAGTTCTTAGAACAATGGTCGCCTATACGAAGAACAATTAACACTACTATGAAATGAGCTTGGATAAGCTTTATTGAGATTCCACCGGCGTTTTAATTAATTAATAAAATTAACCTTTGTGAAGATTTAACCGTAGTACATTGACTCATTGAAGCTTGAATGGTGTTTATTCAGAAATATATCAAAGTTGTTAGAGACAAAACCTAATGTCCAACTCGCTGAAAAGAAAAAAATCAGTATATAATTCAAACACAAACTTCCAAAATTTACAATATAATTCTTGCTGTGACCAAGGAACAACACACACTTTTTGTAGGAAATTGACATGGAAATATCTTTGAGATTGTTATGAAACAAGTTTGCACAATACATAAATTTGTTCTACTCTAAATGAAATATTTACTAAAGTTTACCGTTGAAATCTATTAACCAATGTATCATTACTCTGTATATGTTTGTAGATGTCATATTGGTATCTAAGTAGAAATGGGTCAGATGGTAATCAAATCTATATTACAATCTGATCGACCAAAAGGTCTGTATACGGTTAAGCTTTGCAGGACTGTTAGTTCCTGATCAGAAGAGGACCTTTTATGGTGTATGACTATATCAAATTATAGGACCTATTGAAGGCACATATAATAGGTACATGTACAAAATATTTCACAGCTCTAGAGCCAGTTTTTAAGGAGAAGACTAAATGTCATGGAGAGGCAGACGGATCGATACACTAACGTTGGACACTAGGCCATGCCTGGGCCTTTTAGGCCTTACAAATTCAAATTTGAAACGTATCCTACAATAAAACCAAAGATATCCGGATGATCGTTAAGATATCTATCATTTATGATTCATATTCAAACATCAATAATTCCAAATATCATTACTTGAAACAGGAAAGCCTTGTGTTGTGCGTACTTTTGAAACATTTACGAACTATGTATATTTCTGGAATACAGTCCTTGGAACCTTTATGACAAATTATACATGTTCATGATCAATAATTCAAATTCGAAATTGTTCATACAGTGTATAGGACAAATGAGCTTTTGTTCTTTTTAGAAGTTCCCAGAACCTCTAAGGAGAAGGAACCCAATAAAAACTATTCAAAGTCTCTACTCGACAGTTCTAAAGAAATTTATATTCCATTTAATTTGAGAGCTATAAAAGGAAACTTTAACAAAAGCAGGTATAAATATCGACGGAGATCGGGTTAACTACGTGGAAAGATAATTGGTTGTAGCTTAAAATATTTGTACTGAGCTTTCTGAGAAAATAAGGTGGATCCAATACTAGTTCCAGTAGTTCTAATCCATCCATAGCAACTACATTTCAGAAGACAGGATTAATAATGAAGCTGGCAATATTAATATGTGTGTCAATGGTGTCCTTTCTTGATTCTAGCAAGGGAAGCAGTGCAAGGTCCATCTTAACGATGAGGTGTGAAGTTGGGTGCAGGGCGATCTGTACAATTGATAGTGTTTATTCAGAGGAGCAGAAGGCTGAGGAAGAACGTCATGCAACAGTTCCTTCTTTATTCATCATGGTCGCCGGGAAGAAAATACGATCAGATCAATACAGGAGAGATGTACTGAGAGGGTCCTTCAATTCTAACATCACACAGAAGACTGGTATTTCTATTTTTGGCAGCGTTTTCTCCATTGCCTATGACGAGGAAACCAACACATTGTTCATGGCAACATTCAGGGAAATCAGAAAACAAACTGCTGGACAAAGAAAGGTCGACGTTTTTCATAAAGTACGGGATGCATATAATTTGAAAATATACAAAGATAAACTGTTCTATTCGACTGGAAAACTAAACCGCAAGTTTAAAAATCGGCCAATTATTGGTAGGGTGTCAACAGGAAATGATGGGAAGGAAGATATTTGGTACCGATGTGCAAATCGTCGAGCTATATCAGGTATGAGTCTTGACAGAGATCTGATGTGCTGGATTGAGGCAACAAAGACACAGTCCAATATCATGTGTGCCGAACTACCTTCAAATAAAACCCATTCATTGAAAACTGTTAGCAGTAATCTAATGAGTCTGTCAGTTCTCCGATATCCGAATATAACACTCCTGACGTGGATTGATTGTAGAAGATCGAGACACAGATTGCTTCATGTCACCACTCTTGACAACAACTCTGGCAAAGAAATATGTGATAGGAGTACTAATATAAAGTCCAGAAAAGTCCAGACACTACTGCTGCGCAATTTGGAATTGTATTTTTCATATAATTCAGACAGAATAGAAAGAATGAAGATAAGCATGAACTGTGACATTGGTGAACGAATCCTGTTCTGTAAATATCCAGTGTCATTGGGACAGAACTTCAATAATATTCACTTTATTGTTTTTTGAGCCCATCCTCAGGCTACACTTGTCTATGTACTTGACAACTTCCTAATCACAGGACTTCATACTTTGACGGCCCGATACACGTGTTTCATGTTGTTTGTGTCAAGCCATTAAAGGTATAATTCATGTAGATCATATGTATCTTATATATCTGTTAAATACACGTAAACAAGAGGTCAAATTTTATAAACGACAAGTTAAAATAGAAGATTACTCGAAAACGATAGTTCAGATTTAAGCCCTGACATGTTGAAGCGGAATACCAGCCACTAAATCCTGAACGTTTATTAGCTTAAAGGGACAGTAGCACGTTTTTTTCGTTGAAATAAATCAATGAAATGTATTTTTAAAATAATGTCACCAACACCATTCTCTCTTCAGAAAATCAAGTTTAAAAATGTGTGTACATTGTTCCGTAAAGCCATGGGAATAGTTTTTGCTATTCGAAATTCACAATAAAATGGCCGGCATGCAATTTTTTGCTTTATATGAAACACTGTTATTACCATCCCGGATAATTGGTTTGTGTAATAAAATATTTACCCTCTTAAGTAAATAAAAATGACATAAACTATCATTATAAATGAGAAATTAGAAAAAATACAATTTCCAAAAAATGTGCTACTGTCCCTTTAACTAATTTCTGTGAAGGTCTGCATCTCAAATATACAACACAAGCAACACATACAATATCTTTTTTTGTTTAAACCTTATTGTTATATTTCCTCATTCGAGGTTCAAAGATGAGTTTAAGCGGAAATGGCATATGCTGAGAAAATTGCATTCTCTTCCTACAGAGGTTACTCCCTTCAGACGTAGGATCGGAAATCTGAAGGGAGTAACCTCAGTGGGAAGAGAATGAGAAAATTGTGTAAGGCAGAATTTTTTGTTAAGTCGTTTCATGAACCCAGCATCAGGTGTCATGTAAGCATTTTTACAGCGTTTATTTGTATTTAACGTATTGGTACTTCCTCAAAACATTGATCTATTTTGAGAACCAAATATGTCCAAACCTTGAATGAATTCATAATTGAAGTCATAATTAATATTTTACATTAATTTCATAGCAAAGGTATAATCGTAACAAAAGTACATCGATAGGGTCCGTAAATGGCAATATGCCTGTCGCATGTCAATCAATGTGTTGTTTCAATTTTCAGTTAGGTCCACATATTTCACAGATGATTATACGTTCAGAACAACAGAGAAGAACACACATTTATCTTTTCAATATACAGGAAGGTAAAGACACGATAGAAAGCTAAAATAAATACTGATGTAAAACGTAATTTTAGATAGACTTCTCTCCAATGTAAGCAAACCTCTCCTTAAGATTAGGGAGTTTAAGAGATATGAAAATTGCCTAATATTCAAAAGGAAGAGGGACTCAACTGTTCATTTGAATTGTAAATCTTTTATAACAATTTACCAAGAAAACAGAGCAGCATTGTTAATAATCAAATAGAGCCAGTGGCAAATGTTTGAAATTAGACCCTTCTGAGGGTTGGGAACCTGGAAAAATTTGATCCGGGCTGGTAACTTTCCAATTTTCTTTCTTATTTTTCCATTTAAATTGACGAAGTAGTACTTATGTACTTTCTTGTTTTCGGAGGCGGGGAGGTGCATTAATCAGCGCGTTAGGCTTCGGATCAAGAGGTCCGGGGTTCGAATCCCACTGTGGAGAACTCTTCTACATGAACTAAAGTTTGGTTACAATGCTACATTGAATTACAGTACAGCACTACCTTTTGTTCACTAGTTCCAGTCGATGCTCGCAGGTTTCACCGCAATATATAGCTACAATGGCGTTCGGGGCTTTGTCCCTGCAATAATACTAGCAGTCGTGATATCAGTGAAATATTCCTGAAAGCAGCATTAAACCTCAAGTCACCTCACCTCACCTAACTACAAGATCATGCAAACCATCAGATGAAAACCTCTTGAGGACGAGCTGGTGTTATTATTTTATGGGCGCTTAAACCCCAACTCACCTCTCACCCATCTTCAGCATGCACCGGGCAAAATATGCATTTACAATTTATATTCATTCACCCATGCGACAACTCGACGGGAAAATTTGTGACTGGCTCAGCGCCCCCTGTAGGATAAACAGAGTTACGTTCCTTCGAATGACCAATCAAATTGCTATTTACGAACCCAGTGTTTCACTTGCATCCACTACTTCAATACAGCCACCGGTTTCTCCACCTCTCCTCTCTTTCATCATTCCTTGTATCAGCAGTTTACTCCCATTATTTCCTACAATTCCCATCTATCTACATGTATATCTCATAATAATGATGTAAACAGAATGGGAAAAGAGTTTTTGAACTTTAACATAATGGAAAAACCCACTTGCCAGTTACTAAACGTCAAATACTCAACGTAGGATTAATACAAAATCTTTGGGCTGGGCAAGTGGTCATATATTTGGTAATAGTCAATCGAGTTTTTTTCTTTTATGACTTATTTTCTTCTCTGGAAGCAATATCCTGTTTTAGTCTTTGAACATGTGGTGGAAATTCCACCAATTCTATAACATTGATCTGAAGTGTAGGCTTGTCAAAAGTACGTGTGGCTGTTTAGAGAACATTCTCTTACTAATATGTACATGTTTCCAAATAGGTTTAGGAACAGAGAGGTCTTTCGATTTCTTCTCGTTTAAATAAGAAATATGAAATCGTAAACAAAATAAAGGTAATACCGAGAAAAGAGAAAGAGAAGTAAATTTGCACTGGTTTGCAAATACGGCTCACACATGTTGATACGAAAGGACTGCAAGTTTGTCTATGTATATTCAGAAATATAGTTCTTAGAACAATGGTCGCCTATACGAAGAACAATTAACACTACTATGAAATGAGCTTGGATAAGCTTTATTGAGATTCCAACGGCGTTTTAATTAATTAATAAAATTAACCTTTGTGAAGATTTAACCGTAGTACATTGACTCATTGAAGCTTGAATGGTGTTTATTCAGAAATATATCAAAGTTGTTAGAGACAAAACCTAATGTCCAACTCGCTGAAAAGAAAAAAGTCAGTATATAATTCAAACACAAACTTCCAAAATTTACAATATAATTCTTGCTGTGACCAAGGAACAACACACACTTTTTGTAGGAAATTGACATGGAAATATCTTTGAGATTGTTATTAAACAAGTTTGCACAATACATAAATTTGTTCTACTCTAAATGAAATATTTACTAAAGTTTACCGTTGAAAACTATTAACCAATGTATCATTACTCTGTATATGTTTGTAGATGTCATATTGGTATCTAAGTAGAAATGGGTCAGATGGTAATCAAATCTATATTACAATCTGATCGACCAAAAGGTCTGTATACGGTTAAGCTTTGCAGGACTGTTAGTTCCTGATCAGAAGAGGAACTTTTATGGTGTATGACTATATCAAATTATAGGACCTATTGAAGGCACATATAATAGGTAAATGTACAAAATATTTCACAGCTCTAGAGCCAGTTTTTAAGGAGAAGACTAAATGTCATGGAGAGGCAGACGGATCGATACACTAACGTTGGACACTAGGCCATGCCTGGGCCTTTTAGGCCTTACAAATTCAAATTTGAAACGTATCCTACAATAAAACCAAAGATATCCGGATGATCGTTAAGATATCTATCATTTATGATTCATATTCAAACATCAATAATTCCAAATATCATTACTTGAAACAGGAAAGCCTTGTGTTGTGCGTACTTTTGAAACATTTACGAACTATGTATATTTCTGGAATACAGTCCTTGGAACCTTTATGACAAATTATACATGTTCATGATCAATAATTCAAATTCGAAATTGTTCATACAGTGTATAGGACAAATGAGCTTTTGTTCTTTTTAGAAGTTCCCAGAATCTCTAAGGAGAAGGCACCCAATAAAAACTATTCAACTACTGGACAGTCCAAAAGAAATCTATATTCCATTCAATTTGAGAGCTATAAAAGGAAACTTTAACAAAAGCAGGTATAAATATCAACGGAGATCGGGTTAACTACATGGAAAGATAATTGGTTGTAGCTTCAAATATTTGTACTGAGCTTTCTGAGAAAATAAGGTTGATCCAATACTAGTTCCAGTAGTTCTAATCCATCCATAGCAACTACATTTAAGAAGACAGGATTCATAATGAAGTTGGTAATATTAATATGTGTGTCAATGGTGTCCTTTCGCGGTTCTGTAAAGGGAAACAGTGCAAGGTCCATCTTAACGATGAGGTGTGAAGTTGGGTGCAGGGCGACCTGTACAATCGATAGTGTTTATTCAGAGGAGCAGAAGGCTGAGGAAGAACATCATGCAACAGTTCCGAACCAGCCTTCTTCATTCATCATGGTCTACGGGAGGAAAATAGGATCACAACTATACAAGAGAGATGTACTGAGAGGTTCCTTCAGTTCTAACATCACACAGAAGACTGGTATTTCTATTGTTGGCACCGTTTTCTCCATTGCTTATGACGAGGAAACCAACACATTGTGTTTGGCAACATTCATGGAAATCAGAAAACAAACTGCTGTACAAAGGAGGGCCGAGGTCTTTCATGAAGCACAGGATGCAGATAATTTGAAAATATACAAAGATAAACTGTTCTATTCGACTGGAAAACTAAACCGCAAGTTTAAACATCGGCCAATTATTGGTAGGGTGTCAACAGGAAATGATGGGAAGGAAGATATTTGGTACCGATGTGCAAATCGTCGAGCTATTTCAGGTATGAGTCTTGACAGAGATCTGATGTGCTGGATTGAGGCAACAAAGACACAGTCCAATATCATGTGTGCCGAACTACCTTCAAATAAAACCCATTCATTGAAAACTGTTAGCAGTAATCTAATGAGTCTGTCAGTTCTCCGATATCCGAATATAACACTCCTGACGTGGATTGATTGTAGAAGATCGAGACACAGATTGCTTCATGTCACCACTCTTGACAACAACTCTGGCAAAGAAATATGTGATAGGAGTACTAATATAAAGTCCAGAAAAGTCCAGACACTACTGCTGCGCAATTTGGAATTGTATTTTTCATATAATTCAGACAGAATAGAAAGAATGAAGATAAGCATGAACTGTGACATTGGTGAACGAATCCTGTTCTGTAAATATCCAGTGTCATTGGGACAGAACTTCAATAATATTCACTTTATTGCTTTTTGAGCCCATCCTCAGGCTACACTTGTCTATGTACTTGACAACTTCCTAATCATAGGACTTCATACTTTGACGGCCCGATACACGTGTTTCATGTTGGTTGTGTCAAGTCATTAAAGGTATAATTCATGTAGTTCATATGTATCTTATGTATCTGCTAAGTACACGTGAACAAGAGGTCAAATTTTATACACGACAAGTTAAAATAGAAGATTACTCAAAAACGATAGTTCGTATTTAATCCCTGACATGTTGAAGCGAAATACTAGCCACTAGATCCTGAATAATTATTTGCTTAAAGGGGCAGTAGCACGTTGTTTTCGCTGAAATAAATCCATGAAATGTATTTTTAAAATAATGTCACCAATAGTAAAACACCATTCTCTCTTCAGAAAATCAAGTGACATAAACTATCATTATAAATGGAAATTTGAAAAAATACAATTTGCAAAAAATGTGCTACTGCCCCTTTAACACATTTCTGTGAAGGTCTGCATCTCAAATATACAACACAAGGTTAGTTGTAATAACGTCTACAGTGACAATTGCCTACGGGGATTAATAGCTACAGTTTAAGTTGTGACAGCGATACGCTTACCTGCACACAAGTGAACTGTTCCAATCAGTGTGCACTAATGCCTACAGTAGAGAAGTAATAACACAAGCTGAGGTATTAGTGGAGCAAAGAGCAAGCAGTTTAAGAACAACTGTCATGAAACTGCTATAGAAATTTAATTTACTGTGTTGGTAAAGCTTTCTCAGTTATTTCCATTATCAATTATCTATTACAACATGATAACACAAAGTAAGAAGGAAATGTATTAATTTTTTTTGAGACATAATTCTCAACGAGAAGGAAATGCATTGATTTATAATGCTTGTGATCAAAGTCTTCATCGCTAACAATGGTAAATCCAAAGAAATTCGAGTACTACACATCACAGAAAGGAGGACAGCAGATACTTTTAGAAGGATACAGACACCGACTCAACAACAGAATACTCACCTGCGTGCACTGGAAGTGTGTTCAAGATAGCTGTCGTGGAAAGTGTACTACAGTAGGACAGTGTCTCACAGATGTAACTCAACCAGACTGTTTCAGAGAAACTTTAGATGGACTGCCTTTCCTCTGCATAGATGACGGAGACGAGGACAAGATCATCTGCTTCGCCACAAGTGACCGCCTGACCTTCCTGCAAGAAGTGGACACCCTCTACATGGACGGCACGTTCTACTCCTGTCCACCTCTCTTGGACCAGCTGTACGTCATCCATGGACTAGTGGGAGAGAATATGACGCAGTTGGTCTTCTGTCTTCTGCCGAATCGTCAACGCCGTACCTACACACGTCTTCTACGTCTCCTTAGCGACAAGGTACAGCAAAAAACAGGCTCACCTCTTCGTCCCGATGTCATCCAGACGGATTTCGAACTCGCCGAAATCAACGTTGTTAGGGCCGTCTTCTCAGACTGTGACATCCGTGGTTGCTTCTTCCACTACGCACAAGCTCTTTTGAGGAAGGTGCAGGCTCTCGGCTTCAGTGAAGCTTACCAGCAGAATCCTGAAGTCCACAGTTGGGTGAGAAAAACAGCAGCGCTTCCATTGCGGAGAAGGATGCCTTCCACGACTACGTCACCAGCACCTGGGTGGATGACAACGCCAAGTCTGAGCTGGACTTTGGAACCACCATGAGACCCAAGGTTCGAGGACGAACAACCATCTAGAGGGTTGGCAGTGTCATCTCAACAAGACAGTGCAGAAGCCTCACCCGAACATTTTTGCGTTTGTGAAGGTACTCCAGAAACTAGAAAAAGCTGAGAGGAACAAGTTGGCACAGATGGCACACGGAGCCCTACCCCCCACCCCGCAAGCGAATTTACACTGAGATGGACCAGAGACTCAGGAGACTGACGAACCAACTGACAACTGGAATCAAGACTCCCATCGAGTTCCTCTCAGCTGCTTGACATCTGATCAAGCATGCTTTCAAGAAGGGAAAAAAATAAACACAAACCAACACAAACAATCATTTTGCGGAGATGACAAAATGATAAATATATTGATATGTAACGCATATAATGAATGTAAATAATGTAAATAATGTGACATAAACCTCAAAATGAAAGGTTGAATAATAATGAATAATATAATGAATATGTAGTAAAATGAATAAAACGTATATAATTTACATAAAAATACTGTGTTTTGTTTTCACTTTAGGCATTAGTCCACAAAATAACGGGTCATTCCACTTTGATGAAAGGTTGAAGGATGTACAAATCAGAACCACTGGTGCATTAACGTGTTTGTTTAAGACTGTAGGCGTTCGTCCCTGTAGGCGTTAGTAGACTCCACCCAACACAAGCAACACATACAATATATTTTTTTGGTTTAAAACTTATTGTCATATTTCCTCATTCTAGGTTCAAAGATGGGTTTAAGCGAAAATGGCATATGCTAAGAAAATTGCATTCTCTTCCCACAGAGGTTACTCCGTCCAGATATCCAACGCAATACATAGCTATAATGGCGTTAGGGGCTTTGTCCCTGCAATACTACTAGCAGTCGTGATATCAGTGAAATATTTTTTAAAGCAGCGTTAAACCTCAACTCATCTCACTTCACCTAACTACAAGATCATGCAAACCATCAGATGAAAACCTCTTGAGGACGAGCTGGGGTGTTTATTATTTTATGGGCGTTTAAATCCGAACTCACCTCTCACCCATCTTCAGCACGCATCGGACGAGATATGCATTTACAAGAAATTCATATTCATTCACCCTTGCGACAACTCAACGGGAAAATTTGTGACTGGTTCAGTGCCCCCTGTAGGATAAACAGAGTTACGTCCATTCCAATGACCAATCAAATCGCTCTTTTCGAACCCAGTCTTTTCCTATTAAGTGTTCAAAGTCAGAAATAATTTCAAATTAATCCCTTAGTTACGTTGCAACAAAAGTCAATACAGTTCAATACAATACAATGAAATAGAGCCATTGGCTCTGTAGCTCATCAGGCTTAAATAAACAAAATAAATTTCAAATGTTAATTTTCCAGAAGAATTTATCACATGTAAAACAAATTTGAAGTACAAACAAAAAAGATGAAATAGTTTTTTTTTTAGGTTTTGACCTGTGACCCCAAACAGGGTCATAAGGAGTCACCAAATATACATCCCTTATGAATCCCTTTTGGATAAGGAGTCTGCACACAACTTTTCACCTCTCTAGACCTTATAGAACTGGAGAAGAAGATGAAAATATCTTTTTAAGGTTGAGACCCCTGTGGCCCCATTTGGGGTCATGGGGTCATTGGGACACGTTATCTACAATTTAGAATCCTCATTAGCCAAGGAGTCTGCACACAAGTTTTCAGCTATCTAAACCTTTTGGAACTGGAGAAGAAGATGAACATAGGTTTTTAAGGTTGTGACCCCTGTGACCTCATTTGCGGGCATGGGGTCACGAATTCTACAATTTAGAATCCCCATTGCCCAAGGTGTCTGCACACAACTTTCCAGCTCTCTAGATCTTTTGGAACTGGAAAAGAAGATGAAAATAGGCATTATGATATATAAAGGTATGTGGTTAAATTTAAAGAAAAATAAAAGGTAATGCAAATTATATTTAAAATATACAGTTATAATGTATAGTTTTAGAATTATACAGAAAATAAATGATACAGTATAAAAGATGAGGTATACATTGTATAGGTAGATTACATATAACACATTTTTCTACGCATAAACATTTTGAAGTACATGCTTCCTAAAACAGTAAAAGCGGCAAATTATAGGTATTGTTTTAAATGGTAATATCTTAAGGTGCATGATAAAACAAAAGAGAATAAGATGTACGAATATCGTCATAAAGGGGGCAGTATAAAAGAAAGTGAGTCTCATCTTCAACTTGATCTGTACAATATTTACAAAAGCGTTGTTCAGCAGGTATATGAGGGGAGCAGTACCGGCCCGTTTCTAGCTCAAGTTTTAGGGATCCACATCTTAATGAAGCAAGTATTCGTATCTTGGGAGTTGGGTGTAATCCTCAGTGTATAATTCAGTTTTAAAAAGTTTAAAAGTCCTTAGTTTCGGTGTCATCTCGACGCTTTCTCTCCAACGTAGTTTTGTCAATAGAGACTAGTTTGGTTAACATAGTATTCAAAACCCAAGAGGAAGATCTATCTGTGGTATTTAACATATCTGAAAGGCCGAGATCACTATAGATATGCTGTACCTTCTTCTCCCACGACTTTCCTCGTGTAAGTGACCACTGGTGAATTCTATGGGTAAGTCTGGTCGGGGGCAATCGCAGTAATCTACACCACAGTCGGGCAACTTCCAAGTAAAGCTTATACTGACAGTCCATCCACCCCATATCTCCTCGTACAGCAGTTTAACGGGTATTCCTGGTAACTCCGAGGAAGACACGACATGCTCGGTTTTGTATGGTGTAGCCTTCCTTGTACTTGTTTACTCCCCACAGTCCAGAACAATAAGTTAAAACAGGTTGAACAATGCATTCGTAGAGTCGGGTAAAAACGTCATCGTGCGTATCACCGCAGGTGTAATACTACAAAGATAGCCTAGCACACGTGAAGCAGACTTAATCAGTTCTTTGACAGCATAGCGTAAATCACAGCGCATGTGTAGACTCACTCCCAGGTAATGGTAGCTGTCAACGTAATCGAGTGTCACATGACCACATGGAAAGTCCCGTTATGTTGAAGCACGCTTTTCAGTCTAAAATGTACGTTGGTCACTTCTTTGTCCATAGATAGAGTTTGTTCAGTAAAACTTGCAGGCTTTCTGGGTCAGTGCTGAGTAAAACAATGTCGTCTGCATATAATAAAACGGAAACGTTAAAATTGTCAATCTCTATACCACAGTTGCTCTCTTTCAAGCATTTTGTATTAATGTAAATGGCGAACAACGTTGGGGATAAAACACATCCTTGCTTCACACCAGATTACACAGGGAAGATATCCGTTTCAAGATGGTTAACTTGTACAGAGCATAATACATTGCCTTACAGTGATCAGATAGCCTGTAGGATATTGCCTGATATACCATACTCCATGAATTTGAACCACAGCACGTCTCTGTTTACGGAGTCAAATGCCTTCTTAAAATCGATAAAACATGAATAAGTAGACTTTTTACTGTTTTTTATATTATTTATTATTTATTTTTTTTATTTATAATCAGGCTACTTCCTGTCTCAATTTATCCGTCGAGTTGTCGCAAGGGTGAATATGAATTTCTTGTAGAGGCATATCTAGCCCAATGCGTGCGGAAGATGCATCTCACCTGGCTAGTTTACAAGCTTACTTCATACACTGGGAGCACTTGCCCTGTAGCTCACCGATCTCTTCATAATTGATCATCTGCAGTTGACGACTCGCTATTAGGTTTATAATATGTTACTGAATCCTCACCTATAACATTGGTCTCGAGTCCGTGTGGGCAAAAGTATGTATGGTTGTTTACAGAGAATTCACTTACTTACATGTACAAGTTCTTATGTGTTGGAAAAGCAACTTCAAATTGTATTATTTACAGAGAATGTGAACATTTACATTACATTACTACTGGTTCATAACGCTCATCACCCAGAATATAGGTTCCCAAAGATAGCTTATATCATGCTGCTGATTTAGATAGGATAATATATAAGCACAAACGAAGACTTAGTTAATTTTGACAATGCACTACACAATACTTGATGCAGCTAAAGCTGCGATGAATCTGATCTTGTAATTTGGAATGATAAAAAAGGCGGACATGTCAAAGTCACGTGGGTCACGTGACGGAAGTTGGTGGGCGGGGTCAGACTGGAGGTCGAAATTCTGCAGGATGGTGACGAGAGCGTGGTAGAGCCTCGCTTTGGCGAGCGTCTCCCCTACACAGACTCGTCTACCCATTCCGAATGCAATGACCCTGAAACATGACGTATGTCGAAATGATAATACACTCTTCAAAAAAAGAAACGCTACAGAGATTTTGAGACTTAGGGACACATTTAAAATCGGTAAAAGCACTACAATATATAGTTTTTTTGCAACAAGTAATGTTTGCATGTTTGTAGAGATGGTGATGTTTTAAATATAACGAAGTAACAAATTGAATTATGTCTGCATCACACTTAATGATATAAAATGGATATCTAATTGTCTTTGAACTAAAAGTCGTAACCTAATGGAGTCCAAAACTTTCAACAACTTGTCGCGTTGGACTATTATACGGCTACTGTGCTTTTATAATTATTTTCTCGGGAATCAGCGCTTTACTTTTATTTTGCGCGCGAAACCATAATATTGCCATTTGAAAAAATTAATTTAGAATTTGTCGCATCAATTTTGCTAAAAGCCAAAATATCCTTTTGTCCATCAAATATATTAGTCTTCAAGAGCGGATATGCTTCCATTTTGTGTACTTCTACCGCTTCCAGGCCATATTTTGATGGAAAAATAATTAAATAAAACACCCTTGTACCTTCACTAAAATTTAAAAATATACCTTAAACAAATAAATCGGTTTTATAACGCTGCATAAAAGAGTTAAATGCTTCTTAGGACAAATTGTTTTTAATGTGACGAGGGCGGTAGAACTTACTTATTTTTTGTAGGAATTTTTTATAATTTGCAATGCTTCTTTCAAATTTCCTTTAGGATTTGCAGGATTTTATAACAGGTATTCATTTGCAATCGATAATTTTTGGTTGTGTAATCTTGTTTATTTCCGTAATACATTCTTCATCGGCAATCAAATCAATAGAATTTCCGCAGCTTATCCTATGTTATCCGTACTTCTTCCTTGAAGGTATGATGACTCTTCACAATCCGTAGAAATTTGGCCATCTTACCCCCCCCCCCCCCCCCCCCCCCCCCAAAAAAAAATTCAATGTAAATTCATATGGAAATCCCTATCTCCGACGTAGAAATCTACCCATGGACACTGTAGCCTGCTTGTTATTTTGGTATGTTAGTATTTAAGTTAAAGATAATGGATACCTGATGACCTACAGTGCCAATGTTTTCATGTCCTACCTTTGTATCTTCTCGTCCTCTGGAGGAAGAAGCTGCCCCTTATCGTCCAGGAAACGTTCAGGTGTAAATATGTAGGGATCCGTCCAGAAACTTGGATCATGTTGTATATGCCAGATGTTGTACAAAATCTGTAAACAAAACATTTATTTGAATAAGCCACATTTCAAATGAAATTAGCCAACAATGTGCCATCACATCTGCAGACCACCTTGTATACATTTGTGCGTGAAGCCATTATACACTAGTTTAATATTGTCATATGATTATTACATTGCTTATCATCCATGGACAAGTCATAAAGTTTTTAGAACCCTGATTGTACAAAAGTTATATCTACCACGTTTTTGTGAATAAAAATTCTTTAAACAACAGTGTATCTTTCTCAAGAATGGTAATGTGTTGCAAAAGAGAACAGAAATAGTAATTCTCAGTGAAACCAAAACACATTTGCTAACTTACCAGTGTGTTCTTGGGTATGAAGTATTTGTCTATCGTTGTATCTTTCCTGCAACTTCTCAAGGGCGGTAAAGAGATTGAGGGTGAGAATCGCAGGATCTCCACGACAGCGGCCATTGTATAAGGAAGAGAGGCTCTATCTAGGACATAGCCCACAATTCCATGCGCTAACTTTTACCTCAACCCGGAAACAATTCAGAGCCAATGTAGTCCCTAGTGTAGGGGCTGTTTCTCGTACTTGTAAAGATTATTTTGTGACATGTGATGGTTCAAATGAAGGGTCTGATACTGTAGTATGTGTGTGATTTTTTCTGGGTCTTAGATTTACTGCTATAGTGTTGGTGTGAGCAGGCAAAGTGACCCCAAATTGAAGGTCGAGGGTCACGGACCAACCTTGAAGGCAAGGTCACATTTGTTTACCCTGGCTACCGGCCAAAAATGCCACGAAACCTATGCTCAATTTTTGACTGAAAAGTGGTCTATGGCAGGTAAGTCAGTATGCAAAAGCTGAATGCCCAACGAGATATAGGGAATTGGCTGTATTAGAAAGACAATGATGATAGAACTACTTGAAATTAATTGTGGGCTGTGGCCTGATATGGACAGCACTGAGAATGTTGGGTTGTTGTGTTTGATGTGCAATAACTTTGTCAGTTTGCTATCTTTTTGCTTGAAATTTGGTACACTTATACATTACACTTATAGAAATCAGGGAATTTATGCAGTTTCATTGGATATTATTTTTTTGATTTTTTAAAAATTTTACTGTAGAAATATTTATATTTTCTATAGTTATATTGTAATATGATTTTCCTAGCATGTCAAATAAGTCATGTAAAATCTAAATATTGAATATTTGTGTATTACTACACTCAATAGAGCAGAGTAAGCACATGTCAGCAAGATGGAAGCTTTTTTCAAGAAATACCAGGCTAAAATTCAGGAACACAGCCTGAAAGAAGATAGGTGTATGATATGGCAAAGAGCTCTGAAGCCAGCTGGCTATGGTGTCATTAGATATTCATCTCCTGTCACAAATAAATGGCATACAATAAATGCTCACAGACTGAGCTACATTGTTTTCAATGAAAAGTTCATTGATGATGACCTTCATGTCAGCCATTTATGTCATAATAAGAGATGTGTTTTGGTTGCGCATCTATCCGCAGAACCAGCCAGTGTCAATGCCGATAGGTGCAAATGTTTAAACCGACAGACTTGCAGTGGCCATAATCCATATCAGGATTGTCTACTTGCATACTATGAAGAATAACAGACACATAATATCATGTTAGGTTTGTTTTAATTGCATATATATTATTATCTGTAAGAACATTCATCACATGTGATCTCATTTCAATAATATTGGGATAACACAATGACAATTTGCCAATATGGATATGAAATAATCATAAATCAATCAGTATATTGTACAAATCATGAAATAAAATCAATTTTCTGTCATGCTAAGACAGTACAGTTGCATTCAAATCCTAAATTCACAATATAACATTGCTCCGCAGAATTGTCACTTTGAATAGGAATGATCCCAGTCAGTACTGGTGGATGGTTTAGGATCCAGCTGACCCTTTCTGTAATCACACTTGTCCTTCATGGATGTTTTGGCCTCAATGAAGTCAGAAATCTGCTGTCCTTGCTGTAATAACCTTCTCTTAACAACACCACTGTTCTTATTGTACATCTTTTGATAGTCTGCATCCTCATCCATTCTGCACAAAGATCGAACTGATCCCGCAGATAGATGTACACCTAGGCACTGTGTTTTCGCAATGGCTGAAGTCCCAGGTCCATTATTCAGCCTGTGGATTGTTGACGATGCCCGGCCGATGTAATTTCTTGAGAAGTTGACATTTTTGGGTAGAGATACACTCAGAGATCTGTTTGCTGCTTCACATTTTTGAGTGTCAGTATAAAATTTCATGTGTTCCACCACTTCAACACTTAGTTTCATCTTCAAGATTTCATGTAGGAGATGTTTGTCACTGTCATTCATATTGAAACTTGATATCTTGTTCTTGCAGAGATGCATCGACCGAGTCCACCAGCTACGGGAAACTCCACCACTGCAGACCACAGAGTGTCGGGCACATCGCGAACAGTCTCCAGTATAACACAGAAGCGTCGCCTCGAGGACTCTAGGTAAGATACTCCGCAGTGTCTTCATGTCGCCAGCATGAGTTTTCATCAGTTCCTTAAGAATAAGACTGCAGCGTGCCTTTACATCTTGACTAAGCACTCTCTGTTGCTGCTTCCTCCGCTCACGGGTGGTGCCCGCAAACATCTCAGCACTGAAGTTAGCCTTGTAGCATTTACGGAATTGTCCTTGAGCTAGATGAGTAGGGTCAGCAAGTCGTTCGACCTTCCACATGGGATCAATGATCTTCATAGCTCTGTCTACACCCTCAGCGGACCTTGAGTCACCATCCGTTGTGACATACTTGATCAGCATTCCCTGTAAGGCCAGTTGATCACCAATGTCCTTCCCCATACCCATTTCTGAAAATGGAGCAAATGTTGACATATTTGCTGTGCAATCGGCATGTCCTCCTGGACAGGTCACTTCCAGCCCCTTCCCTCTCAGCCAGGCTCCAGTCCAGCATAGCTTGTTTTGAAAGGATGCACCAATGATATATTTCTTATCAGTCACAGTTTCACAAGCGAGGCCGATGGCTAGAGAGGCATTTTGACCTGGCTTCTTCCTACTAGCTATAGTCGTGGAATTGTAGCGGCCGTCCATGGCGATGTTCACTTCATTCAACTCCACACCTCTCTCGCTGTTGACTTGCTTTATGAGTTGAACCTTGTCGCCCATATCTTTAGTGTTCAGTTCAGTCACAGCACTTCCAACTCGATTAGCTGTTCTTTGCATGCTGCTTCTAGCCGGGGGAACCATGTCCATTGTAGCCATGAGAAGCCTTGCTCTGGTGGTGCTGATCGGTGTGTCTTGTAGTCCAACAGCCAGGGATAAGTTTGCTGCTGCTGGGTTTGGTCCTGGCTTATCTTGTTTCACCTCCTTGTACAGCTTCATCTCAGGTGTTTCAAAGTCACATGTCACACATTTTAGCACTATCCTCCAGCAGACACCCCATTTTCTCTCCCGATGTATCACAAGGTGGGTGTCAGTGCAGTCGGGAGACGTCAAACGGTGAAGGCGGTTACCCTCATTCCAGCAATTGGCCATTTCGGCACTGTCAACCAGTCGCATTCCTTCACCGTCAGGAGAACTGCGTTCGTCTTGCGACTTGGGCTTGTCAGCTGGCAACGGACGAAGGAGACGGACTGAGCTGGAGATACCCTCACAGTCTGGTGTAGAAAGAACAGATCCATCAGACCTTGACTTTGCAACCAGTTTGAACTGCTCAGCACTCATCCTGGTGACAGACTTCTGTTGTGTTTGATGTGAGAGGTCTAGTCCATCTTCAGCATCAAAAGTCAGACCTTGATTCCATGGAATATTGCCCTTCTGAAAGCCTTGAGTGCGCCGCTGTCTGTCTCCTTTCATGTTCGAACGTAAAGTTGAAATGATACAGCACAGGTAGAGGCTGCACATTTTATACACCATACCTGTGATTTGTCAATGCGCTGACAACTTATTGTATAGACGGTCACTAAGAATTGACCAATCACACCATGCATATGTTTATTGGCTGGCAAGACAGTTTACCTACTTGACACCGTTATGCGTATTGATCAGCTGTCAGGTGTGAGGTGTGCCACTTAACTGCATGTAGCAATCAGCAGCCAATTAGCATTCAATAAAAAGTGGACTCATTGTGGCCAGTAATAAAATGTCTTTCTAGCACTATCAAATTTAGCAGTTTCAATTTTTAATTTCATACTGAAATTTGATGAAAATTAAAAAAAATAGTGGCTAAAATTGATAAAAATTTTAAAAAATTATAAAAAAAAAAAAATCAGCTTTAATTTTATCAAATATTGTTTATTTGAAGGTATTTGATTAACATTTGCAGGTAAAGGTCACTTTTTGATGATACCCTGTCTCATTTCAGAGTTTGAAGACTTGCGCTACCCTGCAGATGAAAAATCCACCAGATGAACTGGCCTTGGAGAGCAGATGACAGAGCCTGATGCAAGTCCCCTGTAGATTTGCTTGTGTCTGCACCAGAGACTTCAACTTTTGTGATCTAATTGGTAATTGAATGTACTTACTACCTGTGAAGTTTTATTAAATTTAGACAAAAAAAGGTGGTCTGATAGGACATAGCCCACAATTCCATGCGCTAACTTTTACCTCAACCCGGAAACAATTCAGAGCCAATGTAGTCCCTAGTGTAGGGGCTGTTTCTCGTACTTGTAAAGATTATTTTGTGACATGTGATGGTTCAAATGAAGGGTCTGATACTGTAGTATGTGTGTGATTTTTTCTGGGTCTTAGATTTACTGCTATAGTGTTGGTGTGAGCAGGCAAAGTGACCCCAAATTGAAGGTCGAGGGTCACGGACCAACCTTGAAGGCAAGGTCACATTTGTTTACCCTGGCTACCGGCCAAAAATGCCACGAAACCTATGCTCAATTTTTGACTGAAAAGTGGTCTATGGCAGGTAAGTCAGTATGCAAAAGCTGAATGCCCAACGAGATATAGGGAATTGGCTGTATTAGAAAGACAATGATGATAGAACTACTTGAAATTAATTGTGGGCTGTGGCCATCTTCAAGAACCGGAGTCCGTGTCCCGAGAACCTGCGAGATTTCAGCTTTGACTTTCCTCTGCACTTCCGGGTAGTGGACGAGCATAAGCAACAGAGCGTAGAGAGATGTGCGTGTCGTGGAGACACCTGTATGAAGGAATAATTTATGAAAATCCAGGTGTGCCTTCAAACGGACTGGCGTAGAGACGCAGAAACTTGTTTTATTTATGTCATGAAAGTCGTTGTACACAACTCCAAGGTTATCTCACTAATGTAATCACCGGACAATGCTATACAGATGGAAGTCAGGCTAATGTTAGTGCTAAAGTTGCATTGTACAATGTTTACAGAAAGTATTTGTGTCATCTATCTATTTCATCACAAAACACATGCCCCTGCCAAACCTGCAATTATCGCGTCCATCATGATGCCTTGTACAGCTTGTTCTGTGATGTGCCCTGCCTCCTGCTCGTGTAGCAACAAGGAGAGGAGACACTCTGGCATCTCATTCCCGTGTTCCTAAATGTAGATGTGATGGAAAGGGCATTTTTACATTAATCTTTAAGATTGATTGAAGAAGTATGTGTAAGAAATGCACGTCAATGCTCACTGGCGTCAGTACTTCTTGTTATTTGACGACTGAAGTTCTTTTTTTTACTTTCATTAAATTGTTTTAGTACACGTTAGATGTAGTTTGCAGTCATGACACAGAACAGACTGAATCATGACTCACTGATAGGTGAAGTCTACAATATATAGTTAATTACTCTGACTCAGACTCTCGAGGCGGTCTGACTTGACCGAGACCGCAGGTCGAGGTCAAGTCAGACCACCGAGGGAGTCAGGTCCGAGAGTCCTTGTAAATCACATAATGACCTCACCATGATGAGCAATTAAGTGTTTTATTATACCGAAATTCTTTTTTCTTCAGACTTTTGTATTTAACATTTTAACTGTTGCACTACACACATACAGCAAAACTGGTAAATCGAAAATATTATCTCATTACAAAATCAGCGAATGATCAGATGACGCCATCTTGCATGAAACATGTCAAAACAAACAGTCACGTGACACGTGACGAGTCAATATCTCAGGTCAGTGACAGAAATTTCTGTCACAAAATTGACCTCATCACTGGAATCGGGGGTCAGTGTACAAATATATTTTCGATCACGTGTTGTGTAGTGACCAATGGAATTCTTACAAATTTAATAGAGGTATAATAATATGTAAAATGTATCAGACTAAGCAGACTAATACTAAGAACATGTTGATACACAGCTGATATCCTGGTGTGAGATTTACACAATGTTCATGGGTAATCAACTTGATGATGTCACCATATTTTCAAAAAGAGGAAATTAACCTACAGTTATCACGATTATGACTCGCCAATCGTGAAACGTTGTGTGTGTGAAATAGGACAGCTTTGACAGTTAACCATTTAGAACACTTATCTATAAACTTGGTAAATGTATATAAACTGCCAGGCAAAAGAAAGAAATCAGATGCATTTGACTATGGCACGATACAATAATACTTATCTGCAGTTGTTTGAATTAATTAATTAGTGACTGTGGTTAAATTTTAATTAAAATATCTTTGTTTAATGAAGTTAGAGGTAAGAAATCACGTTTACACCAACATGACCCCTACCATGTTTAAAATGTTGTAAATGTGTGCAGCATCAGGCATATTTATTGATTTTCACATATAATATGTCTAATATGACGATGAACAGCTGTGTATCATCAAAACTAATTTTGGAAAAATATTTTAAAATGTAGAAGTATTCTTTGACTAAGCACGTGTACTTTTCAGATTTGGATAATGACATCGAAAACTTGAGATATGTGCAATTAGAAATTATATATATGATAAAATAAACTGAGGTGAGCACTTTCTTTTGCCTTGCAGTTTACTATAAATAATACCAGATACTAAATAACGTTTGGGTGGGTGACAATCTATACATAACGATTCTATCAATTGTATACATATAGTTTAAAGGATAGATGCAATGACATATGGTCCAAATCGGATTCATTAAAATGGGATGTCAATTTGACAATTGCTCGATTTTAAATTTCTGAAATCGGTCCATAAATTACTTATATTCGGCTTTTTAAAAAACGTCTAATTTAGCCCCGGCGAATGAAAGTCTGCAGGGGTGTGGCCCCTGAAGGGATGACTTCTGTGACGTATCTGGAGGAATCTGATTTTCGGCGATAGTCATAATTCAACGTAATTTCGCAACATTTTGATTGTTAATTTCACAAAGAAATCTTCAATAAACCAACTTAAATTTCCCATATATAAAATGTTTAGATATCCAACAAGGTAATTCCGCAGATGACAATTACACAATTATTACATAAACATGTATTTTTGGCGATGTAATACACCTCATAAATTCATGCCGGCCCTGTCTGTCGCTTATCACAGTCACGCCCCAGTGAGCACTTTCAAAATGAATCGCTCAACAAATTGCGGTAATGTTAAAATGGGTGAATTAAAATCGCCTTTATTATCAATTGCAAGTGTATATTGTCTTGATTTTATGCTCAATTGATTCCGATATACAATATACGTAGAGGTAATCATCTGTCATTCTTGAGAAAATGCATTTCATCAGATCTTTTAAGAGGTTAGAACTCCGAGTTTGCTCGCTACTTTACCTCCATGCGATGACGAGAAGCTTTCATATAAGAGTGAATATTTTCATGGAGTATTTTTAGTTCCCTGCTTGTATCACACGGGAAGAAGGTCATCCAGGGTATTCTGTCCAGGATGACCGTGTGTCTGAACTTGGTCAGCTCTGTGAAAGAGAGTACACACCTGTTGATGTACTGGAAAATGTCATCACCCACATCGAAACGACGTCCCAATGACTGAAATAGAAATTTTTAAGTAAAATAGTGGAAGAATTCACGACTCTCTCAATTGTAAATCTACAATTGCTTTTATCATTTTGACGTGCAAATTGTACAAACTGACGTTTCTCGATGCAAAGATAAAAATTATTGGATAACTGTTTGCTATTCAAAGGTTAGTATAATGTATTCAAAATCAGCATATAAGAATATATATAAGAATACAGAAAACCAAACTACACAGATAGGTTGGTACATTTACTCAAACAGCAAGGAACAGAAACATTAATATAGTCGCATGATTCAGCCCGCCATGACTTGTCTGTAGTCATTGGTAGCAATATCCTTAACATTGTGAAATCAAACTGAAATGAGAAACTTTGTCAGTGAGGGTGTGAGTGAGTGAGGCCTTAGAAGGCAATATGCAGTTAGTTTGGAGTCAAAAACGTAGGAGAAACGTTGATGGTGAAAATCAAAATCAAGATGGCGGGGAAACCGTGTGACCTACATATTCGTCATGATTTACTTTTTTGTTCGCATGATTATTGCGCACTGCTTAAAAAAAGTTGCAAGTCTCTAGCTACATTTTTCCTTTTTTCCCATGTTAAAAATTGACTTTAGATTTGAACTGGACCATATATGGCGGGACCAATTGGACCCAAAAGATTCGCTGCACAACTACATAGTACGGGCTATCAGCCTGTTAAGTTTGATTGCAATAGCTGCAATCCTTCTTGCCGCAGTCGTGCTCACAAGAATCTTGAAATAATAAAAATAATAAACAGGTCAATAACAATAAGAATTCTGCCTTAAGGGCTGAATCCTTAATTAAAAAACCCTTCAAGTGCATTTTCACTGCTGTATTGTTTATTGAAGCATCCATTTTGCTTGAGGATTGTGTTGGTTTTTTCAAATGCAAAATATTTTCCTCTTAAATCGAAAAAGTTTTAAATCCACGGAATTCTGAAAAAAATATTCTCACCAGAGTGAGGATGACGTTGGACATGAAATTGTGGATGTCCATCCGAGGATCGTGAGCTTGACCCTTCTTTAACTGGAGGCTCGCAATCATCACCTAAAATATGAATGTCAGTTTAATATAAAATTGATAGTTCTTCCAGTGAACCAAAAATTCTATCCAAAACACTATTCCTGAGGCTAAACCATGTGACAATATCTTCCTGTAACTAGCGTTGTAATGTTTAAGAGTTTACGTGAATAGTACAACAACGAGTGAAGGTTGATATCTGGTTCCAAACAATTTCAGCATTTATTTAATTGTCTACTAAATTTTAGAAAATATATATCCTAAATACATAAAACGATTCGAATACTAGTATTTTCTTTTTCGCGGGCCGAGCAACCCTCCATTGACACATGACATCCAACCTGAAAGCTACCTCAGCAAAGAGAAATAACCGATCTGACCACGTGCTTGTGCGTGTCACGTGACGTAGGCGTTATACCCCAACTGGGTACTTTCTACCTCACTCAGTGATTTGGTAGGTCAGGTATCCTCTGCAAGAGACTCAAATTGGACACATTTTACACAAACAGATGCAAATTGATCCTCAATTAATCAGTTTATATGTACTGCTAAATAAATCACAATTTATACCAAGTAGACATTTTTCTAAAAGCTTATATAAAGGCAAGACACTATCTTATTTCAGCATGTTGCTTACTTATAAAGTAGAATAAACAACATAGTCAAGCTCCTGTATTCAGCTGTTGGTGGTTCATGGTTAACATAGAACTGGATCCACCTCACACAATGATATAAAGAACAGAAAGGACCCCAGGGCACCAACATGCAGGATATACTTTAGAAATATACTAAACATTATGTCCAAACTACTAACGCACCTATAGTTTCTTCATGATTAGCATATGTGATGACGTGTGGAGTAAACGTGGCTTCGTCTTACATACTTATAGAAACGATTGTCCCTCATCTTTAGTTGAGGAATATACTTGAGTAATATACTATACATTATATTCAGATAAACTCTAGCACCTGATCAGGTGATGTCAATCATTACGTATTGTAAGTGCATGTGCATCAATATTCAGTCAGTTATTTTCGTCAAAGACAGTTATTTTCATAAAAGTCAGATATTTTAATCAAAGACAGTTATTTCCATCCAAGTTATTTTGTTCATCAAAGTTAATTTTTAATCCTGGTTCATTTTTCCTAAAAGTTAAGTTTGTCATCAAAATTAGTTTTTTCTATAAAAGTCAGTTATTTTCATCAAAATATTATAAATGGTTTATGTCCTAGGTGGCAATTGTCCGGGTGGGTTATGTCCGGCTGACTTTTGTCCGGGTGGATTTTGTCCTGCTCCCATTCAGACTTATCTCATTTAAATAAAGACAATTACTGTCATGTTGTTGCAAAGTATTATGAAATCCTTTGAAATTTGGATTTAGGATATTTCATTTTTTTATAAAAAGAACTATAGATACAATACTAGCGCTTCCTAGTGACTAGTCCTGATTTGTAAATTACATCACAAACTATTCAAACACGAACCTGCAGTTCCTTCTTGATGTGCTCCTCCAAACTGAGCAGGGAGGTCCCGTACTGTTTGATATCTGTGGGACAGCTTCTTCAGTTTCTTCCAGTTCTCTGTGCACGTTCCGAACACAACATCATCAGGGAACAAATGTTGGTTGAAGAAAGATTTTGGTCGTCCACTGAACACTAGACCATATTTTGCAGAACCTAGATACTCCTTGATCAATGGGAATGAGTGCAGCATCACAACTGGACGACGAAAGATATAAAAGGTGAAGATGCCTCTATATGGTTCGCCCAACTCTATTAATTTCATGGATAAATTCTTATCCACAAGATCTAAAATGTTGCCAAATATTGGATGTGGTTTCGGACCTGGAGGCAAACGAATGAATTTAAGATCCCTTTTCAAGAGGAGCTTCGAAATGAGGACAATGGCGAGAGCTAGTAGAATCACAGGATATATACTCATGGTAAAAATGCTTGACATCCCTAAACAGACAATGGATTTAAGCAAATTAAATGCATGGATGATTAATATTTTTCGATATTATGGTATTTTCGAAATTAAATGACACAAACACATGATGTTAACTATATGATACTCTCCGTGTATGTATTGTGCGCGAATGAGACTCCATGACAGATTTTGTGTATATTTGGGTTCAGTAGATTTATTTTTTCAAATCCATCTTTTCATTATTTATTAGAACCAAAATGAGAACACTCAAACACTGTAACAATATATCAATGCCAAGATCTCAAGACACAAGGAATGATTTTTTAAAAAATAAATTTCATTTTACTTATATTCCTTTTTCTTTGGTATTTAAAGTACAAGTGGAGAAATATCAAATGCTTGATTATATAACATTTCATTCCTATAACTATTAGGGGGTGTCAACCATTATTACCATGAGTATATCATTGTTGTGAGAGCCAGTCCTTTTTAAGATACAGAATTGTTGTTAATGTGTGTCTCTTGGTATAGTTTTGATACCTCTACGCCATGTATATAAAGATAATTAGTTCTTTTTATTTATTGGTGAAAAATACAATATAAATCAATTTGCCCATTTGGAGATGAGAGCAATTTTTAAATCTAATAAAACTCTTTGATGGAATATAACATATACGATGATAATATGATATATATAATATGATAAATGATAAAATAGCAGAGATGTGATATGGATATATGACAAATGTGAACTGGGAAAAAATTAAAGAAATATATGCATTGATGCTTTGAAATAATCCATATTAAAGGCCCTGTAGCATTTTTTGGCATATTAATTTTGCATACATGTATTATAATGTATTCAAATTTGTCATATTGTTACGTTAGAGGGTAAAACATATCATTACAATATCATATGTATAGAAAACGACTGTCCTGTGTGAGAAGTAGATGTGTAGGTCTCACGAAAATTTGAAAACTCAGACAGCAAGATGGTTGACCATTCTATCATGGTACCATATTTAAAACTCTACTGTGAGTGTGTAGGTATCGTACCGGGGATGTAGCTCGGTTGGTAGCGCGTCCGCTCATTACCCTGATTTTCGGAGTTCGATTCCCGGCCGCATCATACCAAAAGACGTTAAAAGATGGGAGTTCTTGCTTCCTTGCTTGGCGCTCAGCGTTATAAGGATAGAACAACGCTTGAACTGGCGCTGAACTGTTACATACTGTACACTACATGTACGATACATACTGTACAATACATGTACCGATACATACCATGCAATATATGTACTGTAACATACCATACTATATATGTACATGTACAATACCACAATGTCCCGATATGTGCATTCAGTGTGTATGTTATGTGTGTTCAGTGTGTATATTATGTGTGTTCAGTGTGTATGCTATGTGCATTCAAATTGTATGCTGTGTGTATTCAGTGTGTATTGTGTGTTTTCAGTTTGTACGTTGTGTGTTTTCAGTGTGTATGCTGTGTGTATTCAGATTGTATGTTTTGTATATTCAGTTTGAAAGTTGTGTGTATTCAGATTGTATGTTGTGTGTATTCAGATAGTATGTTGTGTGTATTCAGATTGTATGTTGTGTGTATTCAGATAGTATGTTGTGTGTATTCAGTTTGTATGTTGTGTGTATTAAGTTTGATACATATCCATATTTGTGAAGCAACAAGAAATAACAACAATAAGATTTTGAGGATTTTATTTAAGTGTTCCTTTCCTGCTCCGTATACATCAGCCGGCAGGTAAACAATCACTGGGTCAACACATAGTCGAGGGTACACGTCGGGTGGTAATATTGAAACACTATGCAACAAGGATGGATCCTGACGTCATTAGTCGTGACCTCACTAGAATATAAACTTGTCATAAAGCTTCAGATGATTAGTATTTTGTACGTTGTGAGTATACACGTTTGTATGTTTTGTGTATTCAGTGTGTACTCTTGTGTGTTTTCAGTTTGTATGTTGTGTGTATTAAGTGTGTATACTGTGTGTATTCGTTTTGATAAATATCCATAACTGTGTAATCCCTGTGTATATTAAGTAAAGTACCCCTTGGTGTTTTCAGTTTACAACCCTTGGTGTACTGCTAAACACTGCAACACCTCGTTTTTCTACCCTCCTAGTGTAGTAGCAACAACTTCCATGTGTAACGTCGTTTGGTAGAAGAGAGCGATTAAAACCCAGAACGTTCCAAAAGCAAGCTGACGATGTACACCTGAGCTACATAAAACCTTCCACTTAGGATTGTCCACATGCTGTGTAAGCTCCGCATTGGGTCACTGTATTGAGTCTCTGTATTGAGTCAATGCAGGGGATGTACTGTGGAATATCAGCACAGCTGATGGTGAATTGATCACATCTAAAGTTTCAGAAAATAGAATGTGAAGTCTTTGTTTACACTGGTTTCGGGTCGACATCAACTACTTACCGACCTATGTGATCAATGTGATTAATGATTTACCGATCCTAAAAGAATGAAACAAGTTTCAAAAGGCAAATTCTGTGATGTCAAATTCGAAATCAGATATTGAATGTTTCCATGAACGCTTTAGAAATATAAATTTCAATGTAGGTCAACAATAGATATATACTTAAAGTAACAACAGCGCCTTTAAATTTTTTCACAAACGAAGTATTCAATACATTCATTAAACGATATAAGGCACTTCATTTCATAATTATTTCATAAATCAAATATAATATTTTATTTTAATTGTATAGCCATTGATTTTATTGATTCAATTTAGTCAAGCTTGTGATTTATAATTAGTGTTGGTTGTGATTGACAAGTTATAGGGTCAGTTAGGACAGTTTCCAGACAATAAACAAGTTGAATTGATAACGTCACCACGATAGGATAGGCAATTATCGAATATCAGTTATAACAGAATCCACGGTACAGAAAGGTAAGCATTCGATTAAAGGTCACTTTCATTCATTTTTAGCTTTATGATTAACAGACAGACAGACATACAGATACAGTTTATTAAAGTGTCACATGTATGTACACATATAAAATACGTAAATATATACAGTGTATATGACATACATCCATCCTTTGTAGGCTTACGAGACACTGTTACATAAACTGCTTATAACAAAAAAACAATGTATAAATAAACGGGAGCAAGACAGACAGACAGACATATTTGATAAGCGCAAGCCAAAATTAGCATCGGGTCATACATTGTTAATAATACATGTTACGGTGCTGGGGTAAACAATTATAAACGATTAGCCCATGTTCTAAAAGTATTAAAGAAAATGTACATTCTTAAGGGGACATTATGTTTGTTGTTGGAGTCTCATATGACAGACGTTATAAAAGGTGTTATTTTACTGATTGTTGCTTACAATTACCATTTGATTATGTACAGAGGCAAATAAAGATTAAATTCGAAAACCGTGCAATGGTCCGTGGCTAGCGCGCGTCAATTGGAATGTAGTCTATAGAAGTAAAAGTGTTGCACCACAAAGTTTTTTTCACCAGTAAACGTTGTCTAATAAGAAAGTAGACAATGCATCAGAAAAATGAACTGCGTTATATGACAGAGGCATTATTTAACAGTTTAATAAATGCTGCAATAGTTTGTTAAGTTTGTTTCGAACTAGGCGTTGTTATAATTGCTTCAATGTTTGTTGAATAAATATGTAGCATATTTGGTGATCATTTTTAACTTGAATGAGACTTGATAAACATTTATATTAACACTGAAAGTGTTCTTTATTGTATTTATATCTAAATGTATTAATGCATGTGTCGGGATGAGAAGCGTTTCGTGGCTTCGATCAATACAGCTGCGTACCGAAAGTTTGTTCATCTACTTGTGTATTTTAGTGTAAATATCATGTAATTTGGTATGTCTTTGAAGCATCGTATCAACGCGAAAACTAGACCAATCATTGTGCATTTGTGCATTAAAAAGGCAATTGAGTCTTCCATAACAACATCTGATTTGATGCCCCATAGTAAACAGTTACAGTGTTGGCAGCTCTTTGAAGTGACCAGGGGTCAATCTTTCCAAAACTACAGTTTTTATTTTCTTCTGTTAAACATTCAGTAAGTGGTCAATTGGGTCAAACATACATCATATATTTTCTCTTTAATAATATACTCATTCAATGTATTTGTGATGAATTTGTTCTCATTTAGTCAATATGAAAACTTTTATCCGAAAATTAATGAAAGCTTAATTTTTCAATTTTACGCCTTTTGTCTTTTTCATTATGCCAAATTTCATAAACATGGATAATTGCCATGACGATCACAGAATACGTTTGAGAATGAGTTCTTTACTCATGGGTACTCATTGTCATTGTATGTGATGCAATTTTATTGACGTTACAATGTACGTAAATTTATATGATATTTGCACTAAGATGCACATGTAGGTGAACAGACCTTCGGTACTCAGCTGTAGTTCCGGGGTTCGAATCCCGTCTCAGCAGTAGAGGACTCATCTATATGAAAATATGTTCGATGCATTACTTCGTTGAATTGCACCACACTACCATCCATGATTGATGTTTGCAAGATTTAACTCAATGAATGCAGACCTTTACATTACTGGATTGAAATGTCATTAGTAGCATGTCTCTATTTAATAGAATAATTAAAACTATTTCTGAATTAACCTGAATTTCATAATTGGTATTCTGCAACTGCTATTGCTAATCACATGTGTAACATGCAGAGAAAACCGAAATCAATCTTTAGAGTGAGTGAGTGAGTGAGTTGGTGTTTAACGCCGCTTTCAAGAGTATTTCACTTATATCGCGGCTGCTAGTATTATGGCAGGGAGAAAGCCCGCAACGCCATGTGGCTATGCATTGCGGTGAAACCTGCGAGCAACGGCTGGAACTAGCGAACCATGGGTGGTACTGCACTGAAATTCAGTGTAGCATTGCACCCAAACCTGACTGCGTGTAGAACAGTTCTCTACTGCAGACAAAGTTGCCGTGCCCCTGGCGGGATTCGAACCCCGGACCTCTTGATCCGAAGCCGAACGCGCTAACCACTGCGCTATCCCGCCCCTCAATCTTTAGAGAAGAGAATCGAGAGGAAACTCCAGTGAAACGTCAATAAAACATGTTATCTGATCAACATTGTCATCAATGGATTTGCTTTGAGACATAACAGTCTCGCACCTTTGCTAGCAATAAAACAATGAACAGCGACGTAATAACATCTCGGAATGACATAGAAAACATAGTGCAGTGTATAACAGTTCGTGGAATTGAACAGCTGATGAATACCAAGAGAATGTTCTTATTGTTCTAAAATTAACAAGTATTTGAAACAGAAAATCGGATGGAGTAAACACTTTTAATTCGTAATTCGGGCAAACAAAACCTGCAAGATTTCCTGGCTGGCGCATCTACAACAGAAAGCAGTTCATTTGTCATAGATATTTCTAAATACAAACACCCATTTTAAATATATATATATATATATATATATATATATATATATATATATATATATATATATATATATATATATATGTATATATATATATATATATATATATATATATATATATAAGATGAGTTGCTTCTCACGTGAAGTAAGGTTATATATAGAAAAGAGTAAACATCAGATGGTTTTGACTGGATCAATCTTCTTTAATACAATACGATGAGCTCATTTCGACCCTTATATCGGTCTTTTCAAGTACGGATACTTGAAAAGACCGATATAAGGGTCGAAATGAGCTCATCGTATTGTATTAAAGAAGATTGATCCAGTCAAAACCATCTGATGTTTACTCTTTTCTACATATATATATATATATATATATATATATATATATATATATATATATATATATATGATGTAGAATATAAAGTCAGGTTTTTCTACAAAATCATTATTTGTCACTACAACATTGTTTCATGCCGGGAGGCAATTTTCAAGTGACAGCTTGTGTTGGTTTGTGGCCACTTTTTTTACTTGTGCGCTTGGGCTTGCTGGTTGATTGGGAGCTGCTTGTTGTGTTCTGGTGATTGTTTTCCGTGTTTCTGGGCGTGCTGCGTTTTGGGGCTGTTTTTTTGTTTTGGCTGTTTTTGAGCAAAAATTTGTTGTTGTGTCTGCAGGTCTTTACCAATTCGTTTCGTTTGTTTAGGGTTGCCATATGGGGTTTGCTGATGATGATGAAATTTTCGAATATGCAAAGGCTGCATCTTTTGCAAATAATATAAAAGTAACAATACAGTCTGGAGCCCTGAACACTTCCGGAGCATCATCTTAGCTCTGTGAACGTGTCAAGAAGAATCACTTTGCTAAATCCTACTCGTGAGAACCATCTTACTCTCAATGATAGCTTTCCAACGCGAGATGAGACTACTCTCTGATTCAGCCCAGAACTTGTGAAGGAGAGGCCACCCTTTCTTTGCCGTAGTCAACACGTATGAATTCTCTGGTTCCACATAATTCGCGTGGGCACCAAGAGTAAGGGACTGGGCTAACCTCCCTGCCACACAGGGAACCAACACCTCCCACTCCGAGCTGGTCAGAGTTCGGACACTCAGGTAGCCGGACAGGATGTACCCTGGCGTATCCAGTTGGTCAACTTGGTTCGAGTCAATCATCATGTAGGCGAGGTTGACGGCCAGGTCGAAGACAGGGTACGTGAACTCAGCGTCTGTGTAATCCAGGAGCCCACTGATGTTGCACTCGCTTCCCTCCGGCTTCTTGTTCACCAGGATATTCTGCTCGTTGATGTCACCGTAAATGAGGCCTAAAGTTAATAAAGCTAAGTTAATTGAAATTTAGTTATTCAGTTCAATGTTGTTCTCATTGATATAGACGTGTAACGTGCAACAGAAACGTCACCATGAACAAAAAATTCAATTCACACGTGATAAATACGACTGAAATCATCGTTATGGAGGTGAGTCATATAAGACATTATGTCTTTTTTTTATTACGTCAAACTACAAAAATGCGTCAGCAAAACAAAACTACATGTGTTGCTAGATTGGAAATGGTAGGGTAGTATATTTATATACCAGGTTATGTGAATGTGACTGCTAACTACCTTTTGGTAGCTGGTGCAACCTAGAGACGACTCTTTCTGTGAATGTACTGATGATATCGTCCACAATTGTCCTGTTGGTCCCGTCCAGACAGAAGGTGTACTTGGTCAGGTTGGGAACATTGGTCAGAGTCCTTAGTCTGTAAGTCGGGTCCACGCTCTTGAAGTAAGCATTGTCCAGCTTCTGAAAGAAGCCCGTTTTCATAGGATAACACACTGCTAAATACACGGTACAAGCCATTTCGTGTAACATCTTCTGGATCTTGTTCACCGTGCTTGTACAGTAAAAGTCCCTAAATAAAATAGAGCTTAAGGATCTGTAGCTCAATCGGTATTGCATATTTCATGATCAGGTGAAGACAAGAACATCAAATAATAATGTATTACAATATGTAATCCACATTGCTAAATGTATGTCTAAAAAGGTATGACCTCTGTTATTCTATTAAAATTGTATACAAGTCAACTTCAGGAACCACCTCGCACAAGAACACACATTTCTAAAAAGGCATTAACAGCAGCTTCGAAAAAGTATTTCCCAAAAGAGAAAGTCCATATCGATAACCCCCTCCGTGGCCCACACTTGCCCAAATCAACCTGGTGGGACCTTCCTCAGCTTTCTCGGTCAATTAGTTTTCAAGAAGAATTCGAATGCCTGTCTATATTTGAGCTTTTGGAATGCAGCAGTTCTGGAGGCGAGGTCCAAACTATCTATAGTAAAACAGGCGCCAGATGACAAACGGACGCTAAACCATGACCCATGCTCATTATTTGGCCTTATTGGTGACAGTGGCAGAAACTGTTAGAAGGCATTTAAAGTTAGTCAAGAACGACACCATTACTATTATCACTATTAGCAAGATATGATTTCGAACTGGGACACAAACTGTATGCGTTTTCATTTTTAGCTCATCAGGCCTGAAAGGCCCGATAGGCTTATGAACCAATGACTCTAGAGAACTGAAAGTTTATGTGCAGACTCCTTGGCTAATGGGGATTCTAAATTGTAGATTTCGTGACCCCGTGACCCCAAATGGGGTCACATGGGTCACGATCTTAAAAACCTATTTTCATCTTCTTATCCAGTTCCATAGGGTCTAGAGAGCTGATATGTTGTGTGCAGACTCCTTGGCTAATGTGGATTCTAAATTGTAGATTTCATGATCCTGCGACCCAAAATATAGGTCACAGAGGTCATGACTTGAAAAGCTACTTTCATCTTAAGATTTTATGTGCTCTTCAAAGGGAGGTTATTTAAAGGAAACAACAGTGATGAATTAAATCTTCAATTGTGTCTTTATTTGATGGGGATTTTATCTTTGGCTTCAAATACAGGCCCCCCTAAGTAATTGAAGGAATGCGTCAATTTTGAAGAAAATCCATCCAAATTTGAAAGAAATGTGTCCATTACGGAAGAAAATGCTTCTTTTCTCGAAACAATCGCAGCAATATCGGTGAATTCACGGTAATTACAGAAACAATCAGTCTGATGTTGGAAGGACCAACATCCCTATCGGAAACGACATCGGCCATTTCCGTGAATTCTCGGTCGATGCCGGAAATGCACACATCCAAAAATGGCGTCGGAAGAATGTTCTCCTGCTTCGGTGAGTAATGTTTTTACTGATTACAGTCCGTACTTTACATGAATCGAAGTTAAATTACTTCTGTTGAATGCGTCTTGGTATAGGGAATCAACAAGACTTTAGGTTACTGTCATGAAAATGAGTAGTTAGGGTGCTAATGTTAAAACAGTTCGCGATTCGCCGATTGTTTACATCGAAGTCAGGTGAAGCCGTATCACTAACAGAAAGACTAAAAGCATAGATGATCTCTGAAGCGTGTAAGACGTTTCAGGGTTATTTCATAAGAAATTTAATTTCGTCACTTTATATAATTTGATTATGCGAATCCTAGTCAATGGGATTGCTTATTAGGTTATTTATCTGTTGAATGTATGACGGCCACTTTTCGCCAACTTGAATCCTGATCATGTGATCTATGTCTCGTTTTTATTCCATTATTCGGACGATCTGGATAAGTTATTCATATTGTTTAAAATATCATCAGACAAATTATCGCCGTATTCCATGGTGCCACAACTTCGAAATGTATGTCATATATATATAGTGTAATTATATTCCCATAACATCTGGAATAACTTTACACATATTTATTAACGAGAAGATAATAAGTGTGAGTTTAATGTAGATAGATAGATTTTTTGGTTATAATTGTTGGGATAACAAAAACAAAAGTTTTGTTTTACAAGTCTTTTCGGTTGCTGCTCTCGGTGAAGAAAATCCGAAATAAATAACCCACTATAAGCAATACCATCGACATGGATTCACATATAAAGTGACGAAATTATCAAAATGAATGTCCTAAATTAGTTATGAAATAACCCTGAAACGTCTTACACGCTTGTTAGCCTTTCTGTTAGTGATACGGCTTCACCTGACTTCGATGTAGACAATCGGCGAATCGCGAACTGTTTTAACATTAGCACCCTAACTACTCATTTTCATGACAGTAACCTAAAGTCTTGTTGATTCCCTATACCAAGACGCATTCAAAATAGGTCAGAGGGGTTAGGAACTTTAGTCCTTTTTCATCTTCTCCGTTTAAAGTACTTCCTATGTGTTGTACCTCTCACATAGAAGTTGACCTTTTGAATTAGTTAAAGGTACATCCATTGTGTTGTTGGGGGTCAAATATGGCAAACGTTATAAATGGTCTTATTTAATCGAGAAGTACCAACTGTTACCGAAAACTACCATTTTAATGATACTCGACTTAGTATATTGACGACATGAAGGTAAAAGATTCGATTTCTGATCGAAAACCGGACAATGCACAGCGTGTGGCGCGCGCCAATGAGTCAAACGTAATTTTGGAATCTTATTTAAACCAGACAAAATAACAAATTTGGGTTGATACTGTTCAATAGGTCATATAACTACTGTGCATGTAAATAGGACGTGCACTTTCGGTTTCTGCACATACATAATGATGTTACTCGATTTTAATTGGAAACTAGTAATTATGATATGTTTGCCGATTGGGGATGAATATGCAAGCTGAGTGAATTTGTTTGTATTGTAAACAGCACATATGATGTGTTGGAACGTATTAAAGCCAAATAAAATGTTATGAAACACAATGGATGCACCTTTAATGTATATAAAGCCTGATGAGCTACAGAGCCAGTGGCTCTATTTTTCTAAGCATGCATTATAAAAGTTACACAAAGAAAGCTAACCTTGAGAGCGATTAACACATTAGCGACGAGTTCACCATCCTGGCGTAACAGATCCGTGGTGTAGGGAACACTCTGTATAATCTGTCCAGGGAGGAAGGTCCGCAACTCAAACATGTACTGACCAGGGGAACCTGACCAGAAATATGTAATATGGTTCTTATAATTAACAAACCCAATGCTCAAAACAGCGCAAGTGCATCATTCGGATGTACTTTCACAATGTAGTGTATTGAAATTAACACAACGCCAGAAGCTGTACCTCCACAGTTTGAAACGTGAATTTTTAGAGTTACGTCCCCTTGTTCACTATTCCCTCTGTGAGTTGATAAACAGCCAAGTACATATTTAGCAGACGCCATTTGTTTTGTATATGTGTCATACGTCCTGACAGGAGTGTTGAGTTCAACCCCGACACACTAGTAAGAGAACAATTTCCGAAGTGGCGTAAAATTATTTTTCAATACGGAGGAGGTTTGAAGTCTTATGCCCCTATTTCACTAAGAGCCGAATTGTCACGAATCATCACGAAAGAGAAAATGGTCACATTCGTGAACATTCGTAGACAATTCGTAATTAATTCATGGAATTCGTAAATGATTCGTAGTGGATTCGGCAACATTCCTCCAATTCGTGGCATTCGTGAAAATTTTTGATTTGTTAAAAAATTTTCACGAATCAACTACGAATTTTTAACTAATTCGTAAACAGTTCTTGGAAATTCGTGGTTGATAATTTTGATGGTCTTAACCCGAGGTACATACGAATCCTCTGCGAATCATTTACGAATGTCCCGAATTAAGGACGAACATTCGTAGTGTATTCGCAACTGTTTCTTAATTATTTCGCACAATTCGTACATAATGCGGAAACAATTCGTAAATAATGCGTATTTGTTTCGTAGGGTTTCAGCATTAAAATCTACGAATTTTCGTACAAGTGAAATTGCTGTTTACGAATTTTGCCGAATGTTTACGAATTTATACAATCACCTATTCGTGGCTATTCGTGATAATTCGGCTTGTAGTGAAATGGGGGCATTAGTAAGATGTGCCTTCTATCGATGGCAATGTTTGTTTTGCTCTATAGCCAAATTTGAGATTTGAATTTAATGAGTTCAGATATGTGAAACATGTACATGCATATATAAAGGTATATTCATGCATTTAGAGGTTGATTTTAATATTGTTCTTAATATTTGTATATCAATTAAAAATAATTTGTTTTATTCATCACCTTTCTTATCTTTCTCAGGATAAATAGTCTCTAGCGAATAGTAGCCCCCCTTCATGTTAGGCAGAGGCACTTGTGCAGGAATGTTACTGCGCGCCAAACAAGACATAAGAGCATGTTGGGCTTCTGAAACAATCCAAAACATGTTAAGGATATAAAACAGTGAAGTATGCATGACACCGGGAAGTATTTGGTTTCAGAAACAACATGCATTTATGGTATTTTGAACAAAAAGTGATAGTTGCATGGATGACATTGGCATCAGACAAATAGGGCATCTGTTCCATTTAAAAAATTGTGGTAACGTGTTGGGCGATATATATTGACATATAAGTAAGAACAACAGGGAAATAGCATACTAGGCAAAAACAATGCACTTGATCTATTACTTACCAAAGAATGGAATATTTTTGGAATCCTTGCTGTTCATAATTTTGACCACAAATCCAAGATCACTGATCTCTTTAATGCCCGGATTACTGTGTTCTTGAGAGACCTTGATATGGTAGTTCCTATCGTTGTAGCTGTTGAGTTCGTTTATAGCGGTCACCTTGAGACAGTAAAGTCTGAGAGTTATCTCCCCTACTTGACCTTCACCTACAACTGGGCGGATTACCTCCCCTGGTTGCTGGAGAAAGCATTCCTGGTTTTTGTTCACATCAACGAGGGGCCCTTCCATCATAAATCTGATATCTGCAAGAATGTTATAATAGCATGTCAACCGGAAGTTGCACCATTTCCCATTGTACCCATTTCAAGAAACAACTCAGGTTTCAGGTCGCTCTATTGCTTTGTGAGACCTTTGTTATCAAATAATGACAATGCTTCGATGTTTGTCAAATGCCTATTTTAATGGTCTTGTTTAAGTCATGTATGACGTTTTAATAATGCTCGATAGCTTATATTTAACGTGAAACAGGACAAAATAGTGATTGTTTGGCACCAGGAATGTACGGCGGGTTGCAGAAAATTTACTGAGCAGGGATCATTATTATTAATGGTGCACGCTATGTAACATCACCCTGTTACTTTAACTGTATACACTAGTTTTCCTGTCAAGATGGCTAGTTTCCATTATTAACATTGTACTTTTGTTTCGGATTAATGTTAATGGTCAGTTAAAATGAAGATATGTAAATGTACATGAACATCTGATTCCGCCCCGTACAAAGAGATTATTACCCGGATATGTGGCATACGATTTGTATGGAACGAGTGTGAATATTTTTATTGCCCGAGCGAGAGCGGGGATATACACATATCTGAACGAATTACGTAAAAGGTATATGGCATACTTTCGAGTAATTATTTATTACTCATTCTGTTCCAATTGATATTTGATATATGTTAAATAGTTTAATGGTTAAATAGGAGATTGCCAATTTCCAAGCTACAATTAGGTCACGAACAATCATTTTATGACGAAATCCGGGTAATCGTGGTGAAACAATGGTTGCTAGGCACATGTGCACAATATCAAATCGGTTTTTGTCAACCATATGGGTACTACATGAATATAATCATGGTCATAAAGGTTTTCATCCCTACAAGAAAATCATAATCCTTATGAAAAGTCATTAACCACCATGACATAACATGACAATACATCTTGTGAATAAGGATATTAACATGTTCCATTCTGTAGATGACATTATTCATTATCACTCAGCAAGCAAACGTGACTTTAGTAACTAACAAACACCGCCCAAACCAACACCAACAACCATTCAGCCATGACGTTAACTGGGATCACAAATGACGTTATTACTAACCAATTTGCTGTCAACAAAAGAACTACAACGCATAAGACATTTTAACAGAACAATCGTAACGAGACCCCAAAGCATATTCATGGACGTCCTCGTCGACTAACGCCAGAGATGACCGACATTCTGACGTTTGATCAATCGCCATTGACGTTTGTCAGCCAGGTCACTTTATGACAGGTGGCGGTCAATGATAAATCTAAGACTTCCTCGGGGAATGGTGAAAAGGAAGTTATTGCAACGTGGTTACCGTGCAAAAAGACGACGAAAATTGATACATTGAGACAAACCCCAAAGTGATCAATGGGTTGTACAGTACTGCAACATAAGAGTAACACAAATGCGTACGTTACGTCAATTGTACTTACGAGAATCGTTTCCTCCTTCATCGAGTTGATGGACGTGTGCGTGTGCGATTGGAATGTGAAAGGTTCAGATATGGCTGTGTAAAAGGTGTTGTTGCCGATGGCGGTTTTTGTACGGTTACGTTTTGGGGCGGTATTTATTTCAAAGGAAAACAATATTTTTACTGATGCATGGAACACACTGTGATTCCTCATGCTCGCCAGATAATGACAACTATCTTCTTTTGTTAGATGACAATGCTTGACCCCATCGTGCAAGAGCAATCAACGAGTTTTGACCGCCTGCCATAACTCGCCAAAATCCCAGATACGAACCCAAAAGAGTACATGTTTGACAGAATGGAGAGGCAGCTGATACAGCACTCAGCAAGTGTTTGGTAAGTGTTTGGTCAAGATTCGGAAGAATGTTAACATACTGGTTGACTGCATATGCAGAAATGTCTCACGAATAATAATAAGGCTATCTATATAGCGCTGGATACCACATCACTGGAGGGACATGCTCAGAGCGCTGACAAAAATATGAGAAATGTGGAGAAATCGGCAGGTAAAACTATTTACAGTCATTTATCAACATGGAATACTAGAGATGACGTTGGAAGAGATGTGTTTTAAGACTGGCTTTGAAAGATTGCAAACTCGGTGCTGTTTTGACACTGAGAGGAAGCGAATTCCAGAGGGAGGCTGAGGCAAACTGAAATGATGTGGCGCCAAAATATTAGAGTTTGTCTGTTGGGATTTCAAGGAGAAATTGATCCTTGGATCGAAGGGTTCTTGTGGGCTGGTACTGGGAATTGATTCTTGACAGTATGAAGGTGCTGATCCGTGGATGGTTTGATATATTAAGACCAAGACATTGAACTCTATACGTTCCCTGACTACACACGTTTTATCTGTATTTAATATTTATATGTCTCATCTTTGTATGTCTGTATTTTAATGTCACAAAATGTTGTATCACTGTTGTAAAACGAATTCCTTCATCGGGAAATAAAGTTGTATTATTATTATTATTATTATTATTATTATTATTATTATTGTTATTATTATTATTAGGGAATCCAATATGAGAGATATGTGACAGTGTTTCCTGGTTCTTGTAACAAGCGAGCGGCTCTGTTTTGAATATTCTGCATTTTATTTAAATGCTCTTAAGAGGTTCCAATCATAAGGCTATTGCAATAGTGGAGACGAGAGAGGATGAGAGTTATCACAAGACAGGCAGTGGCACACAGAGAGAGAAGAGGGAGACTTTAGCAGGCATATGGTAGTGCTATGCAATATTGATATGAATAATCACTTGATATCAACATGAAACAACCTCGATGTGACCATTTCCTGACATTTGAGGAGAATGACTGGTGTAGCACCATTTTAAAATGTTAATACGCAAATTATTTTTTAAAATTACCCTTTTTGAATAAAAAACAAATCAACCAAGGACCTTTAACACGTCTTATTTTTACTTCAAACTATTGTTATGCACAAATATAAAGTCACTCAAATTATATGTTTGCTAAGTGACATGGTAGCATTTCCTGTTTATGCCATTAACTTACCAAATGAGCCAGGTATAAAATATATAAATGCCTAAAGTTAGATGTTGACGGTCACTGCTGGGAGTCCACTTAACAAGCTGATCACAATACAACACATTCATTTTTTTAAATGCCATAAAAGTTAACCATTAACCTGGCTATCATATCATATCTTCACTGAAAAACTTAATAATTCCAAACATATTACAATGTGGTAGTTGAAAACAAACAGGATATACGTGATATCCATATGTGAAATTTACTTTCATAATAGTAGCCAAAGCATCGCCATATAAAAGTTTTATTCCATGTATCGCACCTGTTTATTCTACCACCGTGATAGCATTTCTGTGATAGCATTTCTGTGATAGTATTTCTGTGACCGCATTTCTTTTGTTCCTACATGTAATACGACAGTCAAATTATCTGATAGCATCCGTATCCGAACAGGACGTCCTTTCACAAAGCAACATTTACTGTGGTTAACCTTAATTCCCATTCTTTAACATTGCACTAAGGTTACCTTAGTGACCTACGATCACCTCAGTGCTTTGTGAAAGGGGGCCCAGGTTACAATTAAGATCTTGCTCTGATAAATAAAACTTCTTACAACTTCTCAAACATTGTTGTTGATTTACAAGGGAGTGATTTCCGCTTACGACGTAATTAAAATAGTTGATGGATATGTTTATCAGCCATATAGCTGTGATTTCAAGTTAACATGCACAGGTTCACAAATATGCAACCTGAGTCAATGCATATTATTTATGATACACAAATATCCAACCTGAGTCAATGCATATTATTTATGATACACCGAATAAAGAAACATACTCCTACCGTAACGATCCTCAACAGCCGAAATACCTTCAGGCGTATGTGTACAGGAAACAACGAATACGTGCATTGGATATTCATACAACAAATATGTTTTCTGTCTAAAGTATAATAAACGACCAATTGAAATCCATAATTCATCTATATTTCTGCGGTTGCTGGATTTAGACATGTTTTTGCAAGGCATGGTTACGAGAACAGCATAATAAAACAGTCCCAAAAAGGGACTGAGTGTTTCAAGATAAATATGGTAGTTTTAGTGTACAAGACAGCTTGACATGTGGACACATTTAACATTTTCATTTAAGTTTTCATTCTTCATTGTTTATCCTCCGGCATCATGCGTGGGGATATAGTCGTTGGCTCGGTCCGCTTTCCGTCCATGATTACATCGTTTTCGGAGCAAATATTTGAAAACTACTTGGCCAATCCTCACCAAATTTGGCATACAGCTTTCCCATATCATGTGGTGTGCCTTTTTGGGGTTTTAACTTTTTGGAATTTCTTTTTTCCATGGTAACATTTTGGACTTTGTCTATTTTGAAGGGTAGGGTTTGTTTCCGGAGCAAATCTCAAAAACTACTTGACCAATCCTCACCAAATTTGGTATAAAGATTCCCCTTATCATGTAGATGTACCTTTTGGGCTTTCAACTTTTTGGAAATTGTATTTTTTTGTTTCCATGGTAACAATTTTGATTTTGACTATTTGAATGGTATGGTTTGTTTCCGGGGCAAATCTCTAAGGTTTCTAGGCCAATCCTCACCAAATTTGGTATACTGTCTCCCAATATCATTTAGATGTGCTTTTTGGGGGTTTCAACGTTTTGGAAATTTAATTTTTTTGTTTCCATGGTAACAATTTGGACTTTGTCTATTTCAAGGGTGGGGTTTGTTTCCAGAGCAAATCTCTAAATCTACTAGGCCAATCCTCACCAAATTTGGTATACTGTCTCCCAATATCCTGTCGATGTGCCTTTTGGGGTTTCAATCTTTTGAAAACATGGAAACAATTTTGACGATGTTTATTGGAAGTTTAGAGTTTCTTTCCGGAGTGGATTTTAAAAACTGAATTACCTATCCTCCCCAAATATTGTATACTATTTCCTCATATGATATTGATTGTTGATGTGCCGGCCCCGCTCCCCCAACCGCCAAGTGTGCAGATAGACTGGCGGATTTGGTGCAGAAAGAGATGCGCACTAAGTTAAAATAAATTAGTGGTAAGAGTAATAAAAAACGTCGTGTAAGAAAGCCTTGGTGGAATGATGGTTTGCGTGTGTTGTGGAACGAAATGTGTGTGGAAGTGTCGTGGAAGTCATGGGAATGAGAGAGTGCATTTAAAACATAGTTTTGTGAGAAAGCGTCAGATGTTTGATAAGAGTGTGCAAGCTGCAAAAATACCCGTATGTACGGGAGGAAAGTAAACGTTTGGATGAGATGTGTGACAATAATGACAGAGAGTTCTTGAAGAAGATCGGTAAGGTTGGTGTGGGTGGAGAAAGGAGAAAGCAAATCCCTATGAAAGTGTATATGGAAGATGGGAGTGTGTCTGAGAAGAGCACGGATGTTTTAGATAAATGGAGGAATGACTACTATGAGTTATTGAATGGGAATGCTGGTGTGCAGAATGTTGCTGGGAAGTGTGTTAATGATGAATCTGACGAGATGCACGTGTTGTTTGACGCTAAGATAACTGTATTGGAGGTTGGTGCGGCGGTTGACAGAAGCCACAACAACAAGGACTCGGGTGTTGATGGTATCCCCATTGAATGTCTTAAATCTCACAGTGTTTTAAAGGCTTTACACCATATTTTTAATGTTTGTTTTAGTACAGGGAAAATCCCTATTAGTTGGGGTAAAGGTAAACCCAATACCTAAATGTACAACTTTGGATCCTATGTATCCTCTATCATATCGGGGTTTGACCCTTACCAATTCTATGTATAAACTGTATTGTAATGTTTTAAATAATCGCTTACATTCCTGACGCTGAGTTCAATACTGTGTTGAATGATATACAGAATGGTTTCTGGAAGAAGAGGTCCACCACTGATCCACTCTGTTTGTTCGTTGATTGAAAATAGAAAATGTCATAAAAAGATTACATTTGATTATGTAAGACGTAGTGTACGGATTAATGGCATGTTAACATCTCGGTTTAATGTTAACAAAGGTTTAATTTAAAGCAAGGCTGCTTACTCGCTTCATTACTGTTAAATTTGTTCATAAATGATTTGCTTAACACATTAGAGGAGAGTGGTATCGGTATTTGTGTTGATGGTACTACTATCGCAGCCTTAACTTATTCTGATGATCTTATTTTACTTGCAGAATCATCAGAGGATTTAAATAAACTTTCGTACATTTTGAACAATTAATGTGTGGAAAATGGTATATGTATTAATAATGATAAATACAAATTCTTACATTTAAGAACAGTAAGTGCACAAAGAACAAGTGCTGTTTTTACTGTTGGTAAATCTTTTTTAGAAGTTGTTGATAGTTATAATTATCTAGGCATATTGCTCACAGAACACCTTGATTACAATCTAATGGCTAAGGCAGCAGCTATGTCTGCTAGTAGAGCTTTAGGCCTCCTTATTTGTAAACATAAGGCACTTGGGGGAATGCAATCCACAACTTATGATTTTAGACAATATTGTCGTTTTATTAAGATGCCTTTAAGACTTAAAAAGTGTGTTTATGTGGTCGGAGAGATGTACGAGTGGAAGCTCGAAAAATTTGAATTTTCGAGTGAAAGCTACGATGAAAGAATGGAACCTGAATGTGGAAGCTGATGTGAGTGTTAACGTATCTGTGAGCGTGTGCGAGATATATGTATGCAGAAGTGTGTTAGTGGATGGAATGAATCATTACGTCAGCCAAGCGGTAGAACGAGATATAATAAATTAAGAACGTATCGAAATTTTAAGGATGTGTAATGTGAAAGTTACGTGAGTATGAGTATCATACCGCTCTGCCCTTTCCAAATTCAGATCAGGTACTGCTCCTCTGCATTTGAAAACCGGCAGAAATACAAATAAGAATGTGAATGAGAGAGTGTTATCAGTGCAGTGAGAGTGAAAGACATGTACTTTTACATTGCCCTTTATATAGTGATTTGCGCGATGGTTTGTGTGAAAATATCTGTTTTAGCTATCCCAACTTCTTAGATCTTAGTGATATCGATTATTAGTTCTACTTTTTAAACACCATGTATATTTTACCGCCAAAACCTGCTTTTATATCTTACAAAGAAGAAAACATATTTTATATGGATAAATTTTAATCTTTCATTGTAAAGATGCATTGTTTACATCAATATTTATTTAAGTTCTTTTTATGTATTATACTTTTATGTCTCTCGTAACCTTTACTGGGTGGCTCACTTTAATGTTCAATTTTATATGTATATATTTTTTACTGTATTTTATGTGTGGTGAGACTGAACTAAACCATCTGTCTGTCTGTCTGTCTGTCTGTCTGCTTTCTCTGACTGACACCTGAGGATGTTTTTACATTTTACATTTGTTGAAAAATCAAAACAATGAGAACTAATGAATTCTAAATATGTACAATTACCCTGTTACAGTAAATGGGCACGTATTTTAGATTGTGAACTGTTAGAAAAAGATTGGAGAGTATTCAATTTGATAGCTCACAAATGTACTCGCAGTACTGACTTAAAATGGCTGCAGTATAGAATTATTCATCACATTCTTCCTACTAATTGCTACCTATTCAGGATAAAGATATCGGAATCACCAATGTGCAGGTTTTGTAACAAAGATTTAGAAACTTTAGAACACATGTTTTGGTATTGTGATCCGATATTAAATATTTGGAAAAGTTTAGAAAAATGGCTAGAAGCCGCTCAAATCTCTTTAAAATTTACAATTTCAAAGATAATGCTCGGAATCAAAGGAAGGAATAACAACCCTATTAACGCTATTATTTTGATTGTTAAAGACATAATATTAAAAAACAGTCAAAAAATGAATATTCCGAATTTTAAGTATGTATTAAGTCAAATTAAGCAGTACTACGATATAACAAAATATACTTATTGAGTTTCTGGTGAAAATGATGCATTTATTAAATTCTGGTCATCCTTACATGTCATATTGAACAATTGATTTATGTTTCACATTATTCCTATACACCTATATACTGTTTAAGTGTGAATTAACATGTATATATCTTATTGTCTGTATGGCTTTAGGTCACTGGAACCTGTGTGTCACATGTGTATTTTGTTTTGTGCACTGTTGCCAAATTGCTGAAACTAAACATGTATGTATTTAGGACATTGTAACCTGTGTGTCGCACATATGTAATTTGTTGATGTACACTGCTGTCAAACCGAATTAATGTAAAAAATTAAAAATATGGAAATAAAAAAAAAACAAAAAAAAACAATGAGAAATATAGTCACAAGTGACGATAAAAGGATTCAGCGCATATTTGATTAATTTCCTAATAAGTACATCATATCAGCAGTCATTCCTGAAAGTGACACAACGATCTGTAAAAGCATTAAGCTACAGCAGCCCCTACCTGTCCATCATGTAAAACGAAAGTAGGATTTACCCCCTTTGTTTACAGTACAAAATGAAAGTCGCAATTGATCTAAAGAAAATGCTTATAGCTCATTGGTTATGTTAATTATCAAACTGATAAAGCTTTCATCATTTAGAGTAATCATTTCCCATTCTGGTAATGTCTTAAACAGTGTTCTATGAGTTTGCATTGTTGAGTTATGAGTAAACAAAGACACACTACAAATGTGACCATTGTCAATTTAGAAAGAAGGTAGAAACTGCCCGACTTAAAAGACCTGTGACTCATTGGTTATGAACACTATTGTACAAGTGTTAATTTTCGTAGTTAGGTTAATGTTTTGTCTATCTGCTGAGGTATTAAACAACATTCTACATGTTATGGTTATTAAATTATGAATTTACAAAAACTCACCAAAAACGCAACTTTTCATATTTTTAGAAACTTTAAGCTCAATTGTGGCCGGGAATGACTGTACGCGAGCGATTTTATTATTGATTCACAAAGACTTCAGTCTAATCTTACTCTCCTGAAAAAATCATCAAAATCGACGGGTAGGAATTAGAGTTATGTCCCCTTAAAGTTTGCGCTTTTTGAAAAATCACCAGATTTCAAATACATACTGTGCAAAAAGTATTGCGAATTTGCAAAATCCGTCAGGTCATTTTTGTACGCAATATATCAGCTACATTATGTGAAAATGTGAGCTTTCTAATGCTTGTATCTTCAGAGGAGAAGATTGTCAAAGGTGCATGGGGTCAGGAAATTTTGAAAAGTGTCTAAAATCAAAATGGCGGCGAAACCAAGTGACCAACGATATCGTCATGATTTACTTTTCTGCTCGCTTAGTCAATGCGCATCTTTGAAAAGAAGTTGCAAGTCTCTAGCTGCATTTTGAATTTTTTGCCCATGTTAAAAATCGGAACTTTGAATCGAACTGGACCTTTAACGTTTGTGCCGAATGGGCCCAAAAGTTTCGGCATAAAACTAGACAGTAAGGGCAATGATCCTGCAAAGTTTGGTTGCATTAGCTGCATTCCTTTTGGTAGAAGTGCTGTACACAAAATCCGTGGAAGAATAATAATAAAACACGCCAATAACAATAAGGATTCAGAACTAAAGTTCTGAATCCTTAATTAAAGCCATTTATCGGCCGTGCGAGTGGGGAAAACTTCGCTACGGACTAACAGCATATTATTTATTCCTTTTATGATACATTAGTTGTTACTATGTGAATATTCTATCAGTGATGAGTTTTATTATAACAAAAAATTACAATTGGGTTAGATATAGCGTGTTTTCATTTCACTAAATGTCAAGGATCCAAGATGGCGGATGCTGCCGAACGATCGTTGATAGAACTTTCCCTCAACGGCAATGACTACATGCCTTCATAAATAGGTTCACTTAAAGGTTTCTCTGTATTATACATTCTGATTCGAAAATGTTTTTCCAAAATAATTAGAATATTAAATATTTTACAGATAAATATCTACAGATGCGTTGACATACACATCCATTCATTTCCCCTATATAAATGTCTCTCGCCAAAAGAACAATAATACAGGATAATTTCATCATAAATACCATCACTATATACATTGATGTAGAAAAACACAACATCATTTTAAAATATAGTTCATACTATAAATAATATTAATGTTAATGTATTTGGGGTAACTTATAATAGTCTAAATAACTGATATCACATTTGTATTTCATTCTGTGACATGTATCGTATGGAAGCGGTGTAAATATAAGCTACACAGCTTGTTCACGAATCCCAAATTATTAAAATTAATAACAATATTTTTAAACCACAAACCATGAAATGTATTTGATATTTACAAAAATATAACACAGTTTATGTACATATATAACATATTATAAATTACCATAAACATGATACCGTCTTTTCAGTAAAATTAAGTGGCGGGTTTTGGCAGATAAAAAGCACATTTCATGACTGGACAATATAAAACACACTGTACTTTGTAGGGTAGGCTATGTGCGTATAAAACGAGTTGTGCGTCAAACTCATCACAGTGAAGTAAGTCGAGATCGGCACTGGAAACGAGGTCGGCAGTACGCCTGTACGTAGCTTGTAAGTGACATAACACAGTTTCACTGTACTTTGATGAGATAGTGCTTGGATGTCTGTGTGTATAACAGTGTTAAATGAATATATCTGCGAGGGTAGATATATCGAGGTACATAAGTTTCATATAGTGCTACAGGGCAACACTTGATTTCGCGTTTTCATTGGTCCTTTTTATCATCATCCTCTACAAGTGGGAAGGATAAAGGAATTTTAATGTTTGTCAAAATATATCAATCATTAGTTTGTATTTATTTGAGTCGGATATAAACATCCAAATATAAGACAAGTTAATGTGAGCACACGTAAGTTTATATATCAAGTACAATGCCTTTCAACATAGCTTGATTGTTCATTTGACAGTTTACTCAGATAGCATTTCATCATAGGATAAGCAGATTGGAATTAGAATGTACCAGGATGGCATGTATTTAGCCCTCTCGGTATTTAGCTCATAGACTTAAAACGGAAAACAAAACGATTTGAAGCCAATACGTAAAATAAATACAAAAATAAATCAATATTTCATTACTTACTGTAAAATATAATGTATAACTTAAACTTATATTACTATCTGATAGAAAATGTTTAAACATATCAGTTGAATATTTGATAAAAAGCACTGACAATCCCATCCAGACTTCTTAGCAGTAAATATCTTCCCCACAATGACAATACCTAGATTTGGTTAAGGAAATTATAAACTATGTATATTGCTATGAAAGATTTAAAATTGATACAATAACATTATTGTATCATGTTGAATTATCATTCTTGTATTTGAATATCATTTTATTTATTATGTTTCTAATTTTATTATATTCCTATAACTTTACCTTCCTATTTCTACATTTTAAAGTATAAAGTCACTTTATCTTTGTGTATATATTATGTTTTACTAGGGCTCTACTTTCTTGCATTTGAAGAGCATGTATCCAAACCATTTATTTAGATAGATATGGAAAACCTCAATTTACCAAACTATGATAGATAGCAACTATTTGAGAGGCATTCTAGAAGTTGGTGTAACAGAAAGACAAGGGTATATTTTAAGGATGATCAACTTCTTTATTTCACGATTCGGTATAGATCCTTATAACGTTATCAAGCGGCATATCTATACCGAAACGTCGCCATTTTGAAATAAAGAAGTTGATCATCCATAAAATATACCCTTGTCTTTTTACGATAGATAGGTAGTACCAGAACCAGTACAACGTATATCATACAATTATAGACTGGTGATGAAGTCAGCGGTCAATATTGTTTTCTCGGGTCCATAAAAACAGGTATTGACCGAATCGCCAGTCCATAATTGTTTTATTATGTATCTAATGCATAAATGAAAGGAAAACAATGAAATACGGTCAAAAATGTAATTTGCTTTAAACAGCTGCTACTTCAGTCATATGACGTCATGCAACAATCGTTTGACGTCATGCAACAATCGTTTGACGTCACTCAAGTCAATACGGCTTTTGGTCGGACTCGGCTGGAGTCAATATGCTTTTCTGTCGACGGTCACGTGATGGCCTCTCGACCAATCAGATCGCTGAAAAAATATGCTCACATAATAATACGTGTTGCTGTGCAGTACACTATTTGTGCTCTGGTATACTGTTATTCACGTAAATAGTTTAAGCTCGTGCATACAGTAAGTATCCTCCCATCATCCTGTCTCACAAAGTGGCTTTAAAGGGGCAGTAGCACGTTTTTTGCAAAATTTATTTTTTCAAATTTCTTATTTATAATGATAGTTTGTGCCATTTAAATTTATTTTAGAGGGTATTACATCTTATTACACAAAGCAATTATCAGTAGTAGTAATAACGGTGTTGCCTATAAAGCAAAAATTGCATGGCGGCCATTTTATTGTGAACACATTTTATTATATCGAATGACCAAAATGATTCCATTGGCTTTTCTTAGCCATGTACACTCATTTATAACTTGGTTTTACGAAAAGAAAAGGGTATTTTACGATTGGTGAAATTATTTTTCAAATACATTTCATCGACTTATTGGAGCGAAAAAACGTGCCACTGCCCCTTTAAAAGTGTGAACTTATCACATTCATATGAACAAACTCGTGGTCTAAAAAGGTATTCAAATGTTTGTTAAACCTAATAGATGACTTGATAATATCAAGAGATTCGATGTTTTGGGAATTTGTTGTATTCCGAGCAGTTGCTATTTCTTAATCAACTTGAAACTTTATTACTGTTCATTATGTGACAAATTTTCTTAGTTTTAGGTAATTTTTCGTTAATAAACCCTGGACTTAAACTTACGTAAAATGTTACTTGGACAAAATAAGCAAAACCTTCAATAAGCCCTGGGCTAAATAATTCCAGCCCCGGTACTTGTACATCTGAAAACAAACTTTTTCATAAATATGTATATTCTTTTACATTCATAAGATCATAACAAAATTATTGTATATTGTCGATCTGCTGTTTTGTTGTTTTCAAGCACTATTCTGCTAATCATGACTTGAACAAACGAGAGAGTGCACAAAATGATGCTGAATCGGATGCACGACATCAGGAAATCAGGAGAGACAATGGTTCCAAGATGTTTATTTCCGGTACTGAAAGGCCAAAGGCCTATAGTAAAATGCATTTCAATGATAATATGTACACGCACATTTGATACAATGAAGATGCTAGTCAACAGTTAGGTATAACTAATAGTATGTGTAGAGATGCATTATGTTCTGAATAACAAGTATGGTAAACAAACATAACCAGCTTTTGAAGAACTGCAATACAAGTCTACAAAGTTATTAAGGTTCGGATGGATATAATAATAGCTTTTAATAAACAACTTCCTCGGTGAATTATACATAGGGTAAATTAAAACGAGTGATATTCATCTTCTCTTTAATTAAGATTAAAAAGTCTGCATATTCTATTTCTTTTTGGATTGATTTGAATCTTCCACTTTCAATTATTAAATCATGTGAAGAACATCTCAATCTGTTGACGCTATTTTTTTTCATTTATACATGAACGATACATTTATGAGTCTAAAGTACATATAAACATCTTATAATACATACACTTACTTGAAAGTTATATATTTTCAGTCCATTCTTGTAAATAAATATATTTGAATGTTCTCGTTAGTTGACAAATAAAGTCATCGTTTGAATCAACACATTGATCCACCCACACGAAATCAAAACCCTTCGTGAATAAGAAATGTCTTACAGAAGTAACCCAATTTGCGTGGCCATTCTTATCATATAACATCATCATATTGTAAAATTTCTTTGGTAGACGATATGAAGGCATTTTCAATAACTTTAACCAATACTTTATCGCCATAATACCTGTGAATAGGTGCATTGGGTATCTACCACATTCTACATAAACCATTGTGTTAGAAATGTTGTGTTCCACTCAAAGATATGTTTACATGTTTTCAATTGAACTCTTAATTAAATTATCATATTTCACCCCCATATGATAAAATCGGTTTAATTTTTGCATCAAATATCTTAAAATATGCATTAGCATTACCGAAAACCGTGTCACCGAACACATTTAACTGTTTCAGTATACCAATCATCACCTTTTGTGCTTGTAGGCGAGCAAAATTAGCATGCATTGTCCAAGATAAACAATTACTGAAGAACAATCCTAAATATTTGTAAGAACTAATACAGTCTAATTCTTTGCTTTTATAACACAATTGCTCCCTTTTTGATAAACATCCTCCTATCTTAAATAAACACTACTATTTTGGTTTTGGTTCTATTTACAGTTTATGTGTAATTGTCACAATAAATCTCAAGTTCATTTATAAATCTTTGTAAAGCTACTACTAGAGAATAGCACGATATCCTCTGCAAAAAGCAACAGAAAATATGTACAATATCGGGGTGTAAATGATTCCAAGTACAACTCCCATTGTCAAATCAATGTGTATTTTGAATAAAAGTACTTGAAAAACCAAACATCATTCTACAGTGTTGTAGACCTGATATTTATGGGATTAAGCAAATAACCAAAGCTTTATTGTATTTTGAACTTAGTGTCTGTAGTCTGGTATTGACTATTTTCTCACCTAACTGTACTGCTCCAACATACCGAGTACCCCGAAGTCCACCATAGTACACTGTGTTGTTGTAGTAGCTTAGAGTGAAAGGTTTGATACTGAGAGTCGTAACATCTGTGATCACTTCATCTGACATCGACATCTTCTTCAGAGTTTTCCCGTCGTTGAAATACAACATATTTCGGACATTGTCAAAACTTGCACCAAACATTTTACCAGATGCTAGGATCCGGAGAGCTTTACCATAATAATTCAGTTTTAACATTCTAGAATTACTAACCGCATATATCACCCTCTCTCTGGGGTTGACTGCTATACTGAATGGGAAGTCGTATTCTCCAGTCAGGTTCCTGATGATGGTGAAGTTATCCCCCCTCGTGGTCATAGAGCTAATGCTGTGCCAAGGTCTCCATGTTGTCATAAAAACAAGTTTTTTCTCCTCGTCCACCGCCATCCCTAAAACCGAGACTTCTTCTCTCAGAGTTCGTATATCATCACCATCCAGTGTGGTGGACATTATCTTCCCTGTGATCCACGTTCCAACAAGTAGTCTCCGTAGTCTCTGTAAAAAGCATAATGAATATGCACCACCCGACACATGGAGAGGGTACTTAGTCAAACTGTTACTCTCAAGATTGATCTGGCTCAACTCCGAGGTCCATCTATGACCTATAATCAGTCTGTTCATTACAGGTGTTAGCTCCACTGGTGTCGATGTGGTTGGTGGAAAGATCGTAGTCGTTGTACTCGATATTGACGTTGATGTCATTTTTTCTATTTCTTGTTTACAGTTACTCAACTTTTTAAGGTCAGAAGTCATATTGTTTCTCTCCTTGAAGAAATGTTCGTTTGCTGGGTTGTTTTGTACAACACGTCTTTTACACTGTTTTAGAACTCTTGAAAGTAGTTTGGTGTCACACATTGAACATGCCTCAGCCATACTTCTCTTAGCCTTGATAAACGCGTCTCTATACATGTCTTTCCACTGCTGGACGTCTCTGAGACTCTTCATCACACTGTGCAGCTGTCTCTTCATGTGACGATGTCCCTGCTTGAGTCTCTGTATCTCAGAGACTACATGGGGATTGCCTACTTCCGGCACAGACTCACTTTCACGAAACTCAGTCATTGCTTCGTCAATCTGCTGCTTAATGACTTGTGTGAGATCAAGTCGAAGTGATTCCTTGGCAATATCAATACTGTCGTGGAGGTCAGTGTCCATTTGCACAAGTTCAATTTTGAAGTTATTCAACTTCTTGTTCAAACGTCTCATTCGTTTGTCCATCACACCAATTCCGTTACTGCAGTTACACGTAACAAGCACCGAGAAGATCAATATCCATGTACACATACAACCTTCCATGATGACTGCTTTCTAGTAGGTAATGGAGGACTACCTTGAGTCTGCACTGATAACAACTGTATATATAACTTCCCTGTCTAGATACCACGTTGGTTGTTTAATGTAACACTGCTTGTTTGCTCCTCGCCCGAGTTCTTACATACTACACAACACACGGCTATATATCTGTAATCAGTCTGTAATGTGCAGTAACGGTCTTGTCTATGTTTAGATTACACTGGTTTTATCTCACATAGATACGCACTATATCAGCGAGTCATCCATTAAAGATACACTTAAACATTGCTTAAGAAAAGGTACACAATTTCATGAATTCATCCACACGTACATAAAACGTCAATATTTCCTCATAGATCAGTCATTTTGAAAGAAGTCAAGTCAAGAAGAATGTTGATATAACTGTAATAATTCTCATAGATTGAATAGTGTTAGTGCATTTTAGCTGTGTTGAAAAGCCACTCAATACTTTACAGTGGAACAGAGCAGATACCGTACTCACAATAATAATTACATTGTAATACAATGATAAATACTTTACATGTGTAAATGGATCTGCTCTTACTTTCTGTATTAAAATGCTTAAAGACGCTGGTTTGTCAAAGTTGGTAAGCAGTGACATAAAACGCTAATAACAAGACTTCGTTATGGTAAAGTCACTAATTGGTGATTCTTTAGCTCATCTTAAAATATTAGTAAAATAGTAACAGATTAGCAGATTCATTCAAATACTGATAAGAACTCTATTTAAGAATGAATTAAACCAACTTACCAACCAATTAAACGTTCTCACGTGTCTAGAGAGTGTGAGTTAAATCGAACTTGTTCTGCTATACGCCGTAACGGATGAACTTGTGCCAATTGATAGTAAACTCATACGTTTCTGTCTAAAGATAAGACGGTTTCGATCTTAGAATATATCACAATTTCCGGACAATTACTAGTTATTAAATTAAGATAGCTTAATGAAAAGTGACAAACATTTGAAATGTCCTATTAAATTGTGCCTTTTTTGATAGTTTGAATTTATATATTTCTATAGTTTTCTGAGTTCATATAATGAACGTTGAATTTGATAAAATATTAAAGGAGTGGTTCGCTTTCGGATAACCAGAAACTATTTGAAATATATGTCGATGGAACTGTTTTCTTTTGATTGGACGAATTTTAAGAAATAACACCCTTCCGATTTTGCAATTTGACTTTTACATGTTTAAGGAGAGTTAAATGGTTCCTTCAGGGAATATGAATATTTCATGCTTTGTTAAAATATATCTAACAATAAGCCCTAATATTGATTATTGATACATCGTTAGAGCTGATTGGTTAGACAATTATAAAACGTTGTTTTTTTCTGTAGTTTTCAAATGTGTGGTTACTCAAATCAAATCAAATAAACATCGTATTAAAACAGAACTTTTTGCTATTGTAGACTTCCACCACTTTGACATTTCAGCAAGAGTGACAATTACTGTAAGAAACTTACCTTATAAAAGTATCCAACAAACAATATGAATATCCAAATGGACATTAGACACAAATTGTAAACCTATAAGTCAGTACTACAGGACATAACAGAAGATGGTCAAATACTAACCCACTTTCGCCAAAGTCTTTTCAAATATGGCAAGGTAGAAAACCAAATAGTTATGATGATTTTACACTAAAATTAATTTCATCGGTACATTATTTAATCCACAGTTTTAATTGGATAACTTGATAGAGACAAATAGCGTTCATGTTGTTACAGGACAGGAACTGGAGACGCGTCAATCTAATCACACCGAGACAGCGAGACAGACAATTGTGTAAGTATCACCTGCTTGTGTTTATACAGGTGTTATGACACTGACCTATCTGGCCACGGTACGACAGTGGCTTAATTGTTTTGTCTTCAAGGTCAAAGCTAAAACACAGACAAATAAAAGCATGCCATTGAGTGAAAATATATTTTGATAGCATCTAGTTAACGTCCATTGAATGGTGATCGATAGAGCAGTGTATATGCGAGCAAAACTTCCGTCTTGGCCTAAGTCAAAATGTTATGACAGCAGTCCCGCGGTTATTTGTTACAAACATACTGTAAATTAGCGCAAACTGCACTCAAATTAAGCAGGACCCGGTCAGTGTAACCATATGAAACCACTGGTTGAATAGTTGGGTAATCCGTTTAGCGAAAATTTAGGTTGTTTTGATGAAGATTTCTGTCTTATACGAACAGTTAAAACGTTGGAAAAACGCGTTAAATTATGATTAGCGGCCAAAATGAGATTCCTCAACGTGCGGTCACAGCAGGATACGATTCAGGGACCACAGTGCACCAACTTTCATTCTAGTCGTTTTTAAAAAGCCGTATATGAATAATTTACGGGCCGATTTAACAAATTCAAAGTCGAGAAGTTGTCAAATTGAAATCCTGAAATTAACCAAGGGTACGACATGTAACCTTTAAAATGAGAAACAAACTTTATTTATGAGCGCAATTAATCCGTTTACATAGGGTCGCAAACTCTCAAATTACCGTATTTCCTCGAAAACAACCACGATCACGAATATAACCTGGGAATCGAATATAACCCTCCATGTCATTGAGTGCTGAGGTAAATACCACAAGGGTCTCGAATATGAATTTGAGGCCTTCCATATTTCCTCTAACAAAACCCAGGCCTCGAATAGAACTCGATGGGTACAGAGGTGCTGAACAGAATAGAACCCCGGGCTGTATACAAGGACATACGGTATGTGTAGATCTTTCAAACAGATGAGTTTTAACAAACTGAATTACGTTTTAAGATTCTTTCATCAATGACTCATGTGTATTTAGAGGGAGTAGATTTTGCACCATGAACTATTCAGTAGCTCAAATATGTAAGTACCCCGTCTCCAGTATGCCCGGAGTCTAACCCGTGGAATGTATTCCTTGACACATCAACGTCATCCTTATCCGACGCATGATCACCTCTTGAAAACACATCTAACTTTCGGTCTGAACTTTCTAATATTTTGTAAACTATTATTTAATAGAATAAATATTTCAAAATTAATTTTCCAAGATTAAGTGTTATGCTATTATAACTGCCCAAAAAGGCACACATTTTTCAATATCTAGGTACCTAATAAGTGTGAAAAAATACAAGTGCCAGTTTATGCTGCGTTTCAAGTAAATGTAACTGCTGGTTGTCCAATAGCGATAGGTCTGTAAAGAGGGAAAACACCTGAACGTTCATTACAATATGGCATATAGTTAACATTGGTTTTCGTCGAAAAAAATCGAATTTAAAAAGAAAATCTGACAAAAGTGTATCCTTTTAGATATGTTTTTAAACATACAGTGGAAAGTGTCCTTTGCAGGATAAAGGCAATCAATATTTTCGATATCCAATGGGGTTAATGCAGATAAAGATGAAAATTACAGAGGTCAAATGACGGAATTTCTTTTGAACATTAAAATGACGTTGCAAGTGTTAACATTTCAAACGCTTGTAATAACGGAACACTTTATTTAATCAACATTAATTTGAGAAATGTTTTGCAAACACACTCTCATGATAACCTTATTTTATAACAAGCAATGAAATATAGGGCTTTTTCAGTGAAATAACTGTCTACCAACCCACAGTGAAGATCTGCCTTTTTCATTGTAATTAGTGCCTTATATTATATGACCTTATACAACAACGATCTGACGTAACTAATCATCCGATGACGTCACATTGTTACTGTGGTGACGGGATTTTTCTAGCGGTCACTCAACAAGAAAACGACTTGTTGTGGCGAAAATACAAGGACAGCATCATATAATAAATAGAATATATGTCAGTTATATCCATTTACCATGTTTATCTCATCTCGTGAGGTAGAAATGTATGTGTTATCGTGGCTGCGCCATTCGTGAAAATGTAAACTTCACTCGATGAGATAAACATTTTATTAGCCAAGTAAAATAGTTACCTCTATTTCACAAACGGGGATGTTCAGCAAGTCCATATTTTGTTAACCAATGTCTATGTTGAAGAAAAGGAAAAAAGCTCTACCGTCCTGGCCTATTCTACAGAAAGATATCACACTAACTTAATCAAATTAATAATATTATATCTCAAAATATAATACGAAATAAACAAAAGAAAAGAGAAAAAAGCCAAAAGAAAAGTGATATTTTCAACATAAATCAAAGTTGATAAATTCTGTGAACGAACAGACGGCATTCTTACAAAAAATGTTTTATAAAGATATAAGTAAAACCTACTATATATATAATTTGGTAACGTGTAAATCAGGAGAGGAGACTTCAAACTACGAAAAGAAAACAGAAGAGAAGAACATGGAAGTTAATGGCTGTAAAATTCTCTTTTGTTTGACAAAGTTTATTCAAATAGCATTTCATAATTGGATATGCACATTTAAATAAGAATACACAGGGGCTGGTATTGCTGAAATGGGATATATACCCTATACTAATAAATAAAGAAAGGGATGCAACGCCAAATTTACCCCCTGCCCAAACAAGTACCATAACAACTTTATTGCAACTTTATAGTAACTTTTGTTTATGAGCAATACATTTTTTATTTATCAACAGATATTTAAATTTCAGTAACAGTGGATACTGGTAATGGGACTCCTCTTCCACAGCCACCTCGAACTAAGGCAGCTTCTTTGGGTGGTGAGTGTTATTATTATTATTATAATTCATCCAAAAGTGGCTCCCACAATGGATTGTTTTTGTGAGATCAAGCGTTATCTACATTGTAGATATCACTACAGTTAAATTGCGACAAAGTTGATGATTTAACAATGCTATGATATCAAAATGCCTATGACGTCACAATGCTATGACCTCACTGAGATTACTGCTGAAAAAGCTAAATGGCAGTTTTTGTGTTTCTAATATGTTCATTATTTTGCTAAATATTTTGAAGAATAATTTTGAATGATGAATAAAATCTCACCCGCATGTCTTCTGATATCAAATATATTAAGCCTCAGATATTTGTAAATTAAATTAATTCGTGTTGGGTGAGATTCTCTATGTACTTTTGGGTATTGCCACAAAATAGATACTGACTCCTCAATGTTGTAAATACATTACTATGTGATTGTTAATCTGATTCATTGAATACATATAAAAATAATGTTACCATTAGAAGGGGCAGTAGCACGTTTTTTCGCTGAAATAAGTTGATGAAATGTATTTGAAAAATAATCTCACTAATAGTAAAACACCCTTCTCTCCTCGGAAAATCAAGTTAAAAAATGAGCGTACATGGTTCCGTAAAGCCATGAGAATCATTTTTGTCATTCAAAATAATAAATTGTGTTCACAATAAAATGGCCGCCATGCAGTTTTTGCTGTATACGCAACATTGTTATTACCACTACGGATAATTGGTTTGAGTAATAAGATTTTTAACCCTCTAAAGTAAATATAAATGACATAGACTATCATTAAAAATGGGAAATTTAAAAAAATAAAATTTGCAAAAAACGTGCTACTGCCCCTTTAAAATCATGCAATATTAACATTGTTCAATTGCTGTTAAATGAAAAAACATCATCTCTTATAATTTTTCAGTGTCACCAAAGAGAAAAATTATCTCCATTGCGGAAAAAAAGCTGGAGGTGATGACATCACTGCTCCAGACACAGAAGGAGCTGCTCAGTGTGGAGAGATGGAGACTGGCTGTGGAAGAGGAGAAGCTTGTGCTGTCAAAATCGTTTGGCTCTGTGACTGTCGTTTCGCCAGAGGTGACACCACAGGTGACTCACCAGTAAGTAAATTTTATTGATTGAGTAAAAGCAGATGTTGTGTTGTTTTTAAAAAAAGATGTGTAGTATTGGACAGAGATAACATGAATCATCGCAAGTGAATTATCTAAACATGGTGATGTTTAATGTTGTCTTTTGTAATGGCTAATCACACATATTAAGAGAATACATTTTGAATAAGCTATCTCCTGACATGGTAGCCATCCTGTGCCTGGACTGGAGCTTGGACTTCGTTCTCATCAGTCTCATTCACCTCAGTAGGAGGTGCAGGGAGTCTTAAGTCTATGCAAAAGTTGTGCAGCTGTGCTGCAGCATAGATGTTTTCTGGCAGTCTTTGACGCCATACCAGAGGCAACCCTCTGACTTGTGGATGCACCTTTTTCGGAGAATGAAAAAATGCCATTAATCGGGTCATATACCGGTACTGAAATTCAATGTCACAAAGTTATTTTGCAAACTATGCTAAATTCTATATGATACTAGTAATTCATATAAACATTAAAAAGAAAAAAAGTTTGCATTTTAAACATCAATATTACAGTGAACAAAACAAATGGATAATTTGTGGGTGCTTTTAACCTTTTGTTTGAGTAATTACAGGTGTGCATTGTGACTGAAAGCACTGATATTACACACCTAAATCTGGACTTCAAGAGTCCAAAGGCTCTCTCAATTGTGTTCCGGGTTCTACAGTGTGCAGTATTGTATTTCTCCTCTGCACGGATCTGAGGGCGCGCCACTGGGGTCAGCAGCCATGGCATATCTGATAATAAATTCAGACTTTGAAATTTAAGCGATATGCTCTCTGCTGATTGGATTAAACAAGGTCATGTGACCGGTATACATTCTCATAAACACAAGACTGACAGCTGAAAAGGATAACCTTCATAACCTGACGTTTACAAAAAATAACCTGCGCTACTATTTTATCACTGTATCATTGCGCAATTATTACACTGCTATCACATGCTCTTTTCTTGATTAAACTTTTTAAAAACCTTACAACGTGAATTCTAATTGTAGTCTGATTTGAAAGTTTGATTAAAACAGCATATTAGAACCAAAAATTAAATATTTTAGTCATATTTCCTGTGAACTACGTTTTGCGCGTGGTGACACATAAGTGATGCTGTATTATTGTGGGCGGAGCTTAGCGCATGATCCGACGCAATACTTAACATTTGTTTTATCATGCACTGTATACACTTTTTGCAAGGATGTTTTATATTCAAAAGTTTAAATTTCAAAGTTTCAATTTATAAGAAATAGATTTCATAATGTGTTTGTTCACTGGCTTATAAACGGTTTGAAAGTTCAAGTTAAACTGTAGTATAAATGCCGTCGACAAGCTCCGGCATTTATACCAGTTTAACTTGCACCTTTCAAACCGTTTATAAGCCAGTGAACAAACACATTATGAAATCTATTTCTTAAAAATACAACACAGATACACATAAATACAAATATATGATATATGATATACAAATATGATTTTGTTTTATGGATTTTCTTCATTGCAACATTAATGTTGCCATTACATGAAAATTCTGCTAAAAGTAGATACGGTCAAATAGGATTTTTATACATTTGTCAAATTGATAAATAAACACTGACACACAGTGCATATCAGAAACATGAATTACCCAGAATCTGCTAGGAGCCAAGCAAACCTTGATGGTTTGCTTCTAGGTGAGCTCCTACCAAGCTGTTCTGGAACATGAAGGAGTCATGTGTTGTTCCTGGCCATTTGCAGACAACATTGAGGAATCTGAAAATACAATTTTAAAATACATGTCAAGGTTACTTTTAAAATGAAAGGGTAAAATTTTGTGTTAATAACTTTTCAGTTGCACTTTTTTTTATGAACACTTCTGTTTGTACTGTCAAATGTAATGAAGAAGTTAAACTGATAGAACTATTGTGAAATTTAAAATTTTGTTTTATATTATATTTCTAGATTTTAACATTAAATTATTTACTTACTAGGCATTTTATGGGCGCTTCATTTCATAAAATTGAACACCACTTTCCTCCTAATTCTATATATTATCATGTGAAAGTTTTTTTTTCTTACGGGGATTTTCAATTGCTTTCAATTGCAATCAGTTTTCATGAAAATAATATTTCAAAAGGACAAATATGTATGGCTAAAATGTGAAAAGTATAAGGTAGAGTTTGTGCAACATTGACGATCCCTAAAAGAGCCCCATGAAATAAAACCCATAAAAAGAGTCCTGTAGATAATCATTGGTTCATTTGACGTTACAGGGGGCGTTAATTTCAATGTCAAGGTCTTTTCATGTCGATCTAAATTGTTTGTTGGTGTGAGCGTGTCAGGGGAAATGTCTCTTAATTGCAAGTCACTTTAATATTTTAAGAACAGCATTCGTACCGTATGTCCGAGTCGCAGATGGCTTGGATGTCGACAGCATGATAACCCTTGCGGCATACGTAGGCTGCTTCCTCATTTGCTGGAGAGGGGTGCTTGATCGGCACGAGGGTGCATGCCATCAATACAACCGAGAACATTTGGAAATCCAAAGGTTCTAAGAAATCTTTCCTTCACTTGCCTAACCGCAGATGGATCTTTGGGAAATTGAACTAGGTTCAAGTTTTTACACAACTCGTGTATAGTGGACTTTATAGAAATGGACACGCTTGACTGCACAATACCGTGCATATCGGCCAGTTCTGATTGAAAACTTCCCAAAGGAATCCCAAAGTTACCAAAACCTGCAGATCAGGTGTGAGGGCCAACGGACGCTGGGTAAACCTGACCAAACCTGGCTCAACCAACTCGATCAGTTTAAATATCGCATGACGCGGCAAACGATACCGGGAGAGCAGCTCGGCGTCATCAAGACTAACCAACTTCCGGGTTCTGTTTCGAAAAATTCTCTTCTCCACCGGGAAAACTTCATCAGATTCGTCAAAATCACAGAGCATGAACGCTGCTATCTTGGATGCTAGGACAAGTGCGCGCGACCCAACTTACGACAGGTACCTATCTTAACTTTATGATATTAGCTAAGAAATCTTAAGTTTACGATCGTTTCGAAAATCGCCTATGACAAAGTCGGAAATCACTACCTATGAGGTTACGACAATCTTAGGGCTAAGAGAGCTTCGAGAATATAGGGCAGTTCAGCAATTTATAACCAATAGTAGCCTTAACGTTTCTCTTCACTGGTGCATGTCTGTTCATTTTTTTGTAAATATATTTCTACCATTTCTGTATTATGTTGGTTTCTTATAACATGTATGTTGTTTTAATTCTATCATTTTGTAGATACATGGTAGAAGGTTCCCCTAAGTTTGATAACTTTTTCCTAATCCCTTTCTTCATTGAATAAAATATGTTTAAACAAAAAAACACATATTATATTAATATTGAGACGGTAATTGCTAAAATAAACTGTTACATTAGCAGAAACAATAATTAATAATCAAATGGTCATATTATAAATTATATTATATAGATCATTTTATTCATATGATAGGGATTGGGTTTTGCTTGTCCTTTATTTATTACCAGGCCACACCTCAGCAAATACAGTCAATTTTAGCTGATTAATTAATCAAGTTATTTGTATACAGGTTTGTATTCCAAATAAACCAATAAAATAAGAAAACAAAGCTCAGTGATAGGTTATATTGGTGTCATTTGGAGTTTTATATACATATACACTTTGGGACACATTTCAATCTGATTTGTTTGAAGACTGAAGTGGTCATTTAGTGTGGTGAGTTGATCAACTTGTCTTGTAACAAGTGAATGAGTGATTCATTGTTTAACACCACTTCGGAAATATTGCAGCCCTTAGAGGCGGCCTATAACAAGTAAGAATCTATGTAAAATAGTTCATATGATGTTATTGCATTTACGTGTACTTAGTGCAACAATTGTGAAGTAGTTATCAATATAAATGTGATAAATCTTATGAAACTGGACTCGATTAATAATCGCTTCTCACTCATATCTGAAGAGAAGAAGGTTACCAAATAAAGTAGTTGTTAGTATTGATTTTAAAAGTTGGTTCAAGTATTAAAAATTTACCAATGACCAAGACCGAGGTCTTCTTCTTTAAAGACATTGCCATGATAATTGCTATCTGATACTTGTAAAATTTCATTGGTCAACAAAATTTCATGTCAGTCTTAACGGGAAAAACACCTCAGCTGGAACAAGCAAGGTGAGCGTTTATCACTCTACCTCCGACCTTTTATGTACGATCTCTTTAATTATACCCCCGCTACGAAGTAGTCGGGGGTATATAGCGGTCAGCACGTCCGTGCGTCCGTCCATCCGTGCGTCCGTCCGTCCGTGCGTCCGTCCGGTTTTTGTTCCGCTCATAATTCTGAAACCAATTGCTCCAATTTTACGAAACTTGATATGTACAATCACCATGATGTGTACATCTGCCTTTTGTATGTTTCGTACTCTCATTTGCATAATTCATGCAAATTTTCTACGTTTTTCGACTTTGCCATTCACAGTTTTTGTTCCACTCATAACTCAAGTACTAATTGTTCAAATGTCTTGTAACTTCATACATATAATCATCACGATGTGTACATCTGCCTTTTGTATGTTTCATACCCTCATTTGCATAATTTATGCAAATTTTCTCCGTTTTCGACTTATAACCATTCACACTTTTTGTTCCGCTCATAACTCTGAAACCAGTTGCTCAAATTTTCCGAAACTTGATATGTACAATCACCATGATGTGTACATCTGCCTTTTGTATGTTTTGTACTCTAATTTGCATAATTTATGCAAATTTTCTCCGTTTTTCGACTTTGCCATTCAGTTTTTGTTCCACTCATAACTCAAATACTAATTGTTGAAATGTCTTGTAACTTGATACATATAATCATCACTATGTGTACATCTGCCTTTTGTATGTTTCATACCCTCATTTGCATAATTTATGCAAATATTCTCCGTTTTCGACTTAACCATTCACACTTTTTGTTCCACTCATAACTCTGAAAGCAGTTGTCCAAATGTTAAGAAACTTGATATGTACAATCACCATGATGTGTACATCTGCCTTTTGTATGTTTCATACCCTCATTTGCATAATTTATGCAAATTTTCTCCGTTTTTCATCCTCGCCATTTACACTTTTTGTTCCACTCATAACTCAGACACTAATTGTTCAAATGTTACGAAACCACTGATGTGTACATCTGTCATTTTTATATTTCATACCCTGATTTGCATATTTGTATGTTTCATACCCTCATTTGCATATTTAATGACATTTTTCAAATGTTTCGACTTTTACTTCTAAAACATGCTTACAAGTGTAATACTTACTCTGCTTTAATAATACTTATATATAATGGTCTGTTCATACAAAAGTTTAAACATTGATGCCCTTTTGCTTTTTTCAAATATTTCTTTTTTACCATTGTTAAAAGCGGGGGTATCATGAGTGAGCTGTGCTCACTAATTCTCCTGTTCCTCTCGTGAGAAGATATCTGGTGAAAATCTATAGATCATTAAAAAATGGGTTTGACATTATTTCATTTAGTTTCATCAAGCTTACATATTTTTATGATGCAGTGTCAAACTAAAATATATTTTGCTCAACATCAGAAAAGGGGCATTTCAGAAAGATTAAGAGGCAAGAGTAGGATTATTTTTTTTTAAATTTTCAAATAAATCACAAAATAGAGTTTAAATAAACAATGTGCCTTATCTAGTACTTATACTTATACTACAATATATTTGTACAAACCCAGACAATAATTGGCAGAATAGTTTTTCTGCAGTGGATCAGACTAATTAAGATCTCGGGAAGTGACTAAGTACAAACTGAAGAATTGGTGAAAATCGCAAAATTGTAACTGTAATTGCCCTAGTAGTGTAGACGATTTCTGCAAAGTTTGAAATAGTCTTTCTGCAATCGATCGGACTAAAAATGTTTTCGAACCGACTGGATGGACGAACAGATCAAGACAGACGCACAGAAGGATGAACAGACATACGGATGGATGGATGGACGGATGAAATCGTTGGTATTACTAAATACCCCCGTTAGTCAGATGCATTTAAATTTCACTTGATGCCGAAATAACTGTCAGACTCCTTGTGCAGTCAGCTGATAAAGTGCTATCGAACCGACTGTTACCGAAAACTACCATTATGATGATAGTCGACTCAGTATATTGACGATATTAAGGTAAAAGTAGTGATTTCTGATTGAAAACCGGACAATCATCACGATCGATGCGCGCCAATGAGACAAACGTAATTTTGGAATCTTATTTATAACAGACAAACTGACAAATTTGGGTTGATAATGTTTAATAGGTCATTTAACTACTGTGTATGTAAATGGGACATGCAGTTTCGGTTTCTACACAGGCATAATGATGTTACTCGATTTTTATTGGAACATATTAATTATGATATATTTGGCGATTTGGGATAAATATGCAAGCTGAGTGAATTTATGTGTACTAAAAACAGCACATATGGTGAGTTGGAATGTATCAAAGCCAAATCAAATTTTATAAAACACAATGGATGCACCTTTAAAAGTGTCTGCTATTGTTTTGATTTAGGACATTTTTTGAAAAACTGTACTGGACAAAAATAGTTAGGGGGATATGTAAATTTGGAAATTATGAATAATAATACATTAATTGACTGATACACTGATCAACCTTACATAATCAAATATCCTTATTTTGTCCACTCATCATGACAATATATAATATTTAAATTTGTCATTCTGTGTAGAAACGAAAAGAGCGTAACGAAAAACAGGACCACATTTGTATTCTTTTATTCTTCCACCTTGTTCAACTGTGCAGTATCAGCCTAGTGTCATGCATAGTTTCGGTAGTGTTGAATATTGAAAATAGTCTAACTGAGTATTTTAAAGTTGTTTTTCGCTCGTGAATAAAATATGAAATTCGAAATTTTGCGTAATAAAAAAATCATGGAAGTTGCCAAAATTTTAAAATTTAAATTTCCTTATTTTAAAAAAATAAAAGTTTCCATGGAGATGAAGCGAAATACAGCTTCCCTACATTGGTTGAAATTAAATAGAAATATATTATCACTATTTGACGCAGTTGATCACTTACTTGATATGTTACAGAAGAAAAAAACTGTAGTTTTGAAAAGTTTGACCTATGGTCACTTTAAAGAGCTGTCAAAACTGTGACGGTTTACTAAGAGGTATAAAGATAGAGTATATGATGGACCAATCAATTCAAAGTGTGAATGCAAAATGTTTTTCAGTTGTTACCATGTTTCAACCGCTTCCCATGTTACATTTTATTTGCACTTAGAAACACAAGCTTGAGTAGGTGAAGACACTTCCGGTATGCAGCTGTATGTGTCCTCTCGGATGGGTTCTCTACTTTCTTTTTTACTATCAGTATTTACAATTGAAAATGTGAGAACAGGTTTTTTGTTAATAATCATAACGTTATTACGTTTCTTTTTATGACTTATCATAGGCTAATCGAATTTAAAGTCAATGTTTATTTTGTTTCCTAAAGAATGCAAGATCATCTTAGTTTTGTTAAAGGTAAGATTAATCTTGAAGAGAGTGAGAACAGCTTTTTTTTAAAATCCAAATGTTTCTTTTTCTTTGACTTATTATTGACCAATAGAATTCAATGTTTATTTTGTAAGAATGCATGATAGTGATATCTTATTTTTGTTCAAGGTTAGACTAATCTTGAAGAAAGACGATTGTGAAATAGCGTGGAAGAGCCTGACATTGACCTCTTAGATCTTTACAACATGATCTATTCTGTGATTCTAATCGGTCTAATCCTTCTCCTCATCTTCAAGCTACTCTTCAGAAAGGAAGCAAAATATGCGAATTTGCCTAGAGGACCGAAACCAAATCCAATATTGGGCAACCTATTGGAGCTAAATGGCAAAAATGTTCCCATAAAAATGGCTGAGATGGGCGAACCATATGGAGGAATCTTCACTTTCTATGCTTTCCGTCGTCCAGTTGTGATGCTGCACTCTTTCCCATTGATCAAAGAATATCTAGGTTCTGCAAAATATGGTCTAGTGTTCAGTGGACGACCAAAGTCCTACCTCAACCAACATGTGGTCCCTGATGATGTTGTGTTCGCGACGTGCACAGAGAACTGGAAGAAACTGAAGAAGCTGTCCCACAGAGGCATCAAACAGTACGGGACATCACTGCTAAGTTTGGAGGAACACATCAAGAAGGAACTGCAGGTTCGTGTTTGAATATGCTGAAATAATTTACAAATCAGGACTAGTCACTAGGAAGCGCTAGTATTGTATCTATAGCTTTTCATCACACATCAAATAGCCTAAATCAAAATTTCAGTGTTACAGGACACTTTGCAACAACATGACAGTAATTGTCTTTATCTAGATGAGACAAGTCTAAATATTGATGCATATGCACTTAATTGTCTTAAAACCGTAATGATTGACATCTCCTGAACAGGTGCTAGAGTTCTTTCTTTGTAATTTGTGTCCTGATATTTATATCATATATTTGGTCTTAACTACTGTATATGTGTTGTTATTATTAAGAAATATAGAAATTAAAGACTTTCAAGCATATCTTAGGTGATGGTTGCGAACCTCAAGTTAACGAAGAGACAAGCTCACGATCCTCGAAAGGACATTCACAACTTTGTGTGTAATGTCATCCTCATTCTGGTGAGAAGGTCTTTGAACATTTTAAACTTTGATAAACTGTTGTGTCTGTCGTTTTCAATATCAATTGGTAAGATAACTTTGAGTGTGTAAATAATGTAGAACCAAACACCAATCGATGCATTAATGATGCATTTACGCAGATTTCTGGTATTCGGACCGTTGCCTTTTGCATCTCTGAGCATACCCCATACTATCTACACTCCAAACAGATGAGTGCTCAGTCGAAGTAAAGTTATGCTAGAAGCCTCTGGATTGGTTGGTTCAACTTCACAGCATAGACACCTGATTGGATAAAATACACAGTTCAAGTAAACTGCCAGGCAAAAGAAAGTACTCACCTCAGTTGATTTCATATGTATGATATTCAGTTGCAAATATCTCAAGTTTTCGATGTCATAATTTAAAACCGAAAAGTAAAGGTATTTAGTCGGCAGTCACAGAATACTTCTATATTTTTTATTGTTTTTATTTTTGATGATACACCACTGTTCATCGACTAATAAGACATAATCTAAGTGAAAATTTGATAAGTTGCCTGATTCAACATACATTTACATGGTACATGTAGGGGTCATGTTGGTGTCAATTTCATTTCATACCCCTGTCTTCATTTAAACAAATATACTTTAATTAAAATTAAACCACAGTCACGACTTAATTCATTCAAACTACTGCAGATAAGTATGTTGGTATCGTGCCATAGTCACGTGCCATTTCTTTTAAATATTGAATTAATCGAAACCGACTGAGGTGAGAACTTTCTTTTGCCTGGCAGTTTAGTTCATGGAATATTCCACCTAATCCAGGTCATGAGCAGAGATTTATCCCAATGTTTACAGTTGAGAAAAACATAGAAACGAAATAAAAAGTCATGATACGTATGATTATACTTTTACATGATGCATAATGGTTGTATGAACTTTTGAATATTTCATAGTTAGTGGGCCGCCATTTTGATGCCGGAGATAAGATGTTGGACTTTGTCAAAAACAATGTATCCGCCTTCACCATTCTAGCAGAGTATAAACACTTATCAATGATGGACATATTGCCCTCGATAACCTATTTTCCTTGTGAAACGCCAAAACAACTGAAAATACTTCAAGACAATATTTCAACCTTCATGAAAGCCGTTCACCAATGCATGGAGGTAGGAGTTCCCAAAAACATACAATATTCCTTTCCAGACTTAAATCTAATATTCAATGTTAATATTTTTCATTCAAATATAAATCTATGTCCGATATTTTTCTGTTCATACAACATTTATCCAATTTAATCTGACATTTAGGAACACGGGGATGAGATGCCAGAATGTCTTTATTCATTGTTGGTGAACGAACAGAAAGCAGGAAACATTACAGAAGAATCTGTGCAAAGCGTGATGGTGGACGGATTAATTGCAGGTAAAAGGAGGAGGATATGTTACTTTCAGTCTCAAACCTCGACAAGTAGTAACATAATTCAAAGAGAGCGAAATTGTGTGTAATTAGCAAACCTCAAGTTGTTTGCCCGTCAATATAATCATCTTTTTCTGAAAGATGGCTATGGTTATATTAAGGGTATTAAGTGTATATATTGTGTTTGCACTGGAAAATAAATTATGTCAAAGTGGTATCCAAACTATTGTGACCTTGCGAGCTTCCGAGTATCATTCATTGTCCAGTCCAAAGACACAAACTGACATTCAAATCATTTAATTTCGCATATGAAAGTGCTAGACGTAAGAAATAAAACGTGTATATATTTCATTCCTTGAATATGAAGTACTGTGATTGGTGAGTAATACCAGCTCACGTTCGTCCATTCGTTATTAACTGTAGCACTGATCATTCTGAAAGATTCTTAACAAAGGATCTCCTCGGGGTCATTCCTGTAACATAAACATTCATTAGTTCACACTGAATAAAAAAAAAGAAGAAAAAAAGTAGAAGGTTATGTAGGCTTTAAAGAGGTTCACACAAGTATGAACGATTTTCCAAAAATCCAATGAAGTTTGAAATTTACATCACGTGACCATCACGTGTCAAAGGAAATATTGGTCAATTTTATCAAATTTATCAGGTGATTTTTTATGTAATGGAATTTAGTTATACTTCTAATTGTTGTCAAATGATGAAGACGTTTAGGCTCCAAATTCAACTTATCGTTTTGGAAGATGATTATGATCTCATTAAGGGTATTTAGTTATTAGTAAATTAGGAAGGCATTGAACATGATCTCAATTGTAAAAATATATCTTACTTTTTATGTCATTGAATTAAAACAGAACTCCCAACAGGATAACACATGTCTTAAGGGACTGTTAGGCTCCGGGTTCAGTTCCATAATTAACTCAGAAATACTTGGCCAAAGTTTATTTGATTGGTAATCAGTGCTGGACCATTGACAAACAAGTTTAGTTTTAGGCATCTTCAGTTAACGTTTTCAAATGACCAGGTCTTGAACAATTAAAGGCAGAAGCAACAATCTGGAATGTGTGCCTTAGCCGTGACTACTTATCAACAACTTAGTATAGTGAAATACCTAGAAATGTGGCGGCCATTTAGGATTTCAGTCCATGTGACCAGGATCCCGTTGTCCGACAATGTGATGGTCAAACGTCTCAACACAAGCTATTGTGTAAGGAGGATATAAACGTAAGGGTTTTTGTTAAACTCTGATCTCAGAAGATCAGTATCTTAAATACTTGAAAGAAAAGTATCCAACATTCACGGCCATTTGAATAGCGTTGGAATGAAAGAACAAGTGACTGCATACCACACAAAATCTATCTGGATAACGCATTCTAGTCGCAAAACATATATAGTGGCATTTTTTTCTCAAATTATCAAACTTGTTGTACTTACGATATTTGCTCAATAAGTATTGCTGACAGCTGTTTCATAATGACCCAACCATGTCTTGTTTTCATTACTTAAAATTTGATTTTAAAAAATATGTATCAAGGTGGATAGGCATCTCAATGGATACCTACTATCGCTCAACTATTAAGGAGTAATAATTGTGTGTTTACATTACAAACAACAGTCGATGTTGTATTCATAACCAGCGCTAAGTCACTGGTACTGTTGAATTGATGAATTGTTCTTCACATTCCCACATCACGAGTACCCAATTCCATGAACCTCAGTGCATCCATTAATTTTGTTATTACACATAGTATGATCTTCTGTTTAAGATGGTGTTCCATTTGTTCCAGCCTTTTGTGTAACCTAAACTGATCTTGGCAGTCGTTTGGACAGTTGTGACATGCGCGATGATAATTTATGGCTGACATTGATAAGGCATAAAGTGATTTGACCATATGATACATATTTCACAAATTGGACTGGAGTAGACATTTTGCAAAACTAGTGTAGCAGGAGTGAAAATACAAAATTTCAACATCCAGGGGGATTCGAACCCGGGACCTCTGGGTGAGAGTCAGACGCTCTGCCAGTTGAGCTAAAGGGACATCCCACTAGTCCAAGCTAGTAGGAACGCTATTGACCTCACCCTGCCACACACACCCCCTCCACGAAGTGACTCGTCCTCGAGTCAACATTTCAGGAGATATGCCTATGAAGGACTTAGATAAGGATTTACAAACCTGTAAAGTACTTAAAAGTGCAGTGACATTAAGAAATAGACCCGGCCCCACGTTGGGCGCCAAATGTAGCAGGCGTTAAAATACAAATTTCAACAGCCAAGGGGATTCAAACCCGGGCCCTCCGGGTGAGAGTCAGGCGCTCTACCAGTTGAGCTAAAGGGACATCCAACTAATCCAAACTAGTAGGAACGCTACCTCACCCTGCCACGCCTGTGATTATTAATTGATTTGATTAATGGATAATTGATTGATACCTATCTCTTCATCATAAGCATACGGACATAACTTGTATCTATTACATCATGACAGGTGTCTCCTCAACAGTCTCATCTCTTTACGCAATGCTGCTCGTGCTGGTTCACTACCCGGAAGTGCAGAGGAAAGTCAAAGAGGAAATCTCGAAGGTTCTCGGAACACGCACCCCGGTACTTGAAGACAGAGCCTCTCTTCCTTATACAATGGCCGTCGTCTTAGAGCTCTTGCGTCTTGTACCCCCTCTCGCAATGCCGCCCATGAGAATCACAAGGAAAGATGTAACGATTGACAAATACTTCATCCCCAAGAATACGCTGGTAATTTCATTATCTACAACTTTTCTCTTGATTGAATGTAAAAGGTTTTGAGAACAAATCCAATAGACATGAATTCGTTCAATTTTTAAAGAATTTCTCATGATATTTGTAACTTTTATCAGGAAATACTACGGTAAAATTCTCTATTTATAACAAAATGTTACAATGACACTTTATCATGGTTTTCTTTTATCAAGTTTTTATACCGCCACTACCAGTATTCGGGAGTATATAGCACTTAACTTGTCAGTCTGTCCAAATTTAATAACAATAATTATAATAACTAGGAGTGCCTCGGGGAATACTTACGTACTCAGACCGCTATACAGTCGCCATGAAAACCTGGTTTGGTGTGGTTTGGTTTAAACATATTTTATTCATTGAGAAAAGGACTGGGAACAAGTTTTCCAAATTAAACTACCCTCTCCTTAGGAGGAACTTTTTTCTCACTTAGTTCGTCTCAACGGAAGTTTAGTTTTTCCATTATGAGTAACTGAGAAAGTGGTATTTTGTAAAAAATCAAAATGGTAGCCAAACAACGTCGATTTCATTTACTTTTTCTGTCACAACTAGATTGTTCAACGTTTTAAACAAGTTGCAAGTCTCCATGTGCATTTTGAATAAATCTTCCCATTATTTGAATTATCGTACAACAAATAACAATGGCGAATAAATTGACGGCTAAACTACGATGAGTTCAAGGTTGACTTTTTTGTAAAACAAGTTACAAGTCTCAACACAGTACACTTTGAGTAAATTGTCCTATGTAGTAGTAGCATTATAAACCCATGCTCAAAAGAAAGTATACAAAGGATTTGAAGAAGCATGAAAGATAAACAGAGGAAAACAGAGACTTAAAATATGTATATATCAGTAGAGTGGCGTTTTAACATAATGTATGTACACATTCCTTTCAATAACACAGACACTGAATGCCCAACAGAGGTACAAAGTCACAGGGTGTCAACAATTGATAATTCTCAATATTACTGTCAATCTGTATATGTTGAAAATGATATCGTAAGTAATGGAAAGTCCTTGGACACGTGTTCAATATCGAGTATGTCAACCTTTGGCATCAATGCATGCCAGAGCCTGCCACCACATCGATGACGTCAAACGCCGTATGACGTTGGGAGTCAGTCGCTGCCATTCATCATTTATACACTGTTCTGCTTGAAGTTTGTCCGGTTGTGCTTGTCGTCTCCTGACTTGACGGTCAAGGTGGTCCCACAAGTTTTCTCATCTGAGAACAGAACACGACTCCAATTTCACACTTGCTAACGTCGAACGTCAATATGTTAATTCGATGTTGGCACATCAACGTCACACAACAATCTGATGTCCCAATGGCGTTGCCGCCGTTTCTGTCGCGGTAATGAAGCTGTTTCTCAGGTGAAAAACCCAGATGTGACGGTCTTCCATGGGCGTGGTGACCCTGGGTCTACCACTTCTAGGCCTGTCTAATGTCTGACCTGCCTGATGAAATCGATGCATTAACAGAGAATAGCAAACACACATGCAGCCAAACGTTCTGGTAATGGCGTCTCTCTCTCTCTCTCTCTCTCTCTCTCTCTCTCTCTCTCTCTCTCCTCTCTCTCTCTCTTTCTCTCTCTCGTCTCCTCTCTCTCCTCTCTCCTCTCTCTCTCTCTCTCTCCTCTCTCTCTCTCTCTCTCTCTCTCTCTCACTCTCCTCTCTCCTCTCTCTCTCTCTCTCTCTCTCTCTCTCTCTCTCTCTCTCTCTCTCCTCTCCTCTCTCTCTCTCTCTCTCTCTCTCTCTCTCTCTCTCTCTCTCTCTCTCTCTCTCTCTCTCTCTCTCTCTCTCTCTCTCTCTCTCTCTCTCTCTCTCTCTCTCTCTCTCTCTCTCTCTCTCTCTCTCTCTCTCTCTCTCTCTCTCTCTCTCTCTCTCTCTCTCTGTATTGCCGTTAACCTCGGCTTTTCTTTTATGTGCCTTTTGTTGCTGACTTCTTGATGTGCAGTGTCATGTATTTAATCATCAAGTGATATATATATATATAATCTAGGTAATTAACAAATTATTCAAATTGTTTCTTTGTATACTTTCTTTTGAGCATGGGTGTAGTAAAGGAAATCAAAAGGCTTAACCATGTGACCTCAATGATGTACTTTTTGTCATAATAACATCACATCGTTTAAACTATTTGCAAGTCTCTAGGTGCAGTTTGAATATAAAAAAATCTGAAAATGTTTATTTTACTTAAAGTTGTGGTACAACATCTGGTTTATCCACCATGATCGAAGTTTCTGGACGGATCCCTACAAATTTACACCTGAACGTTTCCTGGACGACATGGGGCAGCTTCTTCCTCCAGAGGACGAGAAGATACAAAGGTAGGAGAATCACAAAAGGAATTGGTACATGACTTCGGTGTATCCTTGATTCTGATTGGTTGATTTCCCTACGTTGAATGACATTGAATACCCGCAAGTAACCTGGGCGAATCACCGCGAACTTGTACATCATGTCCCAAAGTACTCTCAATATGAATTAGTTTCAAGGAACTCAAATGTATTCAACTATTTAAATTTGTCAAAGATTGACCCCCTCTTCCATGCCGCTGTTTTTACTGAATGCCGTTGCAATGGCATGACTTACAGTGATCAATCGTTTGGACGTCACAATGGTCTATATAGGGCATGTTTGTGTTTGTTGATAAATGTAGATAAATGTTTATCCCCATCTAAAAGGATATTGAATACTGTGAAGTGACCATAGATTAATGACACTTTTACAGGTTATGTAAACATTGTTGCTAATGTACATATTTCGCAGAGTATTCACTTTTGTTTTGACCTAACCTCACCTCTTACAAAATTGAAACAGTCGCAAAGTCCTTTCCACTCAGAGATAGATACGCAAAAAGAGAGTTCACTTAAAAACGCCTGATAACGTATGGTTATGTTACAATATCGATAAATAGTTGCGTTTGTAAAATTCGTTGTATAACAATGAATCCCGGAAATTTTACAAACGCATTTATTTATCTTTAATTAGACTCGGGTATTATAAGTTAAATCTCCAAGATAAGTCTTATCCATTTTTCATGCTAGTACTGAAGTACAGACATGATTCAAATCCAATGAATCGATTTTGTATTTTCTGTACATTTTTAGAATATGAAAGGAAATCTTAGTAACTCGGTGTGTGCGGTGACATAACTTGCTGATGCAATCTCTCGAGACTAAAGATATTTGTGTTGGGAATATGTGGTCACATGGTAGCAACCCTTCTCGCACCCTTCAGAGGGTTTGCAATATGTATCCTCAGTGAACCCTCAGTTATGAAGTTTTTTACAAATTACTAAGGAGTAAATTACTTTACATATACGGTGATAGTTGATGCATTCATTTTCTGCATATATACAACTTATAATTTGGTCTGACTTTATTCTTTTCCAGATCCATTGCCTTCGGTATGGGTAGACGAATTTGTGTAGGGGAGACGCTCGCCAAAGCGAGGCTCTTCCACGCTCTTGTCACCATCCTACAAAATTTCGACCTCCAGGCTGACCCCGCCCACCCACTTCCGTCACGTGACCCACGTGACTTTGAAATGTCAGCATTTCTTTTCATTCCAGATTACAAAATCAGATTCATACCAACTTGTGAACTTGGGTGATTCCTTTACATACATGAACTAATTTGTGGTAAATTGTCAAAATTAATTAATACTGACTTATGTGATTTCATTATAGTAACGTGCACTGAAGGGAAATAGAGTATGATGTGGATGATACATGTAAACTTCCATAATTTTGCCTCCCTTCAAGTTTGTTTTATCATGACATATTACATTCACATTCACTCATCACGTTCTTACACTCTTACAATGTACTCACAGATGCATACACCAACACATTCACAATTAAATATTCAAATACTCACTGAGTCATGCACTAAGCGTACATTGTAATCGATCGAGTTTAATCCGTTCACCGTATGATAATAGAAGCTTTACATTCAATTGCATATTCATACACGCTTGTGTGTAAGGCATTAGTCCATCTTATGACACACCTACTGAACAGGTACACAAATTTATTCCAATATATATACAACACCTGAAAATATTTTTTATTTAAAATCAAACACCAATTAGCCGGAGTATTGTAAACGAATATAATACCAATTAATGATTTAATTAATTAATGACACGATTGAGATGACATCAGCGGACATTACGCCATGATTTGATTAAGCTACTTTTGTTGACACGTCCTAGTGTTTGAATAGAATTGAAGAGATTATTGCCCCACAGACACAAGTGCATGAATGAATGAATGGTTTATTCTCATGAAATTCACAAAAGTGACATAGAGAAATAATGACAATGTAGAATATTATTATGGAAGCATACGCAGACAAGTTTTACACAGTTACAACTTTTCCACAGTAGTGCGTTACGGGACATAAGAGATATGAATTTATCTATAGAAGGGTTATTGCAATAATAATGTGGTAAAAAATACCGTCTTATATTGTTAAAATATGGACAAAACAACAGAAGATGAGCCTCATCACCGAGCGCACTATTACAAAATGTACATAATCTATCTTCTTTGTTTACATTATACCATCTTCCAATTTCAAAAGGAAGTCTATTATTACAAGTTTTAATTCTAGTAACCAAATTTAATGGAAATTGTAATAGGTATGTTTGTAGAATTGGGGATTGTTTAAACATGTTATAGTAGTAGCCTTTAGAAGATTTAGATTTACAATCGTTCCAGCGTTGAAAAAACTGGTTACGTAATTATAGAGTTTTTTTTGGTTTTTTGAAAATATGTTTTATTCCATTTCAAGCATCATGTATAGTTTATGGCAAGGTTAACATGTGTTGGCAGTCAAATGTAAATAGGAATACACATAAGTGTGAAATGAAGGCATGGTATAGCCATGTGGTAATTCAATTTGCACATAGGAGAAGTAACCAGTAATGATTTGGTGATGATCAATAGGAAAATTTAAATATTCGAGTATTTTATGAGTGCTTCATTTCATTATTAAGAATAATTTCTAGATTTTGCCATTTCTTAGTGAAATGCTAATATCTACTATTTTGTATTGTAATAAATCTTTCTATATTGCATACATCCTTTAGCAATGTAAGAAATCCTGCATAAGATATATCTTGCTGTTTTAAACTTGATGTATAAATAAATCTTTTGGCGAGAAGTAAAATAGGATTTATAACTTGGTTATGAGAGAATATTCCGAACATTACAATGAATTTAGAAAAAGTTAATTTAGAGTGGAGGTTGTCATTTAGAAATTTCTCAATGTTTTCCCAAAAATTCTTAACAAATTGACATTCAAAATAAACATGTGATATATCTTCTGGAGCATTTTAACTTCATTCTGAATAATTCTTTCTTTGTATACACAATTCTGTTAATAAATCTGTATTGAAAGTCTAAAAGCTTACAGATTTATAACATGGTTATGAGAGAATATTCCGAACATTACAATGAATTTAGAAAAAGTTAATTTAGAGTGGAGGTTGTCATTTAGAAATTTCTCAATTTTTTCCCAAACATTCTTAACAAATTGACATTCAAAATAAACATGTGATATATCTTCTGGAGCATTTTAACTTCATTCTGAATAATTCTTTCTTTGTATACACAATTCTGTTAATAAATCTGTATTGAAAGTCTAAAAGCTTACAGTCCTTTGTACAGTTCCTATAGTAACTAAACACATCTTTCCAGTCAATTTCATGCAGAAATACCTTGTTCCAATATCCCAATGACTTGGGTGCAGTATCATTCTTATTAGTTCATCATAAAATGTCCTTGAACTTTCAGCATTAATAAACATGTATCTGTAAATGTTTGTGACCTGAGGCGTGTTACATGTTAGTTTTGTATTTCTTATTTTATATCTCCAGTTTTTTTGGAATATTGTTTATCAACCGCTGATAGTCTAAGAAGGTTCCTTTATTTTGTATTTTTGTTTGAAATTTTGAAAACTTAGAAAGCCATTTTCGTCACATATATCTTTGATACTATGAACTCCTAAGTTAAACCAGTTTTTAATAATGTATGATGATTTAAACAAATGGTTAAACCATACTGGTTGAGTTATGATTTGGTATACATTATTTTCATCAATGGTAATTTTCTTGTAGAATATCCTCCAAGCAGATAAAGCATCTTTCCAAAAAGGATTATCTTGATCAGATAAATAATCGACCCCATTACAGCCTAGTTTGAGGAAATGTTTTAAAGTAAAAATGTATGAAGTTTGTTCAAGTTTCTTATACTTTCTTTTCAATGAGTATATCTTTAAAGCATTAATAACACATTCTATATCTATCATTCTTAGGCCTCCGTCTTGATAACTTCTGCTTATAGTTGGTCTCTTAAAGGTACATCCATTGTGTTGTTGGGGGTCAAATATGACAAACGTTATAAATGGTCTTATTTTATCGAGAAATACCAACTGTTACCGAAAACAACCATTTTAATGATACTCGACTTAGTATATTGACGATATGAAGGTAAAAGTAGTGATTTCTGATCGAAAACCGGACAATGCACCGCGTGTGGCGCGCGTCAATGAGTCAAACGTAATTTTGGAATCTTATTTACGTCAGACAAAAATAACAAATTTGGGTTGATGATGTTCAATAGGTCATATAACTACTGTGCATGCAAATAGAACGTGCACTTTCGGTTTCTGCATATGCATAATGATGTTACTCGATTTTAATTGGAAACTAGTAAATATGATATGTTTGGCGATTGGAGATGAATATGCGACCTAAGTGAATTTGTTTGTATTGTTAACAGCACATATGGTGTGTTGGAACGTATTAAAGCCAAATAAAATTTTATGAAACACAATGGATGTACCTTTAATTTTGTCATTTTTGTTTTTCCATAAAAATCTGTAGATTATTTTATTGAGTTCTTTAATGAATGTCTTAGGTGGATTGGGTAAAGCAGAGAAGATATGTACTAAGGTTGATATTGCCAAATATTTAATTACTGTGATTTTTCCAATAAGTGTTAAATTTCTTCTGTGCCAACTGGCGAGTAGTCGATTGATATGTTCTAGGCGTGTTCTGGTGTTGATATAGAGACATAATATAGAGTTAACGGTACCTTTAAGCCACATTCTGTTTGTACAGTTTTGAGATAACCAAATGCAATTTAAACCAATACCTTCCAAGGTAGTTTTAACAACTTTGATAAGAGGTAAAGATATATTTGCATCAAAAGCAGACATTGATAACATACGTCTATATAAAGTACTTGACAATTTGTCAGTAGATGAGATAAGCTTGCACCAGTATGATATGATTCGAACCTTAACAAGAACATCTAACGGGAATCTTCCCAATTCACCATATACCATATAATCTGGGGTTGACTGTTATATATGTACAATATATACTCATGGTAAAAATGGTTGACACCCCCTAATAGTTATATGAATGAACTGTTATATAAACGTAACGTATCGGTTTCGTATATGTTTTTTGGTAAAACACTTGTTACTACTGGATGTTTTTGTTATCCCACCGGTATGTAATACCATGGGATATAGTCATCACCCCGTCCGTCTGTCCGTCCGTAATCATTTCGTTTCCGGAGCAGAACTCGAAAACCGTTCATGATATCTTTCTGAAACTTTCCATGTGTATTACCCACCATTTGAAGTGGTGCCATTTGATATTTTCAGATTTCTGAATTTTTTTTTTTCCTTTCCATAGAAACATGTTGAATTTGGACTTTGTTCAGAGACAGGTTCGTTTCCGGAGCACAGCTCCAAAACCGTTCATCATATCTTCCTGAAACTTTGCATATGTATTACCCACTAACTGAAGTGGTGCCTTTTGATATTTTCAGATTTTTTCTGAAAAATTTATTTTTTCTGTTTCCATAGAAACATGAGAGGGGTGTTGGTTGTTGTTGATTTTGACTGCTTCTGGAGCAGAAGTCTAAAACCCTTAACATACCTGAAACTCAGCATCTGTAATACCCACTAACTGAAGTACGGTAGTAGATACACAAGTATTTGTCAAAGATGTGTTTTACAAATTTTGTGGAACCGGTGGGATATGTCATCTTCTGATGACCCTTGTTGTGAATAGTGGCCTTGAGCATTTGTTATTTCTTTACTTGTACTTTATAATACCTGAGAAAGAGGAAGATAAGAACAATTAAATTTATTCAAACGAGTTCATTTCTTGTGTCTTGAGATCGTGGCATTGGTATATTGTTACAGTGTTTGAATGTTCTCATTTTGGTAATAATGTATAAGTAACATCTGCATTTGAAAAAAGGATTCTGCTGAATCCAAATATACCCAAAATCTTCATTAGGGTCTCATTCGCACACAATACATACATGGCAAATAGTTTATAGTTTACATCATGCGTCTGTGCCATTTAATTTCGAAAATACCATAATATCGAACAAAATTATTTGTCCATGTATTTAATTTGCTAAAATCCATTTCTGTTGAGGGGTGTCAACCATTTTTACCATGAGTATATTTACAAAATTTCAAGTGTACTCTTTCAAGAATAACACACTTTTCGAAACCCCAATCTTCGGAGCCATAAACAAAATTGGCTGTACAAGGTTGTCAAATAGTTTAAGCTGACAATCAATTGGTATATCTATCAATCTCATTTTTCTAAAAACAGAATACATAGCTCTAGAAGCTTGCTCAGCAATTCTCTTTTGCGCTTTACAAAATCTACCAGTGCGATTAAATAAAATACCAAGATATACATATTCAGAGACAAGTTCAATACTTTGCTTTTGTAATGTGAAATCCCTAGTAATTTTATTCGGCCTCTTTCCAAAAAATAAAATCTTTGTTTTAGCAACGTTAACAATTAATTTCAATCTTTTACAATATTAATCAAACAAAGTGAAAGTTTTGCTAAGACTAGAGGAGGTTCTGCGAATAGTACTATATCATCAGCATAATGTAACAAGAGAAGTTTTAAATAAATACAAAGATTATGCTGAATTTCATTATTGAGATTTTCAAGGCCATTATACATATTACTAACATGTACAATAACACAAAATGTATTTAAGGAAATCGATTAGTACACGAATATTAATTATTAAACATGATTGCAGAGGTATTGCAGGTGACACTCATCATATTTCAATTAACGGGAATAAATGAAGTTACTTTTGTTGACACTAACCAATGTTAGCCTCTCAAATTAAAGTTTCATGTTTAACTAACATCCTGAGAATTTGGTAACACCTGAACAAATATAATTGAATTAATTTCAGCTGATGAGTTCACAAGTGACTGGATATCAGTTCGTATTCATTTGTATATAAACAATATCAAAATACATGTGGTTATTACGTTTTCCTAGTGCCACACATTTAAATCTGATCTGACTGTATACTGGAAAGCCTCTTTTGGGTAAGTTGATAAAACTGAACTTGCATTAATGGCTGTTTCTATTTTATACTTAGAAAAACAAGGCATTGTCCATATACAATGACATGTACGTTTTAAATAGTAAATTCAAGTGTGAATACCATCAAACCGACAAAGAGTCATTACAATGAGTCGGATGCTTTGAAGGGTTCATTACTTTACCTTTTTGTGAAATATTTTAGTTTAAAAGGGGCTGTAGCACGTTTTTGAAACATTTATTTTTTCCAATTTCCTATTTATAATGATAGTTTGTGCCATTTAAATTTACTTTAGAGGGTAAAACATCTTATTACACGAACCAATTATCCGTAGTAGTGATAACGGTATTGCGTATAAAGACAAATTTGCATGGCGGCCATTTTATTGTGAACACATTTTATTATTTCGAATGATAAAAAACGATCCCCATGGCTTTACGAAACCATGTACACTCATTTTAAACTTGTTTCCGAAGAGAGAAGGGTGTTTTACGAGTGGTGAAATTATTTTTCAAATACATTTCATCGAATTATTTGAGCCAAAAACGTGCTACTGCCCCTTTAACTAATCAGTGGCGAGTAAACAATATTTCATGTGGCCTTGCAGAGAGTAAGTGGATAGAATATGACGTTAGCCTCTATGCACGGAGTAGGTAAATTGTTCCATCAGCTGATTTTTACCTGACTTTTTAAAAGATTTTTGCGTTTTCATTTTTAAACCTTGAAGTCGTATATACATTTAAATAAACCATGATCAATGTATTTAACAGCAGTTTAAAGCTCCTGTACGGCTGGGCGTACACTACGTCCGATTTTTCTTGCGATGCGCCATGCGATGCGTTAAAAAAAACACAGCAAATGTAACATAGGCTGCGCACACAACGTCAGATGAGTCAATGCAATGCGATTTCCGATGCGATGAAAATAGGTGCTGCCTAATGGTTCATTCACTGGCCAATATTTAGTAATGTAACACAATAATACAGAGTGTTGAGCACTCGTAGTTGGGATTTACAAATGGTTGACAGTTTTTACCTTTATGTTTTATTTGACATGTTGGTCCAAGGAATGTTTACTTTCAATTACAATCAACTTATGAATTAAATGTTAGATTGTGTGTTGAAAATGAACTACAGTAGAACACCGATATAACGAATTCCAAGGGACCAACGAATTCAGTTCCCTATAGCTGATGTTCGCTATTATGTCAAATCGTTAATCAAACTAAATAGCGAACTTACTACCGTCTCAGAGGCATTTGATCAGAGTCATGGAGACCGTCATTTGAAGTGCTTCATTACTAAGAGTGAATAATTCCCAATCTTGGTAATTAGAAATTGTAATATAATAATTATCAACTCATTTTAAGCACAACACAATTTGCAGTGGGGCAATGTTAAAGGCACAAACATTCATTATTGCTAGGTAATTTTCAGACCTTAATATGTTTATAGAATTGAAAGAACAATGATTTTGCTTTTATCACAGTCACTTGATACCTTATCGGTTCTCTTCTGGAAATCTCTTTTAAACGGACTGTAAAAAATAGCAAACTCATCAACAAGGAGAAAAATATTAAGTTCCATCAAATTTCTATCAATACACCATTCCTGTGATCATTAATAGACACATAACCAACAACATTATTGATAAAGAAAGAGTGAAGAAATATGATAATTGAAACCTTGTAGAACTCCTGCAATAACGTTTTCGGACTGACATTAGCAGGGTCATTTAAATGTATTGTTTATGTAGATTAATTAGGTAGGATAAGTCAGTTCTTATGGGTACTTTCCGGATGATTAAACATAAGTAAACACTGTCATACTCTGTTCGGACCGAATTGGCGACCATCCATATGGGCGGCCACGATCAGGCTAAAATTTCAGTGTGACCATTGCAACTTTTTGCACGTTCACTTTGAGCTTAATGCACGACAAACGGGCACAAAATATAATAACGCCGCTGCATTGAGGTGAGGTGAGGTGAGGTGAGTTAGGGTTTAACGTCGCTTTCAAGAGTATTTCACTTATATCGCGGCTTCTAGTATTACGGCAGGGAGAAAGCCCGCATGTGGCTATGCATTGCGGTGAAACCTGCGAGTAACGGCTGGAACTAGCGAACCATGGGTGGAAATTCAGTGTAGCATTGCACCCAAACCTTACTGCGTGTAGAACAGTTCTCTACTGCAGACAAAGTTGCCGTGCCCCTGGCGGGATTCGAACCCCGGACCTCTTGATCCGAAGCCGAACGCGCTAACCACTGCGCTATCCCCCCGCTGCATTGATGTCATTCTGACCATAGCAACTGTTTGCAGGACCACTTTGAGACATGAGCGACTTCATCACAAGCTAATGCACGACCAGTCGGAACAAAGTATAAAACAATCATACTGAAAACATCTAGAGAAAATAGACAGTAACATGGTCGTGGTAATTGCCTAGCTTTCTGAAACCCAACAAAAATTGCACTTATATTTTTGGCTGCACCTTGGCTATGATTAGACATCGTCACCAAAGTTGACAAAAGGCAATGTGGGTACAAGAGTGACAATCCTTTGGAGACACAGTCAGTACTACCATCCTGTCAAATGGTGAATCAGGGGAATCTACATATGTTTAAGAACTGCCTGAGTAGGACCCCATATGGTTTGTGAAGACACCAAATTATCAACCCTTTTTGGATTCAGAGTTGAAATTGACACTAACATTAACAGGCATAGCCACAAATGTCCAGTATGCAAGTATTGCCTCCGGCTACAGGGCAGCAATACATTTAGTATATTAGTTTTACTACAGAGACGAAGTATTTAAGAGACATACTACTTATGTATAGAGGAAGAAAATGGGAAAGAATAATAAGTACCTCATGCCCTGGTGCGCTGGATGTGAAATACATCGAACTCCATGAAGCTGGGAAAAGGGAAAACAACTACTGGTGAGTCAACACCATCTGCTAGTCCATTGTTCTCCTGGCACTGGTGAACTACAAATACATGTGGGTGTGTACTGGAGGTCTCGGGAACCAAAATTAGATTTACACATCTAAATCACATCGAACTCTTGGATAATTTCACACTTGCCATCCAGTTCTGGACCTTCTGAACCATCTGGCCCTAATTCATGGAATCATGGAAGCTGCCCTGCTTCATATTGGCAGATGAAGTCTTTGCCTTGAACAAATTGAGGTGTCTGTGTTGCATCAATCCCCTGAAATTGTTTGAACGATGACAGAGTGTTGCATAGTACTCCATAACCTCTTTAAGCTGAGACACTCCAGGATGTTGAGTTTGACCATGATGACGACATTCGTGTCAGCTTTCAGGCAAAATGGTCAAACCAAGAATCAGACAGACGGCCACCTGTGCTTTACCCAGATGTATTAGGATTAAATTCAATGATGTTAAATGAACACAAACATGTTCAGATTTATTGCTAGTATATAACTTTGTCTGGAATATTAATTTGCCAGTTTACCGGCGTTTATCATTATATATCGAAATTTCTTCTTTTTGTCATTTCTTGCAAAACTGAGTGAGTTTGGTTAAACACTGTGTCTGCAAGTGAGGATGCAAACTTTGTTCTCAGTGGAAGTGATCCTGCAGGTGAAGATGTAAAGTCAAATCTCTCTTAGACAATTCATGAATATGCAAATCTGTTTTAAGTTGAAAGTCAGTGGCAAAGATTTTGCCAGGGAGTACGTCTACAACGAGCAAATGGATTAACTAGCAGTTAACTACAAATACAGTTCATCTTGACAAAGAACAGATTAACATTGCCATATTTTGGATGACACTACGTGCAATAGTACAGATTCTTGTACTTGTTCTGGTCGAGTCAATTACAGGATTTGAACTCATACTCTCAAATTCAGCCCACACAAATTTTACCAAGAGATAAACCACATGACCTTGCGGCCGGTGTTGCCTTACAAGAATACATTTCCATGCCAAACATAACAATATAGCAGATTTACGCCCAGTCTCAATGCAAATTAACACATTCATGTAATGTGTAATGGCTGACTTTGATTCTTTTACAGACCTTTAAAGGTAGTCGTGAACATCCAAATTGCTCACATACTAAGTTTAAAATAACAGATTTTTCAGTCAAACGTATCGATTTGGAGAAAGTTTAAAGTGTGTTACTTATGGTCTAGTCATATTATACTAATAAGAAGTAACCTTAACAATCAGAAGAAGACCAATATAATATTATTAATATATATAATGATATAATAACAAAACGCTTATATATCAAATGACAATTATAATGCATGTGGACAAGCAACACATGGCACAGATAATAATTCAGAGCTACGTTCCTTCACTAAGAATGTCTTTTCAGTCAGACCCGTTTATCCGCACAAATCAGTTACAGTTGGAAATCGTCCGGATAGCGAGTTGTGTGGTTATCTGAATCACACATGTATCTGACCAAAATAAAATAAAAGAGAATTTAATTAGTATTGCCTTGAACATGTATTCGAGCGTGGATATGTATATTATGAATATGCACTATTATTGTTATTATTATGATTTAATACATATATATCAGTTCACATATACTGTATATAAAATGGGTTTTTTTAATAACTGACAGTACATTTTCTCAATTAGAGTGACGCTTGTCAACTATTTTTTGACACATTATTGTCATTTCCATCTACACAATTAAAACTGTTTTTCTAACATTTACACTCAGATCTATAATTGGATAAACATGAATATTATTTTTTAACACATCATTGTCATTTCCGTCTACAGTGTGGCGAACACAATTACCAACGGTTTTACAATCATTTACACTCAGATCCATAATTGGATAAACATGAATATTATCTTTTAACACATCATTGTCATTTCCATCTACAATGTGGTGAACACAATTACCAACTGTTTTACTAACATTTACACTCAGATCCATAATTGGATAAACATGAATATTATTTTTAACACATCAGTGTCATTTCCGTCTACAGTGTGGCGAACACAATTACCAACTGTTTTACTATCATTTACACTCAGATCCATAATTGGATAAACATGTATATTATCTTTTAACACATCATTGTCATTTCCATCTACAATGTGGTGAACACAATTACCAACTGTTTTACTATCATTTACACTCAGATCCATAATTGGATAAACATAAATATTATCTTCTATCACACCATTGGCATTTCCATCACCTTCACAATTACCTACTGTTTTACTATCATTTACACTCACATCAATGATAGGATAAACACGAATATTATCATGTGATACATCATTGTGATTTTAATCTTCAGTGTGGTGAACAGATTTACCAACTTGTTTACAGCCACTTTCACTCACATACATGATTGGAGAGATACGAATATTGCCATGTGAAACATCATTTTCATCATTGTCATTTACATTCACAGTTTGGTGAGTAAAAGTTCCAAGTGTTTTACTTCCACTCTCACTCACATTTATAATTGGAGAAATATAGATAATATCTTCTGAAGCATCATTGTCATTTACATTTACAGTATGACGAGCATATAATTTTTGTTTTATCTATTGAATTGTTTGCATACTTACAAGTTATTGAGACATGTATCTCACACGTTACGTGTCCTGGCTCCTGATCACCGTCGTCCCCCTATCTTTTTTTTAATATTATTTTTTTATTTCCATTTTTCGGTACATTTCCATTCACTTTTAACAGCATTGACATAAATACATGCGCATATATAGATTCACATACATGTGTCATTAACATGTCACATTTAAGTTATTATACAGGATTTTTTAAAAGCATATGGAGAGGTGACCAGAAGGTGTGAAAGCTTGCTTATTTACAGTTGGAGAATGCAATGAATTTAGTTGTTTGATCATATCAGAATATTTCATGTTGTATAGATTTGAAATTTGGTTTCATTTTCTTAATACTGCATCTATAAAGCATCAATTTTGTTACAATAATTATTGCGTTCAAAGGGTTGTTATTAATTCTCTTAAATCCAAACAGTATATTTTTCTTCATTAAAAATCAATTTTTCCTTCAATGTAATTTGCAAGCCATTCTTAAATAATTGTCTCCATATGGTTTTTGTATATTAACAGGCATAAAGAACATGCGAGATGGTAACAGGTGAATCATTACATAATGAGCACGTAGAGGATTCTATGTATCCCATCTTACATAATAATTGATTAGTACTGGGAAAATTGTGTATGATCTTAAACTGAAACCATCTTTGTTCACTACTCTGTGTACATCTTTTCGCAATAAGATTGATATTTGTCCACTCTGTGTCAGTGTATTCATTTTGTAAGTGATCTTCCCATTTCGAGTTTTGATTTTTATGAATTTTGGATTAAATAAAGGCATGTGAATTTGAGAGCTTTGTTTGTTGGTTATTATTGATATGTTAAAAGGGAGGATGGTTCTAAAAATGATATTAACACAGGTGTTAAAGTTGCGAAGAAAAGAAGACACTGACTTTTTGACTCCTTCATAGGTCAAGAAGTCTGTTTTATATTATTTATATTATTTATTATATCTTTTCACAAAATCATTGTAATCATATATTTTTCCATCATCGTCTATCATATCTCTGAAATATGTTACACCCTGTTTGTGCCATTGCTGAAAACAAATAGTATTATTCCCAATTTTAATGTCATTGTTGTACCAAATAGATTTTGACATAATTTCTTCATCACTTCTGATATCATTCTTGTCACAACAACAAAAATATAATGATCATAGGTTTTGTCAGGGAATACTATTAAACAAGTGATTTAGTTTTGGTAGTAATAGTGATTTTAATACAACATTTCTCCCTAGGGGTGTTAACGATCTTTTTGTCCATGTTGCCATTTCCTTTTAAATTTTCTCAAACCTTTTGGTATAATTCAATTGAATCATATTGTCTAGGTCAACATCAAATTCTATACCCAGGAGTTTAAATTGAGTTTGTGACCAGTCCAGTTTCCACTATTTACAAAGCTTTATCTAGTTCTCTTTTTTGAGCATATCCAAATCAGTGTTGTCCTTTCTGCATCCCCCCTACCTTTGGGTATATGTCGTTTGTGGTCTGTAGGGAGGAGGGGAAGGTAGGGTCTGTTTCCTGCCCTCAATATTGAGAGTGTCTACAACTATATTTGCCCTCTTCCCCTCACGCCGTGCTGCTTTAAACAAAGGCATCAGAACATCTTTCCTGTACTGACTAACTCCTGGAGGGAATTGCTCCACCATATAGTATGGTGTATCCTTCAGGAATTTGCCCTGGGATGAACTATCCATGTTAAGCTCCTTCTGAATAAATTCTCTAAATTTATTTCAGAGTTTTCCCAGGTCAACTCATTTTGATCTTGAGGTATGTTTGTAAAAATGAGAATGTCTCTCATTGACCTAGCTCTTTGGTCAATCAAAGATTCCTTTAGCTCTAGATTTTCAACAGTATCACTGATGAAGAAGACGCTGCTTTCTACATTAGTCACTCTCTCTCTAAGTTCATCAACAGTATCACTGATGAAGGACCCACTGCTTTCTACATTAGTCACTCTCTCTCTCTAAGTTCATCAACAGTATCACTGATGAAGGACGCACTGCTTTCTACATTAGTCACTCTCTCTCTCTAAGTTCATCAACAGTATCACTGATGAAGGACACACTGCTTTCTACATTAGTCACTCTCTCTCTCAGTTCATCAACAGTATCACTGATGAAGGACACACTGCTTTCTACATTAGTCACTCTCTCTCTCTCTCTAAGTTCATCAACAGTATCACTGATGCAGGACACACTGCTTTCTACATTAGTGTCTCTCTCTCTCAGTTCATCAACAGTATCACTGATGAAGGACACACTGCTTTCTACATTAGTCACTTTCTCTCTCTCTCTCTCTAAGTTCATCAACAGTATCACTGATGAAAGACGCACTGCTTTCTACATTAGTCACTCTCTCTCTCTAAGTTCATCAACAGTATCACTGATGAAGGACCCACTGCTTTCTACATTAGTCACTCTCTCTCTAAGTTCATCAACAGTATCACTGATGAAGGACGCACTGCTTTCTACATTAGTCACTCTCTCTCTCAGTTCATCAACAGTATCACTGATGAAGGACCCACTGCTTTCTACATTATTTTCTCTCTCTCTCTAAGTTCATCAACAGTATCACTGATGAAGGACCCACTGCTTTCTACATTAGTCACTCTCTCTAAGTTCATCAACAGTATCACTGATGAAGGACGCACTGCTTTCTACATTAGTCACTCTCTCTCTAAGTTCATCAACAGTATCACTGATGAAGGACCCACTGCTTTCTACATTATTTTCTCTCTCTCTCTAAGTTCATCAACAGTATCACTGATAAAGGACACACTGCTTTCTACATTAGTCACTCTCTCTCTCAGTTCATCAACAGTATCACTGATGAAGGACACACTGCTTTCTACATTAGTCACTTTCTCTCTAAGTTAATCAAGGGCATGAACCTGAAGCTCTAGCTTAGCCACATTGACTGTTATAGTATTGATATCACCCTCAATAGACAGCTTTCTGTCAATACTGTCAAGTCTTTTCATGAGTTCATTGTTTATGTCAGGGGTATGAGCATGTTGTGTACAGTACTGGCGGTATATGGTATTGTCCTGTTGGAAGCCATATGGGTGTACAGGGACGGGTGATTGGTTGTAGAACGCCTCGAGTGACTGTCTAACAACACTACCGGTCTATGTCGTGTCGGATGTAGAATTCATATTGTCCACTGTGGTTATTGTTTTTTGCTTTCCTTTTTGTTTGAATTGCTTGTTGACATGACAGATATACCTTAGACGTGTAATTCAGTTCCGTTTTGCTCTGCATACCCCTCAGATCTTCTCACTTTATCATTTGTTTTCGCGAGCGATATCAGATCGACCATGTCCCGCCATCTTGATCACTTAACTATCCACTCTCAAGCGCACAGATCTGTGTGTTTGAAATAATCATCATTTGCATAGAAATAAATAGAGACTATTTGAAATAATTCGACTGATTGGGAAGTAACGGGACCGGTAATTTCAATACAATTTGTAAACAAACTATTCGTTTCACTAGAAGACATGCGGATAGTGGGGTTTGCGGATAAACGGCGTCCGGGTAAACGGCATATGACTCTACTCATTACTAATGTCTTATGACAAGGGCAGTGTCAACAGATCTATTTTGGGTGAGTCTAGTTGGTGCCGGCAGTGTCTCCAGGGGTGCTGATGTTGAAGCCCAAGGCTCAATCACAGATTCCTTGGAGCTCAGGAAACTAAAGTCTGATAAGAGGGGCCTTGACGGAAATGTTCACTGCTGTAGGGGGTGCTGGTACACTTTGACATGCAGCAGTGCCAACCCTCGCCCACATTCTCAGGTAACGAACTACAATGATGGATTATTACTTTATTACAAAAGGGAGACACATATTTATAGTGTTGGATAGGATTGAAAGTAGTGGCTGCGAAGAACACTACAATGTACATGTTGGTATGAAAGTTGATGAATTACAACAAACATGATTTGGAGTCAATCAAATAATAATAACGAGAAACCATTGGAAATAGTGAGTGTACAATTGGAACCATACAGAAAACAAAACATTAACTTTAGCACATAGTGGTGTTTTGACAATGTCGTTTTAGTTCGAAAAGCCAAAAATGCCTGATGGGTTTATAGCACAGGCCGTCGTTTGTTAACATATGCCACTTTCGCCTTCTCAAGAACGGCTACATTCCAAAAAACTGAAACTTTAGGGGAGGTACTTTGCTAAATCAAATTTTTCTCTCTAAGATCTAGCAAAATAGAGCGAGGGTGTAGGGAGGTAACTCTTTTCAATTTACTGTGTTATATGTGTCGAGTGATTAATTGAGGGAGACTCAATTGGCTACGTTGAGTTATCATCAGTGAGTATAAATAATGACATTTAATCAAAAACATACTATTAATATTGAGACAATAATTGAAATCTGGTAGATTTCTGTTCCATAAGCAGAAAAAAGAATTAATGAAGCTGCTTTTGTTGACGAAAACCAATGTTAGCCTCTTCAAAAAAATTCATATTAAATCCATATAATTGGGATTGTGTTTTGCTTGTCCTTTATTAATAATCAGGCAACACCCTGGTCAAATACGGGGTTAATAATAGGATGATAATAAATAAAGTTTAGCTTATTAATTAATCAACTTATTTGTACACAAACTTGTATTTCACATACACCACGTGGGCGATAAGAAAACAAACCCTCAATAAGTAATATGATACCCCGGTGTCACCTGCAGTTTTATATACATTTACACTTGGGGACACATTTCAATCTGATTGACTGGAGACTGGAAGTGGTCATTTACTGTGTTAGCTTGATAAACTTCACTTGTATCAAGTCAGTGAGTTGTTGTATTGCCACTTATTGCAACATTGCAACCATTAGCGGCGACTTGTAACAGGTGAGAATCAATGTAAAATATAGCATATGCTGTTACTACATTAACCTAGTGCACGTGGTTGATGAAAGGGACTCGTTTTATCCTTGCTTCGCACTCATGTTGAGAAGAAAGTAAGTAGAGAGATACTCGATGTGAAATGGCATGTCAATGTTAAACTAAGGGCGCATAATGATTTCAAATCTAAATACCATAAAATGAAACAGACTAAGCACCTCCTTTTCAGAGACATTGTCGTGATAATTGGAATCTTGGCTCATTCTCTTTCCTTTTTGTAAAATATATCAATTTTATTAACAAGATTGTGTGTCCCTCTTCTCGGCAAAAAGCTCAAACATAACAAAAGAGAGCATTGCTCATTTTATCCCGACCCTTCATATGACCTCTCTAATTCTACCTGTGAAACGATATCTGGAGAATCTTCTAAAGGACCATTTTGAAATAAGTTTGACTTGATTTCATATAGTTTTATCAAACTAGCAGTTTGTATAATGCATTTTGTTATTATCAATGGGAAATGAATCAGTGAAATTAATCCCTATTTTCGTATAAAATAAATAGATCCTGATACCATAGATTTATTTTGAGTTGTTGTTTATTCACTTGCTTTCGCTTGATAATAAATAAAACCATATCTGGTTGGAACATGTTCGATGATCAACACTTCATTATTTAACTATTTCAGTATTTTCACCTCGGTATTGTTGTCAAATGAGGTTCACGATCAGTATTTACAATTGAGAAAGTGACAACAGTATTAAGGAAATAAGATAAGATATTATAACGTTTCTTTTTCTTTGACACATTATTGACCAATCAAATTTAAAGTCAACGTTTATTTCGTTTAAGAATGCATGATAATGATATCTTATTTTTATTAAAGGTTAGACTAATCTTGAAGACCTACTTATCAAGACCGACCAATACCAGGGAACATTGACCTCTTAGAGCTTCACAACATGATATATTCTGTGATTCTACTCGGTCTAATCCTTCTCCTCATCTTCAAGCTCCTCTTCAGAAAGGAAGCAAAATATTCGAATTTGCCTCCAGGACCGAAACCAAATCCAATATTTGGCAACCTCTTGGCGCTAAATAGCAAGAGTTTTCCCATAAAGTTGGCTGAGCTGGGTGAATCGTATGGAGGAATCTATACTTTCTATGTTTTCCGTCGTCCAGTTGTGATGTTGAACTCTTTCTCATTGGCCAAAGAATATCTAGGTTCTCCGAAATATGGTCTTGTGTTCAGCGGACGGATAAACTCTTACTTCAGGAAACATGTTTTCGTTGATGACATTGTGTTCGGCACATGCACAGAGAGCTGGAAGAAACTGAAGAAGATGTCCTTCAGAGGCATCAAACAGTACGGGACCTCGCTGCTCAGTTTGGAGACACACATTAAGAAGGAACTGCAGGTTGGTGTTTGTTGAAACGAACCAGGACTCTCGTCACTAGGACTTCCTAGGAAGAACGAGTATTGTATCTATAGTTTATTCATTAACATTTACATGTTTTACATGTGACAAGTCTGACTGTATACTGATGCATATGCACTTAAAGGTACATCCATTGTGTTTCATAAAATTGTATTTGGCTTTAATACGCTCAAACTCACCACATGTGCTGTCTACAATGCAAATAAATTCACTCAGCTTGCATTTTTATCCCCAATCACCAAATATATCATAATTACTAGTTTCCAATTAAAATTGAGTAACATCATTATTCATGTGTAGAAACCGAAACTGCACGTCCCATTGACATGCACAGTAGTTATATGATCCATTAAACATTATCTCACCAAATTTGTCATTCTGTCTGTTATAAATAAGATTCCAAAATTACGTTTGACTCATTGACGCGCGCCACACGCTGTGCATTGTCCGGTTTTCGATCAGAAATCACTACTTTTACCTTCATATCGTCAATATGCTAAGTCGACTATCATTGAAATGATTGTTTTCGGTAACAATCGGTACCTCTCGATAAAGTAACACCATTTATAACGTTTGCAATATGTGACCCCAAACAACACAATGGATGTACCTTTAAGGATGTCCGCTCCTTCCGGTTGAACTTCAAAAATGAAATATGATTAAGTAAAGATTTGTTCTCATCTTTATTTACTTCATGATATTCTACATCATCTACATGCTTTAAAAAAACAAATGATTTAAAGAAAATGTGACTTTAGAACCTCTAAAAAGTGCTTAAACAGCATAAATGGCCTAAATTTGACTAAAAAAGGTGGTTTTCAGGTACATTTTGTGTCAAAGCTTAAAAAACCCCACACCACCATATATATTTTTTCATCGATTTTGGTAGGGTAAAATGAACTTTGTAACATATCATTCTAGAAATGTAGTATTTTAAAGTTTTTAGCAGTTTTTTTCTCATTTTCCCATAGACTCCCATGTTAAAATTTACTATCTTACAGGCGTCATATCTCGAGAAAAAAAACACACTACCCCCTATTTTTTAATGCTGATTTTTCAATCATATACTTTGATCATCTAAAAAATATAAGTTAGAAAACAAGTTTAATTCTATAAATTTGAGGAGCGAACATCCTTAACTATCCTAAACACGTCATGATTGGCATCTCCTGAGCAGTTGCGTTTGTTGTTTCTTTGTATTTTCTGTCTTGAGATTGATATTATGATATTATTGGGCTGAACTACAGAAATAAATGTCTCACACAATTATCTTATTGCAGGTGATGGATTTATTGATACTTTGCAACAATTTGACAGTGATTGCTGTGGGATTTTACCAGGCTGACTATTATACATATTCACTTAACTACATAACGAGTCATACCTTCTGATCAGGTGCTTATGGTGTTCCTTTGTCTTTCTGCTTGTTCTTGAGAACAGAAATAAAAGAGACACACATATTGCAGGTCATGATGGCGAGCCTCCAGTTAACGAAGGGTCAAGCTCACGATCCTCGGATGGACATCCACAACTTCATGTGCAACGTCATCCTCATTCTGGTGAGAAGGTCTATCAAAAGGATTTCAACTTGATAAACACCAGTAGTAGTGATACATGTATCTTATCAATATTATGTGTAAGATAACTTTGAGTATGTAAATAATGTGATAATTGGAACTAAATACCAATCGATGCATCAACAGTTTCGTATATAGACTTCTGCCATTCAGATCTCCATCTTTCGCTTCTCTGAGCAAAAAGGAAAATCTCTATACACACCCATTATTCATTCATGGCCCTGTCTGCTAATTTTCACAGCAGCCAAACAGATAAGTGCTTTTCTCTGAGGGGGTCTAAGGCACTATGCTAGAAGCCTCTTGATTGGTTAGCTCAACTTCACAACATAGACACCTGATTGGATAAAATAAGCAGGTCAAGAAGTAAAAATGCAGAGCTGAGAGAAACGGAGAAATGAACATGAAACATCATACTAAAATTGATACATATGAACATATTTTGAAAGCTTACAAATTTGAAAAAGCAAAAACTTGAATATTAAATGATGCTGCATATAATTGTTTTATGAACTCGTCACACAGTTATTGTCTAAATATTTCTAGTAAATCTCTACTCATATTCAGGATTCATGCTCGGCTCTGTCTGCTAATTTTATTTTAAGACAATTCTACCAAATGATAACATGAACTTTTGATTTTGTTCGTAGTCAGTGGGCCGTCGTTATGATGCCGGGGATAAGATGTTGAGTTTTGTGAAAAACAACGTATCGAGCTTCACGATTCTCACAGAGTTTAAACACTCAATCATTATGGACAGATTGCCCTGGCTGACATATTTTCCTTGTGAAACGAAAAGACAACTGGAAATATTTCAAGACAATATCTCAACCTTCATGAAAGCTGCTCGCCAATGCATGGAGGTAGGACATCCCAGAACATATTCCATTCCAGACTTCAATTTCATATTGAATGTTAATTACTAAAACCATGTTTAATGCATGTTTTTTTATGTGAAGTACATTTAAATGTCAATGTATCTTCAGCAGTTTTCAACAACAACATACTATATTTCAAACTATGTATTCACATTTATCCCATTTAATCTGACATTTAGGAACACGGGGACGAGATGCCGGAATGTCTTTTGTCTCTGTTGATGAACGAGCAGAAAGCAGGAAACATTGCAGAAGAATCTGTTCAAAGCGTGATGATAGACACAATAATTGGAGGTAATGTATTATCATAATTCACAGTAACTAAAGGAAAGATTGGACACTCAGAATCCAAGCCTAATTAGAATCAGAACGTAATTAATTGCACTAGTTACAAACTATTATCTGACTTAGCCAAATTGCACGGCTAGTCAGATTAACCTTTGACTCCAGTTTGACCTGTTTATGTCAAAGCTTAATCCTACCAAACAAAATGTGCCTCTTTTATTGAAACGTGGCTGGGTTTAATAAAGTTAACGTCACCAGATCTACTTCCAGCAGTTACGATTACTCAAACAAAGTATATATTGCACATACAAATCAGGTATTCTGCATTCAATACCTTTTTACGTGGAGTCGTGGAATCAAACGCCAAAACGAAGTAAGCTACAGGGTCTGCTTCTTTTGTCCACCCTTAAAGGCCGGTTCACACTGTCCCGGATATGACAAAATATGCCAACACGAATTAGAAAATTATAATTTCCCTCGAATTTGGTTAATATATCGGTTAAAAACCAATCAGAGTCCGGAGCAGGTACGATGCAGTTAGAAGGCAATAGGATGTCAATGACGTAGCACACGACTACAATGCGAATGCAATGCGAATAATAATATTTAGACGGAAAATTCATTTCATAGTTAGTAATCGATATACAGACTAGGCTGTACCGGATAACCAGCAACTAAAATAGGTGACAAATCAAGCAGGCCTATTTGGAATCAGCAATTGGAAAGCCTGAAAAAACTGAAAACACTCGGTAAAGTTCTATTTCTGAGTACTGAAGATCAGTTATGTCAAAACGACTTTGAGGTAAGCCGCAATTCGAATACGGGGCGAAATCGTTGATTGGTTGGTGTGAACTTTAGGGTCATGGTCGAGCTGACAGCAGGAATTATTGAGATTAGTCAGATGGTATATGTGTAACGTATTGGAGCTTAATTACTATCTGATTTTAATGAGACTGCTAAGAATCCTTAATTGTTGTTCGTCCGCCATGACAATTATCACTGATAGAAGGGGGATATATGCTCTCAATAACAATACTTAGTAACTATTTAAGAAGTAAATGTTAGTTTAAGTGTTTGCACTGGAAAACGTATGACTTCAAATTGATTTCCAAACTCTTGTGATCAAAGTGAGCTTGTGAGCATCGTTCATTTCAGAGAGTTTGACTTAAAGCATCATTTAGGAGGCATTATTTTGTGTCATTTTACCGCAAAAATAGCTAGCCACTGCATATGTCAATACGAGTAGTTTCACAACAGGCCATTGTGTAAGAAGGATATAAACGTCAGGGCTTCTGTTCATTATTTTGAAGACATGTACGAAACGTGCCCAACTTTCATGCGCATTTGAATAGCGTTGAAAAAACAAACTTGATGACAGCAAAAAATAACAAGTTAATGCATAACACACAAAGTCTATCCTGATTAGGAATCCTAGTCGCCAAACACAGGGAGTTGCATTTGTTCTCAATTTGTCAAGCTTGTTGCATTTGAAGCTTGGGAGCAATTATTATGGTTTTACATTGCCAACAACAGTCACTGGCGTTTTCGTAAATAGCGCTAGGCCAATGTTACTGATGAAGTGATGATCTCTCGTTCTCCGCATTTCCGCATAATGAATCCCAAACAACCTCAGTGCATCCAATGTTTTATCTGTATTACACATGATGTGATCTTTGGTTGAAATGGTGTTTAGTCGTTCTGTAACCTAAACTGAACTCTGCAATCGTTTGGACGTTTGTGACATGAGCGATGATAATCTATGGTTGACATTGACAAGACATCAATAAGACAAACCCCGGGGGTTCTTGAGCTCCCAGAGCACTCTTGTTTCAATCACGAGTTCCAAATTCAATAAACCTAAGTACACTCTCTGTATTATACGATATTTTCACGTAGACAGTTGTGAGATGTACGATGCTAATCAATGGTTGACATTGACAAGACATCAAGTGATTTGATCTTAAGATACATATTTCACAAATTGCTTTTGAGTTTGTGCAGTTGAATAGAAGCAGAAATTTGGCAAATTTAGTGATTATTAATTCCATTAATTGATATCAGATATCTCTATATCATAACCATACGGACATAAATTGTATCCATTCGACCATGACAGGTGTCTCCACAACAGTCACAGCTGTATCTGCAATGCTGCTCATGCTGGTCCATTACCCGGAAGTGCAGAGGAAAGTCAAAGCGGAAATCTCGCAGGTTCTCGGAACACGGACCCCGGTTCTTGAAGACAGGGCCTCTCTTCCTTATACAATGGCCACCGTCTTAGAACTCTTGCGTCTTGTACCCTCTCTCGCAATGCCTCCCATGAGAATCTCCACTAAAGATGCAACGATTGATAAATATTCCCTCCCCAAGAAAACACTGGTAATTTCATTATTTACAGAAACTTTTCTCTCGTGTGAATATAAAAGTTTCGAGAAACAAATCCAATAGACATGTAAATATATTAACAGTGTAAAATTATAAATATCTTCAGCAACATAACACCAGGGTGAATTTCTCCATTTATAACAACATGTTACAATGGAATTTTGATATGGTTTCCTTTTATGAAGTTTTTATACAACAACTTCACGTGTCATTCTGTAAAAATCTAATAACAACAATGATGATAATAATAATAACAGTCAATAAGTAGGATTGTACCTTGAAGGATTAATATTTGTGGTGCCGCTGGTGGGCTGCTCTGCTCAACTGTATATTTTAGTACTTCCCGTGACCAGGTACCCATATTAGCAGCTGTGTGTGGTCCGTATGTTGTTTCGATTAGGTGCTATGCCTAATGACACACATCCTCGATAATCCAGCGCTATTGTTCCGATAAATCTACACACAAGCGCTGGAAAACAGTAAGGGTATTTATCCCTAACCTAGTTACCTCCTCTTGGGTCCATGTTATCCAATCAGAAACGAAACGCAGACACTATCTTCGTAAACAACTCGACCAATCAAAACGCATCATTACCGTTGTTTATAGAAACAAACATGGCGGCGGCCGACTCACTCGATTACGATAAAGTTTGTAACAAATTCAGCGTAGAAAACCTGACAGAAACTCAAAAGAAAGTTTTAAGAAGTCTTTACGAGAAGAAGGGTGTATTCATGTCCATCAAAACGGGTGGAGGTAAATGATTAAAATCCCTGTGCTACCAGGCGTTCCCAATCATCTGCGAAAGCCAAGATCCTGACACGAGAGTGCTTGTTATTTCACCCTTGATTTCAAGTGATCTCATTGGTTGTTAGAAAGCAAGCGTTTCGCTGAGTCATTGCGAAGGGAGGTAACAAGGTTAAGGATAAATACCCTTACTGTTTTCCAGCGCTTGTGTGTAGATTTATCGGAACAATAGCGCTGGATTATCGAGGATGAATGACACAACACAGTTTGAGACTCACAACTGGTTGGTCTTCGCCGAGATTCGAACCCGGGCCTTTCGTGTCAGAGGCCTGAATGCAAAACATAATTGTGTCCATCAATTTGTTTAGTCGAAAAATGTTGGAAATGGACTGCATTCACCTGGAAGGATAACCACCGTTTTATGCAGTATATATGACTTCGCGTGTTTGCCTGTGTGTCCATCCGTCACTCCATTCAAAATCGTTTCCGTAGCATAACCAAATAACTATATGCCTTAAAAAATTAATTTGGTATTGAAGATATCTATGTGGTGTGTTATGCCTTGAAGGAGTCTCAACTCCAATTTCCACTATTTTAATAACTATGTTGATCAAGAAAGACACAATTTTTCGACATTGTTTCGTTTACACAACATCGAGGTGATTGGGAACCTTAATTTGTCTATGACAGAGATATATATGAGGCGGCGGTGGTGTGCATTGTAGGACTATGTAATAACTGCATCATGATGATGCCGAGCGGTTATAGCATATAAACACAAAAGTGTGTAGGCCGAGCAGAGTTTATTATTATAATGCAAGGCAGACGGGTCATTTTCAACCTTACACTCCTGTGGATCAAACTCTATCTACAATAATTTAATATATGCTTTTGATGGGGGCACATGACAGAAATAACAGAGAGAATGTACACTGACTTGAATGGATACTTGGTAAAGCCTGACATCATGGAGGCTCAGGGTTCAAATCTCACTTAAATCGTTTATAAAACTTTATTTCTAATTTGATAAAATTTCCAAAATTTACAAGTCCATTTTCTTTGTGGCGGTTGAATATCTCATAACCGACAATGGTGGTCATGGTATACAACTTTGGCCAAAAGAAATAACATCAAGATGTGTGAATCTCCAAGGTGCTCAACGATATATACATTTAAACCCAAAAGAGCTAAACTTCCTGACTTTGTTTTGAAATTTAGTTGGAAATTTGGTAAGGAAGTAATCAATTAGATGATGTGGCTTATAAGGGCTACAACTTCAGAGTGTCCAATGAAAAGTATTGTCATTCACAGATATGATTTCATTCTCTTCCCACAGATGTTACTTCCGTCAAACGTCTGATTGTAACTTCTGTTCTATTAGAGGTAAATTCTCGGCTAGAAATAAATCCTGATTAGTTGTATTGGGTGTTAGATGTGCAATCAGCGACATTGTTGTAAAGATGATATTTGCCAATGACAGGTCATAATGTTGTTTTCGAAATAGAAACGTAGGATAACTATTTAATATTGACATGCTGATAAATAAATAATACCAAATTAAGACAAAAACTGAAAATAATATATTTGTAGTATTTATATATCAGACATATTCGACTGACGCTTGGTAATTAGACAGTCAATGGCTATGTATCTCGGTCGATGTGGTTGATGTAAGATTAGAATTTATTGGTTATAAAGCAGGGATATGATATGAAATATCCTACGGCCATAGAATGTTTTCTAGAAAAGAGAAATCTAATAGAACAGATGTTACGTTCGAACATCTGAAGGGAGTAATTTCTGTGGGAAGGGAATGACATGATCTTTGCATTGTTTTGATTCAAACATTAACAATCAAAGACAAACTAATTGGGTGTGTAATCCTTTCATTGTAACATGGCGTGGAGAAATTTGTTCATTGTACTTGAAGGTGTGGTACAACATTTGGTTTATACAACATGATCCAAGTTTCTGGACGGATCCCTACAAATTTACACCTGAACGTTTCCTGGACGACATGGGGCAGCTTCTTCCTCCAGAGGACGAGAAGAGACAAAGGTATGAGAATCACAAAAGCAATTAGACTCGGGTATTATAAGTAAAATATGATCATGCTAGTGCTTAAATAAAAACATGATTTTTGTAATTTTTTTCGAATTTTTAGAATATGAAAAGGTAATTGCAGCAAATCGGTATTCTATGTGACAATTACATACCACAAATCACAAAAGCAATTAGACTCGTGTATTACAAGTTAAATCTCCAAGATAAGTCTTATCAATTATTCATGCTAGTACTTAAGTAAAGAAATGATTCAAATTCAATGAATAGATTTTGTCGTTTCAGTACAAAAATTAGAATGTGAAAGGAATTAGTAACTTAACTTAGTAAATAGTATGTGACAAGGTGTGCGGTGACATTACTTGCTGATGCAATGTCTCGAGACTGAAAATATTTGTGTTGTGAATATGTGGTCACATGGCAGCAACCATTCTCCTTATTAATCATCAAACGGTGACACCATTCAGTGTGTTTGCAGTGCTTGTATCCTCAGTGAACCCTCAGTTTGACAAATTACTAAGGAAGTATCGAACCTTGGAGTAATTAATCTACATGTACGGTGATAGTTGATTATTCATTGTCTGTATATACAACTTATAATTCGGTCTTACTTTATTTTGTTTCAGGGTCATTGCATTCGGTTTGGGGAGACGAGTCTGTATCGGGGAGACACTCGCCAAAGCGAGGATCTACCACGCTCTTGTCACCATTCTACAGAATTTCGACCTTCAGGCTGACCCCGCCCACCCTCTTCCCTCATGTGACCCACGTACCTTTGAAATGTCTGGTTTAGCCATTGTTCCAAGTTACAAGATCAGATTCATACCAACTTGTGAACTTGAGTAATTCCTCTACATACATGACATGATATGTAATATTGTCAAAATAAAGTTGTAATTACTTGCGTGATTTCATTATAGTAAGATGCACCGAATTTTAAATTATAAAGAATGATATGTTGATGACAAGCTACTTCCATAAGATTGCCATAACATTAGTTTCACGCTTCAAGTTTATTTTATCAGGACATAATACGTTATAACATTAAGTGGAGGGTGACATCGTAATTTATCAGACCGTCGTTAGTGTTTATCCAACTCGCCTATGGCTCATTGGATAAACACTTACAAGGGTCTGATAGATTACGATGTCACCAGAACAAACTGAAAGTTATAGCGTATTTATCGTACCACATGTCTCAAAATATTATTTTTAAATTTATTTAATAAATTTGGACATAAAACAGCTGATCGATCGACAAAATATGGTCTTTAACTTGTGTCACGTGACATGGAATGATTGACGTGGATGCATGCTTTATTCATATTGCGGGATATAAAACATTTATCACCGTTGGGAAGATTTATTAACCTGTATGACGGTGTTTATTGATATTTGTGAATGGTCACGTGCACCAATCAGGGATCGACATGGTTACAAGATGTATGGTAAATTTACTTTATCACATCTTTACGCATCATACAAAAACATAATATTCAAATACTCATGAACTCATACATTTTGTATAAACGATGGAGTTTTCATCGTTCACCATATATCAATTAAACTTTTATGTTTTTAACGTAAGTTATACATTCTTAAACTATTAATGTCATTATCATTTAGACAACTAATAGCAATGGTGGTGTTAAACTTAGTTATGAAGGATTCCAGTACACAAGGAGAGCTACTTTGAAATATCGCATTAGACAGGAGGGAAGTCGCAGAAAGAATATCTACGGAAGCATCCTAGTGCCACAGTCAGATTTTTTTATCTCCTAATTATGAGAGACTGACTCCTAATAAGGACATAAGTAACTCCTAATTAGCACTTAGTTATCACCTACTTAGGAGATACTAAGTCCTAATTGGGACATAACTATATCCTAATTAGGACATACATACCTCGTAATTAGGACTTGATTATCACCTAATTAGGAGAAACTATCTCCTAATTAGGAGATGCTATGTCCTAATTGGGAGATACTATCACCTAATTAGGAGATACTGACTAGTTATCTCCTCATTAGGACAGTCAGATTTTATTTTTTTTATAATTTTATTTCTTTCTCAGATACACAGACATATATATGATATTACATTCATAGTACAAACGTTTTCAATAGAAGTACAAACACATATTAGTATAGAACAACTGCAAAACAAAATAACAGGAAGTCACTTAAAGTTCTCTCGTTCCTTTTTAAACCTGGCATTTGACATTCAAGAAGTTGCAGTGAGTTTTAAATGGTAAATAGATTATGGCATACGGAACAGAATTTAGTGAATTTCGAATAATTGCATTCTGAGTAACATACGAGTTTGTCAATTTCGTAGGCATGTTTTAAATCTTGTTTTATTGTATGAAGTTGCGGTAAAGATCCTTTAATTTTGATATGTATATATCATACTTGACAGTTGTTATAATAAGGTTGAGAATCATATTTCGTCTTTCAGGATATCCGAGACATATATTGCGTTTTGAAAGGTTCAATTTGGAATCTGTTTTTTGCTCTATCCAGGTCTTGATTCTGTCCCAGATGTTATTCACAATCGGACAATCATAGAATATGTGAACTATAGTTTCTAGAGATACTTTACAGAAGGTACATTTGTTTGCGTCTTTCAGTTTCATTTTGAATAGGAGATCGTTCAGAGGGAGAATTTTATGTATGATGGAGTATTGAAACCAAATTTGCTTTGTGCCGAGATGTGATGAAAATGGTGTCTTATTTATTTCGGCCCATTCTCTAGAAGTAATAGATTGATTTAAATCCTTTTCCCACTTCTGCCTGTATTTATAAGTGTAACCATTGGCAGAGCTCTAAAACATATCATAGCATAGTCTGCATCCTTTAATTGGTATTACGATGTCTGATATGAAGTATGGCAGGATGGGATTGGATAGTTTATTTGATAATTCGAGATTTATATTTTTAAGATAAGCTTTGATTGACTGAACTATACCAGCATATTCTAAAAAATGTGTTTATAAGAAGTTATGAACGTTTCGAAGTTTTGAAACTGTCCTTGTTCATCCACGATGTCATTTATAAATATTATTCCGTGTTGTATGTAATGTGTATAGCATATTTCCTGTTTGCCTATTATAATATTTTCGTTACACTAGATTGGTTGGGAAAGAATATCGTTGACATCATTACGTTTGAACCTTTGTTGCTGATAAATAATCCCCAAGCTCTTAGTACATCTCGCCAGAAAGGGTTTGTCCTCGGTGTAAGGATCTTTTCTTCAATATACTTTTGTGATTTGAGGTAATAATGCTCAGATTTTGGAGCTACATTTTGTACATATAGTTGTTTTAATTTGTTGTCATCTTCTGACTTGAAGAGTCGTTTAATCCATGCTACTTTTTGTGCTAAAATTGTGTTTTTTATATTTGGTACTCTTATTCCGCCGTCTTCGTGTGATTGTGTTATTTCATTACGACTTATTTTGTCTGGTTTGTGACGCCATATAAAGTTAAAGCATAGACAGGTTAATTCTTTAATGATCTTATCACTTGGCTTAGAGAGAATTGAAAATAGGTGATTTAATTTTTTAACTTTTTTAACTTTTTAAAAATGTTTTTCTTCCAAGGGGAGTCATCCTCGATAATCCAGCGCTATTGTTCCGATACATCTACACACAAGCGCTGGAAAACAGTAAGGGTATTTATCCCTAACCTAGTTACCTCCTCTTGGGTCCATGTTATCCAATCAGAAACTATCTGCGTAAACAACTCGACCAATCAAAACGCATCACTACCGTTGTTTATAGAAACAAACATAGCAGCGGCCGACTCACTCGATTACGATAAAGTTTGTAACACATTCAGCGTAGAAAACCTGACAGAAACTCAAAAGAAAGTTTTAAGAAGTCTGTACGAGAAGAAGGTAGTATTCATGTCCATCAAAACTGGTGGAGGTAAATGATTAAAATCCCTGTACTGCGAAAGCCAAGATCCTGACACGAGAGTGCTTGTTATTTCATCCTTGATTTCAAGTGATCTCATTGGTTGTTAGAAAGCAAGCGTTTCGCTGAGTCATTGCGAAGGGAGGTAACTAGGTTAAGGATACCCTTACTGTTTTTCCAGCGCTTGTGTGTATATTTATCGGAACAATAGCGCTGGATTATCGATGATGAAGGGGAGTGAGGCCTCTTCCTAACCATTGATTCATTATAATTCTGATAATTTTCAGTTTGTCCTTATAATTCCTTTCCACCATTTCGGCCAGGTTATGTGTAAAGGTTATGCCAAGGATAGTGAAATCGCGTTGATTCCAGTCTAGTTTATAACTTTTGCAGAGGATATTTTGTGAGTGTTTTTATTGTTTTTCATTTTCTTAAAAGCGGCAAGTACTTGTCATATTTTACACTCCTTCAATGTTGTTTTTTTTCACTTTCACTAAGTTTTGGAACGGAGAAGTCCTTAAAAAGCTCATTTAGATCAATATCGCTACATGTTTGTTTTGTGTACAGATTCTGGTAGTAGGATTTCACTTCTGGTAATATGTCTTTTGTTTTTGTTAACGTTTCTCCATCATTGGATTGTAACTTTGCAATAGTTTTATTTATGTTATTTCGATTTACAAGAGAAAGGAAATATTTTGTAGGTTTTTCACCCTTCTACTTCCATTCCACTTTTGCTCTCATCATTATCCCTTCAGTTTTTATTTCATTTATCTTCTCTAATTTCTGATTTGCTGATTTTAATTGCTCTAATGTTTCCTTTTTGTCATCTTTACTCTCACCTTCGTCGAGTTTGATATTTAGTTCTGCTAATTGCTTTGTTAAATCTTTCTCATCTTTTCCCCTTTTTCGTTTTTTCTCTAATGAATATTTTATAGTTTGTCCTCTGATCATGAGAAGAATCGTTTCAAATAGAAGTTGGTCGTCAAAAGTATATATTGGTTTATTAAACTCACCGGTGCCGCTTTCATATTGTTTTTTCGTGCTCTTAATTATTTCTTTGATATTATCCACAAATGTTTTATCATGCAGTAGCGAATTATTAAATTTCCAAAAACCTCGTCCTTGATCGATTTCAGTTAATTTTAGAGTTACCCAATGTAAAGAATGATCGGATTTATAGGCGGGATCTATGCCGGTGTTAGCAATAGAATGTTCGAGGGGTTTTGACAGAAGGAAATAATCAAGTCTAGTTTGTTTTATTGGTTTTGTTTGTCTCCAGGTGTATCTTTTGCCTAACGGATTTTGGTATCGCCAAGGGTCTATTATGTTTTCTTCTTCAATAAAATCAAGTATAACTTCTCTTGCGTTTGGATTGTTTACATGTTTATAGCTGAATTGATCTAAATCAGGATTCTGAATAAGATTCCAGTCACCGCAGATGGAAAAGTGATCGGATTCAAAATCGGATATTATTCTTTTTAGAGTTTGATAAAGCATAGGGGAGTCTGTGTTGGGTCCATAAATGGTTATCAATGTTAATGTTGCATCAGTTAATTGTATTTTCATTGCTAGGTAATTACCGAACTCATCATCTTGTTCTTGTCGGAGAACTTTACAGTCGAGTTTTTCGTCAAACATTACAGCAACACCTCGCGAGTTACTCTTATAAGAACTAAAATAGCAGAGATTTAACCCCCATTCATAGTGTATGTCTTTTTCTAATTTTTGGGTAAATGTGTGTCTTGGAGACAATAGATGTCGGCGTGTTTTTGTTTCAGATTACGGAAAACATCGAGCCTTTTCTTTTTATTATTTAATCCTTGGCAGTTCGATGAAACAATGTTAAGAGTGTCAGTCATTTGAGAAATGTGTTACATGACTAATTTGATGATAGTTGCAGTTGTCTGTGTTGGTCTGACAATGATTTGGGTCCATGTATTGTTTTCGGTGGTGAATGTGCTGGTAGGTAGTTAACATGTTAAAAGCAACAATAAAGTAGAGAGAGATTGAAGATGTAGGAGAAAAGAAAACATGATGCATAGTTTTATTTAAAAGAGCCTGTTTAAATGTAACCGTTTTGTGAGATCTTTTTTCTAGCGTAGTGGGTGTTCTACGTGCAGGTGAGAAAAACCGTGTCAGCGCGTGCTGCATGCTGTAGTTGTGAATGTGGATACGGAGTGTTGATTTCAGTGGTTGTGTGATTGCTGTTGAAAGTTTCTAGTCGGAGGTGTTTATTACAGCTTCTGTAAGTAGATTTAAAATTCTGAAAATGTTTAAACATGTAATAATTTTTTTAATAATCGCTGCAACTTGTTGAGATGTATGATTTTCATACCGCCAGTGAATTTTGCAATTAAAAGTTAGCATGACAAATAATTTCATTTATGTCACAGTGATGTAAAATATTCCTCATACTCATTTTAGATATTTATTAATGTACTCAATCCTGTTTTATATACATAAATGGCGTTATCGGTTTTTCAGTATATTTTAGTATAGTTAATTTAGAAGGGGAAAGTACCCATATATTATTTTAGTATAATCAGCATTGTGTATGTTCAGGTATATTTTACTTAGTCTTACCCTATATATACACATATATATACATACATACATATACACACCTACATATACATATACATGCATACACACATATGCACATACATACACATATACACATACGTGCACACATACACACATGCATATACATATACATATACATACCCACACATACACATACATGAACATACCATATATATATATACATATATATATACATATTAATCACATCCAATCAATATATTCAAATAGGTATATAATATAATATGGCTTCACTTATGGTATTATAAAGGACATATATTATTATAATATAATATAATTAATTATTAATTTAATTATATTATAATAGCAACATAATAATATATGCATAATATGAAACATGAGTAGTGGTAATACATATATTTCATTTCATTTTACCCATGGAGGCTTACATAGTTAAGTTATATAAGCACCTGTAATAGCTATATATATATATATTGTGTATGGATGTTCAAAAATATTCTGTACCTAAGTTTTTACACATAGATACAAAAACTTATAATACATTTGTTTTCTATTAGCTATATCATCTCTACCTATAAGTAATTTTTAAATAATACATCTTGACACCCAATTCCACACATCCATATGCATAGACATGCTTGTTATAATAGGCAGTTATAGAATGTATATGGGTACAGATTGTTTTTTATTTTTTTATTTTTTGGAATTGTGATTTTAGTCCACAAGGCATTTCATATGCATTTAGATGCACTGGATGGTTTCATAGATAACTTATTAGGGTTGTTAATTATTATGCTCATCATCATCTACAGTCAGACATGCTTGTGTTATAGCTGAATCATGCATGCCTTACATGAACAAATTTAGGCAAATATATATATATATATATATATATATATATATATATATATATATATATATATATATATATATATATATATATATGGTGTGGCATTTGTTTGAGTTATGTTATTTATCTTTAATCAGCAGACACACATGGAAATGCATATAGTTATAGTGTAGTGATATACTTTTGCTAAAAACAGTTTGTGGTTTTTTTTTATAATCAATGTGTAGCCATGTCTGTAAACACACTTAAAATCACAATGTATTGTATATCTACATACAAACATACAAACATACATATACATGCATAGACATGAATATGCATACATACTTCCATACACATACATGCACCTACACCATATAAATAATCACCATTTTATGTATATAGATATTTAAACTTTCATGTATAATGCTTGTTTTTAATAATGATTTATCTTTAGAATCCCATATGTTTACACATTTACATACTAGTATTTGTAACAAGACATGCTATATGTGAAGATTTAATTCTGCATATATGAACATAGAAATATACGTTTTTGCTACCTTTTTATCATGATAGTAAGCACTTTCATATGTTTGGTGTAATGTATTCTATTTCATATAAACATTACTGGGGGATAATGATCTTAATACATAGGGGGTATATATCTTATCTCATACCATACATGATGAGAAATAGGGAATGATATTTAGAGTCAGTACTGTCTCAGGTCTTCAGGAATGGCTACAGGGTGTAGCCTCCAAGCTGAATTTGGTTCCTGCCCAATTTAAGAGTTAGTATCACCTAATTAGGTGATACTAACTCCTAATTAGGAGGTATTAACTCCTAATTAGGACTTAGTTATGTCCTAATAAGGCGACAACTAAGTCCTAATTAGGAGATAACTAAGGCCTAATTAGGAGATAACTAAGGCCTAATTAGGAGATAACTAAGGCCTAATTAGGAGATAACTAAGTCCTAATTAAGAAAAACTATCTCCTAATTAGGTGATAGTGTCTTCTAATTAGGAGATAAAAAAATTCTCACTGTGGCACTAGGATGCTTCCGTAAATATCATAAGGGCTTTGTCCAGTGAGTTTTTGCCTCAGTAACATTTGTCAGATGGAGCTTTCATCCTAGAATTATATTACGCTACAGACAAAGGAGAAATCGATCCTACATGAATGTGTCCACTTATTGTTTTCTGGTTTTCCACGACAAAAGTACAACATATCTCAAATCGATATCAAGAAACTTTATCCGGGTCAAGTTATATACTTTTGGTTCTCTTGCCTTGAGTTGCAAAAGAGTTGTCAAAATAGTTTAAACTCTTTAAAAACGGATTTTCTTACGCAAAAAAATCACTTAAAAACATTTAAACGTCATGTATTTTAATTTTAAAAGAGTTATTTCAACTTGACGTGATTTTATTATAGTCCGGCAGCCAAACCCCGATTTTCACCCTAGGTGGGAAAGTGCGTCCATAGAAAATGTTTTTACAGAAATTGAACCTTGTGGGTATATACTATAGGAAACTGAATGATGACACTTTGTCATCATTGAGCATTTTGAATAATTAATGTTTTAATTGGATAGGGTGCACTCGTGATTTCAGTTATCCAGACACATCAAGTAATTATTTTTAAGTGTTCACAAAAATGAAATAAAATAAAGGCAGTTAGATATCAATCGTTGTCTATTAGTATTATGAAAAAAAGTAAAAAATAATTTTGAAAAAAAAACGAAAGTCCAAAATGTTGATAATATGTCTGGATAAACGAGTTTTCTGAGCAAATTTGGTTTTCTTACAGTAAAAGTGGATTTAATGGTGTAATAATTTCCTTTTGATTATAATCACGATTATTGAATCATAATCAGAAAAAATGGTGATAAAATTCCATTAACTGTTTATATGTGTTTTTACTTTTGCCAAATTCTGAAATAGGCCTTCGTCTAACAATGTCACTTCTTGTGGAGAGAAAATGGTGATTTTTTGACGATTTTATGGTGTTTTTTTAAAACAACACAATTTACCATTTTTATTTTGTATTGAAATGAATATTTGTTATTCACCAAGCAACACAGTTATCACAAAAACAGGAAATACTCAATTTCAAAGTTTAGACCCAAGATTCGAACACGAAGCGGGCACTGATATTGGGCGATTTGAAGGTGAAGTTATTGGTTGACAAGAGTAGTCTCGCTAGAAGAAAAAGCTAGAATGTTTCTTAAACGTTAAACGTATAACTGCAATGACATAAAAAGTGACATTAAAAAGTGTGGGCGTGCACATATTCAGATAACACTAATGGTGCAGGCCAGACGTTGCAACACATTTTTTAATCAGGAATAACAAACACCTTGTTTTTTCATAAATCATGTGTATCTATTTATACATAAAAACTAAACAGCAAATACAAGGATAACAGAGACAACAAAACAACAAACACAAACAGTTGCTCGGCTTCTCCAATGAAATTGCTCATTGTACGGACAATAACGTGTTTCATTTTAAAGAACACTATACTGTCTTTCTGTCGAATCAACGGAGCATTGAGTGATTAACATTGCTGCAGATGCAAGATATCACGTTGATTTCAAGTATTAATTAATGTCCAAAGGGTATCATTTTTGCAGCATGGTTGGCACAAGATGGTGAGTTGATGATGTAGGACTTGCCTCACAGACACCATGGCAAGCTACGATGTCGATTTCTTCACCAACACCCCTCAACAGAAAACCCTAGAAGCCACTAAGCTCCACATGCGCATTGAACAGCTCGACACCAAGTCAACCATCAGCTACTTCTATTTTATCTTCATTGACACGATCCACGGACTTCCAATGGGTTCACAACTATCTTCCCTAATAACACAGATTTTCATGACATCCCTCCAAGAACCAGCACTCTCTAATGCTCCTTTTCAGTCGCTTTATTGGTTCCACAAGGTTGATGACACCTTCACCACCATAGCCATCATCTCCTACAACATCTCAACGCCAAGCATCCAAGAATCAGGTTGATCATGGAAACAGAAACTAACCACCATCTCCCCTTCTCATATGTCTCCTTGCAAACTACTGGGCATGGACCTAGAATATATGTCTATCGTACGCCGTGACACACACACTGACCAGTACACACAATACAGTTTATATTATCATCCACTAATCACTCAATAAAGAACCAAAACATCGAAAGGACACATTTACCCCCACTCAATGAATATCCAGCAAGCCTAGTCATCAAGACTACCGTGAAAACACTCACCATAAGAGCTATCACCCACAAACCTTAACCGAGAAATTCGAGTAACAATTCCCTAAATACATCGGCTATCTCAGCTACAAGATCGCCCGCCACATCAAGAACAAAGTCAGCATTGATGTTACATTTCCCTGTGCAAGATCCTCAAGCAGCTACTCAAATAAAAGCCAACAGCAGAGGAACCATCACTATAAGAGGATGCATCTTCAACATCCCATGCCACTATGGACAAGAGTACATCAGAGAAATGCTGCAGCCTATCAACACAAGGATCAAGGAACATATATGGTATTTCAACACAGTTGACCAGAAATCCTCCCTATCTGAGCATACTCTGAACAAGGATCACACTGTCAACTGGGAGGCTACCGCAGTCTTGTCAACAAATAACAACTTGCGCCAAAGAAAACTCCAATAAGCTATTGACATTACAAGGGAACAACCTACAATAAACCGCGACCAAAGCATCTTCCTAACATGTACTTGGGGATTCACTCATCTCGAACATCTATATTCTGTCGGAGGCAAATCCGAGGAGCACCTGTTCCGTGCAATCTAGGAATCATCACAATCTGCAGATTGTGAGCTCACAATCTGCAGATTGTTCGAACAATCTAGGAATGTTTCACCATTCCTAGATTGTTTAAACAATCTGCAGATTGTGAGATCTGAACAATCTAAGAATGATCACAATCTAGGAATTTGTTTCCTTGCAGTTGTATGTTGTAGATTGTGAGCATATATTCTGTTTTATCTACCGACTGTATTGGTTGATACATCTGCCGACTATAAGTGTTCGATTCCTAGATTGTGAAGGCATCTCAAATAGTTCTTCTACCGTATCAACAGGCTACAGGGGTCGATTCCTAGATTGTGAGGAGCTTTCAACTCGTATCTCTATCTTATCTACCGGCTACCGAGGTCGATTCCTATATTGTGAAGGCTTCTCAAATAGTGTTTCTATCTTATCTACCGACTACCGGGGTCAATTCCTAGATTGTGAAGGCTTCTCAAATAGTTTTTCTATTTTATCTATATACTAGAGGAGTCGATTCCTAGATTGTGAATGGTTATGATATTTCATCTTACGACTACAGGGGTCGATCCCTAGATTGTGAGGAGCTTTCAACTCGTATCTCTATCTTATCTACCGGCTACCGAGGTCGATTCCTAGATTGTGAAGGCTTCTTAAATAGTTTTTCTATCTAATCTACCGGCTACCGAGGTCGATTCCTAGATTGTGAAGGCTTCTCAAATAGTTTTTCTATCTTATCTACCGACTACCGGGGTCAATTTCTAGATTGTGAAGGCTTCTCAAATACTTTTTTTTATCTTATCAACAGGCTACAGGGGTCGATTCCTAGATGGTGAGGAGCTTTCAACTCGTATCTCTATCTTATCTACCAGCTACCGAGTTCGATTCCTAGATTGGGAAGGCTTCTGAAATAGTTTTTCTATCTCATCTACCGACTACCGGGGTCAATTCCTAGATTGTGAAGGCTTCTGAAATAGTTTTTCTATTTTATCTACATACTATAGGGGTCGATTCCTAGATTGTGAAGGGTTATGATATTTCATATAACGACTACAGGGGTCGATTCCTAGATTGTGAAAGCATCTCAAATAGTTTTTTCTATCTTATCTACAGACTACAGGGGTCGATTCCTAGATTGTGAAGGCATCTCAAATAGTTTTTCTATCTTATCTATCGGCTAAAGGGGTCGATTCCTAGATTGTGAGGAGCTTTCAACTCGTATCTCAACTTATCTACCGGCTACCGGGCTCGATTCCTAGATTGTGAAGGCTTCTCAAATAGTGTTTCTATTTTATCTACATACTATAGGGGTCGATTCCTAGATTTTGAAGGGTTATGATATTTCATCTAGCGACTTCAGGGGTCGATTCCGAGATTCCTAGATCTCTATTTTATCTTCCGAATGTAGGTGTCGAATTCCTAGATCGTGAAGGGTTGGTATATTTCATCTACAGACTGTATTAGTCGATTCCTAGATTGTGCGAAGGGTTATGATACAACATAACAGGGGACTGGGGGGAAGTAACATTTGTTCATATAAAGGAACAATAAGAGTTTTGCATTGAATTGAATTAATGTTTATAACCTTGTTATTGAAGTTTATGAAAACATTGATACTACTTTTAAGGATGAATTAACAAAGTAAAGTATATTTGTTATCTCTAATAACATAATTAAAAGAGGATTATCTTCTTCCAACTGATCAGTTAACTTAGATTTTAGCTTAATTGGATAAACTAATTGGTGTTCGGAAAAAAAGTCCTCGGAAAAAAAGTATCGGTAAAAAAGTCCTTAATTTACCTAAGAAAAAAGTCCTCGGAAAAAAAGTACTAAAAACTTATATTGTGGTTTTGTTTCCATTCTTTTATTGGCATATAACAATGTAATAGACAATAAATAGATACAGCAATGTATTTGACTAAGTAATAGGATCTTAATCTCTGGTTTTTAATCATTTATCCAACTGCAAATATCATATTTATTCACCTCAATATGGACAGGTATTATTCAGACAAATATATCATTTACATATGATTTACAGGTTTCTTATTCCACATATTGGAAACATATCATTCACTGGACAAGATATCATACTACAATGTACAACATTTGACTTGGCACAACTGGACACATATGGCCATCTAACTCAAGCTTCAAACCACCTGTGCTTCATTTTTGGAGATATATATATACACATTTCACAAATTTTTAGTTGAATTAATCATCTCAATACATGTATATCATTGTAAATGTATAAGTCAATCTGTTAGAATCATATTGGTAAACTACTGGGATATACCCACTCTGTTAAAATCACATTTCAATAATTGGCAAACACTTTAATTCCTAGGATATACCCACTCTGCTAAAATCATATTCCATTTGGTAAATACCTAAATGCAAGGATATACCCACTCCGCTAAAAACACATTTCAAGTGGCAAACACTGTAAATCCTGGGGTATACCCCCTCTGCTGAGATCACATGTCAATGGGTTAACACTGCATGCTACATCCTGGGACATATTGCTAAAATCACATTTAAATTGGCAAACAGTTCTTGGCAACATTACTGTTTATTAATCTAACATTAGTCATACTTAAATTTTGATGAAAATATATATTTACTCTGTTTTAATACATATTTTTTATATAATAGGACTTTTTTTCCAAGGACTTGTTTACCGATACTTTTTTTCCGAGGACATTTTTTTACCAAAATCAAACTAATTTACTATTACAACATTTGTCACCTTTGATCTGCAAGACTATATTCAAGAACAAAAACATTTAAACTGTTACTGTACTGTTGCAAATATCCCAAACATGTCTTACCAAGTAAAACAAATCACTTATAATCACTAATCACTGGTCTATAACTTCAAAGATTACATTGTGCTAATGTGACATTGTGCTTCTATATATTATAATATATTGTTAAACTTGTTTAATAAAAACACTTGAAAACTGTTACTTTTTCCTGCTACTCTTTTCATAACAAAAACTGTTACTTTTTCCTGTTACTTTTTTCCGAGCACATATGTACATGTATGTGCCTATGTTCTAATTTGTGTGTTTAAACGTGTTCTGTTGTGGAATTGCCTAATATCAGTTTTTCTTCTCTTCCCATAAAACCCCACTCCGCTTAGTGTCAGGGTATTTCGCTTCAAGGAATGTGTGAAACTTGGGTCGTAAGTCATTGTCCATGATTGATTTCTACAACATATACGACAGGTACTCCAGAATGTATATATGTTACTGCTGATGAAATCAACAGGTTGGTCACAGTGCGGATTACATTTTAACGAGAAGAGTTAACTGACATACTCAACCCAGCAGCCTTAATCGTTGTTAAAACATCTAATAAAGAAATGTCAGCGTCTTCATGTACTTGTTGTGTCAGTAAAGGACGCAGTGAGTAAACCAATGGCCCAAACAAGAGGAATGGACTGATTACTAATTAGTTCAGTTCAGTTAGTCGATAGACACGATCATGTTTCATGTAAAAAAGGGCGGGTCCTGTTTATCAGCTGCATCTGCTTACAGCAAAACAATATTCCTGTAAATAGAAGTTTGTCCACGCATAAGTTTGCTGTAATTAGGAAGATTATAGGTAAAAACAAGTCATCGGAAAAAAACCTTGGAAAAGAGTACTGGTAAACAAGTCCTTGGAAAAAGTCATATTATATAAAAAGATGTATTAAAACAGAATAAAAATATATTTTCATCAAAATTTAAGTATGACTAATGCTACATTTAGTTGCCAAGTACTGTTGATGTGATTTTAGCAATATGCCCCATATTGTAGCTTGCAGTGTTTACCTTCTGACATGTGATCTCAGCAGAGTGGGTATACTCCAGGATTTACAGTGTTTGCCAATTGAAATGTGTTTCTAGCGGAGTGGGTATATCCTTGCATTTAGGTATTTACCAATTGGAATATGATTGTAGCAGTGTGGGTATATCCCAGGAATAAAAGTGTTTGCCAATTATTGAAATGTGATTTGAACAGATTGATTTATACATTCATAATGAGATATTGAGATGATGAAATCAACTCAATAATAAATGTGAAATGTGTATAAAAGTGTCTCTAAAATTGAAGTACAGTATTTAACATTTCATCGTGTCAAGGTGGTTTGAAGCTTTAAGTTTCTAGTACTACCCGAGGACTTTTTTTCTAGGTAAATTTAGGACTTTTTACCAATACTTTTTTTCCGAGGACTTTTTTTCCGAACACCAATTATAAATGCGTTGTATTGATCATAATAATGTTTAATGCGGAAGTGTAGGCCTTCCAGCCCATATTTCACAATATATACAACATGCTTCAAAAAGTCTGCAAACATACTGTGATATGTAATACATGATCTCGGTGTGCTATACATGTACATGTACACGAAAATACTCTTTAAACATTTGAATACAAACTTTATGATTTACTAAATGTAGTCTAAATGTTATAATTTGTTATTCTTCCAAGCTCTTCTGTGGATAAAGGGCAGACTGTAATAGGTATACCCTGCAAGTTTTCTTGCATACTTGTAATAACTGTTACATATGTTGATTATTGTGTTATTGGCGATATAAGGCGATGTTTCGATATAGATTCTAATATTAATACTAATGTTAAGGACATCTATGTAGAAACATTGAGAGAGAGAGAGAGAGAGAGAGAGAGAGAGAGAGAGAGAGAGAGAGAGAGAGAGAGAGAGAGAGAGAGAGAGAGAGAGAGAGAGAGATACAATAAATGGTTACAAATCACTTTTTTTAAATCATATCAGACACCTAAAAGGATTATGAGAGACCTTAATAAAAATATACATAAAATATACATTAGATAAACAATACTAAAAGCATAAACAGGGTATATTGTAGTCGCTTGACGACAAATCAAAACCCGTCACCATCTTGGACTATGTCGTTATAGTTGGTAGATTTAACATCTAAACAATTCGAAAATTAAGAATCGGTCCTTGCAGTCGGTAGATGATATATCATAACCCTTCACAATCTACCGTTGTAATCGGTGATCATAAATATGCCTTAACATTCACTATCTAGGAATCGAACACTACGGTGGGTAGATGAAATATCATAACCCTTCACAATCTAGGAATCGACCCCTGTAGTCGCTAGATGAAATAGCATAACCCTTCACAATCTAGGAATCGACCCATCTAGTCTATTGGTAAGACAGAAAAACTATTTGAGAACCCTTCACAATCTAGAAATCGACCCCTGTAGTCGTTAGTGGAAATATCATAACCCTTAACATTCTAGGAATCGACCCATGTAGTCTACTGGTAAGATAGAAAAACTATTTGAGAACCCTTCACAATCTAGGAATCGACCCCTGTAGTCGTTAGATGAAATATCATAACCCTTCACAATCTAGGAATAGACCCATGTAGTCTATTGGTAAGACACAAAAACTATTTGAGAACCCTTCACAATCTAGAAATCGACCCCTGTAGTCGTTAGATGAAATATCATAACCCTTCACAATCTAGGAATAGACTCATGGAGTCTGTTGGTAAGACAGAACAACTATTTCAGAACCCTTCACAATCTAGGAATCGACCCCTGTAGTCATTAGATGATATATCATAACCCTTCACAATCTAGGAATCGACCCATGTAGTCTATTGGTAAGACAGAACAACAATTTGAGAACCCTTCACAATCTAGGAATCGACCCCTGTAGTCGTTAGATGAAATATCATAACCCTTCACAATCTAGGAATCGACCCATGTAATCATTAGATGAAATATCATAACCCTTCACAATCTAGGAATAGACCCATGTAGTATATTGGTAAGACAGAACAACAATTTGAGAACCCTTCACAATCTAGGAATCGACCCCTGTAGTCGTTAGATGATATAATTTTTTATCATAACCCTTCACAATCTAGGAATCGACCAATGTAGTCTGTTGATAAGATAGAAACACTATTTGAGAACCCTTCACAGTCTAGGAATCGACCCCTGTAGTCGTTAGATGAAATATTATAACCCTTCACAATCTAGGAATCGACCCATGTAGTCTATTGGTAAGACACAACAACTATTTCAGAACCCTTCACAATCTAGGAATCGACCCCTGTAGTCGTTAGATGAAATATCATAACCCTTCACAGTCTAGGAATCGACCAATGTAGTCTGTTGATGAGATAGAAAATTAACTACTTGACAACCCTTCACCATCTAGGAATCGACCCCCTGTAGTTGCTAGATGAAATATCATGACCCTTCACAATCTAGGAATCGACCAATGTAGTCTACTGGTAAGACAGAAAAACTATTTGAGAACCCTTCACAATCTAGGAATCGACCCCTGTAGTCGTTAGATGAAATATCATAACCCTTCACAATCTAGGAATAGACTCATGGAGTCTGTTGGTAAGACAGAACAACTATTTCAGAACCCTTCACAATCTAGGAATCGACCCCTGTAGTCATTAGATGATATATCATAACCCTTCACAATCTAGGAATCGACCCATGTAGTCTATTGGTAAGACAGAAAGACTATTTGAGAACCCTTCACAATCTAGGAATCGACCCCTGTAGTCGTTAGATTATATATCATAACCCTTCACAATCTAGGAATCGACCAATGTAGTCTGTTGATAAGATAGAAACACTATTTGAGAACCCCTCACAATCTAGGAATCGACCCCTGTAGTCGTTAGATGAAATATCATAACCCTTCACAATCTAGGAATCGACCCATGTAGTCTATTGGTAAGACACAAAAACTATTTCAGAACCCTTCACAATCTAGAAATCGACCCCTGTTGTCGTTAGATGAAATATCATAACCCTTCACAGTCTAGGAATCGACCAATGTAGTCTGTTGATGAGATAGAAACACTATTTGTGAACCCTTCACAATCTAGGAATCGACCCCTGTAATCATTAGATGAAATATCATAACCCTTCACAATCTAGGAATAGACCCATGTAGTCTATTGGTAAGACAGAACAACAATTTGAGAACCCTTCACAATCTAGGAATCGACCCCTGTAGTCGTTAGATGAAATATCATAACCCTTCACAATCTAGGAATCGACCCATGTAGTCTATTGGTAAGACAGAACAACAATTTGAGAACCCTTCACAATCTAGGAATCGACCCCTGTAGTCGTTAGATGAAATATCATAACCCTTCACAATCTAGGAATCGACCCATGTAGTCTGTTGGTAAGATAGAAACACTATTTGAGAACCCTTCACAATCTAGGAATCGACCCCTGTAGTCGTTAGATGAAATATCATGACCCTTCACAATCTAAGAATCGACCCATGTAGTCTATTGGTAAGACACAAAAACTATTTGAGAACCCTTCACAATCTAGGAATCGACCCCTGTAGTCGTTAGATGATATAATTTTTTATCATAACCCTTCACAATCTAGGAATCGACCCATGTAGTCTGTTGATAAGATAGAAACACTATTTGAGAACCCTTCACAATCTAGGAATCGACCCCTGTAGTCGTTAGATGAAATATCATAACCCTTCACAATCTAGGAATCGACCCATGTAGTCTATTGGTAAGACACAAAAACTATTTCAGAACCCTTCACAATCTAGGAATCGACCCCTGTAGTCGTTAGATGAAATATCATAACCCTTCACAGTCTAGGAATCGACCAATGTAGTCTGTTGATGAGATAGAAAATTAACTACTTGACAACCCTTCACGATCTAGGAATCGACCCCTGTAGTTGCTAGATGAAATATTATGACCCTTCACAATCTAGGAATCGACCAATGTAGTCTACTGGTAAGACAGAAAAACTATTTGAGAACCCTTCACAATCTAGGAATCGACCCCTGTAGTCGTTACATGAAATATCATAACCCTTCACAATCTAGGAATCGACCCATGTAGTCTATTGGTAAGACACAAAAACTATTTGAGAACCCTTCAAAATCTAGGAATCGACCCCTGTAGTCGTTAGATGAAATATCATAACCCTTCACAGTCTAGGAATCGACCCCTGTAGTCGTTAGATGAAATATCATAACCCTTACAGTCTAGGAATCGACCAATGTAGTCTGTTGATGAGATAGAAAATTAACTACTTGACAACCCTTCACAATCTAGGAATGGACCCCTGTAGTTGCTAGATGATATATCATAACCCTTCACAATCTAGGAATCGACCCATCTAGTCTATAGGTAAGACAGAAAAACTATTTGAGAACCCTTCACAATCTAGGAATCGACCCCTGTAGTCGTTAGATGAAATATCATAATCCTTCACAATGTAGGAATTGCCCCAAAAGTCGTTAGATAAGGCAGAGAAAAGACTTGAAAGCTCCTCACAATCTAGGAATCGACCCCTATATTCCTTAGCTGAAACACCATAACCCTTCACAATCTAAGGGCCTTTAGATAAGATAGAGAAACGAGATGGAAGTTCCTCACAATCTTGGAATCGACCCCTTGAGTCTAATTTAATTTGTAAGTAAGATAGAACAACTATTTGAAAACCCTTTACAATCTACTCGTACAGTCTGTTAGGAAGCCTTACAAACAAATTCCTAGATTGTGATCATTCTCAGATTGTTAGGGTCGAACAATCTGCAGATTGTTTAAACAATCTAGGAATGGTGAAATATTCCTAGATTGTGAGCTCACAATCTGCAGATTGTTCGAACAATCTGCAGATTGTGATATACCCTAGATGGTTCGTAACACACCCACCCTACCATCAATTCACTCTTGTCAGCGCTTATCCGAGGAGTCTACACCTATCACAACCATTCACCGCCCAACCACTTTACACCCAAATCACTGGCCTCTCCTAATACTCTCAATCACAATGTTTTCTGCATTTCACATCCAATCAATTGCTTTCCTCCCTTTACCAATTTGTATTACTGTTGTCCAATCACTACTTCAATAAAGCCCACAGGCCATTGTTGATTTAACAATCAACTATTAATGCTCCTCATGTTTGTATTACAAATCATCAATGTATACCACTCTCATGCGAATCCATCTTAAAAACTTAATTAAATCTATCTGATTGAGTTTTCTCGCCATTGGTTTCTTTATTATATAAATGTATACCATTTTGTTATTTTTTACATTACACCTGATGATGGAGTAAGAATATACTCCGAAACGTCTTGTATATTCACATTAAAGAAGTTGTTACCCAGAAAATCTCCTTGTTCTAATGTCAAGTAATCATAACTACATGTATGTTGGGTTTCATGGGGTCTTTTTTTTTTAGGAATTTGTCACAAGTAAATATATACTAAGTGAAACTTTATCACTATCTCTTTTGATTATGATTCAATAATCGTATTTATAATCAAAAGTGAATTATTACACCATTAAATCAAATTTTACTGTAAGAAAACCAAATTTGCTCAGAAACCTCGTTTATCCAGACACATTATCAGCATTTTGGACTTTCAGGGGGTTTTTTAAACAAAAAAAGTGAAAAAGTGTACTTATTTTCATAATACTAATAGACAACAATTGATATAAAAATGCCTAAATTTTATTTCAATTTTGTGAACACTAAAATATAATTACTTGATGTGTCTGGATAACTGAAATCACGAGTGTACCATATCTAATTAAAACATTAATTATTCAAAATGCTCAATGATGACAAAGTGTCATCATTCAGTTTCCTCAAGTATATACCCATATGGTTCACCAGGAACAAAAATATTTTCTATGGACGCACTTTCCTGGTCACTAGAGCTGGCTGCCGGACTATTACACTTTGAAGCAAGTTATACATTTTTGGGATCCTTCCCCTGAAGTGTAATATTGTAAATTTTCTGACATCAGTTTTCAACTCACAATTTTAACAGCAACTGTTTCCTTACAAAAATCCGCCTTGCTGGTTCCTTCCGGATCCTACCGAATCCGGCCAAGTTTGGTCTGATCCGGGAGAATTCTGAAGGATCCAGCAAGTGGATTCCACCACTTTTTGTCCTGTGAAGTGTGATTTGTCTCAAGGGAGTCAGAATTCTGTATTTAGAGGATATTGACTAAGAAAGAACATTAAACCCAACTTGATGGGTGCATGTCAAACTAAAGGAGCTTGGCACCCAAATACTTTTAGTTCATTGAAATGATCCAGAATGAACAATGTTTTGCTGATTCTGCAGTTTAGTGGTGTTTGACGACTTAGACCAAAACCTCCACCGTGTCAATAGCTTGAATGGTGAAAGATGCAATCCACTGAAAGAAAGAAATATAACGCCAGCGACGCTAAAGGCATGCAGTCCATATATCAGTATTCGTAGTCATATGAAGTCACTTGAGCATCATTTAGAATTCAAACTACGTTTGGGATACGTTGGTTGACGATTTTTACTTATATATGTATAAGGAGAAACCATTATAATCGGAATAGATACGATACGAAGGAACGATTGAAAATTGTAGATTTATTTTCCCATTCTGTTTGCAGAAAAATAAGGTTTCAAAGGTCACCTTTAAGTATCATTATATAAAATAATTGGGTGGTTTATTTCCGGGTGGTTTTTTTTTCTTGGTGGCAATAATCCTAGGTGGGTTATGTCCGGGTGGCTTTTGTGTTAGACACCTGTTTGGCATTCAATTAACAAATAAAGATGTTTATTTATATACTTTCTTTCAAAAGTGTAGACTCACTAGTGTTGTAGATCATAAGAGTATACTCCAAGACAGTATCACCAGTGAGTCTAAACATTTAAAAAGACCAAAAGAAATGCTACCAACAAAAAAGCAAGAAAGTTTAATCCACAAATAAAAATACGACTGAAACGAGAAGCTAACTAACCTGAATTTTCATTTTTGAAACATTACCTTATCATGTTTATGAAAAACACGCATTTGAAAATATTGTCGTTTTGGAATATCGTTAACTAAGCGAGATAGAGAGTGAAATAGTTCGTATTGCTTGTTTTATGCCGTCTTACAATAACGATGCGTCAACGATTTACAGTCCAATAAGGTGCATTTTGTCGTGAAGGTCTGTTTGAACAGGGCTACATTAAAATGACCGCTCTAAGGCAGTTCAAGTGATCTGACTGATGAAGCGAAACCTAAACACTCGGAGTAAAAATTTAAGTATGGCACCATGATGGAATGACCATTCATCTTGTTGTCTGAACTCTCGCATTCGCATCAGACCAATAACTTAGTCCAGCATGCTAGACGTCTTCCTACGTCGACGTCTAGGATCCCAAGCCTATTTTATCATCAGCAGCTTCCGATGCGATTCTTGATCGGAAGGCTTTTTTCACCTTCAAACAGTTCTGACTCGATAAATACGAAATACCTGGTGTAAATCGGCACACGGATCGAAAGATCAACCATTTAGTTACTACATCCGACCGTTGTTATACTGAAGAAAATTTTTCTCAATATTCAGCAACATTTAATTCAAAGCTACCCCCTTCTTTTCAGATGGCATGACCTAGAAATCGAAATTGCGGAACGGTTCAGAAACGAACCGGAATTCAGTTACAGTGATCTCTGCATCTCCTGGTTCTTTTATGTATTCACTTGTTTCAAACCCAGCAACAGGACATATTAAGTCATTCTTCTTTGTATCATATTGCTATTATTGACATTGATGTTTGCCAAAGCCGTTTATCATCAAAGAAATTTCGTTTCATTACATATAAACTTTTTTTTCACATGTTGATTTTCCTGTTTTATTTTCACTAGACAAAGACATTAAATATTTCATAACCTTCATTTGTCAGCTCTCTCATTTCTGTTAATTTATACTTCAAATACTTAGTAAAAGCCTGTTATATCAAAATAAAGATGATTATTTGTTTTCGTGATATCAAAGTACGATGTACAATTACTTATTTGTATATGTGCAGAAACCGAACCATTGCAATTTTTTTTATAACGAAGTCATTATAATCGTTGTAATACGAAATTGTCTACAAAATTAACTGCTGTCAAATAGGGACTGGCAGAAAAGAAGACACATGGCATATGCTGCAAATTACGACGACTATCTTTAACATAAAAAGGGATGTCGACAGTAAAAAAATAAGTCATATATCGCTCATCCAATGATAGAGATTTATGATCGTTTTTATTGAAAATATTTTTTTATAAACTCAACTTTTGCCACTTTTATTTCCATACAATCGGCTATAGGGAATTATTAAAATATTATAAATGTAACATCCTTTGGTTATTCTATATGAATAATCATATTTAAGAAGTATATATTAATGTTTCAGGGGATTTCTTAAATATCAACTCCTGTAAATCGATGTATTGGTAGATCCGAAAAGTCCCTAACTTCGTAAAGCACAGTTTATGTGATTGATAGTTTGATATATATAAATTTGAGGTGAATCTGATCAAATCAATTGACATATTTTTTCAAATGTGTCTATGATATGTGAGATCGTTTTTATTACGAAATTCCATAAAAGGATCCGATCGTTGTTGTATTTTTGGTGAATATTTTTGAATAAGTAGTAAATGAAGAAATCTATATGATTCTATTCAATTTACAAATACACCGCATGCATATTAAAAAACACGAATTTGGATATCAACCTCGATTAACAAATGTATATGAGAAGATGTAACGGTAAGTTGCGGTCAATGGGTAATAGTAATTTAGAAACAAACACATATACTGTTTTACGCTTATATATTTATATCACACTTTAAACAAATCACGATCAAACGTAAGATAAATTGGTTTGTCTATTATCATGTTTATGAAAGTCACTAATATCCAAATTTCAAGTTCATATTTGCGTCTTAATTGTTCAAATACGTTGTTTTTGTTTTGCGTAATAAGAAATATGATAACTCATACTTACCTCATTTTTAATGTTTTTATAGTATAAATTAACACAAATCAACTATTGTAATCTAAGCTCTCAAAATGAAACATCGTATTGAGAAAATAATTCGGCAAGGAAAGAACCTAACTTAAATATTTACAACATCCCATTGGTGGAGGTAATGAAGATGCAATGACGACCTGTGGACGTGAAAGAGTATATGATATATATGCCATGACTATTTTCAAAGTGTGATTCTCTTTTTCTTTAAAAACAAAATAAAAAAGGAAAAACAGAAACCAAATTTGAAAAAGAAAATAATTTGAATTTGTTACTTCAAGAATGCATTGCAATTAGGCCTAACAAAAAGAAAATGTCAATGATTAAACATAGTTATTAGCAAACAAAATTATTCTTACAGCAATAAAGAATAATGTTGTTGATTTGGTGGGAATAAAACGTGAAATTATCGTTCAAAACACGCAAATGTTAGCATTCACTAATCGATTGCGATCCCTGTGACTGAATTTCGGTTCGTTTCTGAACCGTTCCACAATTTCACTTTCGAGGTCATGACCCAAGATGGCGTCTGTCAAGTTGTTTGAAGAAAAGGGGGTAGCGACGAATTAAATGTTGCTGAAAATTAAAGAATTTTTTTTAAGGTGAGACAGCGATCGGAAATTGTAACCAAAGGGTTCATCTTTCGACCCGTGTGCCGATTTATGTCAGATGATTCGTATTTATTGACGTAGAAATAAAAACACCACGGAAGATAATACCGCCAGCCCTCTGCTGATGATAAAATAGGCTTCAGACTCTAAACGTTGGGTGCGCAGTCATCGCACATAAACCGACGTTTAGATTATCTGAACTAACCAATAACTATACCTCTAACGCTGAAGAGTTCCACGCCACTGACGCTTTATACATTAAGTTTTTTTCCAGTACGGATAACCGTTTTCTATGGATACCGTTTATCGGGTCGTGTAAGGAGATGTTTACCCTCTAACGTAACAATATATTGTATACACTTAAATAATAAATGGAAAATTTGAGAAAACAAAATTTTCCAAAAAAGTGCTACAGCGCTAGCGTCTTTAAAGCTCGTTAAATTTCTGAATACAACTGATTTCAAATCAAATCCTCTATGATAGAAAAACATAACACTATAAAGAGTGCATGAAAAGATAGTGAAAAAAAGTGCGTTGAGTTTTCATAACTGTGTATGAGAGGAACAGGCGGAAGTTTGTGAATTTATGAACTCGTGAGATGGTATTCGTATTTAACTCGCTTTCTCTCGTTAAATACAAACAACTCACTCGTTTCATAAATATGTTATTAAACGGAACGTCGTTTAGTATTCTCTATTTATTACTCACCCGTTAAAAATATCACGGTTTAATAAATCTACAATGTTATTACACATTATGTAATAACATCGCGTGCTTTCGATTGATGTGACGTCATAATGGATAAAACATGACGTCACAATGGTGTGAGTTTAGCTGAGGTAATCAAAGAAGTTGATCCCAGAACAAACAATACTTGTGAGGGATGGAAAACCAAATTCTTTAACTTGCCTGGTCACCATCACCCACCAGTAACAATCAGATTCCATAAAAATCAGTAAATGCATGATGAACAGTGTAAAATGAATCAGTCAAGAAGCAAATTATTGCAGTAATATTGCTATTACAGATGACATGACCGGGATACATTCTTAGCCTTTTACGTTGCTGTTTGTAAATACAATATTAAAAACCACTAGATCTATGTGGTTTAAGCATATTTATATTTCCATGAAATGAAAATCGGGTAAAGAAAATAAGTGCTTATGTGAATGCTACTACATGTTTGTATGTAATGGAGTGTATGTCTATATGACTCTTAGTGCAGAGATATATACATCCAAGTATATCTATGGATTTTTCAAGAGATTGGACATGAAGATGATTTTTAATTTATTTTAAACAACGATTGACGTTAGGTCGAAAAGCGCAAGACTTCGTCAGACCGAACTTAACAATGGGTTGGGAACAATCAACGAAATTGAAAACCATAAATATTTAGGCATAACACTTCAAAGCGATTGTTCTTGGAAAGTACATATTAATGACATAATCAAGAAAATTAGCCGAAGGATAAATCGTCTGAGAAGTTTAAAATATAGCCTATCTCGTAAAACACTGAATACTTTATATACATCTTTCATCTTACCACCTTTTGACAACTGCTGTCATGTATGGGATAACTGTACGATAGAATAGACAAATATACGAATATACAGACAAAATCTACACTTGGATGCATTAAGAACTTTATACGGTGCAGTTCGAGGCGCAAGTCATGAAAAGTCAAAAGGGACCCAAACTAATGCACATTAGAAAACAGAAGATATCGATTTAAGCTCTTAACAAGTAGGGTCGTGATCAATTGCCTGTAATTGTTCAAGATCCTACTTGTAGAGAGGCACTCAGGACGTCAGATATGTTATGGATACCCAAGCATGTTCTTTTGGTACAGACAGATATACACCCCGGCCAAAAGAAACGCCTACTAGATATCTTATCAGATATTGTAAAAACTGTTATGAACAGTTTAGCAATATTACAACATAATGAGTTGGACCATTTCTGATTTATATATTTGAATTTCAGAAGTTCATGTCACGAAAGAAGGGCGATTGTGGAAATGAGAAAACAATAATTATTCAGTTTTCGGTCAGTGCTTGATGAGAAAAACATTTTTAAAAGATTTTCATACAACCACGAGCAACAATACAGGCACGCATTCGAGTTAAAGTGGTGATGATGCTACCGATATACGTGGTTATGGTGCGCAAGTGAATCAACCGAAAATAGCAGTCTTCATTGGGCGTGGTTTTCATGAATGTTATTGACTCGAATCACAGTTTTCCACGATTTCAATGGACTTTCATATTCGTTATTGCTTCAGCATAAAGTGGAGACCGCCATAAATTATATTTAAGAAATTATTGCATCTTTCATTTTAAAGGTACATCCATTGTGTTGTTGGGGGTCAAATATGGCAAACGTTATAAATAGTCTTATTTCATCGAGAAGTACCAACTGTTACCGAAAACTACCATTTTAATGATACTCGACTAAGTATATTGACGATATGAAGGTAAAAGATTCGATTTCTGATCGAAAACCGGACAATGCACAGCGTGTGGCGCGCGCCAATGAATCAAACGTTATTTTGGAATCTTATTTAAACCAAACAAAATAAAAAAATTGGGTTGATAATGTTCATTAGGTCATATAACTACTGTGCATGTAAATAGGACGTGCACTTTCGGTTTCTGCACATACATAATGATGTTACTCGATTTTAATTGGAAACTAGTAATTATGATATGTTTGCCGATTGGGGATGAATATGCAAGCTGAGTGAATTTGTTTGCATTGTAAACAGCACATATGATGTGTTGGAACGTATTAAAGCCGAATAAAATTTTATGAAACGCAATGGATGCACCTTTAAGGATCATAAAGTAGGCGTTTCTTTTGGCCGAGGGTGTACAGTCCCTGAAAACCTAATTCGTTACACTGTGTTTGAGACGCTCCCTGAACAATTCCCTCGCGTGAACGTCTGGTGGCCACTCGATGTATGTCGTTGACGTCATCAGCGCGCGAAGAGGAGAGGTCACGTGACGTGGCAGTATCTGCTCCAGCATGACCACAACCAGGTCCGTCTCGTGCTTGTAGTAGGAGTTAAGCGCCATCTGGAGTTCGAACTGACACCAGTCACTCTTCATGTAGTCGTTAGAGAGGACCAAGATGGTTTTGTTGCTGGTGTCGAGGGCGTCGAAGACGTTGTCAACTATGAGTTTTCCTCCCTCGAAGTCCCTGCTGTGTTCACAAAGACGGAGGCCAATCTGGTCCTCCAGGTAATGGAGAAGTTCATCGTACACCCAGTCGCTGTCCTCGTTGCTATAGGAGACGAAGGCATCGAACTTCAGTTCTCGGGGGGTCATGTATTGGCGCTGACGTCGTCGTCTGACCAGAGAGATCCAATAGAAGAGGTACCATCGGTACCTGTAGGCGACAACACCTGATGTACAGACGATCAGCAGAGAGCCGAAGAACACTGGCAGGAATATCACATACCATGGTAAAGGTGTACATGATTTAACAGTTGGGTTATAGTCAATGAGCATCAGTTTATCTGTGTTAGGTGACCTGCATTCGTATCGATATGGAAATTTCGTAAAGATGATACTCTTGTTGGCCCTCGCCTCTCTTATCCAGTTTCTGAACCAAAGCAGGTCACACGTACAGATAAAAGGATTATCAGAGAGATTGATCTCCTTCACGTTGAGGCGAAACTCCAATGGAAAAGATTCCTCTGTGATCATTTTGATGTTGCAACCGTCTAGGACCAGTTTCTTGAGACTGGTCACATTCTGGAAGACTTCTTTTGTCCAGTGTGAAATATAGTTGCCAGAGAGAGTGAGGGTTTCTAAATAAGTCAGTTCTGAAAAAAGCCCTGTTGGCAAACCCTTTATCTTAGCTTTCTGAAAGTTTAAGCTTTGAATGTTCCTCAGGGGCAGGAGAAGTTGCCGGAATAAACTAACGCTGATGTCAAGCTTGGTATCCATCATATTCAGGATCTTGAGATTAGGAGTGTTCTGGAAAAGTGTTACTGGATCAAATTGTTTAAGAGACAAACTCTGAATTTCTAACTGCAGTTTAATGAGACTGCTAGAATTGAAAGCATTTGCTTCAATCTTTCTTACAGGAAGGCCCTGTATGTATAAACTTACAAGTTTATTTAATCCGGCAAACCCGTTGTTTGGTAAAACGTCTATCCTGTTTTTGGATAAAGTAAGTTTTAATAGATTTTTCAGGCACTGCAGATCGGAAACATTTAATACCCTGATGTTGTTGTGACCAATGTCGAGGTTCTTCAATCGTGGCATTATGGCCGTTTTGTTACAAATAGGAGGGATTTTGCTGAAATTGTTTTCTGAAAGTTTCAGCTCAGTGAGGTTGTAGATGATGCTCTCCATAATAATACTGGATAAGCTGTTTCCAGACAGATCGAGTGTGTCTAACTTCAACAGATGGCTCAATGAACTAGAGTTGAATTCCACCAGACTTCGGAGACCTATACTCAAGTGAGTCAAACTGGGGAATTTACCGAAAATTTTAGAATCTAGAGATTTCAAATCTGACCTCGTGGCTTTAATTTCAAACCTCTGAAGTTGTTTATTTATACTTGACACAACATTGTAAACATTTCCCTGTGTAATCTCACTTTGCACCCATTTGAATCGTGTAAGATGTTTCATGTCGTGGAAGGCGTCGTTTGAGACGCTCTGGATGTTTTTACCATTGAGAAAGAGAGAGGTCACCTTTGAATGAGTAAGGTTGGAGGCCAACTTCCGGGTCAGGTTTTTCAACTGGAAGTCGACGAGCTCCACACTGGAGATGGAAGGAGGAGGTCGAGGGATGATGCCTGCAGGACATTCAGCTCCCTTACATCTCATACTGCTCTGCTTGCAGGAGCAGTACCGTGCACATCTATTGCAGAACGAGTGAGACAGACAGCATACCAGCATCAGAAACAAGGAGGTCTTCCCTGGTCCCCACATGATTCAGGTGTAGTTCGTTCGGTCTGCAACAAGAGTGACCATGTAAAGTATACATATAGGTGGAAGTAGTTTTCGAGTGTTTGGGCGGAATTTATGCTAATGAAATAACCTCTATTTGCTGAAATCTGAAAGATGACATTTATTTACGCTAATGAACGATCTATGATTGACGTATATTTACAACCTCGACCCGACAAAGTCTTATTCTGGTTTGCCATGGTTGCCGAGCCCTGGTTGCCAACGAAACGCAAAGGAATTGGTGGAAATAAGTGTCCTAGCCTTTCAAAGTAAAATGCCAGACTATACAGTGTATCCGTTTGATAAGAAGATGTCAACGTCGTCTCTTCTTCTGTGTTTTCTGAGAAATATTGCACTCAGTCAACCCAGCTGTTTAAATGGGTACCTGAACACGGGAAAGTACGGACCTATCCAGTCGCGCGGAGCGCTTAGTAGCAACCTTAAAGCATGGATTTAGCTCAATATAAATATGCATTCATTATATTAATTATTATTATATATTCCCGTCTAAAACGTCATTTCAATATGAAGCATAATCAACCGCAACAATCATCACCACCACCATATGCGTACAACCCATTCATGGTAAACTGGAATATATGCTTACAATAAACTTTGACATTGCCTGAACTATTTTATTCATTCATAAAATTAACGTGAATGCATTCATGCATTACAAACGACACCAGATATTTAAGTTTATATATCAAATCCGATTGTACTTACCAAAGTGATTATTTTGCTGAATTATATAAAAAGGAAAGAACAATTAACGTCTTAACCTTGGCAAGGCTAATGCAACATAAATGGTTATGAATACAGAATGATATTTGACTCCGTGTTAGGCAATGCTAAGCAAATCGTTATCATCGCTCGATTTATGACCACTTGTTGTTATCTGTGTGCTACAAAGACAAGTAAACTAGACATCTTAGGTATTTCAACAAAAATATGCATCTTGATCTTACTTAAAGGTACATCCATTGTGTTGTAAGGGGGTCACATATTGCAAACGTTATAAATGGTGTTACTTCATCGAGAAGTGCCGACTGTTGCCGAAAACTACCATTTTGATGATTGTAGACTTAGCATACGATATGAAGGCAAAAGTAGTGATTTCTGATCGAAAACCGGAGAATGCACTGCGTGTGGCGCGCGCCAATGAGTCAAACGTAATTTTGGAATCTTATTTATAACAGACAAAAAGATAATTTTGAGTTGATAATGTTTAATAGGTCTTATAACTACTGTGCATGTAAATGGGACGTGCAGTTTCGGTTTCTGCACATGCATAATGATGTTACTCAATTTTGTTTGGAAACTAGTAATTATGATATATTTGGCGATTGGGGATAAATATGCAAGCTGAGAGAATTGATTTGTATTGTAGACATCACATGTGGTGAGTTGGAACGTATAAAAGCCAAATAAAATTTAATGAAACACAATGGATGCACCTTTAAAGAAGTTGCTATCCAGAAAAAAACAACCTTTTAATAGAGAGCTGTGAGCATATGTTGAATACTACACCGAGGGGCAAAATAAATAAAGTAAATTGTTAATGTCTGTGATTATGGTATATCTCGTAAAAGGTATGTCATGAGAATATGATATTTGATTTTTCATATCTTTTCAAACATACAATTGCTATTTCAAAGGGGTATTTGGAAATAGTATTTGGTATTTAAGGTTAGATTTCATGTAATATGGAAATTATGTTAGTACAAATTTGTTTCGGTATTCACCTTTTTGGACTTAAAATCGATGACACATTCTTGTTGTGTGATGTCATGAAATAAGCCAGAAAACTTTATTTCATTCTCCAATCTCGCCTGCTTAAGGAGATTTTAAAACTACGATTTTTTAAAGCCTTGTTTTCAGAACAATGAGCAGATAATGTTTCAATAATATCAAATTAAGTTAAGTTGGTTTTAAGACACAAGGAGTAACTGTTTCAGTCGTATCTATCCCTCGTGGATAAAACTACACTGACGGGCGAAAGTAAGTATATCACTGAGTTATATTTATCATGTGTATAATTTTCAAAGTCAAATATCTCGAGTTTTCGACGTCGTATTAAAAAACTGACTAGTTTGGGAAATTAGTCCAAAACATTAAATCATTCAAAGAATACCTCTACGCAGTTAAAAAACAATATTTGAAATTTGAAATTTAAATTTTTAAAAATAGCCCAAAATTAATTTTGATAAAACACAACTGTTAATCGACAAATAGCACATACTCTATGTGAAAATCAATAAATGTGCCTCGCCCTGCACACATTTACAACAATTTAAATATGGCAGGGGTCATGTTGATGTAAATTTCATTTCTTACCCCTGTCTACTTTAAATAAGGATATTTTAGTTAAACAATAAAACAGTCCCCAATTAAGTTATTCAAACTCCTGCCGGAAGGTGTTATTATATCGTGCCATAATCAAATGCATCTCATTTCTTTAGAATATTGAATTAATCGAAAACAAGTGAGTGTTATACTTTCTTTTGCCCGTCAGTTTATTTTTTCATTTTTCTTGGTATGGTTTCTTTTGCCCCTCGCTGTAGATATGGTGACTGCTATGACTCAACATTATTCAATATATAGAAGACCCGCACCTCCTGTCCTCGATCAGAGAGATTACCTTGTGAGTACACTTCTTTCAACATGGCTAGTGTGTTTGTTTTCTTCATACCACATATCCTGAATAAACTAATGATTTGTAAATATAGTGTAAATATTTAAAGTTGTCACATCGTCAACAAAGAGAATGTGACAGGGTTCTCCCGTTATTCCTTTCCTTTATATATAGAAAGCCACAACAAAATAAACAATATATTAAAAAATAAGACACAGTAAAACTGATGAAATACAAGTTGGTAATAAATATGATAAAACCGCAAATCCTTGAATAATCGCCCGGCGATTATTAATTTCAAACACTGATTTGACCGGGCGATTATTCAAGGCAGCGATAATTATTTTCGGAGCAAATATTATACATGCGAAATTTTAAAAAATCATAACAAAAACATCATTGCAGTATGTTTTCAATTATGAATATTGTAAACAAAGTGCATATCATGAGGTGAAACTTCCCATAGATATGCTTATGCTGAAATTATTGTTGAACAGGAGATAAGCAATAAGTTTATTTTCATTTATTAAATTTAACCCGGCGATTATTCAAGGCAGGCGGTTATTTATTTCAAAGAGGGCTTAGATCCGGCGATTATTCAAGGCAGGCGGTTATTTATTTCAAAGAGGGTTTAGACCCGGTGATTATTCAAGGCAGGCGGTTATTATTTCAAAGAGGGTTTAAACCCGGCGATTATTCAAGGCAGGCGGTTATTATTTCAAAGAGGGCTTAGACCCGGCGATTATTCAAGGCAGGCGGTTATTCTAGGCAGGCGATTATTCAAGGGTTTACGGTAACTCGTTACTCTTTCATAATAAGTTTATTTCTCTCATGAATTACTATTTTTTTCCAAAGAAAAAATAGTTTACGATGACATTAACTTAATATGAAAGGGAAAACTCGTGAGATATCCTATTATTCTTCAAGTCATTCCGAAACAAGATGAACCGGAAGAAATACTTTCCCATAATATTTAATAAACTGGTTGACCTTAGCGTACTGCATTGAGGGGAATTTGAGTCTACTGATGCTTGTCTGGCTGTTATGTCAAATAAATAATTAGGCGTATATGCACTAGTGGTTTTGAATTTCAATTGCAATTGAAATAACATCCATAGCTGTATGCAGTATGAATTTAGACATTACAAACAAATTGTGTTTGTATAAATTGAAAAAAGACTCGTCGTAAATATCAAACCGCCATCTTTCCATCACTTAGTAAAACTGGATCTTCAACCTCATACATATGGTGTCTAGAAAACAACGGCCATGTTCAAGAGCTCTCTTGAACGCGATAGCGCTACGTGGACAAAGCGAGCAAACCTCGAGGAATCGCACCGTGCCGTTCAGGAGAGAATGAGCGCTACATTGAGCGTTACATTTAGCGCTCAATGAGCGAGTATAATCGCTCACTGTTATGGAACGGAGCCCCCATTAAACTGTTTAGATGGCCTAATGGGAGGAGGCGGGATATAGCAGCGGTTAGCAGTTGTTGATCACTCCATATTTATTATTTTGGGACGGGATAGAGCAGTGATTAGAACATTCGACTTAAGATCAAGGGGTCCGGAGTTCGAATCCCGCAAGGGGCACGGAAACTTTGTCTGCAGTAGAAAACTGTTCTACACGCAGTAAAGGTACAATGCTACACGGAATTTCAGCGAAGTATCACCCATGTTTCTTCATTATTCATTTGTACTGTTAATAATGGTTCCAATGGGGGGGGGGGTGTTCTCTGATTCCGACATCTGTATTATCCAAGATTTTATCCTTAAACTGGCAATACTTAGCAGTTGTTATGATGGTTGTAATCGGAGCAAAAGTCATTTCCCATCTATAATACATTTCACAACTAATACTGACAGTTCAACTCCGGATTTATGTTGTATCTTACATACATGAAGAAGTAAACTCGAACAATCGTCTTGTATAATTTGCATTTATACGACAAACCAAACATACAGTTTAATTTTGGCTTTTCTGTTGTGTCAAACGACTTAACATCAAGCTTATCTTCAAACATGTTGATGATGATGTTAGTCATCCATTCAAGAGGTTAATCGAGATCAAAACTTAAACCGGAAGAAATACTTGAGCGTATTATCTTACACAGGCGAGACAAGTGTTGACAAGTCACATGAGCTAACTCGACATATTTATAACACGAAGAGACCAGCTGATTGAGGAACTCCAATTTGTTGAGGAAAAATTCATGTACGTTGTAGAGGCAGTGGATTCACGAATACAAATATTGATTTCAAAATGGCACTTGGTTTCAAGTTCTCCTTCAATTATTGATATTAATAATAAAAATTATAGTGGCATTTCTATTGCGCAGTATCCACGCCATAAAGGTATGCTCAAAGCGCAATTACTTTTATAGTGTGTTTTAACATTTAGTGTAGTATTACACTTAGACTCGGAAAAACAATTAATATTAAAAAGGAGCCTTTTTTACAGAAAATTCGATTTCCTACAGTCTCCTTTTCAACATTTAATAAAATGGTAATATTTTCAGGAAAAACACTCAGTCTGAGTGTAAGACTACATTTAATGCTTTAATGCTTTTCCAACAAAATTTCAAATTGACTAAATGTCGATGTGTTTTATTGACATTCGAGATGATGACGAAATTAGAAAAGTCTATTGAAATTTACGAATAAAAAGTATGTATATCCATAAATATATCTATTTTCTTTACTTTGCGATTGTTATTACCCTCGTAAAACCAATAATAACATTTACAACTCCTTGGTTATGTGATTTATATGTGATTTGACGCCATAAGTATAGAATAGCTTATTTGATGTATTGAACATCAACCGCAGTATTCTATTGAACATCAAACAACAGTATTGTTTTGAACATCAAACAACAGTATTGTAGTGAACATCAAACAACAGTATTGTTTTGAACATCAAACAGTATTGGTTTAAACATCAAACAACAGTATTGTTTTGAACATCAAACAATAGTATTCCTCAACACCTGATCACACGTTTCCCAAATACTTACCAATGTTAGAGAAAACCATGTGTTCCCCTTTTCACTGGGTAAACTCCATCCAATAATGTCACAATAGTTGGTGAAGATTAATATGTGAAAATAAGCAACGTGATAGAACTGCTCCTTGTACCTCCTCGTTCAGACAACACAGCAACTCACTATCAGACAACACAGCAACTCACTGATAAGACAACACAGTAACTCACTGGTCAGACAACACAGCAACTCACTGATGAGACAACACAGCAACTCACTGATGAGACAACACAGCAACTCACTGATGAGACAACACAGCAACTCACCGATCAGACGACACAGCAACTCACTGATCAGACAACACAGCAACTCACCGATCAGACGACACAGCAACTCACTGATCAGACAACACAGCAACTCACCGATCAGACGACACAGCAACTCACTGATCAGACGACACAGCAACTCACTGGTCAGACTACCAAGACTACGCCCTGTTTACTGGAAACCAGGAAGTAAAAGATAAAATCTAAAAGCGAGCTATTGCCAATAAAATGGTAATTGTATCTCCCAATAAGAGTGCAAAATGAGTACTTACTGGTCAGGGTACACGGGAATGTTCACTGTAGTTTAGAGACGTAACCAGGAAGTAAATGAAAAGATTAGTCCAAGGTGTGAAGGATGTTCAAGGAGAAGTACTCGTTTCACACATTACTATATCACAAACATCATCAACCATCGTGCGCAATGCATAGAAAACACTTTCAGTTTCGGTTTCAAATCAAAGAAAGGATTACTTTTTCAACAACAAACATTAACAATAAACAGCATGATGAAAAGGAAAGGAGAGCAAGATAGATTTGAGTAAAAACCCATCGTACTTTGAAGAATAAAGTTGTTTATGAACTTCCTTTAGTTCATGTAAGATTCATTTACTGTCAGTAATTTCCTCATTCATATATATAATAATTTTATTTATTGATTTGGTCACATAATTTCTATTTCCTAAGTGACAAAATTTAATTCCTCTTATCTCCTCTTCTTTAATTGTTATAAATCCATTTTAAATTGTGTAAGTTCAGATAATAGGGTTTCATTTATATTTTGAAAATCTTTCCTTATATTGTTTTCACAATCCTTTAGTTTTGTTTCCAATCTATGTTTCTTATATTTTCTTTTCTTTTTATGAAGGTCATCTCCATCACAACTGTTACCAGGTGCTGCTGGTAAACAAACGCACACTTACCCAGGGCGACGCTCATGTCTCAGTGTGGGGCAGGAAACCCTTGAAACGCTCAGTTTTATCCAGCGGGTTTCCCACCCATCCAGTGAGCTGCGGCCGTTGTTGCTGAACTTCACTGATAGGGTCGACTGAGCTGTGAACAGGACCTCGTGCCACCACTTAACAACCTTATCCACAGTATTAATTTCAGTATCTCAATATCCTTCAATTTTATCTCAAAATTGATCTAACTAAATCTGGATATCCAGGATGTAAAAGTAAGGAAATATTGAATTTCCAATTACCTCTATCTCTTTTATGGTTATTGGAGTTGGAGGGAAAAAAACTAATAGTTGAGTGGGGTCTGTTTTATAACCAGGAAGGATATGAGACAAGTGCAATATTTAAATCGTGTGAAATTAAAAAGAAGTCCTGTTTTGCTTGTTGTCTCGGCTTTTACCTCCACCAGGTATAGTTTCTTAAGTCAGGATTTAATTTTCTCCAAATAGCAATTAGGTCAAGGGATTCCATCTTATCTAAGACAATATTTCTGGCTGAGGATTGTTAATGTTCTTATAATTTTCCAAATCTTAGGAAGGGTCAACGACCAAATTCCAGTATTCAACAATAGCTACAGTTTCATTATCAAATTACAGATATTTTCAAACAGTTTCATATAGAAATTTGGATCAATATTATTTGGTGAGGGTGTAAGTGTAAACCTTTATCTTCTACAGTTTCATCAACAATAATATAGGTACCATTTTCATCTTCCCATGATCTATGTATAATAACATCACTATCATTATTGAAAGGATAGCCACTTCTCTAGTTAATTTTAAAAGGTGCAATTATTATTTTCAAAACCCCATTATTTTTCTTTTATTTTCATGTGCTTTATATTTATATTTTGTATATAAGCGATTATCTGATGAAAAGATCTTTAGTATTAAGTACTCATACAGGGCTGGGCGATGTCAAAGACAGGAATTAACTTCTAATAGTCGAGATCTAAGAGAGCGATATATGGCTTACTGGCTTTGTTGATGACATCCGGCAGCAACGATGCGTTATCGATTTAAAGTCCATGAAGGTACATTATGCCAACAACATTTTGTACCAACATAATTTCCATATTATATAAAATTACCCCTTCAATATCAAACATTGTGTCAAAAGAAATGCGTTTGAGCAGATAAAAATTAAAAGTGAAGGAAAGTGTTTATATCTCTTAATAAGATCCTCATCACAGACATTAACAATCGCCTCTATCTGACAGAAATATGTTGTGTTTGACTCTGTTGAAATAAGGTACAGTTTCCTTTGACCCTTAGAGTAGTGTAACTTTTCAGAGAGTTTAATGGCAGATTTTTCGCTCAACAAGTTCTTGTTTCTCTGTAAGCCTTTCAATCGATTGGAACATCAAGCATGACGTTTAAATTACAGATATGGGTCAGCAAAAAGACCTCTTATACGGCAATCTGTTCTTGAACAGTTCAAAAGTTGTGAAATAGGCTTGGAAATATAGCAAAATAGGAGAGGTATTGCGCATGTGCAAGAATTGATTGGGGACACCGCACTAGTTTCTGTCTTCATCGACGCAATGGGATACAGACTTAACATTTTCTCCACAGGCTCTTAATTCATATATTTCTTTATACAATAAGTTTATATTAATAAATTTTGGATAAATTATTTCAAATTGTAACGCAGTCACTTTATTAGATTTGTTTTGCGCATACCATCCATCATTCCTGAGGAACTAATAAATTTGTATTTGTATTACTGAACTCAATAACAGTAAAGGAAGATGAACAAACACAAACTTAATCCCCGGTTTACGAAATCACGTTGGTATGCTCACACGTGACGTTCCAACTTCAAGTTTATCTAAACACACTAAAATAACATTCCAAGTGTCTATGCCATATCTAACCCAACATCAAAGGAGTCGATCAACATCGTATTAATCAAACACACAATCCATAAAAAAAATAACCAGAAGAATGTGACTAAATGCCAACTACTGATGTACACTCAACCGCAAAAGAAACGTCACCCTTCAGAAAACATTTTAAGTCACGACTGATAAACACGACTGAAACAGGGATACATCATATCTTCAGAAACCAACTGAACTAAATTTTGAATTTTCAAAACGTTTTCTGAGCAAATTTCTGAGAAACACACGTTTTAAGAATTCTAAAAAAATCGTCGTTTTCGAATCTCCTTAGCTAGACGAGATAGGAGAGCCAAAAGGGTTGTTTTGCATTGTTTTAATACGTCCAACAGTAATGACGCGTTCATAAATTTAAGTCCAAGAACGTTACTGATGTCGATAACATCTTTTATGAATATAATTTATACATTTTATGAGTTCCTAAGTAAAATGACAATTACATTCTGAACAAAACCTACTTTACAAAAACCGTACTGAACTCCTCAAATGTACTTGAACAGACACAAAACTAAAATTTCGGGTACCTGTTCACAAACCATGTTTCTATATAAAGCATTTAAATCGACCTTCTACGGCAGAAAACTTTTAGTTTTTACACTGTTGACAATGTGGTGACGTTCTTTTGCAGTTGAGTGTAGTTGGTCGGTAAGGCCTAAAAAATATAAAACAATGTTTCTGGTCTTTTCAGGCTTACACAATTTATGCGATGACGCGATTTTTTATATGATTTACAACATTTCTTTTCTACGAATGAAGAGACAAACTTCTCACCAGTTGAAAAACAAAATGAACACAATTATTTACATAAACAAAGCACAAACCCTCTTAAATATGTGTCACTATTCCAAATGGTCAATAATCCCATCCCTATACTCCATCTCAACAAAAACGAGTGACAATTCCAATGTCCAGTGTATTTTTAGGCTAGGGAATTAGAATTGTCTGCCCTTTCTTTTGTTTAAACCAAGAAAAAAAGACCCAAGGCGTGGGTATGAAACTGACGTGGGTGGAAACCAGAAACTAATTCTTTCCTTTTTTAGGCCTAATATCAAAGTTAACAAAGACGATTTATATAAGATTACATACGTGAGGATTTATTGACCAAATGGAGATGCCAACACGTCTCTAATATCCTTGCCTCTCGTGTTTCCTTTATATTGACTCACATTTTATTTCTAGTTGAGCTTCCCACTTTAAAACGAGAGTGTGTTTATTTTGCCCTAGATCAACGTTACCCAGTGTAGCTATCACAGTTGGTATATATACAATCAGTTTTAGAGGTTTTATTCGTGCCTCGATGTACAGATTTATACGTAAAGATACGAAGCGCAGTGTTAGTACATATAATGTACAAACTATGTTAGTGATATTGGATTCTTTTGTAATTAATAGTTAATTGTGCCGTAAATGAAGAAATATGTACGTATTGAATTTTTTAAATATAAATGTTTCCATACCTATTTATGCTCATATATATATATATATATATATATATATATATATATATATATATATATATATACTGGTGGAGGTGGAAGCTTACAGATACATGTATCCTGTATATAATCTGCTGTTTCACCATGTTGAACATATTATACTGTTTACATGATGACAATATTAAATTAATGTTGAGATGGTTATTTTGAAATATTAAATAGGTAGATTTGTGGTTGACTTTCTGTAAACTGAGGTGATACAAAAAAATAAATGAAGTTACTTTTTGGTAGCATATATATATATAAGTATTTTTCCTAATATTTTATTTGGCTTTTATGCTGAAATGCCACAGGTGCTAATGAATAATTTTGCTCGACATATTCATATCCAATCGCGAAAAATATGATTACTTGTTTCCAATGCAAATCGAGCATATCGCCCTATACATGTGTAGAAACAGCAACTACATGCCCCATTAACATACACGTCAGTTTTATGATCTTTTTAAGTTACCAACCCAAATCTGTCTTTTCGTCTGTTACAGATAAATCTAAAGATATGACTAATTGACGCGCCGGTCACAAAATAAGTTACAATTTTCTAATTTCATCTGTATTTTGCCTCTATTCTTATCAAATGGCAATTTCTAGCAACAGTAAGTTATTCACTATAAAATAACAATATTTATAAAGTTTACCATATATGACTCCAACAACAAACTAAATGACACTTTAAAGGCACTGTAGCACGTGTTGTCAAATTTGGTTTTCTCAAATTTTCAATTTATTATAATAAACTGCCGGGCAAAAGAAAATATAACACTCACTTCTTTTCGATTAATTCAATATTTTAAATAAATGAGATGCATTTGATTATGGCACGGTACAATAACACCTTTCGGAAGTAGTTTGAATGACTTAATTGGTGACTGTTTTATTTTTTCACTATAATATCATTATTTAAAGAAGACGGGGGTAAGAAATGAAATTTACACCAACATGATCCCTACAATGTTCAAAATTGTGTAAATGTGTGCAGGACGAGGCACATTTATTGGTTTTCACACAGAGTATTGGTTATATGTCGATTAACAGTTGTGTTCCATCAAAATTAATTTTGGGGAATTTCAAAATTTAAACATTTAAATTTAAACATTTATTTCTTTTCAAATCGCGTAGAGGTATTCCTTGACTGATTTAAGGTTTCGGACTAATTTCACTAATTAGTCTGTTTTTTAATACGACGTCGAAAACTCGAGATATTTGACTTTGAAAATTATACATTTGATAAATACAACTGAGCGATAGACTTTCTTTTGCCCGGAAGTGTAGTTTATATTATATATTGTTACGTTAGAGCGTAAAACACCTCATTACAAAACAGCCGATTAACCGTATCCATAGAAAATGGTCATCAATACTTGAACATTGTGCGATGTATAAAGCTACAGTGATGTGGAACTCTTCAGTGAGAGAGGTAGATCTGTAGGTCTGATGCGAATTTTAGAGTTGAGACAGCAAGATGAATGACCATTCCATCACGGCGCCATAAGGTATTGCTACATCGGTCAGATCACACACATTGACACATTTAATGGCCACTCGAAGGGAAATGGACTCACATGGCTCAACCGAACCATATACATTCGTTTTAGAACTCTCTTTATTGATTGAGGATTGTTATCTAGCCATTGGTAACACTTATTTACCTTTTCATGAGATCCTTTATTTCCGTAAGAATGGCGTGCTACAGCGCCTTTAAGAATGTACATTTGGTTTGTATCAGGGCTTCTGCTATACTTTTAGATTGTGGGCTAACCATCTAAACCTAGCAAGCACTTGAAAGTGACCTTCAATCTAATGCTCACCTCTCTGTACCGTGGATTACGGTTTAACTTGTATTCGATATCTGGCTATTCTATCGTGGTGACGTTATCAATTCAACTTCTTGTGTTGTCTGGAAACTGTCCTATCTGACCCGCTGAGTTTTCGATCATTGCAATACAAGGCAGATGAATCAGCGAAATGAAATAATAATCACGAGCTTGACTAATTTGAATCAATGAAATCAATTACTACAAACATTTTTAAAAGGGTTATCATTAAATTAATGGGAGAATTATGAATTAAAGTGGTTTGTATTGATTAAATGAATGTATTGACTGCGTTTGTTAAATGGGTTTTTAAAAAGTACGATGTATGCGAAGTCGACTTCTATCGATTTACACATCAAGTATGGAGTGAAGTGAAGTGAGGTGAGGTGAGTTGGGATTTAACGTCGCTTTCAAGAGTATTTCACTTTTATCACGGCTGCTATTATTATGGCAGGGAGAAATCCCGCAACACCATGTGGCTATGCTTTGCGCTGAAACCTGCGAGCTGGAACTAGCGAACCATGGGTGGTACTACGCTGAAATTCAGTGTTGTATTGCACCGTAACCGAACTGCGTGTAGAACAGTTCAATTCGAGGGTACATTCTTGTTTATACATATATTATATGAATACATGGCTAAAACCCAATAACACGCGTACTTATATTATATATTGTATATATTACAGTTCTAATTTTTTTAAAGCATTCTTCTTTTTTAAAAAAACATTCAATATCTGATTTAGATTCTTGAAATAGTGGAATTTGCCCTCTTCCAACTTGTGTCATACTTCTAGGATCGGTAAATCATTAATCAAATTAAAGTAAATCAATATATCTAGAACCAAAATAGGTCTGTAAGTAGTTGTTGTTGTCCCGAAACCAGGGTAAACAAATACTTTACATTCGATCCCTTAGATAATTCCGATAAATTCAGATATGATCAATTAACTAACAATTTTTACAGATTTTTCACAATATTTGGAAAATACTAAGTGAAAGGTTTTGTGTAGCTCAGTGGTACATCGTAAGCTTGCTAGTGGAATCGTCTGGGTTTTAATCACAGTCGCGAATACAACAATACATTACACATGGAAGTTGCTACTTGGCGCAGTGATGGTAGGGTAGAATAACGAGGTTACGGGTGATGCAGTGGTGTGCAGAACACCATGGGTTTCAAAATGAAAACTCACAGAGGTGTTAGTTGAATACTCACAGGGGTATAAACTGAATACTCACAGTAGTATAAACTGAATACTCACAGGGGTATAAACTGAATACTCACAGTGGTATAAACTGAATACTCACAGGGGTATTAGCTGAATATCCACAGGGGTATAAACTGAATACTCACAGGGGTATACACTGAATACTCACAGGGGTATAAACTGAATACTCACAGGGGTATTAGCTGAATACTCACAGGGCTATAAACTGAATACTCACAGGGGTATAAACTGAATACTCACAGGGGTATAAACTGAATACTCACATGGGTATTAGCTGAATACGCACAGGGGTATAAACTGAATACTCACAGGGGTATTAGCTGAATACTCACAGGGGTATAAACTGAATACTCAGAGGGCTAAAAACTGAATACTCACAGGGCTATAAACTGAATACTCACAGGGGTATTAGCTGAATACTCACAGAGGTATAAACTGAATACTCACAGGGGTATTAGCTGAATACTCACGGGGGTATTAGCTGAATACTCACAGGGGTATGAACTGAATACTCACGGAGGTATAAACTGAATACTCACAGGGGTATAAACTGAATTCTCACAGGGGTATAAACTGAATACTCACAGAGGTATAAGCTGAATACTCACAGGGGTATAAACTGAATACTCACGGGGGTATAAACTGAATACTCACGGGGGTATAAACTGATTACTCACAGGGGTATAAACTGAATACTCACATGGGTATAAACTGATCACTCACAGGGGTATAAACTGAATACTCACGGGCTATAAACTGAATACTCACGGGGGTATAAACTGAATACTCACATGTGTATAAACTGAATACTCACAGGGGTATAAACTGAATACTCACAGGGGTATTAGCTGAATACTCACAGGGGTATTAACTGAATACTCACGGGTGTATAAACTGAATACTCACATGGGTATAAACTGATAACTCACAGGGGTATAAACTGAATACTCACGGGGTATAAACTGAATACTCACGGGGGTATAAACTGAATACTCACATGGGTATAAACTGAATACTCAGAGGGGTATAAACTGAATACTCACAGGTGTATAAACTGAATACTCACAGGGGTATAAACTGAATACTCACGGGGTATAAACTGAATACTCACGGGGGTATAAACTGAATACTCACATGGGTATAAACTGAATACTCACAGGGGTATAAACTGAATACTCACAGGTGTATAAACTGATTACTCACAGGGGTATAAACTGAATACTCACAGAGGTATTAGCTGAATACTCTCAGGGGTATAAACTGAATACTCACAGGGGTATAAACTGAATACTCACGGGGTTATAAACTGAATACTCACATGTGTAGTAACTGAATACTCACGGGGTATAAACTGAATACTCACGGGGGTATAAACTGAATACTCACAGGGGTATAAACTGAATACTCACAGGGGTATAAACTGAATACTCACAGGTGTATAAACTGATTACTCACAGGGGTATAAACTGAATACTCACAGAGGTATTAGCTGAATACTCTCAGGGGTATAAACTGAATACTCACAGGGGTATAAACTGAATACTCACATGTGTAGTAACTGAATAATCACAGGGGTATAAACTGAATACTCACAGGGGTATTAGCTGAATACTCACAGGGGTATTAACTGAATACTCACGGGGGTATAAACTGAATACTCACATGGGTATAAACTGATTACTCACAGGGGTATAAACTGAATACTCACGGGGTATAAACTGAATACTCACGGGGATATAAACTGAATATTCACAGGGGTATTAGCTGAATACTCACAGGGGTATAAACTGAATTCTCACAGAGGTATTAGCTGAATACTCACAGGGGTATAAACTGAATACTCACGGGGGTATAAACTGAATACTCACAGGGGTATAAACTGAATACTCACGGGGGTATAAACTGATTACTCACAGGGGTATAAACTGAATACTCACAGGGGTATTAGCTGAATACTCACAGGGGTATTAGCTGAATACTCACAGGGGTATTAGCTGAATACTCACAGGGGTATAAACTGAATACTCACGGGGGTATAAACTGAATACTCACAGGGGTATCAACTGAATACTCACGGGGGTATAAACTGAATACTCACAGGGGTATAAACTGAATACTCACGGGGGTATAAACTGATTACTCACAGGGGTATAAACTGAATACTCACATGGATATAAACTGATTACTCACAGAGGTATAAACTGAATACTCACGGGCTATAAACTGAATACTCAAGGGGGTATAAACTGAATACTCACATGTGTATAAACTGAATAATTACAGGGGTATAAACTGAATACTCACAGGGGTATTAGCTGAATACTCACAGGGGTATAAACTGAATACTCACGGGGGTATAAACTGAATACTCACAGGGGTATTAACTGAATACTCACGGGGGTATAAACTGAATACTCACATGGGTATAAACTGATTACTCACAGGGGTATAAACTGAATACTCACGGGGTATAAACTGATTACTCACGGGGGTATAAACTGAATACTCACATGGGTATAAACTGAATACTCACAGGGGTATAAACTGAATACTCACAGGTGTATTAACTGAATACTCACAGGGGTATAAACTGAATACTCACGGGGTATAAACTGAATACTCACGGGGGTATAAACTGAATACTCACATGGGTATAAACTGAATACTCACAGGGGTATAAACTGAATACTCACAGGTGTATAAACTGATTACTCACAGGGGTATAAACTGAATACTCACAGAGGTATTAGCTGAATACTCTCAGGGGTATAAACTGAATACTCACAGGGGTATAAATACACTCCAAACACACAGCAGACAAAGTTGCCCTGGCGGGATTCGAACCGTGATAACCACTGCGCTATCCCGCCCCCTCCGGTCCAATTGAACATGGTGTACGATGATCTTCTGCAGAGGCTCGTAGTAAAGGACAATGTTTTAATTTGCTCTGTAACTGGCAAAACATCAACTTGACTTCAATATTATAATAAGATGATTTAGATAAGATCATTTTTATTTTCACCCATTTGGGAAGTGTACAAAAACAAACATTAGAAATATATATATATGTATACATAAATACAATAATTATTGTACAAATATGTTTCAGGTGAAAAGCAAGAACAAAAAATCAACAACAATGCTAACCATTGGGGGCTAATCTAATTTGATACATAATAAATAGTTCAGAAGTTCTACAGGCATGATGACTCCTGGGGTTAAGGATAGCAGCGAGATATTTCCTTGACATAGCAACATCTGTCAGACCGGTGGACAGGATGAGTTCAGTAAGTTCAGTACACCCGTTGTTCAGGTACCCAATTGTAGTGCCTTGCCTAGGGACACAACACAGTTTGTTGTCCACCGGGTTTCGAACCTGGGCCTTTGGCGTGAGGGGCCAACACACTAACCATTACACCACTGCGCCTCACAGGCCATCATCTACGTAATAAAGAGTCAGAGTCAGAGTCTGATTTTTTTTGCAAGTGTCAAGTTGTCCTCGTACCATAAACTATTCAATATGTACAATTCAGTATTTCGTACATTTTATGTAACCTAAAAAATTATCAATATAATATTATCATTATTATTTATTTTCACTCAACAAGTTAAGTTGTTTTATTTGTACATTATGCTTGTCGGTGTAAACGTAGTACGCATATTTTAATCAGTTTAAACTAGTTATCATTAAATTCAATATTAAAAATAGTAGTTTCGTTATTTGTGGTTTTATCTCTCATTTATGAAATTACTTATTTATTAAATTTACAGTTTACAACACTCTATTTTCTTGAAGCCTTATAATAGAATATGGATGCATTTAAGATCTTTGTATATACATTATACATGTGTAGTTGTAGTTTTTATGCGTGACATTAATTAATTAATTCATTCATTCTTTCTGGGTTTGTTTTAAAGTGTGGTCTTACATGTAAGTATACATCGTTGTACCTTTAGAAACTCGAACACCACATGACAATATTGTGTTTAAATAGCCACTAACCATGACACCACTGCGCTCAGATGTATGTGTAGAGCGACACATCCAACCAATCTATAGAACTTTGCTCAGTCAACCGGAATGACATCGTCCTCAAGTAGCAGTTAACCGAGGTAATAATTGTTGCAAGGGTCACAGAAAGCTACATTGAGTTGTGAACTAATAAGATTCATTGTATCGACTACCCCAGTCGTCTTCTGAATATAGTGCCCTATATGAATATTTATATGTATGTATTATCTGTATTCTCATGTACCACCGTTGGTGGTTTTAAGAGAAATACATTGAATTGAATTGAATCTCTAGTTTGGTCATTTTCCCACGGCAAGGTGAAAATGTATCGAGATCTCTCCATTTTGTACCTTGCCTTCAACCTAGCCAGAAGTGGTGAAATGAATCAGCGACACCTATTGTGATCACGAGTTACGTCCCTTACCATCTGCTAACATACAGCCAATGAAATATTCGTTTACATTCGCAACCAATTCAAAATAAGCGACGATCGACACTGTCACAGAGGCAATACAACAACTGTCTTCTGATTGGCTTATCCGATAAGTCTGCACTACGTTAAAATCTTAGCACTGAAAATGAGAGGGTTGAGGTCAAGGGGGGAAGGAGAAGATATGGAAATCTTTTCGTTACGCCTGTGACGTTGTGAAGATGTAGTTGGGTATGACAAAGAAAACGTTTTATGAGATGCATTTCAATGTTTTATGTTTTGTTGGAATGTCACCTAAAATACCATTGCAGCATTCAAAACTGGAGAACAAGAAGGAATACGCTCAACGGCTCAAAATGTTTTTTCTGTGTTTTGTGACGTCATAGAGTAATGCTGCGTCAATATATCTAAGTCCAAAAAGTTTATCCATGTCGGTAACATCTTTTGCTAATAGCCTTTCTTCGTTTTATAATTTGTTTACTTAAATGCCAAAGTTTCTGGTCGAAAAATATTGTTGAAAATTCGATTTCATCACCCCAAAATAAAGACATCATACTCTGATGTATGATATTTAGAGTACGTTTTACACAACATGTTTATCAAAGACTTTCCAAATCGACTTTCTCAAAAGCGTTTTGCTTAAATTGGTCCAAAATCCTCTCGCTTTTTATTTATTTACATTCCAATTATGTCCAATTATGTCACCTGGTTTATTTACAGAAAATTGTCAGAATGCACCATACCATGCACTTCATTGTATTAATTGTTATTAAAGATACTAAAATACGATATGTCACCTTTTTAAATACTGAATACAGTACAGCTTCATACTCAAACTTACTCATACTCAAAAGGTATGTTGGGTAAACGTTGCAATACTTGTCTACGCAGTATGCGTTATACTCAAACATCCACTTGAACTATCAGAATTTTCCAAAATTAAACATCATATCTTCACTTCTTACAAAGTATATAGAGCCAGTTGTGTTTATTGTCATGGTCTAATTACATACGTCAGACACAATACTTGTAACTTACATGCAAACGTTAGGTACATCATCAGAATTTTCCATAAGTGAAAATTATGTTTTTCACTCAACTCACAAAGTTATTTGCAACGTCTTTCAGTTTGAAAAAACACTTTGGAATAGAGAGCACAAACAAATTTTCTCCCAAACCAAACTGTAGAACAGTTCTCTACTGCAGACTAAGATGCCCTGGCGGGATTCGAACCCCGGACCTCTTGATCCGAAGCCGAACGCGCTAACCACTGCGCTATCCCGCCCCTGTTCCTTCAACCAACATGAATCACCGCAGGAACGAGACCAAGTATGCAATGTCGACATTATCTTGTAACCGACGATAGTGTTTTCACAGTGGGGGGCTAGTCAAATCCAAACTAGGACATCAATGTGGATGTGGTGTGAATGTGGCCCATTGTCATATTATTCATATACATGTAGGCTTCACCCGTACTGCAGTGAACAAGATTATCATAAAGTTGATCGATTTATCGATTTAATAATCACCATCGTTAGGTTTGAATCACAAATATACATCACACTAACTACATGTGTACGGAAGGAGAACGAGTTTTATGGATATACAATTTCTTTATTACAGGAGTGCAAAGAAGTACATGTGTACAGTTATTCCATGGTTTATCAATAATGCGTCATATTAAGAAATTGGTTAAAATCGAAATCGAATAGAATTAAAGCAATACGCCTCTCTTACGATGTTTAGCGGAAGTATATTATTATTATTACAACGTTACAATTAGATATTTTATAGTTTTAAATTTCATTTGCATTCACGTCCGAACATAGCTAAATCAGATATCATCGATGTCTTCTACAATTCAGTATATATATAATGCATTACACTATAAATGTACATGATGTTGTATGCATTAGAATATGAACGACTTAAGACAATATACGATAAGAACTTGCCAATGTTATTCATTTGCATTTGTGTATGATGTATACAGGTATACAGGTACCAATAAGGGTTATGGGAGACCATTTTCCATAAAATACCCATAAAATACACACTTATGAAACAAACGGCATACAAACATATAGACTGATAATAAAATATTCACTTTAATTATTCTAAACAGTCAATTCAATTCAATTCTTTATTCAGATGTATGTAGGCCAACGGCCCATAATACAATGTCAAATGACAGTCAAATCATATGTGAATACATTATTTTGTTGTTATGTATTAGATGCACCCACATGGCCAAGATGTATGCTTAATGCCCATTTCACAGTCTTTGAATTGAGTGATTATCCGGGAAAACATTCCTATGAAAGGAGCTTGAGCCTTACAATTCCTATTCAGAGAGCCTTAGACTGGATAATACCCCGCTGGGAGGGCCTTGTGCAGAATAATTACCTTCAAACGAGGCATTTACCAGTAGGCGGAAATCGCGACAAAGCTGTTGATCGTCACATCAGAGTTGTTCGACAATATAGAAGAAGAAGAAGAAGAAGAAGAAGAAGAAGAAGAAGAAGAAGAAGAAGAAGAAGAAGAAGGAGGAGGAGAAGAAGAAGAAGAAGAAGAAGAAGAAGAAATATACAACATGGTACAATATAAATCCATTAACAACACAATGCATTCACATAAATATCTTAAATATACATATATAAAAAATAATGTGAGTTGGGGTTTAACGCCGCTTTCAAGAGTATTTCACTTATATCGCGGCTGCTAATATTATGGCAGGGAGAAAGCACGCAACGCATTGCGGTGAAACCTGCGAGCACCGGCTTGAACTTGCGAACCATGGGTGGTACTACGTTGAAATTTAGTGTAACATTGCACCCAAGCCTTACTGTAGAACAGCTCTCTACTGCAGACAAAGTTGCCGTGCGGGATTCGAACCCCGGACCTCTTGATCCGAAGCCGAACGCGCTAACCACTACGCTATCCCGCCCCTGTTCCTTCAACCAACATGAATCACCGCAGGAACGAGACCAACTTAGTATGCAATGTGTACATTATCTTGTAACCGACGATAGTGTTTTCATATTAAAAATAATTTGTTTGGTCGTTTTATCCTTTGTGAATATAAATTCACACGTGGTTATGCATTAAAGGCGCTGTAGCACGTTCTGCTTAATGAAATAAAATTATTTCACGAAAAGGTAAAAAAAGTATTGTTAATGGCTAGATAATACTCCTCAATCAATAAAGAGAGTTCTAAGACGAATGTGCATGGTTCGGTTAAGCCATGCGAGTCCATTTCCCTTCGAGCTGCCATTCTAATGTGTTCAAGTGATACCTTAAGACTCAGAATAGAGTTTTGATTATGGCACCATGATGGAATGATCATTCATCTTGCTTTCTGAACTCTCAAATTCGTATCAGACCTACAAAGCTACCTCTAACACCACTATCGCTTTATACGCCGCACAATTCTTCAAGTACGGATAACCATTTTCTATGGATACGTTTTATCGGGTCGTGTAATGAAATGTTTTAATGTAGTGTATACACTTTAATAAATAATGGAAAATTTGAGAAAAGTAAAAACATTCAAAAACGGGATACAGATTCACACCGCAAAAATATTACATATTTCTCCAAAAATGTGTAGGGGTATCTGAAATGTGTTGGTGGCTAATACCCCTACATTTATAACAAAAGAAAACCATAGCAACGAGACCGGAAGTAGGGTACAATTCTGTTTGTCAGCCTTACTAAATTTTAATTTCTCATTAGGTCGTGTACATAATCCCGATGGAATAATAGCCTGTTAACAAGCCAAATAAAGCTGACCATGCAGATATCTATTAGTATATTTGAAAATGTCATTCTCTTGCCTCACATAAATAATTTATACGTTGAAAAGGCAATCTATTTCTTCTATTTGATGGGTAAATTAAAATCGTCTTAATAATCCATTGGAAGTGTATATTCTCTTGATTTTATGTTCAATTGATTCCGATATAATAATGTATGTAGAGATAATAATCTCTCATTATTGAGAAAAATGCATTACACGTGAATTTTAAGCAAAACTCGCCCCTTCTCTCTTCTATTTACATCTATCTAGTTACAGCTTGAACAATGCATGAATAATTCATTGGGGAAAATAGGAAATGAAATAAATGTTCGTTGAACAATATATCAGATATAAATATGAAAATTATCACAGTATAATGGAACCATCAAAAAAACACTTTTGAATGGTTACTGTGAGATATGAATTTTATGTGTGCAATTTCGCAACGGATCGTTGAGCAAATTGTTATTCTGACTTTGGAAGGTCATTCAGAATATTCGCTTGTGCTGAAGAAAAGTATTTCGTTTTATGTCCGATGTCGAACTTCACAATTGAAGTGTAAAGTTCTGATCCATGACCATGGCCACTTGCTGGTCCTTGACCGCCAGGATCCAAGTTTTCGAAGCTCTCTTAGCGCTAAGATAGTCGTGGCCATACTTTAAAGGCACAAGTGCACGCTTTTTGCATTCAAATAAGCTATTTTAGGACACACGGGGACATATACACTCACTTTAGCTTCCTTTCGGTGCAATAAAATACTTATTATTCTTTACAATTGACCTGCAGTCAATAATCAAATAGTTGAGACGGCCGAAGTCACACAGGGATATCACGATTAGAAAGAGTCGCTGATGTGCAACATGGGAAACATAGATTGTAGAAAACGGCTGAGCTAGGATTTCATTTAGCTCTTGCATATATTGTATTCTATTAACTGACAACAAAGATTGGATAGTCTTCATTAAGGAGTATCTGTAACTACTTCACCGGTTTGTAATACAAAGTGTAAGCATTGTTGTTACATTAACGATAGCGACTGTCGTTTTTTGTCTTCAGGTTGGGTGCAATTTCTTTAATATTGCTGATATTTTAGCTCATGCGAATTTAATGCAACGATGCATTACATACTTCCGGTCTTTTAAAGTTAACTTTAAAACCTGAATACGTACATATTTTACAGATAACTTATATATTACATTACCTGAGGATAGATAGTTTGTAATATCGAGAGATCTGCATTATCTGTGAATAATTAATATTTTAAACAGTTGGCGTGACAAAGTGCCTTTAAGATTGATTTTCGACTATCTTAGCAAATATGGGCCCAGATCTCTATTGCTTGTTACGCGTATGAGTGGTTTCATTGAGAACGACGTTATAAAAAAATCACGTCATGCACTAATAGTTTTGAGAGCATGTGGGAATACGTCCAGTTTGTATTTGCTTAACAAACCACCAGGATAGGGCTCCGTATATGGTTTTGAATGTTTGTTGTTTTCTGGACAACATACCAATATTCAACTGTACATGAAAACCGGATGTTGCACCTCTACAACAACTAATTTCCCGCTGTAGAGTTTTCAAGAGACAACCATCGCTCCACGGTCACGGTATTTATAAACACTCTTTTATTGAGGCTCAAATTGTACATGTCCACATGTAAGAAGTATATATGTCAAAATTAGGTCACCTGTCAATCAAAATTCTTAATAATTAATATCTATACTGCTCGTGTAAAGCTTCTTTATACCCTAAACTACCATATTTACCATGTGACAAAATTGTGAACTGTGCATGTTAACTTGAAGTCACAGCTATACGGCTGATAGACATATCCATAAATTGTATATCAATTATGCGGGTGTGTCGAAGTTGCAAGAAGGCATATTTATCAAAACAAGAGTTTACTAAACATCCTAAGACCTGTTTGGATACGAAAGGTGTCAGAAAATAGGACTGCATATTACATAACATAATAAATGAATAAAACCTCTATAGGGCGATCCTTTCGCAATCATTATGTAAGTTAAGTTCACAATAAACACGTGTGTTTGTATGGTTGAAAACATGACTGCAGACCGAGTGAATATCTGTGATAACCATCGAGCGAGGTCGAGGTCATTATTTCACATACACCACATGGATATGGTTGAATAAGTGCAAAGTCGTTTTATTTTTATTTATGCAAATACGGAATAGTTACTTTATATGAACGTTTTAAATAGTTGCAATGTTGTCATGCTTGAGTAACTTTACTCCAAACATTGCTTCAACTTCACGTGCACACTGCACGAAATTCACGTGCAAATCGATTCGTGTACATTCTCAGATGTCAATCAGAAATTCCAAGCAAGTAACCAACTAATTATTTTCGTTTTTACTTCAGAAACTACATCACATCTACCTTGAATATATGAAATAAAGATGAACAATTGTAAATAAAAACTGTTTATAAGATTGTTTAACATATACTGTTTTAACTAGCTGTTCAATCCATGACCAACTATCTATCAGAGTTAAGCGAAAACCGTATCTGCACGGACGTTGTTCATTTCATCTTGTGATGCACGGACATCATGGATGTCATGTTGTCAAGCTTATTTTCTAAATTCACGTGCTGCACACAATAAAAAAAACGCATGGTTTCAAGGAGGTCGCCAAAATGGAGTGATGTGAGGTTTCAAACAATAATACACATAATAGGTGTTTCAAGGTCTGTTCGGAGCAAAATGAAAGTGAGGGGATGCGGGAAAATATCATGCAAAAGTGATCCTATCATAGTCTAGAGAATGCATGAGGAGCTGTGGATTCGTTAAAAATAATTGTTTGCCTTTCCATGTCTTCCGTGCGTTACAAGTCTTGAAAAGAACGCGGGATTCTTACTAACAAACAATCGTTCGCTCTCGCTATGAGGCCCAAGAACATGGGCCATGTTCAACTTCAATAAGCGTTTAAATGAGCGATTATTTTTAAACCTCTCTTGAACGCGATTGCTCACTGTAGCGCTATGTAGCAAAGGGAGCAAGCCTCGAGGCATAGCTCCGTGTCGTTCAGGAGGGAATGAGCGCTCAATTGAGCGAATATAACCGCTCACTGTTATGTGGGATTCAGCTGAATGTGGGACACTCCGGGTCAACTGAATGTCAAGGTCATGAATGGCTGACTAGCGAACATATAATGTGACGAGCATTAATAAAACCCCACACATGACTTTTGAACAAGACATCCTTTCGCTAGCATCAATCGTTCAGCTAATTTATATAAGCATTTATGACAAAAATCAACATATCATTATGTGACTGCATATAATATGTCGGAAAAGTCTCATATTTTGAATAAGGAAAGTGCTAAACGCTGTCTCTTGGAAACAGTTCAACGTCTGGTATTCATGCTATTATAACCTATGTCTTGCAGATACCAGATCTATGATGGAAGGGCCTGTTGTTGATGTGAATGAGAACCAGGAATGCTTTGTCAAGAAACCAGAGGCGGTAACCCGCCCAGTTGTAGGCGAAGGTCAAGTGGAGGAGATAACTCTCAGGCTGTACGGTCTCAAGGTGACCGCTATAAATGAACTCAACAGCTACATAGATAGGAATTACCACATCAAGGTATCTCCAGAACACAGTAATCCGGGCATCAAAGAGATCAGTGATCTTGGATATGTGGTCAAAATCATGAACAGCAGGGATTCCAAAAATCTTCCATTCTTTGGTAAGTAATAGATCAAGGGGTTTATTGTCGTAGCGCAGCCCGTCCGTCCGTCCGTCTCGAAAACGGTATCTGTGTACCTCTTACAGTTTGTTATCAATCTTTCATCGCAAATGCTTTTGTGGGACCGATCTGGTGCTATTTTCAGAGATACGACCCTTGACTTAGAGCGCTCGACTTTCCCATTTCAGACTGACAGTAACTGTGTTCTGAAATCAACTCCTTCCACAGTTTTTGATACAATTTTCTGAAACTTTACAAATCCTTTGGATATGTGCTTTTTCGATTTCTGACAGTAACTTTTATTTTTTCAGCATAAGAAAATGTTATGTATCCAATGTCACACGCTGAGGTTTTTGACCTTTGACCTTGTGACCTTGTCCTTGACGAAGAATCCATTTTGTGAGAAACTTAACTAATATAAATTGTTAGTGGTTGGTAGGCCTTTCATATTAGACATGCTTTTTTATATTTAATAGGTCATTAAAAATGCTTATTTGGAGGATAAGGAACCCGGGGTTTCTTGTGCTCTCAGAGCACTCTTGTTGGTTATTCGATCAGTTCCCTGTTGTTCTTATTTATATATCCATATATATCGTCCCATATGTTATCCTAATGTTTTAAGATCTTCAATGCAACTGTCACTGTTTGTTCAATATACGTAAATGCATGATGTTTCCCGATGCCAAATAGTTGCCGTTGTCATGCATATTTCACTTTTTTAAATGCCTGACATGTTCGGATTGTTGCAGAGGTCCAACGAGCTCTTATGTCTGCTTTGGCGCGCAGTAACATACCTGCACAAGCACGTTTGCCAAATCTGAAGGGGGGCTACTATTCGCTAGAGACCATTTATCCTGAGAAAGATAAGAAAGGTGACGAACAAAATAAATTGGTGTTCAGTTGATATACAATTATTAAAACAATATTCAAATCAACCTCTAAATGCATGGGAGTCCCTTTGTATATGCATACATCACATTATGAACTCATTGAATTCAAATTTAAGATTTAAACATTTAAAACAAAACCTTTTATCAGAACATATTCTTTTACTAGTATGGTAGATTTGGCAGGACGTATAACATACGTAACAAATTGCGTCTGCTAAACACGTGCTTTGCTCTTAATTAACTCACATACGGAAGAGTGAACAAGGGGACGTAACTCTAAAAATACACGTTTCAAACGGTAAAATCTTCACAGAAGTAGAGCGCCTGGCGTTATGATAATTTCAATATGTCAGGACGTATAACCTATGTAGAGAACAAATGACGTCTGCTAAACATGTGCTTGGGTCTTTATTAACTCACATACGGAAGAGTGAACAAGGGGACGCAACTCTAAAATATACGTTTCAAATCTTCACCTTAGTAAAGCGTCTGGCCTTATGATAATCTCAATATTCATTACATTGTGAATGAACATCTGAATGATGTACCTGTGTTGTTTTGAGCTTTTGGTTTATAATAACCATATTACATATTTCTGGTCAGGTTCCCCCGGCCAGTACATGTTTGAGTTGCGGACCTTCCTCCCCGGACAGATCATACAGAGTGTGCCCTACACCCCGGATCTGTTACTTCAGGATGGTAAACTCGTCGCAAATGTGTTTATGGCTCTCCAGGTTATCTTTTTATATTTAATTTTCATATTGCAAGCTTGAAGGAAAGTAATACATGAAAACATACATATAAATGGTTTTGAGTTTGAAATCATACTTAGCTATAGTGGCAAATATAGTGACAAGGCATCCGTTCGAGTTTGTTGTCCGCCATCTGGCTTCTGTTTCGCTTTTGAAATGCTCCAAACTTCGCCTCCAGAAGTGGTGCATCCCAAAAGAGCAAATATGGACATGCACTGTCCTTAGGAACTTTAAACGACTTCTTATCGGAATCTAATTGAGTGAGAAAGATTATTACAAGGTGACTATAGTCTCTGTTTAGCATTGTTTTATCATTACTCTTATGAACACGCGACCTGTACCTTCTTCTAGAAGTTAGACACCGCTTACTACAAGAGTGTGGACCCTACATACAGACCATGGACTCTGACCAATGTTCCCAACCTGACCAAGTACACCTTCTGTCTGGACGGGACCAACAGGACACTTGTGGAGGATATCATCAGAACATTCACACAGAGAGTCGTCTCTAGGTTTGACCAGCTGCCAAAAGGTAATTAGCAGTCAAATTAACTTAAAGGGACGCTCAGAGTTGTTAATGAAATTTTATTTACATTTGATACATACAAAAAACATCAAATATCCTGATTTACGTCCAAATCATCCCATTCGACTTGCATATGTATCAGAATTCATGCGCCCAATTTACATGTATGCCAGTTATATGTTCCATTGAACAGTACCAACCAATATCTGTCTCTTTGTCTGCTACATATAAGTTTTCAAAATTACGTTTGAACGATTGACGCGCGACAGCTGCGGAACATTGTCCGGTTTTCGACCATAATCAAGACTAAACATCTTAAAAATGTAGCTATCCTGGACAGATTGGCTCTTAAAGGGTAATTTACGACAACGGTAATTATTGTTCGATAAAATAACACCCATGGTAACTTTTGACCTATGTTACTACAATAACATACGGAGTGTCCCTTTAACCTTGTGTAATCAACGGTCAAATTCACAGAACCTAGTATATGAATATAATACCCAACTATTTCTAATGTGGAAACACAGATATTAGTAACAACTTGGGATTCAAGTACATCGATACAATGTACTGTGGAAACATCCGCTGTAGGAGCTACCGTTAAAGGGGCTGTAGCACGTTTTGTTGCAAAATTTCTTTTTTTTTCAATTTCCCATTTTAAATGATAGTTTATGTGATTCATATTTATTTTGAGGGTAAAACAACTTATTACACAAACCAATTATCCATAGTGGTAATAACGGTGTTGCGTATGAAGAAAAAATTGCATAGCGGCCATTTTAATGTGAACACATTTTATTGTTTCGAATTACAAAAACGATTCTCATGGCTTTACCGAAACATGTACACTCATTTTTTAACTTGATATTCCGAAGAGAGAAGGGTGTTTTACTGTTGGTGACATTATTTTTCAAATAAATTTCATCAACTTATTTGAGCGCAAAAAAACCGACGTGATACTGTCCCATCATTTCACAAACACTATCTTCGTCCGAGTCGTTGTGTTCTTTGAACTCTTTTAAGTTCTTTTAATGAGATGGACTACTGGTTCTTCGGTTTGTATGCGGCACTAATGAAACTGGCACTAATTTTAAACGAAGTAGCATATTCCAGTGTAAAGTCTTGCTTTACCATCCTCCTGCTGCACAGTGACTTGCAGGGATTGGGTTGTTTTCCAACAGTGAATACTTCCCATCTCAACCTGTTTGCTAGCGTGTGTTTTCCAGTAAGCTCTATCCACCGAATTAGAACATTCGAATGGGTCTCGACTGCAGTAACGTTCACGGAAGAGGTTTTTGTGGTCGATTTTCGAGTTTGAAGAGCTATTAAACTTAGGGGTGACATATGGTGGAAATCGGCCGGGTTTTGCAGATAAATGTATAGGTGATAGGTACGTTTTTAATTTCCACGTTTTACTGAACTCACCTTTACTTATTTTAGGTATTATTTACGGTGACATCAACGAGCAGAATATCCTGGTGAATAAGAAGCCGGAGGGGGGCGAATACAACATCAGTGGGCTCGTGGACTACACAGATTCTGAGTTTACGTTCCCTGTCTTTGACCTGGCCGTCAACCTCGCCTACATGATGATTGACTCGAACCAGGTTGATCAACTGGACACGCCAGGGTACATCCTGTCCGGCTACCTGAGTGTCCGGACTCTGACCAGCTCAGAGTGGGAGGTGCTGGTGCCGTGTGTGGCAGGGAGGTTAGCTCAGTCCCTTACTCTTGGTGCTCACGCGAATTATCTTGAACCGGAGAATACATACGTGTTGACCACGGCAAAGAAAGGGTGGCCTCTCCTTCACAGGTTCTGGGCTGAATCAGAGAGTAGTCTCATCTCTCGTTGGAAAGCTATCATTGAGAGTAATATGTTTCCCACGAGTATGATTAAGCAATATGATTCTTCTTGAAATGTTCACAGAGCTACGATGATGCTCCGGAAGTGTTCTAAACAATAACTTCGCACTGAATTCTGACCGTTATATTATTTGACATTCCTTGTTATACATAATAATATATTTTAGAATTGCCTGGTACTCAATTTGGTTTTAACACTGAATGCTTCATATAACTGTGTTTTTGGCATTTTGAACTTCTTAGCCTTTTTATTTCCATGGAAACGCAACTTGGACATCCGTTTCCGGATCAGAACTAAAAAATCGTAAGGCATAGCTTAACGAAACTTTATGTCTCACTATTATGTCAAATGTGGATTTGCCTTTTATTTGTTTCATGATTTTTCCATGTCTGTTTCTAAGGAATCATAAACCCTAACTTCTTCCCAATTGATTGGGAATATAGCCGATTCTATCTGCTTGTTAACTGCCAGAATTCCTTTTCAGAAAGATTTTACTCCATCTGATATTGTTAACAATAAATGTAGTTGTTAGTTCTAGAACAATAAGAATATTTACTGATATTTCATCATGTGCTCAACTCCCCAAACATGTCATACACTGCCCTACACTATGCTTTCAATGTCATACCGACATCTGTTATTTCTACTTTTGATCAATAAATGATTTACATCTACAAATCATTCGTCGTTGTTTTATAGTTTCAAAAGTGCGAGACTGTTCTGTTTGCAAAGCAAATCCATTGATGACAATGGTGATCAGGTAATGTATTTTCTTGACGCCTCAAACAAACATCACTGAATCAAGTGAAATATAGATAAATGCCACACCCAAAAATATTTTAATTTCTATAAGTACTATAACGTATGTTTCTATCTTTACAGTGTGCTAGTCGACCACAATGCTTTGCACTCTAAAATATTAAACCGTTATTGATTAGCTTAGTTTAATTGGGGTTGCAAAATCTGCCAAACATTATTTGTAGATTTTTCTATAAGAGTTTTGGGAATTTCTCATTTTCAATGCCACTTTCACGGGTAGATAGTTCCGAGCCATTAGGAAGACTCAATACAAACGTTGTGTTTAAAGGGGCTGTAGCAGGATTTTTGCAAATTTTAATTTTTCAAATTTTCCATTTATAATGATAGTTTATGTTACTTATATTTACTTTAGAGGGCAAAACATCTTAGTACACAAACCAATTATCCGTAGTGGTAATAACGGTGTTGCATATAAAGCAAAAATTGCATAGCGGCCATTTTACTGTGAACACATTTTATTATTTCAAATTATGAAAACGACTCCGATGTCTTTACTGAATCATGTACACTCTGTTTTTTACTTGATTTTCTCAAGATAAAAGGGTGTTTTACTGTTGGCGACATTATTTTTCAAATACATTTCATCAACATATTTGAGCGAGCCCCTTTAATTTGCTGATATTTCTTTCTTTACATGACTTGACACCCTCTTCTTGTAATTCTACATAACACAGTGTTTCATACTTCAACCATTCTGCCTTTATTCCATGAAACTTCAGGATCACAGGGGTCAGTCAATTCATATGTAACATTACAACTTCAAATCAGAAAAATTAAAAAAGTAATAACAATCAATTTGTTGCAAACTTGAATAATCTAATCCATGAATAGATCAAGGGTGATTTATTTCAAAGAACTCGTGTATTGTACGGCGCGTTCGATATAATAAGATATCGATTTGCCCATAACAATAAATGTTTCCAGAATATCTTTGAAAGACATTTCCAACCTTGTTCGATGAAGAAGCAGAGCTGCTGAATGCATTGACGTATTTCCACTAAACTAAACAATAAGTAGGTATGAATACATATTTTATGAATATATATTTTCTGTTTTTATATATATATATATATATATATATATATATATATATATATATATATATATATATATATATATTTAAGAAATGCAATTTTTTGTGAATGTTAGTAATGTTAAAAAAAAACTTTCCCTCAGGCTTTGATGAATTACTACATCCCAAGCTACACGATGTACCATATCAATTTAGAAACTGTCTCGAAATCTACATATTCAACCAATTCTTCCTCCACACTAGTATTTTCCCATTCACTGTGTTCGAACAATGGTGGGACGTAGAGCATCTCTGACGCCACAGCCTAACCCTGCCGAAGGCTCCCGTTGAAATATCCATATCGCCACAGGCAACAGTTGTGGTTCTTTTGTCGTGTCATTAGTAATTAAACACGGCTTTCCATATTATTTTCGGGGGAATATATTTTTAAAATAATATTTTATTTTAACAGAATATAATTTGTTTAAACATATTCTTGTTTAAGTGTTCAAGGAATGAAAAGAGAAAGCTTTTTTAATTGATTTGATAATTTAAGACTGAGAATGATAGAACAAGTTATGGTCAAGGCAATGATAATAAGTCACTGAGGTAACCTGAGGGTAGTGTTAAAGATTGGAAGTTGATTAAAGGCACTGAAGCACATCGTTCGTACTGAAAGTGCCCTCACGAAAAGGAACAAAAGTGTTACTAAATGATACTCCTTAATCAATAAAAATAGTTCTAAAACGAATGCCAATGCTAGTCTGTTTACCTTCGAGTGGCCATTTTAAGGTGTTAACATGTTAAATGGCCGTTCGAAGGTAGTTCAAGTGCTTTTACTGACGTAGTGATACCTAAACACTCAGAAGTAGAGCTTTAGATATGATACAATGATGGAATGGTCAACCATCTTGCTCCCTGAACTTTCAAAATTGCACCAGACCTACAGATTGTTCTGCTAATACAGTTAACTATTTTCTATTAACACGACTTTTTGGTTTCTGTAATAAGACGTTTTCCCCTTAATCGCAACAATATATTGCATAAACTTAAACAGTAAATGACAAATTTGAGAAAAAACAATACGCATAAAACGTGCTATTATTTATTGTAGCTTTCTATGGCCTCGAGACAAAGTTTTTAGTACTACATGTATTTGAACTTTTTCTTTCCTGTAAATTCCCACGTAAATGCTTAACCGACGTTCAGGAACTTTGGAAGAATGATAGCCTTTCACATTTAGTTTTTAGGCTCTATCTTCAAAGAAACGTAACTCTCTGACACAGGCCGATCCCGAAACTAAGAACTGCACTCTATATCTCATCATCTGATTAACATTTCCACTGTACATTCATACACAGGTGATGTATTTAGCGCAAATATGTTGCGCAACAGAGATGAACGACCAGTTCCTTTTCACATAGGAAAAACTGGTCGTTCATCACTGTTGCGCAACACATTTGCGCTAAACTTCACCTGTGATTTATATGATTTATAAGTTCATAGTTGGAGCAAAAATTGGACATTTACCCAAACAAATGAATTTTAAGAATTTGAGATTTTTCTAGGGGGTTTTATTTGCATAATTTGTTTTATTAAACCATTAATGAATACTTCTCGACAAATAAAACCATTGAAACTTGATTGCATGGAAACAAAGAATGATATAGACAGGAATGCATATGTCAGTTCCAGGTTTGCATTCAAGATTGTCAAGAAAACGTTTCTTAACATGTAATGGTATTCTTGACAGGCAGTATGATTAAAATCGACCCTTTTCCGTTGCAAAATAGTACCGGATACGAACTCGAGGTTTCCTCGCTAAACCGTCTGATAACAGCCCGTATGTTCTCAGTCTATTCAATCTACAGAATCTGTTCGTATCCTGGTAGATGCATTATTTTGCAAATTGTATTCCTCGAAACAACGATTTTGATCAGACTGTCTTGATAAGCATCATATACAGTTTCAAGTTGTGAATATGTAATGTTTCATAAAGTAATTTCAGAAAATATTGCTAAAAGGTTTGTACATGCTTACAATACCAAAAAATATGTGTGTTTCAATCTCACATTGGCAAAAAGTACATAGGCTGCTTTCAGCCAGTTTGATTTTATAGATGAAACATTGTGTGTAATTCTAAACTGGAACCATCTCAATTTAGTATCAAAAGGTTTTGCAAATATCTTTTACACTCTTCCCAGTTGTGCTTGAATTTAAGATACACATCAGTCCCACTTAAATGTAATAGTAGCACTTCGCTCCCTTTTTAGCAGACATCAGTTTTCGAATGACTGTATTGTCATCCAGCTGTTGACAAGTTATAGGTTTCCTGATCTCTAATTTTGATAGCTTTTGATAGCAAGAACAAGACCACTAAAATGGAGAAAGTTTACAACGAGTCCATAAGTACTGTGGAATTCTTCAAGGTCACCAGCGAAATTTACCTGATGCTTTTCCTCTGTCCACAGGTCAGTATTGACCGGATAATTGAACTCATTCAACTGAAACCAGATTCATATCTAACCGTAATGATTTGACACATATCCGCTGGCAAGATGAACTACCGTCGACTGGGATATTCTCCATGGAGAACAACATTAACCTCAACAGCTCCAGTGGTAGTCTATTAATCAATGAACCGCTGTAACAATCTCAGCTCTAACAATCTCAGCTTGAACAGAAACATTGGAAACTGTACGCAAACAGGGATGAGCTACTCGGTGAGTTGGACTATGAACTAGTAATATGTGTTAGCGATGCGTTGGAATATGAACTAAACTGACGGGCAAAAGAAAGTATAACACTCACTTGTTTTCGATTAATTCAATATCTTAAAGAAATGAGATGCATTTGATTCTGACACGACACAATACCACCTTTCGGCAGTAGTTTGAATTACTTAATTGGTGACTGTTTTATTTTTTAACTTAAATATCGTTGTTTAAAGTAGACTGGGGTAAGAAATCAAATTTACACAAACATGACCCCTACCATGTTCAAACTGTTGTAAATGTGTGCAGGACGAAGCACATTTGATGATTTTCACACAGAGTATGTGTTTATGTCGATGAACAGTTGTGTTTTATCAAAATTAATTTGGGGGAATTTCAAAAATTCAAACCGCGTATAGGTATTCTTTGACTGATTTAATGTTTTGGATTTATTTCACAAACTAGTCGTTTTTTAATAAGATGTCGAAAACTCGAGATATTTTATTTTGAAAATTATACGTATGATAAATACAACTGCGCCATATACTTTCTTTTGCCCGTCAGTGTAGTATGGTGGTTCACCGCTGCCCTTGACTTTGACCTTGTATAAACCTCAGGTGTCATAGTTGTGTCGTTTTGGAAGTTATTCTTTTCTCAGGTAATCTTCCTTTCAAGGCCATACAGAATATACCTGGGGCATTCTATAGAATATCCCTGACCCTGAAAGTAGACTTTGACGCGATTGGTAAATTCCGAAATAACCTCATTTGATGTTTTAATTTCTATCACAGAACAAATCGAAAACTATTCTAAGTTAAAATTTCACACTTGATATGATGGGATTCGAACGTGCATCCCGTTGCACCTTCAACTGGACGCTCTTCCACGGGACCACAAAGGACATTGCAAGGAAGCGTTTAGCAACTCTATCTATAGTCACGTTTCCTCCACCTCAATATACCGATAGTAAAGGACGTGCTCTTTGTAGTGCGCGAATCACGAGCTTTTCATGAAAGTCAAACAGGACCCGGCTGCGTTTGTGCGATACTTTAGTGTTCACGTTTCATCAGCAGGGCTATGTCATTTCATAGAAAATATATTTCATTATTTATAACCGATTTTGATAAATACAGCTTTCTTTTATATGACAGATATAACACTCCCCCTTCAAATTTGGTTTTGATTGAATGTTAACATTCGGAATCGGGAGAAATTTGAATGTATTTGATAAACATATTTTGAAAGTGAGAGTTTTAATAAGGATGTTTGTCGATATGGAGATGGGGTGATAAAATCGGGGTTTTTTAAAATTATTTTGGACGGAATGTTAGGCATACATGAGAATATTTATAAGCTATGGTTGTAGAAGTTTAAAGGTGCATCCATTGTGTTTCATAAAATTTTATTTGGCTTTGATACGTTCCAACTTATCACATGTGCTGTCTACAATACAAATAAATTCACTCAATTTGCATATTTATCTCGAATCGCCAAATATATCATAATTACTATTTTCCAATTAAAATTGAGTAACATCATTATGCATGTGCAGAAACCGACACTGCACGTCTCATTTACATGCACAGTAGTTATGTGACCTTTTAAACATTATCAACTCAAATTTGTTTTTTTGTCTGTTATAAATAAGATTCCAAAATTACGTTTGACTCATTGGCGCGCGCCACACGCTGTGCATTGTCCGGTTTTCGCTTCCTTTACCTTCATATTGTCAATATGCTAAGTCTACTATCATCAAAATAGTAGTTTTCGGTAACAATCGGTACTTCTCGATAAAATAACACCATTTATTAAGTTTGAATATTTGATTCCCAACAACACAATGGATGTACCTTTAAGCTTTGAAGCTTTATTGCTGAAATACTTTAAAATTCCTTAAAAAATTGGTAACCTTCCCATTTCACTCTCTTTAATTCGTGATATATACTATTGAGAAGATTAACTATGTTTCAGTCTTAATTAAACTGATTAAACTTGGATTAAACTTTATTGTATTTCTGTTGGTATCGTTTATTTTGTGGCAGGTTATGAACAGTTAAAGATACACGATTGTTGAAGAAAAGCGAAAATATATGGATGGTCAACTTCTTTATTGCAACTGTTTGAGAGGCATTCTAGAAGTTGGTGTGATGGAGAAGATTTTGTTGATGATCAACTTCGTTATTAACAATAGCTATTGTTAATAATGAAGTTGACCATCCATAAAACGTTTGCCCTCTTCTTTATGGCAATGAATGCATGTCATTGCAATAAATTAGTTTACTTACCATACATCTTGGTTTTTGTTCATCCTACAACTTCTGAAATGCCTGTCAAAGAGATTATAGCACTATCGGATACAATACAGTAACATCTGGGCTCCGTTCAATAACAGCGAGCGCTTATAATCGCTCATTGATCGCTCAATGTAGCGCTCAATGTAGCGCTCAATGTAGCGCATTCTCTCCTGAACGACACGGTGCGATTCCTCGAGGTTTGCTAGCTTTGCTACGTAGCTCTACATTGAGCAACCGCGTTCAATGAGCGATTACTTTTTAACCTCTCTTGAACATGGCCCAGATGTTGAAAGTCACGGAGCTTAGAACTGACAAGCTGCTTCCACTATGTCTGGTAGAGATGTCTCATTAGGACGGAAAAAAACTGCCTCAATATGGATCCACATGTTGTTTAACAGACATTTATCTCAGAATAATGTTTAAAGTTGTTTGTTATGACGTTTAGTTTGATTGGACCCTGGGGTATTGGACGATGTTCAAAAACGTTTTAATACTGCTATAATACCAAGTCTAGTTTAATAAAAAAAATGCATACATGCTAAATCAACTCCTGTACCGGATCTTACTGTGTCAATGTTAGCATTCTCTGCCTTAAAACAACATCAAAGTCAATGACTCTGTGATGGATTAAACGGGAAAAAGAGAGGAGCTTTGGGGTAGTCCTGAAGTCAAAAAGGAAAACCTTTTGATTCCGCAATCAAAAGATCAAAGAACACGAATCAAAAAGTGAGACTTATGTAATTTGAATTAATAATCATCGATTAATTGGGAGTCCTTGGATTTGCTTTAATTTAAAAGAAACGCCCAATGAATCATTGATCGAGAAAGAGAAAGAAGAGACGAAATAATCGAACTCATCCCTCCAAGTTTGCGCGGAAGCCGGTACACGGTGAAATATATTTCAGAGAGTATATGGATTACTGATGTAGACATGGTCTGTCACTATCACGTTAAGCCACGCGAGAGTTTCCAGGGCTCTGAAGTTGATATACCAAGGTCGAAGTCGAAATATATCAAGGTATTATACCATCATGGAAAGTGTCGCTGTGCGTGAAGTTAATTGATCACACTTCCTACAGTGCAATGTGTTGCAGTCAATAGATGGAAGCAGGCAGTGGATGTTTTTAAACAGGTTCCTCGTCTGACTGCCACTCAACTCTGTGAACCACACCAAGCAGGTGTTGAACTTTCAGCACTCTGATTCAGATTCATATGACACCAGAAGCAGACATGGAATAGCTTTAAATGTAAGTATCACATTGTAAGTTTGTACGACACAATGAATGCATATTTTTCCTTCGAATGACGTTAAATCTAACATATTATTTATACTTAATTTAACTTATTATTTAACTTCATAGTCATAGTATACCATGGTAAAACAATTTGACACCCCTAAACAGAAAATGGATTTTAGCAAATTAAATGAATGGATTAATATTGTTCGATATGGTATTTTCGAAATTAAATGGCACAAATACATGATGTATAATACTTGCCATGTCTATATTGTCTGCGAATGACACTCCATGAAAGATTTTGACATGTGTATATTGCAAGACACAAGGAATGAATTCTTGGGAATAAATTTATTTTTTCTTATATTCCTCTTTCTTTGGTATTTTAAAGTACAAGTGGAGAAATAGCAAATGCTCAAAGACACAATTCACAAAAAGACATTCAGTAGTCACATATTTTATCAAAAAGATAATCGAACCTGACACGTTACGTTGTTTATATAACATTTCATTCTTATAAATATTACTTGGCGTCAACCATTATTTCCATGAGTATATTTCGGAAATATGTAATAGAAATGTTATTTTCATCTTCACTCAATCGGAAAAGAAACGTCATCACATTGTCAATAGTGTAAAAACAAAATACGGCTGTCGTAGAAGGTCGATTTAAATGCTTTATATGGGAACATGGTTTGTGAAGAGGTACCCGAAATATCATACATGAGAGTGTAATACTTTTATTTTTGTGTCTGTTCAAGTGCAGATGAGTTGTTGAAATCGCTTTTTCAAAGTGGATTTTGGTCAGAATGTTTGTCATTTAACTTAAAAACTCATAAAATGTATAAATTGAATTCATGAAAGATGTTATCGACATCAATAACCTTCTTGGACTTAAATTTGTTAACGTGTCTCTACTGTAGGACGTCATAAAACAAAACAAAAAAGCCCTTTTTTTCAAAAAAAACGTGCGTTTCTCAGAAATATGAACAGATAGTGTTTTGAAATTTGAAATTTAGTTCAGTTGGTTTCTGAGGATATGATGTATCTCTATTTCAGTCGTATTTATCACTCGTGGATTGAATAATCTTGCATTTTGTATTGTGCCGTTTCTATTGGGGTTGAGTGTATATGTTTAAAGCACTAGCTTGAGACAATGACTGTCCTTGATGAACCTGTGATTGGTAAAGAAGTATACTCTTTTATTAGGGTATGATGTTGTTTCCGTTCAACACACATGGGATACGGTTGAAATCGTTATTTCTAAATGCTTTTGGACATTATGTTTGACATTTAAGTTTTACAAATTTATGAAACATGGACATTTGGGTTTAAAAAGACGTTTAAATTAACTTTTGTGACATTAATTCGTTAATGCATCGCTACTGTAGCATTTCATAAAACAAGTCAAAAACATTGCTTTGACTCCTATATATTTGAAGAAGATTCATAAACGACGATTTCTTAGGGCGTGTTATTCATAAATATGAAATATATACAAACACCTTTTTAATATCTTTTGTGTGTGTTAAACAGTGTCCGTTCTCATAAGAGAGACAACTTCGTCAAAACGGTCACACATGCCACTGCATCGAGAGTTTTTTCTTTTGAAATATGAACTAATTTGGGACCCGTTTTATATTTTGATGATTGATTCATGGGAACAATTCTATAATCTTTTCATATTTGTTCTAATAAGTAATATCGAAATTGTTATTGTTTATAGCAATAACATGCTTATTTATAGTGAATACATGCTTATTTATAGTGAAACCATTCTTATTTAAAGTGAAACATGCGTATTTATTGTTAATACTTGCCTGTTTTTTGTGTAACCATGCTTATTTATAGTGAAACCATGCTTATTTATAGTGTAACCATGCTTATTTATAGTGAAACCATGCATACTTTTAGTGAATACATGCCTATTTATAGTGATGTTATGCTTAGTGTAATGATTACGTGCTTATTTATTGTGAAATTGTGAGATAGTATTATTATATTATTATTATCTTGTAGTATTTTCGGTTAGTAATGCAGTATGTTTAAGAGGATTTTCCTATGTTATTTCTTTCACGACTTTCTTACATTATAAAAGTTCTATTATACACTGTCGGCCAAAAGAAATGCCTACTTGATTTTCCCTAAAATAAAAGATGAAATAAATTCTAAAATATAATAAACGGTGGTCTCCACGTTATGCTGAAACAATAATTACTATGAAAGTTCATTGAAATCGTGGAAAAACTGAAATTCGAAACAATATCATCCATGAAAACCACGCCTAAAGAAGACCGCTATTTCCGGTTGATTCACTTGCGCAACGTAACCACGTACATCTGTAGCATCATCACTACTTTAATGCGAACGCGTGCTTGTATTGTTGCTCGTGGTTGTATGAAAATCTGTTTAAAATATTTTTCTGATCATGCACTGATCGAAAACTGAACAATTATGTTGTCTCATTTCAACAATCGCCATTTTTTGTGACATGATAACTTCTTAAATTTAAATTTATAATGCAGAAATTGTGCAACTTCATAATGCTATAATATATTTAAACTGTTTATTGTAGTTTTTACGAAACCTTATTGAATAAGATTTAAGGAGGCTGTTGGTGAATATAACTTCTTTATTATACATATGACAACATCGTGTCAGACCGGTGAAGCCTGAACAACGCACACCATACGGTGTCATATCAAATTGTTCCTTGAGGAATAAGATACTGTTACATCCCCCTTTTCACAGAATACGTTTAAGTCCTACACTTAAGAATTATGAAAAAAACTGGAAATTAAGTTTTACAACTGTTTGAAAGATGTGAACATATAAATGTAAAACTTGATAACTGGAATAACTTAAGCTGTACCTAGACCTTTAGGTATCAAACGATAATACTAGAAACTGTTTAAGAAAATGCTAAAACATTAAACCAATAGATTGTGAACAAGCAAATGTTAGTGTCACTCTTGTCCATATCGTGCTGGAGGTTTTACTGAGCGTCCTGATCTGGTCATATAAGAGTCATTTGTTGCCACTGGTGGTGATTGAAAGGCAATATTGGATTCCGGACCGGTTCCGTCGTAGGTCTTCACATCAGTATCAAAAGACACTGACTTCTCACGGAGTTGGTGCCGGTTACGTCGAAGTGTACCCCCATCAGTCTGCTTCACCATGTATGATCTGGGCTCATCACATGTATCTTGTACCTGACCAGGCTTCCACCTTTTGCTGTTCTGATCCTGAATAAGGATGTTTTGTCCTTTATACAGTGGTGGAAGATCTCTAGCAGATCTATCATGGTTGGTTTTCTGCGATGTCTGCCTCTCATTCAGACGATTGATGACATCATCTCGACCCTGAGACTTGTTGCTGGTGTGGACAGGCAGTGTGTCCTTTATCTTCCTATTGAATAGTAGTTCAGCAGGACTGGGTAACTTGTGATCAATGGGTGTTGTTCTGAGAGACAACAAAGCCAAATCAATATCTTCATTGCCTCGCTTTGCCTTCTTGATGGTGTTCTTGATTGTTTGGATTTGTCGCTCAACAAATCCATTGGACCTGGGGTAGTGTGGTGAGGAAGTCACGTGTTGGAAACCCCATTCAAATGCAAATCTCTCGTACTCAGCACTGTTGTAATGAGGACCATTATCAGACATCACTGTGGATGGTATGCCATGTTCTGCAAACACTTGTTTAGATATGGCAACAACCTTAGAGCTTGGACATCGATCTGGAAGCTTTCGCACTACAATGTACTTGCTGTAATAGTCCGCAATGACAAGGTAGTTATCCCCATTTAACGAGAACAAGTCTGTCCCTAAATAGTCCCATGGTTTGGTGGGCACTTCATGCTGGTGTAGACTCTCGTGTTGCTGGCTCCGCTGGAACTCTTGACAAATGCAGCACTGTTTACACATAAGGTCTACATCACTGTTGATTCTGTGCCAGTACACAGATTGTCTTGCTCGTAGGATGGTTTTATCTCGACCAAGATGTCCAGTGTGTAGCTGCTCTAGGATTCCTTTCTGAAGCGGTTTTGGGATGATGACACGTTCACCTTTTAACAGGACACCATTTTCTACCGACAACTCATCACGGAAACTCCAGTATTCCCGAAGATCTGTGGGTACTTCTTTCAAGGTGTCAGGCCATCCTTGAATAATCATCCCAATGAGTTGGTGGAGCACTGGATCTGCTCTGGTTTGGTTCTGTACATCTGATATCTTCTGTGTGGAGAACTGAACATGGTCTACTCGTACGTCAAGATCAATGGCTTGCTGGTTTTCAGGATTTGGAAGACGACTCAAGGAATCTGGTAAGGTAAGTAGTTTTCCAGGTCTGTATTCGATAGTGAAGGTGTATCCTTGGAGTTTTAGCATCATTCTCTGAAGCCTTGGAGGTGCTGAAGTAATGTTCTTGTTCAGGATCATGATCAATGGTTTGTGGTCTGTAACAATGTGGAAGCTTCTTCCATAGACATAGGTTTTGAATCGCTCAACACCAAAGCAGACTGCTAACATTTCCCTCTCGATATTAGCGTATCTTGTTTCTGTGTCGGTTAAGGACTTCGAAGCGTACGCAATTGGTCGCTCCTCTCCTCTCTGGTTTGGTTGTAAGAGTGCTGCCCCTAAACCCTTCTGACTGGCATCAACCTGTAGTACGACTGGTGAGGTCGTATCATAGTACTGAAGTGTTGCATCAGCATTGATCAGAGCCTTCAGGGTTTCAAAGCTGTTCTGGTAAGTTTCATCCCACACAAATGGAACATCTTTCTTCAGAAGTTGCCTGAGTGTCGCTGCCTTCTCAGCCAGGTTAGGTATGAAGAGAGAAAGATACTGGATAAGACCAAGAAATTCTTGCAGTTCCTTCTTGTTGTTGGGTGTTGGCATGCCCTGAATGCCGTCTACCTTCTTTGGGTCGGGATGTACACCCTCTGCGTCGTACACCATGCCAAAGAATGAGATCTGGTTCTGTTTGATGAAGCACTTTTTGGAGTTGAACATGAGACCATTCTTATTGGCTACCTTCATGAGCTGTAGCAAGTTTTTGTCATGTTCTTCTTCCGTGCGCCCATGTACCACAACATCGTCAGTGATGCCATCTGCTCCATCACACTGTTCAAGGATTGAATCCATTCGCTGCTGAAATAGGTCCTGAGACACAGCAAGGCCGAATGGAAGTCTCTCAAAACAGTACCTCCCAAATGGTGTTCTGAATGTGGTGAGGAGTGTACTTTCTGGGTCTAACTTCAGACTCCAATAACCAGCTTTTGCGTCCAGTTTAGAGAAAAATTTTGCCCCGTTGAGCTTGTGAGTCATCTCTTCAACAGTAGGAATCTTGTGAGGGCATCGTTTGAGTGCTTTGTTCAGCTTAGCAGGATCTAAGCATACTCGTAAACTTCCATCTGCCTTTGTCGAAAATGCGAGACTGGAACACCAATCTGTGTGTTCTTGAACCTTACTGATCACGGATTGGTTTTCCATCTTATCCAACTCCTGTTTGAGTTTGTCTCGCATGTGTATGGAAAACTTTCGTGGAGGGTCGATATATGGCGTCGCATCTTCCTTCAGGTGGAGGTTTACTGTACCAGGAAAATTTCCAATCTTGTCAAATTGTCCTGGAAACATCTTCAGAAGATCATCAACACTGTTGATTACAGCTGGATCAGTTGTTGTTGTAGCTGTCTGTTGCTCTTTAAGTCCATTAACGTGTGTGATAGCACAGTGCATTGTCACTGCACCGAGGTCACAACTTGATTTCAATCCAATGACAGCTGGACCCTGAACCTCTACAATGTAGAACTTGGTTGGTAACCACTGTGAGGAGTCATATCTACAGGGAATGTCGATTGATCCGAAGCATTTGATCGGTGTCTCGTTGTAGGCTATCAGTCTTGTATGTTCTTCAGACTTGATCTTGTTAACAGCCGGATATCCCTCATCATCAAGGAGATCCGGAAACATGTTACGAAATGTTCTGACTGGTAGGGTGTTCCCCTGAGCACCAGTGTCAACTTTTAGTTTAAGGTTGCACTTGGCCCTTCGGTTGAGGTCGATGTCTACGATAGCGTATGCTTCATCTCTGTATCTCTCCTGTTCATCCAGACACATGGAAGAGATTGTAATGGACTCAAATGATATGGCATCAAATTCTGTGTTTGTCCTTTGCCCACTTCGATTTCTTGATCCCTTGGACTGCCGTGCTGGACTAGGTGAGCTTGATCTGGTCTGTTTTCCCCGTCGATTAGAGAATGATCTGTGTGGTCTGTTGTATGACTGTTTCCTTGAATATCTGGATGTCAGACACACTTTCCTCCAGTGTCCTTGTTTCCCACAGGCGCTACACGTTGATGAATAAGCTGGACACTTGTTCTTGGGTTTTCGTGGATGGTCACCACCACAGTTGAGGCATGCTGTTTTTATAGCATCAGTTTTGATAGTGGTCTCCTGTGTACCAATGTTCATAGATTTCAGTTCTTGGATACCTCTCTCAGTAGCTTCATAACTGCGACCTAACTTCAATGCGTCCTGAACTGTATATCCTTTGGGTTTGTTTAATAGTTCCTTTTGGAAGTCTTGTATTGGTGTCGATGCTATTACTTGTTCTAGAATTCGTTCATTGGTTTCATCAGGTGTGAATTCACATTTCTGTGCCTGCTCTCGGCATTTAGTCACAAATTCATCAAGTGTTTCCTTAGTCTCTTTCTGGTAGAAGAAATGCATCTTCAGTCGTGCAACTCTGAAGTTTTGACTCGGGTTCAATTGCTCCTCGAACCTTGTCCAAAGATATGCATGATCTTCTTTCTGATCTTCTGTTAAGGTCCATGAATTATATCTGCGAAGACCTTCATCATCCATCCCACTAAGAATATAGGCCACCTTTTCCTCATTTTTGACACGCTTGATGACAAAAAATAATTCCATTTTCTGTTTGAAAAGGGCAAATGCTTCTAGCAGGTTGTGACTATCCCACTTCATAAAGGGCATTATCTCTTTAGACATTTTTGTAGAAAATACTTGAGAACTGGATTATTTGTTAAAAAGTTTGTTTTGTTGTTAATACTACACACTATAGGCAGGTATACGTTTGCCGCTATACAGTCCTTCTGTATTCGTTAAAGTTCATTAAAATATGTTCACTGTGATATCAATAACTGCTTTGGTCCGGTAAAATCCCAAATCAAATACATCAAAATCGGGAAAAATGTTGTAGCAAACAATACGGGTATCCGTAGATTCCTATGATTTGGTAACGTGGAGTGTGGTCACACTGGAGCACCGTAGATTTTGCACATGTTCACAGTTCAATCACAGTAAACTTGATAAATTTGATATTTATGAATGAAACTGTCAGAAAACATTGTTTCAGAATGTATCTCACTTCTTAACGTAGCCGCAGACACGTTAGATATTTGGAGTTACAGTTACAGGCATAGTTCGTTTTGTATTTTACCGTTGTGTTGATAGTGCATGCGGTCGTTTACCGTCACGCTTCGATTTCCCGTTTGGAAAGCAAAAGTCACCTTTTAAAACACGTTCCTGTGTAATTGCAGATGCTTCTCATCTTGCTTTTTTTTACCGCTGCCACCATGAATAAGATTTAAGGAGGCTGTTGGTGAATATAACTTCTTTATTATACATATGACAACATCGTGTCAGACCGGTGAAGCCTGAACAACGCACACCATACGGTGTCATATCAAATTGTTCCTTGAGGAATAAGATACTGTTACACTTATAAGATATCTGCTAGGCGTTTCTTTCGGTCGACAGTGTAGTATTTTCTTTTAGCATTACATGTACAATATCTTTAGAACATTAACAATACTACAGTTTTTAACACGTTATTTACATAACCCTCTATAAAGCTACATTGCCGATAGCCTTTATCGTCATTCTACTGAGTCGCGATAAACCTTATCGCCAGTTGCATGACGTCATTTGGACATGTCAGGACTGTGTTGTGTCAGCTTGAGAAGTCTGTAACCTTACTATTGAAATGACTCAACATAAAACACAGAAATAATGATATAATGAACAGAATGTCTGTTTTTATTGACAAATCCCATGTTTATCTCGTGAGGTAGAAACATAAAAGCACATTTCACTCGTGACTGCTGAAATTGTGAAATATCTACTTTTCTATTTCACTCGATTAGATAAAAATGATATTTGTCAAAGAAAAGCAGATATCTTCTATTTCCATTCGAACAATATTACAGTTTTTCGTATGTTTTTCCAACATTAGTTTCTACATTAATCCCTGAAAGTATTAAGGTATTTTACAGCATTTTCTCATGCTTTTATAGTTGGTCTTATATTATTTTTCTTACAATATTTTCGAAAGGCATTAAATAAGGTATTGGTAAAGCATTAAGGTATTTTTACTTTGTTTCTTATGTTTGTTTCCCTTCATCATTACGGTATTTTCTATAGTATGTTTACATAATTCATTTCTTTACATTAGTTTTTTACATGATTAAAGCAACTGTTTGGTGCGCACTATTTATTTGCTTTTAAATCAATGATGATTTACACCTTCAAACATGGTAAAGTTTGGGTACAGTTTAAGAACAATTACAGTAACGATTGCACGCCTACTCCCGCTGTGCTTAACGGTCCATGACAACACTTTGATCATAAGTTCGATATTTCTTTGTTTGAAAACTTATAACCATTAGACATGATTTGGAAGACTAAAGAAGGTCGGTGATTTATCGAGGTACTCGAGTTAGAAGGCCACTAACAGCGTGTCCACTAACAATGATGTCCTTTCTTTCCAGTGAATCACTATGCTGCCTGGTATCGGCGTGTTCGGACTTCTATTAATCACGGGTAAGCTTGGAGACAGTGCAGTAATGGACTGCCACCCCCTCCCCACCTCTATCAAGCATACACCTTATCAGATTCCAATCGCCATTCATTCTCCATCTTTGAATTTAATCGATAACCCACAATGCATTGGATAGCAGTCTCATTAAAATCGACCTTGTTACGAGGAATACATTCTGCAAAATAGTTAAAGGTTCATTTGTACATCCATTGTGTTGTTTGGGGTCACATATGCCATATATCAGTCAAACGTACTTTTCGAAACTTATTTACAACAGACAAAAAGACAAATTTGTGTTGATAATGTTTATTAGGTCTTCTAACTACTGTGCATGTACATGGGGCGTGTAGTTTCGGTTTCTGCACATGTATAGTGAGGTTTCTCGATTTTAATTGGAAAGTAGTAAATATGATATATTTGACAATTGGGGATGAAGTTATGCAAGTTGAGTAAAATTGGTTCAACTGAAATCAGCACATATCGTATGTTGGCACGTATTAAAGCGAAATCAAATGTTTTGGAACACAATTGATGTATCTTTAATATCGAACTGGTACTATAGCTCCTCGTCACAAGATCTGAGGACACCCCTTATAGGCGCGTGTTCCGTACCAGTTTAGCGCAGACAAGGCCCAGGCAAATATCTGACCAATAACATCATAGTTTTTAAACGGTCGCCGTTTTGAAAGCATTCGGAACAGACGAAAGGATTGCTGTTTGGAGTTATCTGCCCCTAACATCTCACACCGAAAGCTTTTGTTGGACGTCTTGTGATTTGTGAACTGAAATGCGTCAGAACATGCAGGCATACGGGCTGTTATCAGACGGTTTTGCTAGGAAACTTCCGATACGAGTTCGTATTCCGATAAATGTACTATTTTGCAACTGTTGTTCCTCGGGAAACTGTCTATTTTAATCAGAAGTATTTGCTTTATGATTAGTTCATAACGTAGATCTATAGCTGTATAAATATACTCTTGGTCACAAGGGTTATCACTTCTAGCTGTTTTAGAAAAAAATTTCAATAAAGCAGCTTCTTGCACGGTAACCATGTTGCAATAACCTACTGTTAACTATTTCCTGAGAAAGTCTCAGATTTATCAATGGCCCTCACCTGACTGACAAACGTTTTGCGCTGAACTAAACACCGTAATAGACGGTCATCTCTGGCGTTCGTCAAACAAGGACTTACAGGGATGTGTTTAGGGATTACATTACGGTAATTCATGTGTAAGTTTAGTACAGTTCCCTTGTTTACATCAAAGTCTTCATCAATAACGGCATTTTGACCCACGCCAACGCCGACTGTCTGACTTCGAATTAGGAGATAACCCTACTGTGTTTTTAACTTTTTCTGAGTCTAACGTAGATTCGATACAATTTGTTTACATTCTGAGCCGAACGCGTCAGCGAAAGCATAGGTCAATTAGTTTGTTAAGTTTTCTGCATATGATTCATGCGGTGGTTGAAAATCAAGAATATTCATTATGAATCTATTATAACAAGGTCAAGGTTTTGCTGACAAGGTTATCATGCAAGTTGACAAGCCGAAAAAATCAAAGGTTTGCTGTGACCTTGAGAATAATGTCATGGTCACTTAAATCTAATCAGTTCGTTTTCGTGTTTCGTTTTCCTTAGTAGAGAATTTGTGTTGGAAATCTTAATACACAAAACCCCATGGAAACATTACTACTTGACTGTGCAAACTATGAAGGAATCTAGTGTACCGTTCTTGCATTATTCCTTTTCGTATGTACGGACAGACGTACGGACGTATCTCCCGAATACTATTTCCCCGTTTCGCCCTTAACGAAAACAAAGCAAAAAGGAGTCAGGAATCCGTTTTATTCCACGATCAACCTCTTTTCGTGTTTTGCAATACCACTTTATTAATCTGAAAATATAACACAGAAGCTATCATCAAATCCCCAGATGTAAAATTGTTTCAGAAAGGTCAGACGGTCGATGAATATAATCCTTGTTTGTCCAAGCTTATGAACGCACGTCAGAAATGGAACCATAGACAGAGTGGTGACACTTGTTTTCTGTGCAAAACATTTACAATGTTCGATGTTTTCAGGAATCTGTTAATTTATGTTTCCCCATTGGAATTGACACATTTAAAGAAAATCCTTGAATAGACCTGGCGACCATAAACCAAGCGTACACTGTAGGACTGGCCCTCTTACATATATATGTGTAAACATGTTATCTTGTTACATGTCAACTGTGATATTCCCCGGCTAAATACTGCGCCCAACGTGTCATTGCCTCGTCACCTTAATTTTCCAAATAATATCAACAGTTCCAGGCGCCATCCCGATCCCGAGTTCCCGAATGACCTTGACCTTATACACGACGAGGCGAACTTGGAATGAGGCTCGACTGATCTGTGAGGCGCTGGGTGGTCATCTCCTCTTCATGAAGGACGAGGAGACGGAGGCGGCGGTCAGAAACTTTGTGTCAGGAGTCTGGGAAACAGCGCTTGGTGGATAGTAAGTAAACATGCGTGTTAGGGGTTTGGGAAACAGTGTTAAACGAATAGTGAGTAGAGTTATGTGTTAGGTGGGATACAGAGGGGGTATATGCCCTGTCCACGCTACTGTCTGTCCAGAAAATGATTGTTGACGACTGCAAACTTCCGGTTTAGCATGGACATTGCTTACCCCCTGTGGGATAGTAAGTGAAACAACACTAGGCGGATAGTAAGTAGAACTACGTGTTAGGGGTCTGGGAAATAACTGGCGGATAACTATTGCATGACCTGTCTGATAACTATTTCATAACGTGTCATAACTAACTCACATTTCTTTTTATCAATCGACAGCTCAGAGAGTTTCCACCTGGGTCTGTTCAACAAGGGTGTGAGTCCAAGTGTCATGACGTGGTTGGACTGTGAGGAGCTTGGCACACTGCAGTACTGGCGAGGCAGCTCTGAGCCGAGGGACCCGGATGAGAAACCTTGTGTTGAGTACAAGACCAACAGCTGGGGGTCGTCGGTGATTGGCTGGGAGACCGTGGCTTGCTACGAGCAGGAGAAGTTCGTGTGTGAAACGTTTGGTGGTAGGTGTCTCTTCAAGTTCATCCACACCCTGATTTTCAACACTTAAAACATGTTTTGGGCATTTAATACGACTGGTCAGTCCCATGTTCATCTGGTGGTCTGGAGACGTGCGGTGTCGTATGCTGAACGTAATCTATCGTTTAGCCCACACCCAAGCCATTTCAGTCTCATCCCTCATTACACCTTTTCGATAGAAAATCTGAAAAGTGTAACATCTGTTGTAAGCGAATGAAGCCATTTCAGTCATTCAGTGATCTCATGTCAAGATGATTCATCTCTTTAACATTTGCAGGGGACTTTGTTAACATCCCAATGTGTGTGTGCTTAAAATACAATTTGGCACAGCTTTTAAACACAGTTTCAATCAATTGAGACATCCGTAACAACATTTCGTTATGAGGGGAATCAACATAGATTTATAGATAGTTACAAGGTAAAGGATTACGAATAAACCATTCGAAATATAACGATGAAATCATTTCTTGAAGACAAGAACACGTAGGTATTGATGAAACCCTTCTTGAAGACAAGAACACTTAGGTATTGATGAAACCCTTCTTGAAGACAAGAACACTTAGGTATTGATGAAACCTTTCTTGAAGACAAGAACACTTATGTATTGTTGAAAACGTTCTTGAAGACAAACCCACTTCGGTATTCTCTAATATTTATTTGAAAATCGATAAAGAGTCGCGTCCTTGATTAATATTATCGGCATCTCGTGAATAGAAATCTAACACAAAATATTGCTCGATAAGAATATGAGATAATGTAAACACCATTATCTTATAATGATGCTCTCCTAAGTCAAAGCGATGTCAATACAATAAGACTGCTAATGGATTTTCATTACTTTGTTCATAAACATATATAGGTTGGGTCGAATTTTGAAGTTGTCTCCAGATTACTCTTTACAAAATCATATCTATAAGAAAATAGTATATTCAATTTCATGGAAAATGTCCTCTACAGTTTCCGCTGGCCAAACATATTGCCTTGTTATGATGTGATTTATAGTCTCCAAAGTTTACATACATACATATTTTATAGATAATCAACACGACCTTTCATTTGAACGTCGTCGGGACCCGTCAACCTCGATCCTGAACAATACGACTGATAGCCTCATCAATTATAGTATTGACGTAAAAACGATAAGCGTTTACCAATCGTTCTTCTAGAGAAACAAAATGTTCTTAAAGCTAGTAAACAGTTCATCACAAACTAAATCGATCTCACTTTCAAGTTCTTATTTAATGTCAACTGCTTCAAAATGCTTAATCATCGGCAAACCAAAGTCGTAGTCCATTTTTAATACCGAAGAAAGAAGACCCGCCAAAGGAAAGTCTTCTATATTTTATTATGTTTTCTTGTGAATAAACAATTGGCTTCTTAAACTTCTATCGACAGTTTCCGCCATCTTGTTCATGTGCATGGTTTGAAGTGAGAAACGCGTTTTATTTTGTATCACTTTATCAATTGTTTAATGATAAAACATCTAAATTGATAGAATATCGACAAAATAATAAATAAATTAACGAATCAACGATGTCCTGTTTTGCCGTAGGGCGTAGCCAAGAAGAAGGAATAATACCTTCGCTATCTACACTCAGCCGCAAAAGAAACGTCACCATACAAAATACAAGATAATTCAACTCACGATTGATAAATTGGACTGAAAAAGATATATACCATGTCTTCAGAAGCTAACTAAACTAAATTTGAAATTTCAAAACATTATCTGTTCATATTTCTGAAAAAATCACGTTTTATGAATTGTAGAAATCGGTGTTTTCTAATCTCATTAACAAGACGAGATAGGAGACTAATAAAGGGTTTGTTGTCTTGTTTTGGATTGTCCTGCAGTAAACAAATTTAAGTCCAAGAAGGTTATTTATGTAGACATCATCTTTTTTTTAAATTAAAGTTCTACATTTTATGAATTTGTAAGTTAATTGGCAAACATGCTGGCCAAAAAAAACAAAACATTTTGAAATAGCCATTTCAACACCCCATGTGTACATACATACGAATACAAGTATTATATTCTGCTGTGTGAAATTCTGAATACCTCTTACCAAATCATGTCCCTATACAAATCATTCAAAATCGACTTACTCCGTAAGTCGTATTTTGTTTTCATACTTTTGAAAATGTGTGGACGTTTCTTTTGCGGTTGAGTGTAAATTCAGTTTATTACCATACATGTTGTCAACACGGGGTTATCAATAGAACAAAGAACATGAAGAAGCACGGAACGACCATGATCGGTCGCTTGTCCTCATCGATGTTGTTAGTCATTTCTGATAAATGAAGATTAACCGTTCATACACGACATAAGGGTATATATATAAGGGTATATATGATATTATATTTAATAATTAGCAAAGGTTAAGTAGTGTTTCGATCTTTTGGTATTCTGTGTTAAAATTCTGTACTTAAGAAACATTCAGTGGATGTTCTCTTTACATTTCATACACATTTTCGTATTTGCTAAACTAATGACCCAAATACACATTGCCAGAGGGGTTGTACTTTTATGGATATATAGACAATGAAAATGCGTCAAATTTTGTCGAGAGGTGATTCAAAGTACATCTTACAATAATAGTCCACATAAACGTACAAGACGTGTTTCAAATGTCACACTTTCTAATTATCCCCCGCCACAACGAATTAGGCGGGGGATATAGAAATGAGCTCCGTCCGTCTGTCCGTCTGTTCGTCCGGGCTTTTCCATTCCGGCCTCAAACTTCAAAACTATTCATTATATTTTGCTGAAACTTTGTACAGGTATCAACCAAGTAGTCTAGATGTGCCTTTTGCTATATAGAAATTTGAGAATATTTTTAGTTTACGAATGCAAACAGTCTGGACTTAAAACCAAGAAGAGGGAAAACTATATTCCGGCCTCAAACTTCATTACTATTCAATGTATTTTGCTGAAACTTTGTACAGGTATCAACCAAGTAGTCTAGATGTGCCTTTTGCTATTTAGAAATTGAGAATACATATATATATTTTTTTTTACGACTTCAAACAGTCTGGACTTAGAACCAAGAAGGGGGAAAACTATATTCCGGCCTCAAACTTCAAAACTATTCAATATATTTTGCTGAAACTTTGTACAGGTATCAATTAAGTAGTCTAGATGTGCCTTTTGCTATATAGATATTTGATCACTTATGAGTTATGAGTTATAACAATTTTCAAGAAAGTAAATGCATTATATATTCAAAAATTCCTACATGGCGGGGGATATGGCCGACTCTGTCTGCTTGTTTTTATAGTTTTGTTGTTTTGTTTTTTTTTGGGGGGGGGGGAGGGGGTTTGTTGTTTTTTTTATATATATTTCTGTAATGCGCACATATCCATGCACAATGCATACTCAAGGCGCTACACAATTATTACCCTGAAGGAATTGTACTTTCGGTGCCGCCTATGAAGCGCTCCGCGCGACCGTATAGGTCCATTCCCATTTGTACCAGGTACCCATTTGTACAGCTGGGTGAACTGAGTGCAATGTGGATGAAGTGGCTTGCCCAAGGACACAACACAGTATAAGACCCAGATCACAAATGTTTGGTGTCTCCACCGGGATTCGAACCCGGGCCGTTGGCGTGAGAGGCAGACATGCTAACCACTACACCACTTTAACTATGTTGATAATATTATACTCGTAAAAAGATCTCAAACCTAGTTCCGACCCATGACTGTGTTTAAAATAAGAGACTTTAATACAATGAAGCTTAGAGCACAATTGCACATATCTTGTTCTCAAATTAGCTACTTTATGTCATATGAGGGCATATGACCTCATCTTAGTTTCCTATCGATGCAATAAGATAGTTATTATTCTTTACAATTGACCTGCAATCGATAATTAAACAGACGAGGTCAATCGGGGATATCACAAATCGTAAGAGCCGTTTAAGTGCAAAATGGGAATATACTGACTATTAAAAACGGCAAAATGGGAATGTATGCAGCGTTTGAAGATTCCTTAAACTCTTAACCTTAAAAAGGATGAAATAGATTTTGCGCCTCATGATGTATACAAAAGCTGAATATTGCCGATATTGGAGTTTTTAATACAGGTTTAATGATTCATTGCATTTATTATTTCCGGGTTTTTAAAACTAAATTTATAACCTGAATACGTATACATTCCCAGGTAACTAAACACATGGTAGATAACCTAAATTCGGGTCGTTCGTAATTTCGAGAAATATACATTTTTAAACGAATTTAAATGGCGTGCAACTGTGCCTTTAAAGATGAAAGTTGCATAAATATTAAATTTCATTAACTTATTTTTAGTCTTCTTCAAACCAGTTAGTACACTATCATAGACTAACATTTTATCTCAGACATAATAATACGATCACGGACTAAGATTGGTGCTTCAAAGACGCATCACATGATATTTGCAATGAAATATACAAGTATGGGTAAACCAACTCTTAGGATGCAGCCATACACATGAGAGAAAGGAAAACAACTGCCTGTGTTTGTCATCTAATAGTTATCGTTTCATCTTTGCAATAACCTAAGGATCAAGGTAAAATTGATCAATTGAAGTTCTTTCCGGTACCCAGTATGCAGCGCACAGAGCTGATATCCGGCGCATTGAGGGTTTTTCTATAGGCATATCCAATACGTCTTTCTGGAGGAACTTGAACGTGTAGATTCACCACAGTGACCGCTTATGCATTCCGCTCACCACACACACACAAAGTACATGGAAAACATCCCACTCACATGCACGGGAGGTTAGCAATTAGGGCGCTAGAAATACATACCATTTAGGACGTGATGTTTTTCTACAACAGGTGGATTTTGCTAACAAATAATTTGAATGGATCACTTAGTGTATCTTTATGATAAAAGATTGTGCATGTTCTAACTAATAACACACACACGTTAAATATATTCTGGAGGAGTTTATATTTTCATTTGAGATCATGTAACATGTCTTGAAATTCGAGAGGATATTCCTGTTTACACATATATGTTATTAAGACATGGTCATAACGCAGTCACATTGAAGCTAGATATTAATGAAGGTAATATTTCAATGACTTCATATTTCACAACTTGATAAAGACAAGCGCACATTGTTGAAAAATATATTTAAAAAAAACAATGAGAACTGAAGCCATTCATGAGAAATGTTAGTGCATTTATATATCCACGTAAAACACAAAAAGAAGTCGAACTTAACTCAACACTATAGAAACAGGACTTTTTAAAGGTTTTTTTAAAGTCAAAATAATGATAAAAAAACTCACACCAGACAAACTTTGCCTTTGCCTACGCCTATGCCTATACCGATGGGGTATTTACAAATAATTAATAATATGTACAAATTTTTACAAATATTTAATACAGATTAAAGATGATATTTACAAAGATTAAATATCTATTAAAGATGATATTTACAAAATAATAAATATTTGTAAAGGTAATAAATAGCTTATGTTCACCCAGTGAGACAAACTTTGCCTTTGCCTACGCTTATGCCTATACCGATGGTGTACTGAAACTGCATTGCAGGTTTATTTTAAAAAAACGGTTTGCATTTAAGTTTAAGAGTAATGAAATATGGAAATCATGTCAATACAAGATGTTGTCGGAATAATGTATCTTCTTGGACTTCGTTGATTCGTTATTGTTGGACATCATAAAACAAGCAGAAAAAGATATTTCACTCAACTATCTCGCCTAGAGATTCCAAAACAACGACTTTTTAAAAGGATAAATTGTACAAATACAATAAAATATCTTTTTGAAAAATGAACATTTAGATAATTTTGCTTCTTGGTAAAAACATTCAGTCGAATTTATCACTGATGAATTAAACTATCTTGCATTTTTTGGTAGCGTTTTATGCTAGTTTGTGTACAACACAAAAGCAACTTTACTTTAACTATGTACATTAATCGAATTGAATAGTTTAATGTACAACACGATAGCAAACTTAGTCGAACAAAGTAGTCATATATACAACAATTTTGCAATGTTACATTTACATAACCAAAATGTTACGTTTATATGTCCAAATAATGCTCCTCTATTTTATACGTGTACATTATTAATTACAAGGTACTGTACTCTCTTACAAATACGCCTATTTGTTTTGCGTATACTTTGATGGCCAAAATTCGACAAATATATTTGGGGATGAGAAAACGTTAGGGGGTTCATGGGGCAAGAGCCCCCTCCTTTATTTAATGTAACATGTAAACGTGATGGACCTTGTAGGTGAAACAAACCACCAACCCCCCTGCCCCCGCTCTAGCCCCACGCTACCGAGGGAGCCGAAAGAACGATGTCGTTTCCTAGCCCTCTTTGTACAGTTAAACTGGATCTGCCTCCATTTATCGCTAGTCCGGGAAGAATACTCTTTATAACTCAAGATTTTGGGAATAAACAATTATTAAATGAAATTTTTGACATTTGATTGTTATAAATTTAAAAACCACTTCCCCTCATTCTTCTGTAAAAGAACCTCAATATACGATAAACGGTAACATTTATGTTTTACGGTATCTATGTTAGATAAAACACTCTACATTGCTTATGCTTGGGATTGAAAATCCTTGTTAAGAAATCTTCAGGGAAGTAAGACCTCAAGCTTCGCTTTCGGTCTTACTTACCGCTCAGCTTTCTTACCTCGGGTTTTACAATTCCAAGCATAACATCTGTATCGTGTATCCTACATATAACATTTATAACACCCCTCTATAACAGGTTCGTGCGAGTACGATCAGGTGAACGCTACTCGGGGGGTAGACAACTCTCACGACCTTGGCGCTGTCAGCCTGGGTACCTGTCAGTCGTGGTGTGACACCACGGTGAGTCAGGACATGGAGTGTTGGGCCTTCTCCTGGTCCGCGTCCAGCTGCATGCTCCACTTCGCACCCAGCTCCTCCTACTTCAACGTAACACAGCACGCTCAACCAGCTGCTGACGTCATCCTGTACATCAAGCGGTGCATTGTGGGTGAGTGCAAGAGTACAATCTCTATAGCAGTACCAAGTAGATATAGTGAGTCGTAGCTTGTTTATCTTGTTTATTGTTTGTCTTTACAAACGATTTAAAACAACATATTAAAGGCGCTGTTGCACGTTCTTTGCAACTATTGTTTTCTCAAATTGTACATTTATTATTAAAGTTTATACAATATATTGTTATGTTAGATGGTAAAAGATCTCATTACCCGATAAGCCGTATCCATAGAAAACGGCTATCCGTATTCGAAGGAAATCGTGCGACGTGCAAATTAAGCGACAGTGATGTGTAACTCTTCATTGTGAGAGGTTGGTTTGTAGGTCTGATGGCAATTTTAGAATTCAGACAGTAAGACGAATGAACATTCCATCATGGTGCCATAACTAAATTTTTACTCTCAGTATTTAGGTTTCGCTACATCAGTCAGATCAGTTAAACTACCTTCGAGTGGTCATTTTAATGTCAACACATTAAAATGGCCGCTCGAAAGGAAATGGACTTGCATGACTTAACCGAACCATGTACATTCGTTTTGGAACTCTTTTTATTTATTGAGGAGTATTATCTAGCCATTGGTAACACTTATTTACCTTCTCATGAGATCACTTTATTTCAGTAAGAAGGGCGTGCTACAGCGCCTTTAAATGGTATATTTTCTGTTTACCTGTACTCTTTTCCCACAGAGATTACTCCCTTCAGTTTTTTACGATAGAAAATCTGAAAGGAGTAACCTCTGTGGATAGAGAATGTATCCTTATAGTAGCCTACATTTAGTTTTCTTCAATCTGTCTTCCATATCGATCCATCTTTATTCTCCTTTAACTCTATATTGTTCTATATTCTATTCCAATGTGTGCCTCGTGAAGAGCCGATGATGGTGGAACGCTTGTTTAACGTGAGCTTTGACATTGAAATCTTTGCATTGACGGAGTGCAAAAATAAAATAGAGAGAAAAACAAAAAATAACAAGTGTTTGCCACTAACATAGCAATGGCCCCCTGCCGGTGACATTGAATTAGTAAGACACATCATTGGAGCTACTTGGGTTCATGATATATCGTGTTAATAAGAGTTCTAAAAGTGGTCAAAGTGTTGTGGTGACCTTGAAAATAAGATCAAGGTCACCAAAAGTGACTGGTGTCTAGGTCATCCTCAAATGTAGACTGACACCAAATTTGAAAACATTTGGTCCAACCGGTCATAATAAATGGTGATAACAAGAGTTCGAAAAGTGGTAAAAGTGTTGTAGTGACTTTGAAAATAAGGTCAAGGTCACCAAAATCCCCTGGTGTCTGCGTAATCCCCCAGTGTAGACTGATACCAAATTTGAAGACTTTGAGTCCAACTGGTAAAGATATATATCGCGTTAACAAGAGTTAGAAAAGTGCTCAAAGTGTTGCGGTGACCTTGAAAATAAGGTCAAGGTCACCAAAATTAATTGGTGTCTGTGTCTTTCCCCAATGTAGGCTGACAACTAATTTGAAGACTTTGGATGCAATGTTTCATGAGATATCGCCTTAACAAGAGTTCAAAGAGTGGTCAAAGTCTCCTGGTGACCTTGAAAATAAGGCCAAGGTCACCAAAAGTGACTGGTGTCTGCGTCTTCCCACAATGTAGGCAGAAACCAAATTTGAAGACTTTGGATGCAACGCTTCATGAGAGATCGCGTAAACAAGAGTTCAAAAAGTGGTCAAAGTGTCGTGGTGACCTTGAAAATAAAACCAAGGTCACCAAAATTGACTGGTGTCTGCGTCTTCCCACAATGTAGGCAGACATGAAATTTGAAGACTTTGGATGCAACGCTTCATAAGATATCGCGTAAACAAGAAATGTTACGTACGTACGGACGTACGTAAGGACGCCGCTGAATACATAGTCCCCCGTTCCGCGTTGCGGCGGGGGAAAAAAATATTCAGATTATTAAAAGGGTTAAGGAAGATAAAGGCGCTCGGAAGTTAGTAATGAATAAAAAGTTAAGAAGACTATTTTTTAAATGGGTAAGATGAGTGGTGTGATATAAAATGTTGTGTGAGTTTTTGGGTTATATCTGGGTATAAAATTGGATATAAGGTATACCAATACATTGCGTGAGCCTCTCGAAGAGCCAGATGAATATTGGATAAGTTTTACTTGTACTGACAATTGAGAGTCTTCTGTTTGTAGGTCACGTGGACGACTCGACGCTCGTGACGGCGGACATGGAGGTGACGAGACCGTTCTCCACATGCCCTGAGACACACAACCCGGGGAACGGGGACGGGAAAGGTGGGAACAAATATCATATTAGGAATTCATTTAAGATAACATGATGATGATTTGAGAACACTTCGCCCAATTCCGAAACATGATAAAAACGTGTATTCATTGTTAAAAGCAAAATGACAAAAGAAACGCAACTACCAAAAAGCATGATATTTAAATTGGAAATTGGAAACATTATCTGTTCAAATTCTTGAAAAGTGCCCTTTGATCAATCGTCATTTTGAGTCAGTGTGCTTGTTCGCTTGTTTTATGAAATCCTACAGCAACCATATTGAATTAAAGCCCGAGAAGGTACGTCATGTCGATAACATCCATTAACATTATTTCCATATTTCATTCACATTAAACGTAAATGTTAAACATGATGTTCGAAAATAAGTTTTCAAATAACGATTTCAGAACCCCATGTGTTATCTACATGAAAATATTATACCCTTATGAATGAAATTGTGAGTACTTTACGAAACATATGCTTATCAAAGGCATTCAAAATCAACTTTCTCCGGCAGCAGTATTTAGGTGTGTACTCTTTTCGCAAGTGTGGTAGCGTTTCTTTTGCCCATTAGTTTATACAGTTTCACTAGCAATCGTCTAATCTTAAAGGGACACCTCGACGGGGATAAATATGAGATCCGACTTATCTACCTATTTTGATTAACGTGTCTGCTAACGAGTCACCGACTCCCAATTTCAGACAATTGAAGTAATTGGTAATAAAAGCAGCTCCATGTAAAACAAAATTGGTAGATACATCACGGCTCCGTTCCATAACACCGAGCGTTTAAATTGCTCATTGATCGCTCAATGTAGGGCTCAAGAAGCGCTCAAGTAGCGCTCAAGTAGCGCTAATTCTCTCTTGAATGACACAGTGCAAGTTTTCTCGCCTTGCTACGTAGCGCTACATTGAGCAATCGCATTCAAGAGAGGTTTAAAAGTAATCGCTAATTGAGCACGGCCCTGATCTCACAAGTTTCAACAACGTGGTGTCCCTTTAAAGCAATAGGGATATTTACTTACGAACGGCTTCTATCTGTATCCTGCAGTATACACCCTGTTTGACGTCAACATGACGTGGCCCGAGGCTGCGCAGACCTGCAACGTCATTGGTCAACAACTCCTCGTGGTGGAAGACGCGGAGGAATCGCTCAGGGTGCATGAGATGTACGGAGCTTCCAGGTAATGGTGGTTTAATAGATTTTCCTATATTTGTTTATCGGAATGAAAACTAACTGATGACAAAAAAATAAAATAGGTTTTTTTAAAATTATGTTTGATTTTGTTCCACATCGGATATAGATTTAATAGGAATTTGAACGCCTTTTATTGAATCGGGTTTTAGTACAGGTAGTATATTGAATGGTCCCGTTGTCATGACAACGATATCACGGTTCAATAGGTTATCTCGTTAAAAATTGTAGTATCAACATTTTGTGTTGTGTATGTATATTTGTATTGTATTTTACAAACATGTATTTTATGAATCTTTTTTTGTATGTGTGTATGGACCTTGGCATGTATATGTGCATTTAGTATGTATGAAAGTATTGTTATATGCGCAGTAAGTACATTTGTATGAGCGTTATATATATATATATATATATATATATATATATATATATATATAAATATAATCAAGGACACACAATGCGACTCCATTGGTTTACATGTAATCAAGGACACACAATGACCTCGTTAACCCTCAGAGACCTCATTGTCCTGGATCGACACCCAATTGAAGACCTCGAGGCAATTCACGAACATGATTGAAAGACAATGACTGATGTGGATGTCAATACACTGACGTGTTAAGATTTTGAGCATTACAACATGCTATTGTTTTTGTTCATACATAAATATGCAATCTTCCGAATGTACTTGAAAAGACCGATATACTGGTCGAAATGAGCTCATCGTATTGTATTAAAGAAGATTGATCCAGTCAAAACCATCTGATGTTTACTATTTTCTATATATAACCTTACTTCATGTGAGAAGCAACTCATCTTATTTATATATATATATATTTGTAATGTATATCTGTAAGGTTTTAATTATTTTTAATAGTTTCTCGTAACCTAACCGGTGGTTTCTGTACGTTTAAACCTTGAAATTGTATTATTTAAATACCTATCTGTTGACTAGACTTACTTTGCCTTACCTCCTATAGGTAATGCTATTTCAACCTTAACACAGACGAACTTGAAGAGTGGAGAAGGGGTGCGTAAAATCCCTTATCCAAGGGCCGGTAAGTCTAGGTGGTCTCGTGACGTCACTACCTGTTCATGTCACTCTCCTATTAGTTGCAGAGCAAGACAGACGTGTTTGTTTTGTTCTGAGACTGGGTATTTTTAGCGACTTGGTTGCTAACTTGCTAGCTATCTCTTGCTATTTTGAGAGATATTTTCAACCGCTATATCTACAATTCGTCGTTAGCAGGTTGTTTAACAATCTGTTTTAGTAGGTGTTGGGGTACAAGGGCCTTGTTGACATGTGCTTGATGTGTGGCCGCCCGAGAGGTAGCTGCTTGCCTTGCACGTGCAGCTCGTGTCTTTGTGTTTCCATCACCTGTCTTCATTGACTGCTTAGGTTCGCACGCCTAAGGCGTACCCTCCGCCAGTCACCTTCGACTGTTGGTTGTTGACTCGCTTCGCCATACGCCTGTGACTTGCTTCGCTTGTCATTCGCGTCCGCCAGTCATACGCCTTCGGTCCGTATCAACTACCTACGCGTCTCCAGTCACTCGCCTTGCTTATCTGTACGCGAGCGGACCCTTCACCAGTCTTTCGCCTTTGGCTTGATTCTACTGTACTAGCATCTACTCGCCAGTGTCTCGCTTACGCCAGTCACTAGCTTCGCTAGTCTATCGCCTTAGGTTCAAATCGACTGGTCTCGCTCCGTCTCGCCAGTGATTCGCTTCGCCAGTTATTGGTTTCGCCTACCATTCGACTTTGCCTTGATTCTACTGTACTAGCATCTACTCGCCAGTGTCTCGCTTACTCCAGTCACTTGCTTCGCTAGTCCATCGCCTTAGGTCGAATCAATTTGACTCGCTACGCGGCAGACCCCCATTCGACAGTTTCCCCTTTGGCTCGATTCTACTTGACTCGCATCTACTCGCCAGTGTCTAGTTGACGCCAGTCACTCGCTTCGCTAGTCCATCGCCTTAGGTTGAATCTGTGGGGTTCGTTTCAGGGTTCGTTCATCAGTATTGAAGCGGAGGGGGAGGATGTCGGGTCACCGGAGGGTCCGCCAGTGATCGACTCGAGCGCCATGCTTTCGGAAGTGGCCTCGTTCGCGGAGGTGCCACTCAGTGTAGTTAGAGTGGCGGATCCTCGGTCGTCGGCAGCCAGGAGGGCTTCCTTCTGCCCTGAAGGCGACGCTCTTTCGCGCGTCTCGCTTTTCCGCCGCATGGACTTCTACTAGACGCCACCGAGGATATGGAGCAGGTCATCTCGGCTGCGGTTCCCGGCCGTCTACTTCCGCCTTTAGTGGTGCCGGACAGGCGCAGACGGCAACTGCCTCTGTATCCGGTTCCGTTCCAACTCGTTCCGCCCACTCTAGATCAGGGTGCGTCTCGGTTGTTGGCCCCTGACGCGCCTCATCGTGTTACTGATGCGCAGTTTACACATCTCGACAGAGAGGCTCGCACAGTGTTAGGCTTTGGCAACAACGTGGCTTTCACCTGTCAGGCGATGCTGGCCTGTGCCAAGCAGGTGGGCATGGAGTCGGATGACCCGGTCTTGTTTGAGGCATTCGGCAATGTGGCTGCGGACCTGGCACAGATTATGTTATCTGCTTCTAGGATCTCTTCAGGGGTCACAGTGCTACGCAGAGACAATTTTCTGTACCGGTCAGGTCTCAACCCCGAGCAGAAAGCTTTTCTGCGACAGGCCCCGGCTCACTCGAAATCTCTGTTTGGGGGTCGTATCCCCGAAGTTCTGAGAGCGAGACAGGAAGCTCAACAGCAAGATCTCACCAATCGCCTCGTCAGACGAACAACGCCGAAGCGGCCTCATACCAACTATCGTCAGGGCCAAGGTCAGGGTAGAGGTCAACCTTCCCCAAAGAAAGCGAAAACGGACTTTCGGCGGGGAGGTCGTTGCCGCGGATCCACGGGTCAGTCCCCCAAGTCCCCCCGTCCCGGCGGCGGAGGTCGTACCCCTCAGAAGGGGAAGCGAAGGAAGTGACTCTTGGTCACCCCCTCTGCTCCCCCCTCCGCTCGTTCTGGTGTTGGAGGGTTCGGTCGGGGGTCGACTCCAAGATTTTGTCAGGAACTGGGGACAGTTAGGGTTAGACCCTTATGTTTGTCGGATTCTGGGTCAGGGGTCCTGCATCCCGTCTCGTCTCCTCCGCCCCTCACCTGTGCTCCAAGGGAGCGTCCCTTGGCAGGGGACAGGCTCCAATTGACCTTGGATCAAGTGGAGCTCTTAATCTCCAAAGGGGCGGTGCAGGAGGTCCTGAGCCCGCATCTAACTCCGGGTTCTACTCCCCAGTGTTCGTCATACCCAAAAGGAATTCGAAAAAATGGCGGCTCATCCACGACCTGAAGGTATTCAACCGCTCCTACCTCGTTCGACCGCAATATTTTCGACTCTTGACTCTTCCGTCTGTGATGCGGTCCTTGGAGCGCTCAGACTGCATGGTGTCTCTCGATCTCCAGGATGCATACCTGCATGTTCCGATTCACTATCGGGATCGCAGGTACCTCCGATTCATTCTGGACGGGAGACATTTTCAGTGGTGCGTGCTCCTGTTCTGGATCTCGTCCGCCCCCTGGCTTTTCTCACGTGTGACTCAGCCCATCGTCCAATTCCTGCACCAAGCCGATTTTCAGTTCCTGATGTATTTGGACGATGGGCTCGCTCACAACCGTTCTCCGGTCGTTCTCGAGGCACAACTCAGGTTCACAATAGACCTGTTCCGTCGTCTAGGGTGGTTAGTGAACTTAGAGAAGTCGGACTTGGTTCCGGCGACTCGTCTGAAGTTCCTAGGGGCTATCCTAGACACTCAGCTGTTCCACGGGTTCGTCACGAGGGAGTGGATGGCTCGTTAGGATCGCCTAATGGATCGCGCGCTCGACGCTTCGCTCTCCCTACGTCAGTGTTGGGGTTACTAACATCAGCTCAGGACCTGACCCGCAGGGGGAGGTTGTTCCTTCGCCCGTTACAGGTGTTCCTGAATCCCCACATCAGGGAGGCGCGTTGCCGTCACAACATAGTTTTGACCCCAGACCTCCATCGGTTCCTAGCTTGGTGGCAGGTGGACGAGAGTGTGTTCGCCGGCGTCCCACTTCGTCCTCGTCCCCCCTCAGCTCACCTGTTTGTAGACGCCTCCAATCAAGGGTGGGGGGCACATATGGGTCAGGAGCAGGTGGCGGGTGTCTGGTCCCAATCAGATCGCAACCATCACATCAACGTCCTCGAGTTGGATGCAGTTCGTCTTGCCATTCAGCACTGGCAGTCCCTTCTGCGGGGCCAGTGTCTGCTAGTCCACACGGACAGTTCAGCAGCTGCTTGTTCGATAAACAAGCAGGGGTCCACCAGGGCCGAGTCTCTGCTACGCGTGTCACTCCAGCTCTTCGAGCTGGTGGACGAGGTGGATCTGGACATTCGAGCAGTCCACATTCCAGGTGCCAAGAACATCTTGGCGGACGCGTTGTCGCGACCGGATGCCCCTCCCCCGACGGAGTGGCAACTGAATACGGTGGTGTTCAGGGGGTTGTGTCTCCAGTTCGGCACGCCTCTGATAGATCTGTTCGCGTATGTCTCAACCACCAATTGCCAACCTTGTCTCCCCAGTGCCAGACCCAATAGCGCTGGGCTTAGACGCGCTCTCGTTAGAGTGGGAGGGGATGGACGCCTACGCTTTTCCTCCGCCGGCCATCCTCTCCCAAGTTGTAGCCAAGATAGGAGCAACTCGGGCTCTTCGTCTCCTTCTGGTCGCCCCCTGGTGGCCAGCCCGACCGTGGTTTGTTCCTCTCCGACGGTTCTGTCTTCGGGAACCGGTTCCGATTCAGACACGGAGAGACCTGCTCCTCAGCAGGCCAAGTGGAAGGTTGCACGAGAACCCTCAGGTGTTCTCCCTTCACGCCTGGCTTGTATTAAAAGAGGGCTAAGGAGCAGTGGGTACTCCAAGTGTGTCGCCAATGCCATAGCTACCTCGCATAGGAAGACCACTAGGAAACTCTATGATTTCCAGTGGCAGGCCTTCGCCTCATTCTGTGCTCAGAGGGAGTTCATCCCGGCGAAGGCCACAGTTCCTCAGGTCGCGGAGTACTTGGTGTACTGACGCAACACCAGGCATCTAAAGGCATCTTCTATCAACACCAACATGTCAGCTATCCTGTTGGTGCTCAGGAAGAGATCGCCAGGTTTGGATGTGTCGGTCCTCAAGGACCTCATTAAAACCTTCCGTTCTGTTGACGGCAGGTCCAGGCTTCGTCCACCTGAGTGGGACTTAGCGGTTGTGCTCAACCACCTGCGCTCCGATACGTATGAACCGCTCTCCGACGTACCCCTTCTCCCTCTCACCATCAAGGTCATTTTTCTGGTGGCCATGGCCTCCGCAGCGCGGATTTCTGAGATCCATGCGCTGCAGGCGGACCTTCTACGTTTTGAGGTTAGGGAGGGGGGTTCGGCCACTCTCGGGTTAGCTCCTGATTTTGTCTGTAAGAATCAGGCAGCTGATGAGGCGGGCCGTACGTTCTCTATCCCGGCTCTGGGTTCTGAGTCGGCGGATGTGGACCTCTCTCTGTGTCCGGTGAGGACCTTGAGGGTGTACACGCAGCGTACCCGCAGGCTGAGAGACGGCAGACGTCGTCTTTTCTTGCCTCACTCGCCTAGAAGCACCAAGGAGCTAGATAAGCGAGCATTGGGCGTGTATCTGAGGTCGGCGGTCATTGATGCATACAAGGCCGCTGATTTGCCCCCGCCTTCGCGTTCAAACCCTCATGAGATCCGCGCAGTATCAGCCACGATGGCGTATCACTGCAACATCGCGGTTTCGGATGTCATGGCAGGATGTTTTTGGCGTTCATCAGAGGTTTTCGCCAACCATTACCTACGAGATGTCTCAACAGCAGATCTTGAGGGCATCTCTAGGCTGGGTCCGCAGGTCTTCGCTCAGGCGAAGGTGGTCCCCCCAACCAGACCAAGAAGGGGTCAACCCCCTTAGGAGCTTTAAGGCTCATTTTAAATAAACATGGTTTACATTGCTAGCTCTCGTGTCTGTTGTTTTTTTCTTTAACTTCGCTTTAACACCCCCCTCCCTGTTGGAGTTTTGTGGGCAGTGTGTTGATCGGAAGTTGAGTGGCAGGGTTGTCTCTTCGATCCGCTTAGCGGTAGAGATGGTATCTCCCGGGCTGTGCCTTGTCCTCACCACAAGGTGGAGGACTCGTAGGTTAGCTTACACTCAGGGCTAGATGCTGGTCTCGTCACTACCATGTATCTACTGACCCGCCTCCTTGCGGTGGGATTCTAGGCAAAGTAGGTCTAGTCAACAGATAGGTATTTAAATAATAGTACGTTTTTTGATTAAACGTAATTATTTATACTTACCTGTTGACTAGACCTACGCTCTACGCCCTCCCATCCTCCCCACTTGGTCTGTCTTGCCTTTGGGACTTTGGAGAGTGACATGAACAGGTAGTGACGTCACGAGACCACCTAGACTTACCGGCCCTTGGATAAGAGATTTTACGCCCCCCTTCTCCACTCTTCAAGTTCGTCTGTGTTAAGGTTGAAATAGCATTACCTATAGGAGGTAAGGCAAAGTAGGTCTAGTCAACAGGTAAGTATAAATAATTACGTTTAATCAAAAACGTACTATTTTATAGTTTATAATCGCTGACGTTGTACAGAAAGAGAGATTCAAACAAACCTTCTCTCTCCCTCTTCTTTTAATAAACCTCCAATCTGTTCAATCTGTCAGCACAAGCATCTGGCTGGGTCTGAACGGGTCGGACACTGCAGGTCTCTACTGGGTCGATGGGTCGGGGTTCACGTGGGACAACCTAGAAGTAGGCCACCCTCCGCCCGGTGGTTCGGTCACAGTGTGTGGAGTAGAGCACCCCACAACCGACACCTGGACCACTCGCGACTGTGGGGAACAGTTGCCGTTTGTCTGTCAGCGTACTGGAGGTAAGGGGCGGGGTTAGCAGATGTAAAGGGTGGGGCTAGGTGTAAAGGACGGGGCCAGTCGGTATGAGGGCGGGATTAGTAGATGTAAAGGATGGGGTAAGTGGAGGTAGGTTGGGGGCAGTAGATTAAAGGATGGGGCTAGTGGGGATGAGGGCGAAGGCAGGAGATATAAAGGATGGGGATAGTGGAGGTTAGGGCGAAGACAGTAGATTAGAGGATGGGGATAGTGGAGTTTGGGCGAAGACAGTAGATTAGAGGATGGGGATAGTGGAGTTTGGGCGAAGACAGTAGATTAGAGGATGGGGATAGTGGAGGTTAGGGCGTAGACAGTAGATTAGAAGATGGAGATAGTGGAGTTTGGGCGAAGACAGTAGATTAGAGGATGGGGATAGTGGAGGTTAGGGCGAAGGCAGTCGATTAGAGGACGGGGATAGTGGAGGTTAGAGCGAAGACAGTAGATTAGAGGATGGGGATAGTGGAGGTTAGGCGAAGGCAGTATATTAGAGGATGGGGCTAGTGGAGGTTAGGGCGAAGGCAGTAGATTAGAGGATGGGGATAGTGGAGTTTTGGCGAAGGCAGTATATTAGAGGATGGGGATAGTGGAGGTTAGGGCGAAGGCAGTAGATTAGAGGATGGGGATAGTGGAGGTTAGGGCGAAGGCAGCAGATTAGAGGATGGGGATAGTGGAGGTTAGGGCGAAGGCAGTATATTAGAGGATGGGGATAGTGGAGGTTAGGGCGAAGGCAGTAGATTAGAGGATGGGGATAGTGGAGTTTGAGCGAAGGCAGTAGATAAGAGGATGGGGATAGTGGAGTTTGGGCGAAGGCAGTAGATTAGAGGATGGGGATAGTAAAGGTTAGGGCGAAGGCAGCAGATTAGAGGATGGGGATAGTGGAGTTTGGGCGAAGGCAGTAGATAAGAGGATGCGGATAGTGGAGGTTAGGGCGAAGGCAGTAGATTAGAGGATGGGGATAGTGGAGGTTAGGGCGAAGGCAGTGGATGTAAAGGATGGGGCTTGTGGAGTTTGGGCGAAAGCAGCAGATTAAAGGATGGGGCCAGTTTTGGTTAGGGCGAAGGCATTAGGTAGTACACTCAACCGCAAAAGAAACGTCACCACATATTCAACAGTGTACAAAACAAATTATTGCTGCCGGAGATTTTGTCGATTTTGAATGTATTTGGCAGACACATGTTTAATAAAGAAGTACTCACACTTTTATGCATCAGAGTATGTTTTGTCAGTTCAAATACACTTGGGGTGCTGAAATCACTTTTTCAAAATGGTTTTTGGTCAGAATGTATGGCATTTAATTCAAAAATTCAAAAAATGTCGAATTTCAATTAATCAATGATATTGTCGACATAAATAACATTCTTTGACTTAAATTTGTTGACGCCTCTTTACTGCAGGACGTGATAAAACATGCCAATGCCATCTCCAATCTCGTCTAGTTAAGGAGATTCGAAAAAGACGATTTTAAAACGTGTGTTTCTCAGAAGTTTGAACAGATAATATTTTGAAATTTCAGATTTAGTTGAGTTGGCTTTTGAAGACATGATACATCTCTGTTTCAGTCGTGTTTTACGCTCGTGGATAGATTTAACTTGCATTATGTATGGTGACGTTTCGTTTGCGGTTGAGTGTTGATGTAAAGGGTTGGGCCAGTGGAGGTAAGGCACGAGGGTAGAAATGAAAAGGACGAGGTAGGATAAAGTTGAGGGAGTTATAGAACAAAAACCTAGTTAACAAACTCAGTTCGAAAATGTTAAAAAGAACTCTCTCTCTCCGCCAGGTCCGTGCCTGTACGAACGTCTGAGCAGCACAGAGGGTGAGGGTGGAGAGGAGCAGGGCACGGCGTCCAGGTTGGAGTGTGAGACTCTGTGTGACGGGACACCCAACTGTGTGGGTTACACCACCTACTATAAATTCTTGACTCTCAAGTGTCGACTCCACATCAGCACTGACCCTCTTTACCTCTTCGACCCCAGCCATTACTCGGGTTCATTGTTGAAGTCGCTGTACAGGAAGACTTGCTATACAGGTGCGTGCGTGACGAACCCAATATAAACGTAGATTTAGGACTTTCTCGCTGTGTCCCTTCATAAAAGTTACCCAATTCCTCATGAGTGCAAACTGATATAGGCAACCTCTTGTTTTTGAGTCTGACAAACCATTTGATTTACAGGTGCCACCCTCCAAGAACTGCCTGAAAGTTTGGGAATTTTACAAGGTTTGTTTTACCCAAATGTTTGTATTGATATATATTAACGCAGTAATTTAAAAATTCTTTGGAATCGTTTTTGACGTTAATATCTATAATTGAAACCATTTTTAATTGCTTTAAATGACATCGATTCTGATATCAATCTATGTTCTAGTTATTCTCATTTGGGTCGTATTATTACTTGTGTACTACAGGGGTCAACGTCAGTTCCTTGTCGGAGTCATCCTCTATTAGCTCTGCGACATCTTCAACGCAGACAATGTCGACCTCGCCACTTGAAGTGTCTGCAGGGACCACTCCATCAGTGGTCATTACAGAATCAATAGTTGTTACATCTCCGGGGACCATTGGATTCGTTGACATCTCTGAGTTTCCACTTGAAGCATCTCCTGGGACCACTGCATTCGTGGGCATCTCTGAGTCGCCACTTGAAGCATCTCAAGGCGCTACTGCATTCGTGTCCATCTCAGAGTCGACCTTTAGTAGCTCCGTTCTGCTAAGTTCTGGAACTTCACAACTTCTCTCTACAGAAACACCTGTGCTCCCGACGACATCCACAACACACTCTGAGGTTGCCCAGACATCTACTCCCCTGCAAAATTCCTCTTCAGTGTCAGATCCAATCCCGGACACTGTCGCAGCATCCCGTGAGATTTTGTCAACATCCCTGTCATTTCAGACATCCTTGGAAGCTTTATCAATGCTTTTGTTATCAACCTCTGTTCAAGCAACAACGATTATGTCAGTTCCATCACCGATTCAAGCGTCACTGTCCTTATCTTCATCATTAGCAGTACAGGAACTAGTAACCACACCAAGTTCAGGAAATACAGAGTCAGGGACATCTTCACGGACGAATTCATATATTGATACTATATCGACGTCAGCATCAATACCAACATTAACACCATCAACAACGTCTCAGTTAGCCTCAGCAAGTGCTGTAAGTGAAGACACAACACAAGCCTCATCAAGTATAGAGACACAAACCCCGTCTGACATAAGAGTGTGCCCCTGTAAGTGTTATACTCCAACATCCGAGGAGGAGACGGAGCAGCTCGTACAGGAAATCCGCACCAAGCTCCTTCTGGAGAAAAGTGAACTCACGCGAGAAATCAGGAGACGCACCAGTGCCCCGGATGTGCGTCCAAGTGCGCAGAATATGGGAGTTGTTGCTATCACCTTCCTGTGTCTGACTCTTGGACTCGCGCTGCTGGCTGATATGGCTCTCTTGTACACCCATCTCCGGATGTTGCTCTGGAACCTGTTTGCTTTGAAACCTACCGAGTACAGGTGATGTACATGTAAGTGGGACGTTGGGTCAACTGTTGTTTGGCTTCCTAATTACTGACAAATATACTATGAATTATCAAGAAGATGTTGGAGAAGACAGCGATGGGAGTATTTGTTAAATATTGATGTGTGGTGTCACATATTTATATGAATGAATTGTCACTATTTCGTGTGAAGTTATGCCCGAGTGATTTGGAATTAACCGCGTCGAGAATAAAAATCAGATCATGTGTATCTACCTATGCTGATTAACATGTCTGCTAACAAGTCGTAGACACCGAATTTCAGACAATTGACTTACATGCAATTGGTAATAAAAACTACTGCATGTAGACAGTGAGGTGAAGCGTAACTCGTTAGCAGACACTCCAATCAGCTTAGTGAGTTAAAGATGAGACCCATGTTTATTCTCGACGGGGTGTCACTTTAAGATAGTATTCCAACTATCAAAGTAGCCAGTATATATTCAGGATGAAAGACTGCTATACAATATTGACTATATATATATCGATTTTCACAGGGGGTTGATTAGCCCTTTCAGTTTGAAATCAATACTAGTTCATTATATATGTTTGAAATATGCTCTATTAGGGTATTACTTGCCCGATTGTTACGTACCTTACACATGTGCTGCTTATCGGCGAAATCGAAATTTAAACGCAGATGCAAATATTTAAGACCAAATATAGAGAGAAAAACTTTTTGTAAGTTTTTGGGGATGTTGCAGTTCTTGAGAAGGCGAAAGTGTCATATGTGAACGGCCGACGACGGCCTGTGGTGTAAGCCCATCTGACATTTACGGTTTTTATTTCACTAAAACGGCATTGTCAAATACCAAAAATATGACCTGGTTTTAAATCACTTGACAAACTATAGTAATATTCAAAGCTGAAAGGCTATATCTGTAAATTGTTAATACAATATATACCATTGTCACACAACTTAAACGATCGAGGTACAATTCTTTTATTTGAGACTTTTAAATTGAACAATTAATAGTTTATTTAGTAATCAAAGCTTTTAATCCCAAAATGCCCACAATGCAGTCTTCATTTTGCTATATGTACATATTACATACATATTCTTTTTATACTATTTTCTAGCCTTAACAAGATGCCTCCAACCATGCCTTTTTAAAGGCTTTTCTTGTTTTGTGTCAACTGGCTGTATTGACACTGGCCATGCGGTCTTTCGTATTGACATGTACATTTCAGCTTGTTGCACGTGAATCACGTCTCGCTCGTGCTTGTGTTAGCACGGACTTACATTCCAGTCCGTAGTGTAAGTTGTCTGATATAGACACAGGGTTCGAATCGCTGTTTGGACAATATTTTCAAAATTCAAAATCTATATTTTTGCAATCATATACTCGTTACTTTTAAACGCTTATTGAACATGGCCCAGATAACGAAAAAATACGGTTTAACTACATTTATATTAACCATTTTATGTAATTCATTAACAACGTTATGAAATCCTTATGTAAACCAGACGTTCATTGAAAGAGATGCACTCCTGCATTTGAAACTATCAGTCATTTTTTTTTACTCCTGATATCAAATTACATGGGTACATGTTAATTGACATATTTGGTAATGGTAACCATGGATTTCTTTGACAGATGAAAAAGAATTGATTTTTTCAGCCATCATAACGTCATTCGCCAGATAAATCTTTTATCTACAACATGGCGTATATTAAATAATTTTCACATCACGACAATGTATTGCAATTTGGTTTCAAAGAGAAGTATCACTTCGCGCTAAGGGTATCTGACGTCATATAAACAGAATCTCCTTTTTTGCGTAATACGTACTACACAAACAGTTAGCGCTTCCGAAGCGTGAAGGCTCGTCTCAAGCGCAAGTCGCCATAACAACCCATGTGCTGCACGTGTCTCTCTTGCAAGTTACCCTTGTCACACATTACTGAATGTGACGATTGCTTTACAAACAATGTTTCTAAATGTCCTGAGAATATACAAATTATTGCCTGTTTAATGTACTTTTTATAAAGATAAGACCAGCAAATTATGACAATTTTTTACGCTCATTAATTATAAAATTCAAGAAAAATACCCAGTTTGGTAAAAGAATTATTCCAATATCTGTATCAAATACATAATTAAATGAAATGGTAAATAAATAACCGCCAAAAAATTATATATTTCGATTTCTTTTATTGCTCATATTTTTTTTATTCTTTCGTGTCTTTGTTTACTTTGTGTGAGCTAGACCATAATGCTTTGCGCTTGAAAATAATAGACTGGATCTTTATTTAGACTGGAAAACACCTTTACTAATTAATGCAATTTTTCGGCTTATTTTAAGTTGAAAAAATTTGGGAAAAATTAAGTGTATTTATTTCGATATGTTCATCAACATCCTTGATGGCTCTTTAAGTGACACCTTTCATTCACTTACTCATAAACAACCTTTATTTTCAATGACATAAGCTAAAATCCTTTACAGGTTTAACATACATTGTCCATTTGTTTTCAAATTCAATGAAATTGGAACAATAAGCTGATGATTAAATGGAACGACGCGGTGTTACAAACATCATATTTTGTATGCAGGCAATAGAAAAATATTTGCATACAATTTGAGAATGATAAAGATATAAAACTACCGTATTTGCTCGAAATTATGCCAGTCCCTAATAGACGCAGGGATAGTTTAATAATGGAATCTAAAACTCTAAGAAAGTCCAGCATCGACCACATCAAATCCGGTATTCGCCATGAACAATAATATAATCAATATGCGTTGCGATTAATAATGGATATTGAGGCAACCTTCTAGCGTTATTGACCATGTTGTTAAATGTGTTTGTTTATGAGAGGAGAGAATTAGAGTGAAAAAGATATTAAAACTCGGAATTCACTCTCCCAAATCAAATCGAAAATGAATTCTGTTTTTCTACTTGGTCTTGTTTAGATTTCCATGACAATGATGCTCAGTTAATAGATTTCGTTTATCCAAACAATAATACATTAAAGGCTTCATGAAATAACAAAAAAATCATTCATTCATTAATGCATGTACGTGTTTATATTACCCTGTCGGCCAGAAGAAACGCCTACCAGCTATCTTATCAGATTTCGTAAAAACTACAATGAAGTTGGCACCATTATATATATAAATTTCAGAAGATGTAATGTCACAAAAGAATGGCGATTGTTGAAATGAGACAACAGAATTGTTATGTTTTCGATCAGTGCATGATCAGAAAATATTTTAAACAGATGTTCATACAACCACGAGCAACAATACAGGCACGCGTTCGCATTAAAGTGTTGAACACACTACAGGGCCATGTTCAAGAGAGGTTTCAAAGTAATTGCTCAATGTAGCGCTACGTAGCAAGGCGAGCAAACTTCGAGGAATTTGCACTGTGTCGTTCAAGAGAGAATGAGCACTACTTGAGCGCTACTTGAGCGCTACATTGAGCGATCAATGAGCAATTATAAGCGCTCCCTGTAATGAAACGGGGCCCAGATGTACGCGGTTACGGTGTGCAAGTGAATCAACCGGATATAGCGGTCTTCCTTGGGCGTGCATTTCATGAATGTTATTGACTCGAATCACAGTTTCCAATGCTCTTAGTGGACTTTCATATTGATTATTGTTTCAGCATAACGTGGAGACCACCATTAACTATATTTCACAAATTATTACATCTTTCATTTTTAGGAAAATGAAATAGGCGATTCTTTTGGCCGACAGTGTGTCATGCGATATTTATTGATCGTTGTGTCAAAACATGACATGATGAAAGTAATATCATTTCTGTAATGTCTCCGTGTAAATATGTTTGTGGATATTGCCTTAAAAAATTCCTAATAAAAATCTATGGACTAAAACCCGTACGTTTAGTTAATTGATTTAATAGATGAAAGAATGAAAGTTTATTGTCAAAAAAGCCAAAAAGGTCATAACATGTAAATTTTAAGTTACAAATACATGTATATGTTTCATAAAAGAATAACATAACCACTTGCTCTAATCATAGAAAAATATGTACAATGTATATCAACATATCTATTTTTTAAATACAACATTTCACTACATTTACACGATATTTATGTTGCGTGCAATAAAGCAAAATATATGTATTAACCAATATTTCAAATATTTGAATGACAATTGGAGATTCGTTAAATTAAAGATTCCGGTGATTTATTTACAATACATTTATTATTGATATACTTTTTACGTAAATCGGTAACTGCGATACAATATAAATAAATAGATATGCAAGATCGAAAAGGTGATCCCAGAATCACAGCGTCAACCCTGGGGGCATGTGAACTACCGGGCAAAAGAAACGTCTACATTTACATATAGATTGTATAGACAATATAAAAGCCTACGTGTACCAGAGAAATATCTTACATTGCTTACTAATAATAAAAAAAAAACACAGAAATATTTTTGTTAGGATTAGAGCGGGTATTTTAAAGTTAAAGGTAAATGAGGGGCGGTGGCTAGGAATTGACTATCAACAACGTATATACCCTATGTGTTATACAGGAATCGAAGACGAGTTCCATTTTATTTTGAATTGTGATTTTTATGACAATTTAAGAACCCATAATATACCACATTTGTATAATGATAACCCATCAATCCATAAATTCAATCAATAAATTAATGTCCTCTACATCTGTGAGGTTACTGAACAATTTATGCAAATATTCATATCTAAGTTTTTAATTAAGACATACTCATCTTAATAGATAGTTACTATGTGTCTAATCATGCCCTTTATGTTAATCGTTATATTATTCTATATTTATATGCTATGTATCTATTACTGTATATATGTATCCTTGTATATGGGCCGATGGCCTTCGTGCGAATAAAAGACTTGACTTGACTATTTTTTAGACACAAAATTAAATGATTTCTAAAATATAAGTGATGGTGATCACTAAGTTCGAAATATTTTAAAGAAATGGTGCGACTTCATAATGTTTAAATATTTTTAACATATTCTTCATAATTTTTACCTCAGCTCGCCACTGTGCAGTGTACATCCTGATATGAAGCGCGCATTCATTAGCATTGTCACATGGAGTATATAGTGTGAGTGATTGAATGATGTTGATGTAATGTGTGTATATATATGTATACCTATTTTTATAATTACCATCAAGGCAATCTTTAAAGCAAAAAAATCTTCTAGGGTAATAAAATAGTAGATGTTGACTAGTAGTGGAGCGGCAGTAGTAATAGTAGTAGTAGTAGTGGTAGTAGTAGTAGTAGTAGAATCAACAGTTGTAGGCGTTGTAATATATAGTGGTAGAAGTAGTAGTAGCAGTAGTAGCGGCAGCAGTAGTAGTAGAAGTAGTAGTAGTAGTGGTGGTAGATTTAGTAGTAGTAGATGTAGCGACAGTATAAGAAGCAGTAGTAGTAGTGGTGGTTGTAGTAGTAGTAGTAGTAGCAGTAGTAGTAGTAGTAGTAGTAGTAAAAGTAGTAGCAGCAGTAGTAGCGACAGTAGTAGTAGTAGTAGTAGTAGTAGTAGTAGTAGTAGTAGTAAAGTGTGTAGTAGTAGCGGCATCATTAGTAGTAGTACTAGTAGTAGTAGTAGTAATAACAGTGAAAGTAGTAATGGTAGAGGTAGTAGTAGTAGTAGTAATAGCGGTAGTAGTAGTAGTAATAGTAGTAGTAGTGGCAGTAGCGACAGTAGTAGTAGTAGTAGAGTAGCGGCAGTTGTAGGCGTAATAGTAATGGTAGAAGTAAGAGTAATAGCGGCAGTAGAGTAGTAGTAGTAGTAGTAGTAGTAGTAATAGTAGTAGTAGTAGTAGTAGTAGTAGTAGTAGTAGTAGTAGTAGTAGTAGTAGTAGTAGTAATAGTAGTAGTAGTAGTAGTAGTAGTAGTAGTAGTAGTAGTAGTAGTAGTAGTAGTAATAGTAGTAGTAGTAGTAGTAGTAGTAGTAGTAGTAGTAGTAGTAGTAGTGGTGGTAGTAGTAGTAGTAGTAGTAGTAGTAGTAATAGTAGTAGTAGTAGTAGTAGTAGTAGTAGTAGTAGTAGTAGTAGTATGACTATAGTAAACACAGCCTTACATGACGTGTATAAGAACAGCTGTTACACAACAAACCATTGCGGGTTTTCCAACTACGTGTGAGCTTGTTAACAGGAGCACAGATTGCACCGATGCTTATCTATGTATCATATATGTACATACATATATCTATGTCAGTGTTGACTCCCTACTGTCCGTCCTGAAAGCTGTGACGGGGCGATGTTAACCCATCCCTTGTCACATCGGTGACAGACAGACAGTCAGATAGACAGACAGACATGTTATTTATTTGAGTATCAAAGTGTGAAACGTTAGCTACCCAAAAGGGTTATGGGAGACTGAGGAGAATTACATCAATAAAAAGACAGTAGTAAATAAACATTTGTAAACATTGCTGCAAATGTGCTTGATTCAGGGGCCTGGGCTTCTTTCTTAAACGATATGATGTACTGTATAAACATTGTAAGGGATATCAATGAGTAATGATCTTTTTTTTCATTGACACTCAAATTCCAGTTTCCAATTCCAAATGTCCAGTAACGTAATTTTATGAAAGAGTGTATCAGTGTGTATCTCAGTGATATGATAGAACCGGGATGTTATTTAATGTTCAATGTTGACTGATTCGGCAAACAATCATACTCGTTTTTTTTCAAACATGCACAGTAAGAGTCACTTAAAAAGGACCAAGGGGTATAAAATCATGTTTACACCAACATGACCCCTGCCATGTTTATAATGTTGTAAATGTGTGCAGAATGAGGCACATTTATTGATTTTAACATAGCAGATGTCTTATATGTCGATGAACAGTTGTGTTTAATCCAAATTAATTTTGGAAGAATTGATGAATTTAAAATTTAATTTCTTCCCAAAAAATTACAATCACATAAAATTATTTCTTGGCCGATGACTCAATGCCTGCACTTTTCAGTTTTTGAGTACGACATGAGATATTTGTAATTAAAAATCAAACATATGATAAAACCAACTGAGTTCTAGTTCCAGCCGTTGCTGGCAGGTTTCACCGCAATTCATAACCACATTGCGTTGCGGGCTTTCTCCCTGCAATAACACTAGCAGCCGCGATATAAGTGAAAAACTCTTGAAAGCGGCGTTAAACCCCGACTCACCTCACCTCACTTATTATACTATCTGCCACAATGTATGATAAGTCTCTGTGGATAATGTCCATCGTTTATCGCTGATAGTTTAATCAAATATACAAATCGATCACAAGAGCAGCCTGACATATGTACATTCTCACGATTAACAGCAGAAGAAGGGTTAAAATAAACACAGAACAATATACACTTTACGTTTCTGCTACTTCCGTGTTCCACCAATCAATCATCATCGAGGAAAAACGGTCACAAGCAAGCGTTTCGTCTCCTCTAATGGTAAGTTATAATCAACATGGATCTATATCATTTTAATTTTTAAAAACAAAATGATTATTTGTTACAGAAATATCAAACAATATGAAATGTTTAGACATTGATTTAGCCATGAGAATTTCACACGAGTGACAGGCAGAAGACTTCAGAAAAGCCAAATTTATAGATAACAACTTCTTTATTTAGTCGAATACAAAGGGGAAATACGTGACTGGTAAACAACTTCTTTATTGTGAACATACACGATGTTTCGGATTATATGCTTACTTCTTCACAGGGTTATAAAGTATATATACTCCGAAACGTCGTGTATGTTCATTGTTCACAGCAAATAAGTTGTTTTCCAGTCATGATGCTTTTCCTTTGTATTTCATTTCTAAATATTCACAGAGGGTCTGAGTTTATGACTGGTAAACAACGTATTCATTGAAGCACGCTCGAAGTTAGTGCAAGTACTTGACTTACGTTTATAGCTAAACACTCAGAGTAGAATTTTAAATATGGTACAATGCTACATTGGTACAATGGTACATATTGCTGTCAGAACTCGTGGGATAACCGTTTTCTATGGCTCCGGTTTATCGGGTCGTGTAATGTTTTACTCATTGACGTACCAATATATTATATAAACTTTAATACTATATGGCTAATTTGAGAAAACATAACATGCTAAAAACGTGCAACTTTAAGGAGCAGCAAGCGAAAATTTGAGACGCTATACTTCATAACTAAAGTTATGTAGTTTTTGGTTTCTAATTTCATTCATATTTCGTAAATCCCGATATATTCTTTAACCTGTAAGATGGGTTTTATCTATCAAACATTTAAAAAATATCCGGTTATAATAATTATATTCGATAATATCTTTTAAAGGGGCTGTAGCACGTTTTTGCCAAATGTATTTTTTCATATGCTCCATTTATAATGATAGTTTATGTCATTTAAATTCATTTTTGAGGATAAAACATAGTATCCTTAGTGGTAATAACAATGTTGCATGTAAAGCAAAACTTGCATGGCGGCCATTTTATTGTGAACACATTTTATAATTTCGAATCACAAAAATGATTCCCACGGCTTTATCGAACCATGTACGCTTTGATTTTCAGAAGAGAGAAGGGTGTTTTACTATTGGTAACATTATTTTTCAAATACATTTCATCTACATATTTGAGCGAAACATCGTGCAACTGTCCCTTTTACATACGGGTTAGCATTTTATTCATTTGATTCTGTCTATCCATGCAAGGAGGGAGTGGATATTGATTTACACAGGCTAACATTGCACATGAATGAAAAGTCGATATACTAATAGCTACTGGCTGACAGGTTATTACATATACAGCACTGGGCCATACTGAAAACAACCTGATATATATCATATACTGATTGTCAACCTCACCCGGGCTGCGTTCCATAACAGTGAGCGCTTATAATCGCTCATTTATCTCTAAAGGTAGCGCTTAATGTAGCGCATTCTCTCCTGAACGACACGGCGCGATTCCTCGTAGTTTGCTCGCCTTGCTACGTAGCGCCACATTGAGCAATCGCGTTCAAGAGTTCAAACCTCTCTTGAACATGGCCCAGGCATTGAATTTATTGAAACTGTTAAAACAAACTTATAGCACCGCCCAATGTCAGTTTTTAGCTTATCAGGCTTAAAGGAACTGTAGCACGTCTTTCCCGAAATTGTAAATAAGTGTTACCAAAGGCTAACTTCTGCTCCTCAATCAATCAAAAGATTCCTTGAACGAGAGGCATGGATCGGTTAAGCCATGTGTGTCCGTTTCCCTTCGAGCGGCCATTTTTAGGTTTTCACTTTAAAATGGGCGATGTTTTACCCTCTAACGTAACAATATATTGTATAAACTTGAATAAAAACTGTCAAATTTGAGAATAAATAGTATGCCAAAAACGTTCTATAGCACTTTTAAAAAGCCAAATGGGCTTTTAATGTTTTGATGTTTTGCTTATTTCGAATATGTACTTTGTTGGTGTTCAAGTATGTACCTTTAAAGGGGCAGTAGCACGTTTTTTCGTTGAAAAAAGTCGATGATTTGTATTTGAAAATTAATGTCACCAATTGTAAAACGCCCTCCTCTCTTCGGAAAATCAAGTTAAAAAATTAGTGTACATGTTTCCTTAAAGAAATGGGAGTCGTTTTTGTCATTCGAAATAATAAATTGTGTTCACAATCAAATGGCCGCCATGCAACGTTTGCTTTATACGCAACACCGTTATTACCACTAGGATAATTGGTTTGTGTAAGCAGATGTTTTACCCTCTAAAGTAAACATAAATGACATAAACTATCATTATAAATGGGAACTTTGAAAAAATAAAATTTGCAAAAAATGTGCTACTACTCCTTTAAATTACAATATGTGTACCTTACTTTACATGCATTTAAATGATTGAGCTCCCGCTAATTAGTACCTTTAAGGCCTATTTGACCAACTAATAGTGGTCGAAATTTGGGTTTAAAGGCGCTGTAGCACGTTTTTCCTACTGAAATAAAGTGCTCACACAAAATTATATATAAGTGTTGAATGGATGAATAATACTTCTGCATCAATAAAACGAGTTCTAAAACGAATGTACATGGTTCGGTTAAGCAAATCGAGTCAATGTGCCTTGTTCACATTAAAATGGCAGCTCGAAGGTAGTTTAACTGATCTGACTGATGTAGCGATACCTAAATACTCACAAATTCGCAAATCAAAAACCTACAAATCTACCTCTCCCACTGAAGAACTCCAAGTAACTGTCGCTTTGTACGTCGCACTATTTTCTTCGAATATGGATAACTATTTGCTATTGATATGGCTTATCGGGTCGTGTAATGAGTAATGTAATGTTTTACCCCTTAACGTACCAATATATTGTATTAACTTTAATAATAAATAGCAAATTTGAGAAAACATATTATGCAAAAAAAACGTGCAACAGCGCCTTTAAATGAGTATTTATGTAGATTATAAATTTTGCTCGAGTCTGATGACCTACAGAATGCAAATATGTGCAGTTTCATTTAAATGGCTTTAAACTGCGTTTAAATAATTGAACCTCCGTTAATTAGTACCTTTAAGGCAGATTTGTCTGACTAATAAGTGGCCGATGTTTGTGACTTAGGTTTAAGTGATAAATTACGTTAGCTTATAAATCATGCACAAGTTTGATGAGCTACAGAGCTAATGCCTCTTTTTTATATCTAGTTCTTTGTTTCCACAGGACCCAGCAACCTAGTTACATCAGACCATCTAGATGCTCACCAACCTTTTCCTGGCTGTCACCATCACCTATTTGGTAATCTCCCCCTTGCTGGCGGCGCGGAGATGTGCCAAGTACTGCAGCTCTAGGAAAGTCAGGATGAAGTGTATTGGGAAGGGGACGGCACTCACCACGCTCCCTAGACCTCCCAGACATATAACCAAGATGGAGATCGCCAAAGTCAAGCTTGGTCACATCACACGCAGCATGGTCGCCAACCTAACGAACTGTCGACTGAAGTCACTTTATCTCCATGGCAACATAATCCACGCGGTAGACAAAGACGCTTTTCAAGATCTGAAGTACATCAAACGTTTCAAATGGAAGCAGGAATATATTTCAGTTCAAGATATCAACAATGTATTAATGGGAATGAACGACCAGCTGGAAAGATTCTATGTTAAGACTGAGGCGTCCGACGTTGTGTACATGGAGGCCCAACTGTTTCTCAGGTTCCCTAGCCTGACTCACATCCGTCTGAGTTTACGCAGTCTTCAGATATTTGACACGAATGCTTTTACCCATCTTTACTCACTCCGAAACCTCGATCTCTCTGGTAACAGTTTGAACAGTGTCATCATCAACAATAAATTATACAATGTGACAGACCTGAATCTATGGGGAAACAATTTTAACGTCATTCCCAAACTATGCAAACAGGGATCTCTGTTGCCAAGACTAAGAGACTTCAACATCGGACAAAATGCGATCCGATTTCTTGATGTGGGAAACCTGAAGTGCCTGCGCAATCTCCTGAAGTTGACTCTGTCGGAGAACAGGATAGATATTTTGCCCAACAATGGGTTTGCTGGGTTAACCAAACTATACACCTTGAAACTTCAGGGACTTCCGGTAAGGAAGATTCTCCCATATGCCTTCAACTCAACCAGTTTGGCAAAATTAATCTACACCATGAATCCCAAATTAACCACTAAACGCGCTAACACTTCCACAATGTTTCTGAACACTCCCAATCTGCGATATCTGAACATGATGAACACAAAACTGGACATCAGCCAACGCTCCTTCAAGGAGTTTCTCCTCACCATGAAGAACATCAGGAAACTGGTATTCCAGGGCTCCAAGATCAAGAGCCTGCCATCAGGAGTATTTTCACACCTGAAGAAACTGAAGACTCTCATTCTGTCGGGCAACTATATTTCATACTGGCGCAAAGAGGTCTTTGAAAATGCGACCAGTCTCAGAAAGCTGGTTCTCGACGGATGCAACATCAAAATGATCAAAGAGGAATCTTTTCCACTGGAGTTCAGACTCCATGTTAAAGAAATCAATCTAGCCAATAACCCATTCATCTGTACATGCGAACTCCTCTGGTTCCGAGACTGGATGAAAGATGCCATGGCCAACAAGAGTATCAAGTTTTCATCGTATCCTTACCGCTATAACTGCAGAGCTCCTAACACCAACAGAATTAAACTCATGGATTATAATCCAACCATTGAGTCATGTACACCTTTACCATGGTATGTCATATTCCTGCCAGTGTTCTTCGGCTCTCTGCTGATCGTCTGTATATCGATTGTGGTCGCCTACAGATACCGATGGTACCTATTCTATTGGATCTCTCTGGTGAGACGACGACGTCAGCGAAAATACATGACCCCCCGAAAACTGAAGTTCGATGCCTTCGTCTCCTACAGCAATGAGGACAGCGACTGGGTGTACGGTGAACTTCTCCATTACCTGGAGGACCAGATTGGCCTCCGTCTGTGTGAACACAGCAGGGACTTCGAGGGAGGAAAACTCATCGTGGACAACGTCTTCGACGCCCTCGATACCAGCAACAAAACCATCTTGGTCCTCTCTAACGACTACATGAAGAGTGACTGGTGTCAGTTTGAACTCCAGATGGCGCTCAACTCCTACTACGAACACGAGACGGACCTCGTTGTGGTCATGCTGGAGCAGATACTGCCACGTCACGTGACCTCTCCTCTTCGCGCGCTGATGACGTCAACAACATACATCGAGTGGCCACCAGACGAACAGACGAGGGAATTGTTCAGGGAGCGTGTCAAACACAGTGTGACGAATTAGGTTTTCGGGGACTGCATATATGTCTATACCAAAATAACATGTCACACACATAGGATTGCATGGTGGTTGTCAGTCTTTCGGGTTTTGTACTAGTTGTATTTATCAAAGGAGATACAAGGAAGATACAATCTGCTTCAGAAAAATTCAAAATTTATAGTTAGGTTTGAATACTGAATATACTCAGAAATCTTCTTCTTTCCACAGTATTGTGATTTTGTTGAAAAAGAGTTATTGGCTGTGTAGCTCATCGGGATTTGAATGAGTTATCATGAAAGAATGGAGATCAATAAAGATATTTTATACAAAGGTAATTCTTTTGTCAATGCCTAAATCGAGAATTGAATACAATCTGTTTAAAATTAGCACATCAGCTACTCATTTCCCATCCTCGGTTCCCCAGGGTTTTATATAAGCTTCGCTACTCTTCGCTATATCACCCCTGGGACACTCTATGAGAGAAATCAGTACTAAAACATATATGGATATATGTCCAAATTGTGCCTTATCTATCACTTTTTACATGATAATGATATGTTATGGAATTGTTAAGCTGGTTATTATAAAGAGATTACAATAATAACTTAAAGTTGTTCCAGACAGAGTTATGTCCCTGTGAACATGGAGCCGAAAAATGTACATTTAAAAAAGGATCATATTCAAAGGCAGATTTTTTTAGTTGTAGGACGAAATTCAAAATTTTGACTCGTCACTTTCTTGACCATTCATTTAGCTTTAAATGAGCTATCACACATAGCTGTATGTATTGTCGTTTTTTGGAAGAATATTTTCAAAGACCTGTACCCTCGAAACCGCGAAAGTTAAGTTAAGTTAAGTTTTTCGAAATAGCAAAAAATATGCTATGATACTAATCTATGGGGGATGTTCTTGCCCACATTTTGGTTTAAGTTTTGTGATATCTTAGTAAGGTTTTGAACTATTGAGGTTTGAAGTTTGTATTTTTTGCAATATTGCCAGATTTCAAGTACTCACTGTGAAAAAAGTATTTCGAATAAGTGCCCGTAATGGGGTAGCCTATACATATATATATATATATATATATATATATATATATATATATATATATATATATATATATATATATATATATATATATATATATATATATATATATATATATAAATATATATATATATATATATATATATATATATATATAAAATCCCTCAACTACATAATGTGCAAATAGCAGCCCTGTAGTGTTTATACCTTCAGAGGAGAAGAGTGTCAAATGTGCATGAGGTCGGGAAAAAAACAATAGTGACCTACGAATTCGTCTTGATTTAGTTGTCTCGCATGACTCGCGTTGTCAATGCGCATCTTTCAAAGTTGCAAGTCTCTAGCTGCGTTTAGATTTATAAAATCGAAGTATAGATTCGAATTGGCCTTTAATGGCTGTACCTATTGGACCCAAAAGCTTATTTTCGCGATTCCAGGGCAATGGCTACCATAATGCAAAATTTGGTTGCATTTGCTCCAGCCGTTTTGGCTAAATCGTGATTAAACTTTCGTGGAATATAAAACACGAGTGCTGAATCCTTATAAACAATTATTATTTCCAAATTGTGTATTACTTTTAGCAAGAACTGGTTGCATGTAACGCGACACTAAGAGTTTTAGATATTGTTATCATTTTTCCGTCGCAGGTTTCGTTCTGAAAACTTTCCTGTGTTTTAAATTATTTATTTGCACAGCATATGAAGCTAAAGCATTATCTGCACGATCTTGTTTATAATTTTCATATGTCAAGCACCAAAGAGTGCATGATAAAACTGTTTAGAGATTATGTTCGCCAATTGGACGAGCGAGTTCGGGGGCGAAGAGGATCAAGCAGATCATCATCTTCCTGCTGTAGTATCTATTTCCCGTTGGTGTAGTAAGCAATTGAGATATTAAGCAGAGAGGGTGTGTTATTTTATTGTTACGCACGTAGACACCTAGAGGGATGTGAGTGTCTCTGTCTTCTGTCAAGACCTCCCGCTAAACAGCAGCAACAACGTCACAACGTTGAATTCAGGTAGGACTGTGATTTTAAAGGCACTGTAGCACGTTTTTTTTGCATATTTTGTTTTCTTAAATTTGCTGTTTATTATTAAAGTTTATACAATATTTTGTTATGTTGGACGGTAAAACCTCTGATTACACAACCAGATAAACCGTATCCAACGGTTTTCCGAATTGAAAGGAAATGGTGGGACGTATAAATCGACAGTGGTGTGGAACTCCTCAGTGCGAGAGGTAGATGTATTGGGCTCATGCGAAATTGAGAGTTCAGACAGTAAGATGGCTGACCATTCATCATTGTACCATATTTACAAATATACGTTGAGTGTTTAGGTATAGCTACATCAGTCAGATCAAATGAACTACCTTTGAAAAATTGCCGCACGATGGGAAATGGACTGACATGGTTTAACCAAACCATGTATTTTCGTTTTAGAACTCTTTTGGTTGATTCAGGAGATTTATTTAGTCATTGGTAACACTTATTTGCATTTTTGTGAGAGCACTTTATTTTAGTAAATAAAACGTGCTACAGTTTGAAGTTAAATTGGTAACGTTACAACATTTATGTTTTCGTTCTCTGAAACCTAATGTTACGCGTATACACTCAAGTTATTCTTACATTGCCACGGCTTCGCATTTTGGATATAATATGTTTTTAATTGTTTAATTTTGTATCGTAGGACCAACACCAAAGTAAAACGCCTTTAAAGGGGCTGGAGCACGGTTTGGGCAAAATTCATTTTTTTAAATTTCCCATTTATAATGATAGTTTGTGTCATTTAAATTTACATTAGAGGGTAAAACATCTTATTATACACACCAATTATCCGTAGTTGTAATAACGGCGTTGCATATAAAGCAAAAAATGCATTGCCGCCAAAAACGATTCCCATTGCTTTACTGAGCCATGTACACTCATTTTTAACTACATTTTCCGAAATGAGAAGGGTGTTTTACTATATGTGAACTTATTATTCAAATACATTTCATCGACTTATTTGAGAGAACAAACGTGCTACTGCCCCTTTAATCAACACTGAGTCATTGAAACTGAATATCCTCTATCTACTCAAATATGAGAAATCAAGAACAATCAGGAAGTACCGACCAGGCTATTTTAACATGGTGTCCACTTGGTTACGTCGAGTACAACCCACCAGAATATACTTATTAATAGCAATAGTGAGCTTCAACATCAGTCAGTGACGAATATACTCAGTATCACTCAGGAGAGAAGTCAGACAGACAGTTGTTGTCTGTTGACAGACAGACAGACAGAATGTTTTATTAACATCTCACATGTGTAGTACATCCAATCGCTCAGCGATTTATGAGAGACAATCTAACAATAAAGTACTAAAGCATGCAGGTACATCGAAGAGCAATATACAAAATACTAATTATGTAAAATATTAAAGTTAAAATATGATGGTATGTGACGTGTATCATTTAAAATAATTATTGTAATACATGATACAATGTTCTCAACCAATTCATCCTACAGTGATCTATCCAAGCTACATCATTTCCAATGTTAAACAATGAAGGCAGAAGCAATACAGAAACCCTAACAAATGTATTCTATTACAGGATATCTGCTCCTTTAGCCACGAGTGTTCACAGCCCATTCAGCACCAGGTAGTTTCCGATGTTCAACTTCTATGTGGATCCCGATTTTAACCAAAGCCGTTCTCCTCAGAACCCAGTGGATGATTTTTCGTCATAATCCCTAGTGTCTATATAGATCCGTTGCAACACATCTTATTTCACATGGAAAGGTCGGTCCTTCTGGCACAACTTCTGAAGTCCGCAGAAGGTAAGGACACATCTCGCGGACTCCTTTGGTAGTGACCTCATTCTAACATTTTAGATTCCTAAGAAACAAGCACGTCTCATTGAGCGTTTGGGCTACCACATCTTCAATCCGCAGACAGAAACAATCAAGTCCGTGATAGTCTGGAGTATTTAATCAGCTAGTTGACTGCCCTACACTATCCCTTCAGTCATGAAGTGGTCATCATCCCGTATAATCATCTCCCTGATTGTGATCCAGGGCATGTCCTGCCTGACCGAGGGCTTTCGGTGTCCCAGGTACTGCAGCTGCAAAAACCTTTGGATGCGATGCCATCATAAGAGTAAGCACTCGGTACCCGTCCCTCGACCCCCGGCCTTCATGATTGGTGTGGAACTGAGCAACAGACATCTGAGTAAGCTGACACGGGACCTGGTCTCCAACTTGACGTACTGTAACTTAACACAACTCTATCTCCATGGAAACAACATCAACCATGTGGAGGACGATACTTTCAAAGATTTGAAATTTATGAAAAGGTTCCGCTTTGCTGAGAAGTATGTGTCCTTCCGAACCATAAACAATAGTGTGCATAGCTTGAATGAAGACCTTGAAAGGTTCCTCATCGAAGCCAAAGGTTCTGATGTGACTGAAATGACAGCGGAGATATTCATCAAATTTCCTCACTTGACCCATCTTGGACTCAATCTCAGAAGTCTTCAGTCTTTTAATGCAAACGATTTTACTTATCTGCAAGATTTTCAACACTTGGACTTATCACATAACAAGCTTCTTGAGATAACCATGGACACAATTATCTGCAATCTAACCAATTTGAAACTTTCAGGAAACAATTTTATTGAAATTCCTCCAGTCTGCGATCTAAACTCAACAACACACTTACCCCGCCTAAGAGATCTCAGTATTGGTGAAAATGCTATACGGACCCTCGAAGTGGACAATCTGGAGTGTCTGCACAACCTTCTGAAACTAACTTTGTCAGGAAACAGGATAGAAATCTTACCCAACAACGGCTTCGCTGCTTTACAGAAGCTGGAGACTTTACACATCCAGAAGCTTCCACTGTCGACAATTGAGCCGTTTGCCTTCAACTCATCCAGCCTGTTGAAGCTGGTACTTTCAGATATTCCAAGTCTGTCCCACAAACGCTTTGACCCTGCTGCTACCTTCAACAGCACTCCGAACCTTATGTATCTGGATCTGATGAACACCAAGCTGGACATCAGCCTCAAACAGCTGAGAACTCTCCTTCTTCCTCTCACCAAGCTCAAGAAGATCATCCTCCAGGGTTCGCATCTCATGGGACTCCCTACGAACTTGTTCTCTCATCTCACCCAACTGGAAACAGTGGTGCTCTCAGGGAACTACATTTCACAGTGGCGCAAAGAGGTCTTTGAGAACGTCACAAGTATCAGAAAGCTGGTTCTGGACGGATGCAACATCAAAATCATCAACGAGGATAGTTTTCCTCTGGAATTTCGCCTACACCTGAAGGAACTCAACCTTGCATCCAATCCGTTCACCTGTACATGCGATCTTCTCTGGTTCAGAAACTGGATGAAAGAAGCCATGGCTAATAAAAGTATTATCTTCTCAGCGTTTCCTTTCAAATACGAATGCAGAGCGCCAAATACCAAGAGACTCAAACTAAGGGACTTCAACCCCACTGTAAAATCATGTACTCCTTTACCGTGGTACGCGATATTTCTGCCAATACTCTTCGGCTCTCTCTTGGTCTTCTGTGTATCGGGTTTAGTTGCCTACAGGTACCGATGGTACATTTTCTACTGGATCTCACTTCTTAGAAGACGACAGCGGAGGCACATGATGCCCTTAAGAGAAGTGAAGTACGATGCCTTCGTCTCCTACAGCAACGAGGACAGTGACTGGGTGTACGATGAACTTCTCCATTACCTGGAGGACCAGATTGGCCTCCGACTGTGTGAACACAGCAGGGACTTTGAGGGCGGAAAACTCATTGTGGACAACGTCTTCGACGCCCTAGACACCAGCAACAAGACCATCTTGGTCCTCACCAACGACTACATGAAGAGTGACTGGTGTCAGTTTGAACTCCAGATGGCGCTCAACTCCTACTACAAGCATGAGACGGACCTCGTTGTGGTCTTGCTGGAGCAAATCCAACCACGTCACGTGACCTCTCCTCTTCGTGCGTTGATGACGTCAACAACATACATCGAGTGGCCACCAGACGTTCAGGCGAGGGAAATGTTCAGGGAGCGTCTCAAACACAGTGTGACGAATTAAAGATACAACAATAAAGATAAAAGTATGTCTAGACAAGAATGATTTGAAAGGTTTAAATTGAATGTGTATTTGATAAACAATTGATTGTTTATGTTCCACGACAATTTGGAGACATACAATTTGTTTGGTCATATATTGCTGTTAAATGCATAAGAATATTACCCTCAGTAGTATGTTTCAACTGGATTGTGCAAAAAGCATGTTTTAATACCATATATGTGTAAACTCGAATGTCCTCTCGAATGTGGTTTCTACAAAATAATACCCTGATAGAAATATCTCTTTCATATCAAACTGCATTGTACATGTGTTAAAAATCATGACAAATGACATTTGATAATGAAGACGATTGAAATATTGGTTGTATATATAAGGAACTCAACATAGTATTTAGCTGTTTTATGACCAACTTCCCAATGCAAGGTATAACTCTTGCCAGTCTCCATTACTGGTTGATTTAGGCCTTGCAGTATTTCCTTAAGAAATCTGTGCTTAGAAATCCAGGCCCGCTATGCATTTCTTGTGCAGCGATTCACTATCACAAAGCGAGGGAAATACAGCAAGGCTTAAATCAGCCAGTAATGCAGACTGGCAAGAGTTATGCCTTGCGTTTGGAAGTTGTTTTATGACCTGATGTCGACATACATTTGTTTAATTATGGCTCCTTCTTTTAATGTAAGTATGTTCTCTAAGGTGTTTCTGGTAATTCAGAAATCTTGACTCTGCGAATTCTTCAAAACTATGAATTTGATCTAGATGAGTTCTTAAACATCCATGTATTTCAACCTCACCTGTACAATAAATTACAATCCTTTTTGAAAATAATAATGTAATTAAAATGTCAGTATTTTACTAAAACAGCAGTTAAAACTTAAAAATATATAGCAATACTTCATTTTTGATTTAGAGTTTTTTGGGTTTAAAAACTATTCATTAGATTTTTGAGGGGAAATAAAACATCTATTTCAACCTGAAAAGAACTTGATGAACAAAGAATTTGTTTCTATACGAATTATTTTGGTCAAAAAGTAAACATAGAGCCATTGGATTTGCAGCTTAGATTGATTTATTATTTAATGTTAAAATAATAAGCTTTGAGGAAAATGCATGCCCAAGTTGCTACCATTACTTGTGTGCGATGAGCTAAAGAAAACCAACAAAACTTGTCCATAAACTTTCTTCAAAGCTATTCATTAGATTGCTATGATTTTATAAGATGTGAAAAGGGTACATCAGTCATCATACAGCCTTTAAGGCGCTGAAGCACGCTCTTCTTCCTGAAATAATGTGCTCTCACGAAAATGTGTTACGACAATGACTAAATGATACTGGTTTTAAAACCAATGTACATGGTTCAGTTTATCCATGCAATTCAATTTCCTTACGAGAGGCCATTTTAAGGTGTTCACATTAAAGAGCCATCAATATGTCAGTGTTTCAAATACAAAAAATATTTTTGAAAACGTACTTATGATATCAATCGCTAGAGAAATAGTGTATCTACAACATGACATACGATAATAATTTTCATATCAATGAAATTTGGTTTCCCTTTGATGAACGCGCGTCAATAGAATCTGACGTCAACAGAATTCCCTTTATTGCACATAATGTACTACACAGCAACAAGCGTTTCCGAGGCGCGGTGTCTTGTCATTTTCACAAGTCGCCATAGCAACACATGCTTTTCTCCTGCAAGTTACCCTTGTCACACACTACTGAATGTAATGATTGCTATATCATCATATTCTAAATGTCCTGTGAATATACAAATTATTGACATTTTACCTATTAAAAGATATTTTTGTGATAATACCATCAAAATATGACAAATATATCATGTATATACTCCCATTGATTATGAAATTAAGTAAAATAACTCGTTGTGTAAACATTTATTTCCATAACTGTATGAAATACATAATTGAATGAATTGGTAAATTAATCAACACCAAGCATTTTATATTTCAATGTATTTAAGTACTTATATCTTTGTTTTGCTTTTATGTATCTGTTAACAGTGTGTGAGTTATGTTGATGATGGATTTATCCTCTAAGATTATTCTCAATTTGTTTGGGCTCCGCCTCAGCATCCTCTAATGGAATCGTATGCTGGTGTCCGTACCATAGCTTTTTTTGGCAGGGCGCCAAGCGCATAAAACATATTGTACGTAAGCTTCAACTTGACTTTGTTCTACGGACTACTTCAGTTAGTAAAAAATATTCTCTGAAAATGTCTCTATATTTTCTTCAACTTTTCATTAAAAATAATTATTTTTAGAGCTTATATATTGTTTTTCAAAACACTTAAAAAAAATTAATAAAATATGTTGTGACTTTTCATGTTTTTACCTAGGATGAAAGAGAATACAAGAACAGCTTGTCCACGTAATCATGTATCAGCTAAAACTTTGTTAGTGGTTGGCATGATGAGGTTGTAAATGTAGAGTTATTCCCCTTCCCTTGCAAGATGGATGAAAGCACATGAAATGATGTATGGCGAGGAATCATTGTGTTCTTGAAGTCACCTTTGCTTTTGTGTGTATATTCATGCGATTTTTATTACAACAACTTTTATTTTGTAATTTCCAAATAAACTTTTAATGAAGAATAAACTGCTGAACTTTCATGGAACATCATAATCTGTATGTTGGGAGATGATCAATTTAGAAATGCAATTGCGAAACTGTGCAATACACTACGACTCTAGCGGACTGCCGCTGTCCAGCTCATGGAGTGTACTATAGTGTATTTCTGTGACACTGACTCTGGATAAATACACTGTTTTATCTCATTGAGCAATGGAAAAGTTTGTATCATTTTATCCTCCTCTTTTTCCTTCACAAGAGGATATAAATATGGTATTTGTCTACAAAAGAACTTTTTCTATTTTCTATTGCATCAAGTTGGAAAGAATATGTCGCCTTAGAAAAAACATGACTTCATGATCATCTCAAACTGTTAGAGCACTCACTGTTCAATGATGTCAGAGATTTGTTTTCAGGCACTTGTGAAACCCACTAAAATGTTTTCAAATATGTTTATTCAGGTTTTGTACACATTTACAACAAACAGAACAACAAAGAAAGTGCTCAATTTCTCCTCTTCTTGTTCTTTGCCCCCTTCGCTGCTCCTTTCCGAGCTCCCTTCACCAGCCCCGCGAACTGGCCCTGCAGCCGAGCTTGTTTCCTGCAAAACAATAATTGGAGATGGTTAAGGTTTTGTGACAAAATAGAGTCATGGGCCCTGTAGTTTATCAGGCTTTGGGGGTAAAAGGTCAAACTAAAATGTGAAAAAAATGCATCAAACGGTTCCCCTGGTGTGACAAAATCATTTGCAAAATTGATTACTTTTAATAAAGTTATAAAAATTTGAGGATTGGTAGTGAATATCACCAAAATGTAGTACCACATATTAATAAATGAATGGATTTCCAGATAATGCAGAAACCCCTAGACTGAAGGGGCCACAGAGGCACAACATCTAGGGGTGCACTTGATTTTCTCTATCTCGGACATAGCCTGGTATAGCCCGGTCAAGTGAGCGGTCTACCCGATTGATCCGAGCAGACGAAACAAATCCGCCCTAGGATTAATAACCCTTACTGGTCTAATACTCTGTACACAAGATCTCAGCCAATATTCCAGCTTCAACCATGAACTCATAAGAGCCATATCCAGAATAGTTATGTGTTAGCAGGAGAAGGATTCAAACATTTTATGCATGTACAATATTTATCTGGCAATAATTTTGTAACCATTTCTTTGATGGGCATTCTGGTAGCTGATGTGATAAAGGAGAACAAGTTCTATGGGTAGTCAACTTCTTTATTGCAATAGATGCAACATTCGGCTGAAAATCAAATAAGCACTTACTCCACATCACATCTATTGCAATAAGTATTGCATACACAATCCATAAACCTGGACCAATATTTTAGAAGCTCTCTAAGCGCTAAGATAGTCGTAAGTAACATTGACTTACGACTATCTTAGCACTAAGAGAGTTTCGAAAATATTGGCCCAGCTGTTCTTCCATGTGTACGCAGAAAATGTTGATATGAAGACCTCACCTTCTGTTGAGCATCTGTCGGTTGAGAGGAACGTACGCGTAGGGATCGTGCTTGCCCTGCTTCTTGATGTCCCCTCCGGACTTCTGAAATTTGGATCATTTCGAATATATGACAAATCAGTTTCCAAACTTTCATGTGACACATATTTTATCATTCAAAACTGTGTTCCACAGGAGATATTGCTTGTGTGAGATAAAGTGATAATCTCCTAGGAGATTTCGTTTTGGCAGTAGATATTATACAATGCCCTGTCACCATCAACTACATGACATCACAATGATTTTACATCATCGAGTAATGATATCACAATGCTATGATGTCAAAAACTTGATGACATCACCGCATTGGAAGTCAACTGGCACAGATGTGCTGAAAAATGTACACTTTTTCATTGAAACCTAATGAAGAATGGTTTTGGATGATAAATAGAATCTCACCCTCGTGTCTTCGGATATCAAATATATCAACACTTGTTGATAAAGAACAAATATCCTCAACAAACCTCGATATTTGTTACTTTTATCAACTCGTGTTGATATATTTGATATCAGAAGACACCCCCTTTGAAAAATGTTTAAATGAGCGGGTATCGGGGAAAAATATTTTGGACCGCCCCGGATGGATGGTTTCCGGATATAGGGGGTCCGCTTAACCGAGGTCTCACCGTAATTAATTTCAAGAGCACCTGCTTTCCAGCATCTGCTGCAACTGTCCATTATCAGTCAAATGTTGACTATGATGCAAACTGTTTCTCACCTTTGACTTGTACTCTTGTCCCACGCTCTTCTTGTGAGTGTCAGCTGATTGGCCGAGAGGTCGGTGAATGCCACGCCCACCCGCTGAAATAGGGGAGAACACACGTAATTACAGGGGGTGATAGAACTTTTTGTAATGAGGGATGATGAATCAGGATGAATGTAAATTGAAGAAAAGAATTATGAAAGATTGATGGTAAAAAAGAGTATTTATAATAGAGCCATGGGCAAGCAAACAAGCAAAAAATAGGTTTTTAAATTGTGACACCTGTGACCCTAGTTTTCAATAATTGGAGGGATATGTCACCTTTATATTTAGGATGAGCTGTGTCTTCATCATCTGAATCCTCTTCTAGTTTCCGCTTTGGTGCTCTCTTTCTCTGGAAAAGAAGCCACAAAACTGATTGTCGTATATTCATACAAAGCTAATAGAACATAAATCTGAAGTCGGGTAATCTCATTAAATCAGTAATATATTCTAGAAATTTTAAATGTATTTTAAAAATGTTATTCAAAGTTTCTTTGTGTATGCTTACCCCTTCATCACAGATTCCATTGAGAATAACACTATTTAACTGTATATAATAAGAAGACTGAGAATCAAAAATCAGAATATGTAATGTATTTGACTTATGACTTTTGATTACGAATCCAAAACTGGAGCTGCCAATTTCTCAGACTATTGGTGAGAGGCAAGAATACTCTTATCTGTATTATATACAGGAAGATATTAGGTATTCTCAATATCCTGTGTATTTTGGAGAGTAACCAACCTTCACATTTCCTGCCTCAAAGGCTGCGAAGAGGTCATCAAGGTCGTCTTCCTCCTCGGAGTCCATTTTCTCTCCTGGGGAAACATTTGTTTCATCTTATTTCATATCATGGTTTATTACCAATATGTTTGAAAATAACCAAGTTAAATTTTGAGTACATGTGCACGTCACGTTTGCTTAGCAACCGTTGTTTCAGTGTGACTTCCCACATTTAATTGGTTGTGACGTCATAAAACAATTCTTTGTGACGTCACTGTAAAGAGAAGTGGGTCGTTTCCTAGCTATTTTTATGCAATTGAAATCGAATAGAATGAGAAATAAAGAAATTATTATTTTATACAAAAGTCATGCAAATATGTGTATAACCCTCGCACTTGCTCGGACAATACAAAGAGTCTCACTTGTTTCGTTAAAATCATGACACTCTTCCTCTGATAATAATCTCTATTTATCATTTCAAGCTGTTTCTGTTCGATATTACTTCTGTATTTTTAGAAACATAATTCAATTTCTTATAATATAAAAGATATAAAAGGATATTGAACATTTATAACAGAAACATTTGTAACGAGTCCATTTCAATTGAATTAATGTTAGTAATACCTTAGAGATAAAAAAATTTGACCTCAATATAACATACCCTTATCGTCAGTGTTGTCCGTGAATATCAGCCTCCCGTCGGCAGACATTTTGAACTCCGATTCCTTCTTTGTTGAAGGTCCTGCTTGTGGCTTTGTAGCTGCAATGTATACACGAGTCAATATATATAGATCACATGAAACTGATATGCTGTAATAGAAACCATCACAGTCTTGCTGACTCATTATTTCGGCCTTTTGGAATGTAAGTCAAGATATGATGATATGCACTTTGAACGTTTTATGTCATGAAACTTCCAATGTTTGACTGTTGTAAAAATATCTCAAGAAAAATATATTTAAAACAATGTACAACCTGTATTGTCATTGCTACAGTTGCATGATGTGAGAAGTAAAAATACTTAAACATTATTCAAACATGACACTCGCATTATTTTTCTTCAAACAACCTGAGAGAAAAAATTATAGTTATGCTATATATATGGTTTTATTATTACGGAAATTGAGTCAATAGTTTTGCGCGAGCAAAAACGTAACAAATCTATTTTATATTAAAATGAATAGAACCCAAACAACCCTTGATACAAGAAAAGGGCAAGTAACATTATCCTTTATCACTTAGAAATTAGATACAGAATGTGGAAAGGTTAACCCAAGGAAGAATTATGTTTATGATTTAGGAAACTGCATTCAACTCGTACCCATGACTTTCTTAGCGGCGCTTGGGTCGAGGAAGTCCATGATCTGATCATCCCCGCCCTCTTTTAGCCACGCCTCCTTCCCAACACGCCCCTTTTTCTTTGTCTCTGCCCCCTTCTTCTTCTTCTCATCCTCCTCCATTTCAGAGTCAGTGTCTCTCAACAGGTCGTCCACGCTGAAAATACATGATGAGAAATCAGTTAATACAGATATATAGTATCAATATTTCTTTATTGTTCCCACAGTTTGTGTCTATCAACAAGTACACGAACAATCTACCAATAAATATGCTACATTGTCATCATCTTCTCTTCCCTCCTTTTCTATCAAGGATGTTACTGTCCAAGGTGAGATGAGTAGCGCTTTCAAGATTATTTCACTTATATCATGGCTGCAAGTATTATTGTGTCTATGCATTGCGGTGAAACAGGCGAGAGTCGGCTGGAACTAGTGAACCATGGGAGATCTTATGCTGAACTTCAGTGTAGCATTGCACCCAAAGCTTACTGCATGTAACAGAGAACTGTTCTCTACTGCAGACAAAGTTGCCAAGTCCCTGGTGGGATTCAAACCCACGACTGCTTGATGCAAGCGTAACACCCTAACCACTGCGCTATCCATCCCCCTCCAGCTCAAGACAAGGCATAGCAATAATGAAGAAATGATATGACACGGAGAGCCTTCAAAAACATGTGAAAACACACTCGTATACTTTCCCAGGTCCAAGCACAAACATGTGAATGTGAGAATATTTTACAGTTATCATAATTTTACTACTTTTGTAGGAGGAAGATCACATCCCTGATGCAGCAACTACTCGCATTAGCGGAGACCAGGACCCATATTTTCGAAGCTCTCTTAGTGATAACATAGTTGTAAGAGCCGTATTTAACATTGACTTACGACTTTCTTAGCGCTAAAAGAGCTTCGAAAATATGGGTCCTTGGAACCAAGTATTGCACTGAATTTAGTCTCTTTCAGTAAAGTTACTGTGCACCTGCAGGATTTGAACCCAGACATCTTGATAGGAAGTCTAACATGCTAACCACTATCATTATCCAGTCTTGTATCACTGACAAATGATCGACAAAACTGCTACCGATATCTACCTTTCAGGTTTAGTTTTTGGGACATCAAAGTCATCGTCCACTTCAGAATCATCGTCCGCCATCTTTTTCTTCTTGGAGCGTTCCTGTGTCTTCCTGATGTTATTCAACAACTTGTGGATGCGGACTGGTGTTAACTTATGGATCACTTCATATCTGAAGAAGAAAAAATATTATTACCTACAAGGCAATCATATGGAGGTTCATATTTTTTAAAAGATGCCCTAGAGCAAAATATCACTTTGTCATGGTTTTTGATTGGCTAACGGTCGTTACGTTTTTTCTTATGTACCCCGTTAGTCTCACGGTGAAGGTATGTAAAAGCTTGTAGTAATACGTTATACGACTTTTAACATTTCAGTCGAGGCAGATGACGCCATTTTGTTTACGTTTAGGATCAAGGTCATTCAAGCAATATCAGTTGATCAGTCACTCGCAGTCAAAACGCAATATCTATAATAATAGTAATTTTATTGACATGAAGGAAAGATAAATACGTTGTATACTTCTCCCTCGGGTAATTACAACTTATATTGTCTATGACATTGCGTTCTAAATGCCTACCTATGGTATTTTCATAAATTTCATGACTTCGGTAATAAACAGAATATTATATTTGTTTTTATATCATACTATATTTATGACACCTGAATATCGTAAGTCCCTTACTCTGAGCCTCTCGCTCGGGAAATACTAATATTCATGCACTCGTGTCGTACACATAGTATGACATAGACACTCATATAATATCGACATGACTGATATATGACCATATTTTCATGGAAATGTGCAGCATGGCTCGTTACATGATTGACCAAACAAGTTTGTAAAAGACTTCTTGAGTTTGATGTATATCTGTTGGTTCTGGAGGAGATGACAAAAGACAAAGATGACCGGAGAGATAAATAAAAAGCGGACATCACCAACATCCTCAGCCTGACGGATACCGGACTGTGCCAATAACCTGATGAACCTGATGAGCTAAACATTTTAAAGAACATACCCAAACTTCTTGATGAGTTTGCTGTAGATCTGCTTCACTTTGACGTGGCAATGATGCCGACAATCCTCCTTCATACCCAGCAGGCTCGACACCTGGTTCAGCAGAAAATACAAGTTTGATTCATCAAACCGACTTTAAAGGGGCTGTAACAAGTTTTTTGCAAATTTTATTTTTTCAAATTTCCCATTTATAATGATAGTTTATGTCATTTATATTTACTTAAGAGGGTTAAACATCTTAGTACACAAACCAATTATTTATAGTGGTAATAACGGTGTTGCGTATATAACAAAAATTGCATGGCGTCCATGTATACTCCTTTTTTAACTTGATTTTCCGAATAGTTTTCTTTTAGTGAAATTATTTTTCAAAAACATTTAATCAACTTATTTGAGCGAAATAATGTGCTATTGCCCCTTTAAGTCAAATGTTATTTCATAAGATAAGTAACTAAGCAACACAGGGCTGTTAAAAGTAAAAATCCCTAACTGCTGGAAGAATCAGAACATACACAGAAAATGTCAAAACTTTGGGGCTTTCCCTTTACTTTGTAGTTAACCCTTTCACCCCTTCAGTGGCCATAAAATGTATTACCGTTCTGGTTTCTCAGTGGTGACTGCAAGGACAAAGTATCACTTTTGGACTGGTCAAACCTCTATCATACAAAAGCACCAACACAAATCAAATCAACTTACGAGAGTTTTCAGCTGTCCAGCCAGCCTGGTTTCCGTGTACGCCGACAGCATGACCTTGACGAAGCCCAGCGCACTCTTCACGACTTCCCTCGTCTTGGAGCCCAGCAGGAGACATACACTCTCCACCAGCGTGTCCAGCAGGGAGCTCGATACCTCGTCTAATATTGAGATTGATTATATTAGTCAAAGAGGTCATGACTTGAAAAGCTATTTTCATCTTCTTCTCAAGAACCACTGACCCTAGAGACAATTTCATGTACAGACTCCTTGGCCAATTGGGATTCTAAATTGTAAATTTCTTGATCCTGCAACCCCAAAAATAGTTTTATCTGCATATATCTAGCAAACCTTGGCTGGTTCTGAATTGAGAATAGTGCTGCATTGCTGATTAGACAAAAGAAAATGCTAAGAACATGGATGAAATTCCCTCAATTCCTCTATGACCTCAGATTCATGTTTTATAATAGTCAGAAGATAACAAGAAGATACCTTTATAGCCGTAGAGAAGTCGAGTGAGAGCTAGAAGCGTCCCGCTGACAAGCTCCGGAGATCCTGCAAGACCAGCCAGCGCCATGTTGAAGAACTCTCCTACCGCCTCTGGGGGAGAGAGAGAACACATGTTGATTGACACAATTTTCGATTAAATTGTTTCATTAATTAAGTTCATTTTTGCAGAAATATGATGAAGAACTCATCATCGGTTCAAGAGCTGTTATATGACATTTTTTATAAAGGGTCATCAATTAATAGATAGAAGCTTTGGAATCAATTTTGGACAAATACAACTCGTAACGTAGAGCGTGAGCAAGTTATTGCTTAACACCACTATGGCAGTATTGCAGCCATTAGCAGCAAGTAAGGTAGAAGTTACATGTTGTCATCCAAACTTGATGAGATAAACATGGAAACTGTCAAGAAAAACAGAAACCATGAAGTATAGGTGAGATTAGAGAAAGAGTCAACAAAAGTAAAGTTACCACTCTCAGGCATATCCTGGTTCCACTTGATGGCGGTCTCAGCCATCACCATGATCAGGTCGTACGCTGCTACCCGAGCTCTCTCCGCCACTTCCTTCGTACACAACATCGCCTACAACAGAGACATCAATATGGACTATTGAGTCCGAAATAATCTTTTTTCATTAAGAATACCAAGGTTTAGAGAAACGCCACTAAGCTGCATACATTATCATTATAACATAACACATTTTTAAAGACAATAGCACTGAAGCACTTTGAACATGCTATAAAGTGCGCATTCAGTGCTATATAAAGTGACTATTTAATTACTAATATAATCTTGTCTTGCAGGACACTGAAAGTCTTTTCAAACAACTTTATCTGAACCGTACACAATGGTAGCTAAGTCTAGGACAAGCGATACAGGCAGCGTAACTTATTTTGGCTTTACCAGACGTGCTTTAACATTAAAGGGACGTAACTCAGTACATTATAACTTTCATGCTCCGGAATTAAAATCTATCATGAAACCTCACATTTTTAAATAACTGTTTATGCTTACAGTAGCAAAAAGGATATTGGGTGCCATACAAAATTTTAACGACCTACATTTATCTGTATACAATCGCGGTCCCACATACCTAGGGTACAATACATTAATCCGTATACAACGACGGTCCCACATACCTAGCGTACAATACATTTATCCGTATACAACGATGGTCCCACATACCTCGGGTACGATACATTTATCCGTATACAACCACGGTCCCACATACCTAGGGTACAATACATTAATCCGTATACAACGACGGTCCCACATACCTAGCGTACAATACATTTATCCGTATACAACGATGGTCCCACATACCTCGGGTACAATACATTTATCCGTATACAACGATGGTCCCACATACCTAGGATACAATACATTAATCCGTATACAATGACGGTCCCACATACCTAGCGTACAATACATTTATCCGTATACAACGATGGTCCCACATACCTAGCGTACAATACATTTATCCGTATACAACGATGGTCCCACATACCTCGGGTACAATACATTTATCCGTATACAACCACGGTCCCACATACCTAGGATACAATACATTAATCCGTATACAATGATGGTCCCACATACCTAGCGTACAATACATTTATCCGTATACAACGATGGTCCCACATACCTAGCGTACAATACATTTATCCTTATACAACGACAGTCCCACATACCTCGGGTACGATACATTTATCCGTATACAACCACGGTCCCACATACCTAGGATACAATACATTAATCCGTATACAACGACGGTCCCACATACCTAGCGTACAATACATTTATCCGTATACAACGATGGTCCCACATACCTAGTGTACAATACATTTATCCGTATACAACGATGGTCCCACATACCTCGGGTACGATACATTTATCCGTATACAACCACATTCCCACATACCTAGGGTACAATACATTAATCCGTATACAACGACGGTCCCACATACCTAGCGTACAATACATTTATCCGTATACAACGACGGTCCCACATACCTAGTGTACAATACATTTATCCGTATACAACCACGGTCCCACATACCTCGGGTACGATACATTTATCAGTATACAACCACGGTCCCACATACCTCGGGTACGATACATTTATCGGTATACAATCACGGTCCCACATACCTCGGGTACGATGGCCAAGAAGAACTCCATCTGAGGTTTCTCCAACTGCTGTAGGACACTGATCAGGCAGCGCAGTCGCGGCTGAGAAAAGAGAACATAACAAAATGATTCCATTATTGCGACTTGTACAACTCTCAAGCTGAAACCCCAAAAGGCACATCTACATGATATGGGAAGGCTGTATACCAATGTTGGTGAAAATTGGCCAAGTAGGTTTAGAGTTATGCTTTAGAAACAATGGGAGTGCGCGAGTTATTGTTTAACGCCGCTTCTGCAGTATTGCAGCCATTAGCGGCGGAAACAATGGGAACGCTGACACCGACGGAAACTCAATCAAAAACAATATGTCTCCCAACGCATTTGGGGGAGACATGATTCAGTATATAAACAGTAAAAATATTCCATTAATGTGAAGAGAAAAGTCACATAGAGTTTATTATTCTGTAAGAGCATTTCAGCTTAGATTTTTATATAAGGGGGGAGGTACCATCAAAACACGTGACAACAACTGTTGTGCTGAATGACACATTTTACTGTGACGTTTCATCATCAGCTTAGATTTAGTTTTACTGCAATGAGATGAAAATAAAAATAACAATTTCAAGCAAAACTGATATTCACTGAAGGAAGTCACTGATTTTGCTTTTTATGATACTGTTCAGCTTTTTATTTGACTGAATTCATCTAGAATTGACATAATGATTTTAAAATATTTTTTACATTAAAATTATCGAATCTTGAACTCACTGCCTTCGACGAGGGTCCAGACTTTGATAAAGATGACAGCAATAATTTCTGTATCTTCTTCAAGTGGCTGTGTGTGAATTTCCTACTTTCTTCTGACTTGCCGGCACAGATGACTTGCAGCACTCGGTACGATTTCTTCTGTAGGTTCTTGTTTGTGCTCTAGTAAGAGGAGAAATTACAAGGAATATAGCAATGAAAGTTTATGTTGCACTGGTTTAGCGTCTTACGCTATTTCTATGATTTCTCCTTTTAGCGTTTCCTTATGTTTTGACAGAATGTGAAGTATTTGACTTTGAATATTTAACGGTGACCGATTATTACAAAGTAACTGAGGCTCTTTCAAATAATACATCTGTTCAATAACAATATTAAATAGTACACGCAAAAGCCTCCTCTCAAACATTATTGTAAACATGTCAGGGTCATTTGGATAAGCAAGTTTGAAACATGACTTTCATGTATATGAGTGTATCAAATCATCCTGAATAAATTCAGCAACAGTTTTAAAAGAAAAAAAATGGAAAAGAACTGTTAAATCCCAAAAATTGTTGCAAATGTGTCACTTTATATCAAGGATTGGATAATGTGCAGAACCTCTCACTTACAGTTAGATTAGGTTGTGCAAAGTCAAGAGCTTTCTTGAGTCGTGTCACGTCGACGGAGGGCAGCAGCACTATCAGCAGGTCTGTGAGAGCCTGGCTGCAGGGACACAAACAACGTTCGGATCACCATTGCAAATATTCCTTCAGGTAGTGATAAAAGTCGGTACTGTGGTTTTACTGAAACTATTTACATAAGCCCCTCTACAGTACAGTTACTTTTCAGAGTATTGTTACCATAAACATCTTTTGAGTGGAGTTATTCTCAGCCTTTTGGGAGTACAGTTACCGAAAGTCACTTCAGACGACAGTAACCCTTAGCCCCTTCTAGTACAGTTACCCTAAGCCCCTTCAGAATAGTTATCCTAATCCCTTTCAGAGTAGTTATCCTAAGCCCTTTCAGAGTAGAGTTATCCTAAGCCCCTTCAAATACAGTTTCCCTAAGCCCCTTCAGAGTACAGTTAACCTAAGCCCCTTCAGAGTACAATTTCCCTAAGCCCCTTCAGAGTACAATTTCCCTAAGCCCCTTCAGATTACAGTTAACCTAAGCCCCTTCAAAGTACAGTTAACCTAAGCCCCTTCAGAGTACAGTTAACCTAAGCCCCTTCAGAATACAGTTAACCTAAGCCCCTTCAGAGTACAGTTAACCTAAGCCCCTTCAGAATACAGTTAACCTAAGCCCCTTCAGAGTACAGTTAACCTAAGCCCCTTCAGAGTACAATTTCCCTAAGCCCCTTCAGAATACAGTTAACCTAAGCCCCTTCAGAATACAGTTAACCTAAGCCCCTTCAGAGTACAGGTAAGGTACAGGTATTATTCTACCCCACCGGGCATGACGCCCACCGCATCAACATCGGCGGTGGAATTTGCTCCATTTCTAAGCATTTCCACCACAGTTCATTCCCACCGGATTGAAGAATCTGAGCAACACCGCCAATGTATTCCTTGTAGCAAATGCTCAGTGGATGCCGATGTTCACACACAACAAAGCAGTTCTTTTCCACCTCACTGTTATTCAAATTGGTGAAGTGTAACTGATTTACTTATACAATCTCGAGGTCCAAAATTATAAGATTTGTTGGGAAATCCCCCCAACTTTGTTTGTCACCAAATTCTTTGCTGTTTCCCCACCGGAACTAAAGCTAGGCGACATTTCTTTAGCTGGTCTCAAATTGAGGCATAGCATGCGCGCACTGCTAATCTTTGGACTGATAATTGGCTGTACATCGTTATCAGCCATAAATAAGTGTAGAACAAAAGTCTGTTCTTCTTTTTAAGTAACTCAATTCCATTAACGCATAGCTCTCTGCCAATTATCAAGGCCCCTGTCATCTCATAGGGTCTTTGAGTTCTGAAAAGTATAACCTAAATAACCATGTTGTTTGAAAGGGGATCAATCATCCTCTATTCAACTCAATTGTCATTGTTGAGATAAATTCAACTCACGCTAGACAAAAAGCCTAAAAACTTATGGCTTTACTATCACAACACTGTTGTCAAATTTGCAACAATGTGTCCACTCAAACCGAGTTGGATAATTAATGTCAATCTCAACATTGTGATTAACCACGACCAGCAAATAATGCTGGACACAGCTATGTTATTAATTCCTACTCGATTTTTAATTATCAAAATTGTCTAATGCTCTTCCCAATTTGTAACAAAACAATAAGGACAAGCCGTTCTATTTGTATTTAATTACTTTAAATGATGGCGTTTTCGACTTCAAACTGTAGTCCCTGTTCTATCTAAGTCCTTACACTTAGAGTGAAGCTACCACCGGAGATACATCTTTCCTCATGCTTGGTGGTAATTAGAGCTATAAAGTTTCATACTGCATGTTGTCTCCCGATTGATGGCTAAATTATCCCTCTTTTTCTATTTACCCTTCAGAGTACAGTTAACCTAAGCCCCTTCAGAGTACAGTTAACCTAAGCCCCTTCAGAGTACAGTTAACCTAAGCCCCTTCAGAGTACAGTTAACCTAACCCCCTTTTAGAGTACAGTTAACCTAAGCCCCTTCAGAGTACAGTTAACCTAAGCCCCTTCAGAATACAGTTAACCTAAGCCCCTTCAGAGTACAGTTAAACTTAGCCCCTTCAGAATGCAGTTTCAATGAAGACATTTCTGAATACAATGGCCAAACTATCAGTTTAAATCAAATGAATACACTGGATTTTAATCAAAGCGTTACCCAGCAACAGTAACCAAGGCAACCCACCTCCTGACCTCACTGGCCTCCTCCTCCTCTTCCTCCCCCATTTTAGACATGCACCGGTCAAAGAAAGACATCACAAGCTGCAAGCAAGCAAATCTTATTTTCATAATGCTAGGACTACATAAGAATTGCGAAAATTATATGGATAACAACTTCTTTATTCATGATATACAGCATTTTGCTTATCACAGATGTTGAGGTAGGAACTATAGGAGATGTCACCTGTCTATCACAGATGTTGAGGTAGGAACTATAGGAGAGTGTCACCTGTTTATCACAGATGTTGAGGTAGAACTAGAGGAGTGTGTCACCTGTTTATCACAGATGTTGAGGTAGGAACTACAGGAGATGTCACCTGTTTATCACAGATGTTGAGGTAGAACTAGAGGAGTGTGTCACCTGTTTATCACAGATGTTGAGGTAGAACTACAGGAGATGTCACCTGTTTATCACAGATGTTGAGGTAGGAACTACAGGAGATGTCACCTGTTTATCACAGATGTTGAGGTAGAACTAGAGGAGTGTGTCACCTGTTTATCACAGATGTTGAGGTAGGAACTACAGGAGATGTCACCTGTTTATCACAGATGTTGAGGTAGAACTAGAGGAGTGTGTCACCTGTTTATCACAGATGTTGAGGTAGAACTACAGGAGATGTCACCTGTTTATCACAGATGTTGAGGTAGGAACTACAGGAGATGTCACCTGTTTATCACAGATGTTGAGGTAGGAACTACAGGAGATGTCACCTGTTTATCACAGATGTTGTGGTAGGAACTATAGGAGAGTGTCACCTGTTTATCACAGATGTTGAGGTAGGACCGCACAGTTTCCAGCACTGATAGTCTCATCGCCTTCTCCCCCTTCCCTGGCTCCATCGTGAACAAGTTGAACAGGATCGGCAGAAAGTTCTTGCCGAAACGTGCCAACTCCGCTCTGTTGGTTTCTGGGAGGAGAGGGGGAGTGTTTGTGTGAGAAAAGTAACTCAGTGACATTTTACAAAAGTAAATATACAGTAATCAATTACAAAATAGACTGTGATATATAAATAACATCAAAACTATTTAAACCACATTAAACAATTTTACAAAATCAACAAAAATGAAGGACACAGAAAATGGAACTACATAAAATAAAAGTCAATTACTTGTCTCTATACGAAGCATAAGTTGTGAGATTCCTTCAAGTCCGTCTAACTAGACATGAGGTACCTACCATTGTCAACATTCTGTGCTATCAGCGACCGCAGGGCACCCAACACCTTTTTACGCAGGTCCGGTCTCTCTGTGATGGCACTGCCGAGTACCTTGGCGATACCTTTGAAAGACTGTAGAAGAGATAGTCAAAATGGTCAAACCTCATAAATGTTATACATTATTTCTTTGTCATCTGAATAACATCAGTGTTTAAATTGAACATAAAAGCTCCAAAAGTATTTTTGTTGTAAACTGAAACACTCATTACCTGCGCCAGGTCTGAAGGATTCTTACAGAAGCCAGGCAACAGGGACCACATCTGGAGCTGCAGCGCTTCGTAGCTCTTCGCCGTCACAACATTCTGGCTCTCTGTACAACTCTGGGCTGTAAATAAGACAGTTTTCATAATATTGTTACTAGAGGATTTATCTGGCAGATGTAAGCTAATATTCCATATCACAAGTTTTATAATTTATCACTTTCAAAACAATTATACTATTGGGTGTTTGAAGGGCATTTAGAAGTGGCATACATTTTCATACTGAAATAAAGAAAGACAAAATCTTCCTGTTCTTAATTATACTATTGAACCAAAGCCCAAGTCATGGTGGCCAAATGGGTAAGCTGTTGGTACAGTCAGTGCTAAAGGATGGTGCCTGACTTGGAAACCCTTTAAAACCAGCAAGGGACTTGTCCCGAAAAAAAGGACAAGACTTTGTACTATTGCAGATCGTGTAATCCCAAATAACAAATAACATCTTAATGACCTTCAAAGATATAATCATGCTTTTGTTATGGCCGCTCTACGAAGGGAGATAACCCAGTGAAGCCCACCTTTCTGTCTGAACCTAGCAGCGAGAGGCAGGAAGTAGGATGTGAAGAAGGCTAGCTCAGTGTTACAGATGTTGTCTCGGAGCACGGGGATCAGCCAGCTCCTCGGGAAGTTGGGGTCGTCTCTGTGGACAGGAGAGAAGTGGAGAGCTCATTAGATTTGTAGAATTGATTTGGAGAAATAAACATACCCTTCCCTTCCATACCATAACTTATTGATATATAGAGATTGTACAACTAGTGAGTGATGAATATAAAAAATATGTGGTCATATTTTTAAATACTTAAATTCATGAGCTAAAGCATGCAAATGAATTCTGCATAGCGATTCTAAACAAAAATATTTATAAAATATCTGTTTTTACTCCAAAAATGAATTGTAATCTACAACAGTTATAAATGAAAGGGAAATAACTCTTCCAAGACTAAATTGAAGCAAAATATAATGGTACTTTAGTTCAGAAATACTCGAGATTGGAACATGAACTTCCTATCATTAATTTTGCAAATTTATTTTTGCTATGATGCAACTATATTAATAGGAGAAATTATGTAAATGAAAAATATATAATGAATTGAAAAAAAAACAGTTTTGTTGAACTCGATCAGCTGACTACAAAAGCAGTGTGGCATTATGACTTCACTACAATTGAATAACTTGTTTTGGTTACACAACACTCATTGAATAATTTTCAACTGATCACGCAACAATTGCTTCAAATAACAAAAGTATCTAACAAACATACCCCTCCCCGGATATGCCGAGAGGAACTGCTTCCAAGAAGAGTCTGGGTCCTATGGCCCTGACGGCAGACCCTAGCGCTTGGTCGAGATCAGACTTGAACGCAAAGTGATGAGTCTCCCTTAGGTCGGCCATCGACAGCAGACACTGCAACACAAAGGATTTACCAAGATAATTAAACAATGAAATAGGAATTTGATTTGAGATGTTTGCATCAACTTGTTTGAGTATAAAATGGCAATATAAAAACCAGGGCCCATATTATTGAAGCTGTCTTAGTGCTAAGTCATAAGTCAATATTAATGTATGGCACTTATGACTATCTTAGCGCTAAGAGAGATTTGAAAATATTGGTCCAGGGCTCAAGTAGCCAGTGAATTTTGCTACTACATATTGTAGAGTTTTGGTGAGCAAAGTAACTCAAAGCTCATGCAGGTTGTGCTTTGACAAGTTAAGTTTAAATGTGACTGAACCAAAGCCGAGTAAATTATAAAGTTTACTTTTGAGGCTTGAAATATATTTCAACAGGAAACACTACCTTTTTTAGTAGAGGATAGCATTGCTTGCCGAGTGCCTGAAAGAGAATAGAAAATGGTTGACGAAGTCATTGAAAACTTTGATATTGTAAGTAAACATTATGTGGAACCGAATACATACATGGATTATATAGACATGCCTACCCTTTTTTTGTAAGAAATAGTAGGAGCACCTTTAAAAAATAGTAATTTCAGCAAATTAATAGTAAGGTAACTATTTTATGAGCACTACACTACGAACAGACAAGACCACAGTGCACACGAGTCGAACTGTGACATTCGGAAACTTTCGGACCGAATGTCAATCTGTATCTCTGCTCGAGTTCATCGGAAACAGCCGAGAAGCTATGAAAATCTATTTATAATAACTAACGTCTGTCTGCTTTATGTATTGACCAATGGCATTGTATTATTAATAGAAGCTTGAATGATTTATAACTCGTTTCAATTCGGGGCTTTCGTTTCGTTGCTTTGAGACAAACTCGGTATAACAGAACAAGAGAATTAGTGAGCACAGCTCACTCATGATACCCCCGCTTTTAACATTGGTAAAAAGAAATGTTTGAAAATAGCAAAAGGGCATCAATGTTTAAACTTTTGTATGAACAGACCATTATATATAAGTATTATTAAAGCAGAGTAAGTATTACACTTGTAAGCATGTTTTAGAAGTAAAAGTCGAAAAATTTGAAAAATGTCATTAAATATGCAAATGAGGGTATGAAACATACAAATATGCAAATGAGGGTATGAAATATAAAAATGACAGATGTACACATCAGTGGTTTCGTAACATTTGAACAATTAGTGTCTGAGTTATGAGTGGAACAAAAAGTGTGAATGGCGAGGATGAAAAACGGAGAAAATTTGCATAAATTATGCAAATGAGGGTATGAAACATAAAAAAGGCAGATGTACACATCACGGTGATTGTACATATCAAGTTTCTTAACATTTGGACAACTGCTTTCAGAGTTATGAGTGGAACAAAAAGTGTGAATGGTTAAGTCGAAAACGGAGAATATTTGCATAAATTATGCAAATGAGGGTATGAAACATTCAAAAGGCAGATGTACACATCGTGATGATTATATGTATCAAGTTACAAGACATTTGAACAATTAGTATTTGAGTTATGAGTGGAACAAAAACTGAATGGCAAAGTCGAAAAACGGAGAAAATTTGCATAAATTATGCAAATTAGAGTACGAAACATACAAAAGGCACATGTGGGAACCATAAAGTGTACATACATAAAGTTTCATAACAATTGAACAAGTAGTATTTGAGTTATGAGCGGAACCAAAAGTGTAAGCATAGACGCGCACACAAAGACGCTTAAAAGTGGAAAATCTGAAAAAATAATCATGGAATCTGAGTGAAACATAGAAAAGGCACATCTAGGGACCATAAAGTGTACATGTATAAAGTTTCATAACAATTGAACAAGTAGTATTTGAGTTATGAGCGGAACCAAAAGTGTGACCATAGACGCGCACACAAAGACGCTTAAAAGTGGAAAATCTAAAAAAAATAATCATGGAATCTGAGGGAAACATAGAAAAGGCACATCTAGGGACCATAAAGTGTACATGTATAAAGTTTCATAACAATTGAACAAGTAGTATTTGAGTTATGAGCGGAACCAAAAGTGTTCCGGACGGACGGACGGACGGACTAGCTTTTATTACTAGCTTTTCGTTCATCAAAACAGTTATTGTGACAATAACAGGTAAGTTCACACACAGAATTTATAAGAAATACAGAAGATTTATGAAAAGAGAAATAAAATTAAATTTAAATTAAATTGAATCATTTGATTTTATTGTATTTTTTTCTACTCGATAGTAAGGTCGTAATTTGACAAAAAAATAGTAAGACTTACACCAAAATCGTAAGGTTAGGCATTTCTGATTATATCAAATCATCTAATATCATTTTTCATCAAAGGAGTAATTATTTGGTAATAAATGAGTGATAGATGGAGACCGACGATGTGCAGAGGAAGATGCCATTGTGACCTCTCTACCTTCTAAACTTTTTTCTATAAGCACAGTTGTGTAGTGGTTAGCACACCAATGGCCCGGGTTCGAATCCCAGTGGAGACACAAAAACTTTGTGACCTGGGTCTCATACTGTGTTGTGCCCCTGGAAAGGCACTTCATCCACATTGCACTCAGTCCACCCAGCTGTTATAATGGGTACCGGAACACGGATCTATGTGGTCGCTTGGAGCGCTTAGCAGCATCATCGAAAGTACAAATCCTTCAGGGTAATAATGTACCGCTATTGACCAGCGCTTGCACTGGATATTAGGCACTAAAATGAATATTAATATACTTTTGAAGATATTTAGAAATAAAATGCATAAGATATTATTAAGCATCTTGCTAATTTTGAATTCTACTGAACAAAATGTTCCTTAATTTCTGATGAATGTAATGTATCTAGGGGTTACTTGTTTATCAATATTTGACTCATGTATTCTCACTGACCTGGAATGCCGCGGACCAGACCTGTAGAACCATCCCCCAGTTTGCGTGGTACTGATAACTGAGTCCCGTCTCCAGACTCTTCACCATCTTGTGTACGGGACTGCTGGAGTCGGATCTAACCAGTTCCGTCACGATCTCACTGGCTGGGACCAGACACAATTCAAGCAGAATCTGAAAACATGTTCAATCTCTATCAAGCCTTTAGTACATTCTTGTCAAAGTATCTAAATGAGTGATAATAATCTCATGACAATATAATGGGTGAATGTGCTTTGTTTTGGGTAAAACATCAACACAGAAATTCATCTAATTTATTTCTTTTATTCAATAGGACTCCTGCTTCAGGAATCATTTCATGTAACAGGGTTCTCTGTAATAAAAGGTTAATTACAAAAAAAAGCCTTTAAACGATTTGAAGGAAAACCAAGATTCACGGAAAGTCAACTGTGTCATTGCAATGATTGTAACATTTCCATGAAGATTACATACAGTTACCAAGGTTGATGTACACTGGTTTCCTAATTAATATTGAGGTGTACATATCAACCTTGCTAATTGTAAACACGCACTACTATCCATAGATCTTGGTTATCCTTCACCTCTGAAGAAATCCAGCGAGTTCATGATCCCATTTTTCTCGCCTCTCCCTTCCTTCGTGCTTGGATGACGTATCAATCTTGGGCACTTTAAGCAAGTGGCCTAACTACAGGAGCAAGTAATTATTTCATATTTTTATAATAGATTTATTGCTTGTTGATGAATTAATTCGATCCTGGTAATGCTCCTCATCTGTGACATCATACCACTCCATTAAGTGACATCTCATCACAGTTTGAGTTGTAACAAGCAGATGACACCAGGGTCAAATATTATCACAAACTCAAATGAGTAAACCAACTATGAAGTGAAGTATTCCTACCTTGAGAGTGTCAGTGGCACACTTGGCCACCTCATGACGGTCCGACAGGAGACACTGCATACACGCCGACACCAGGCGGGGCAGATGTCCTACACACAGTCGGAGGTCCAGTCTGGGGGAGAGAGATGTGGTAGGATGCATTTGTTATAGAAAAGATGCTAGTCTTTGGGAAAGAGAGAGCATTTGTTACAGACAGACAAGATTCTAGTCGAGATCGTTATCAAGAGAGTGTGAGTGAGTGAGTGAGTGTACATCTGAGTAGAGTTGTACTACTGCCTTGTCATACAAAGAATTTTATTTCCTGCATAAACTTCAGCAATACGAGGTTAAAGCTGCTCAGAGAATCCCTAATGGATTAGGTTGGGTCATACAAAGAGCTTATTTATGACCTGGATAAACTTCAACCATACAAGGTGAAAGCTGTTCAGACAATCAAATGATTGTTGAAGCCTTGTAGACACAAATACCCTGATGGATTGGGTTGGGTCATACAAAAAGTTTATTTATGACCTGAACCTTCAGAGATACAAGATGAAAGTTGCTCACACATACAAAGATTTAATTACCTGCATAGACTAGTGTGAGCTTTTTCCATCACGGCAAGCCAGGCTCTCATTGGCTGACTGTCGGTATCGGCTGGCTGGTAATCATACAGGGCCTACAACACAGAGTATTATCACATACACCAAACCTTTAAATAAGCAACATATATTCTTTATGATGAAGCGGTTCTAACTAAATATGTAACCATGTACTTCGTAAATAATTTAACGACATCCTTTGTGGACAATCTCGTCACTATATATGTCATGGGACATTAAAACAGAGATGAGAATGAAAATTTTCAACAAGGGCAGATTTATGAAATGGAATTTATTACTGGACAACAGAAACACTGTATATTTGTTCCTTGTAGAACTAACCGTGATGATTTGCGCATTCAGCTGGGCCGGCAGACAGGAGGATTTTGGCTGGGAGGAGAACAACCCATGGAGAGCCTGGAGTCCGCAGGACCGCACCAACTGTCCATGAGAGAATCAGTTTAGACATGGTCTGATTGTTTAGTAAGCTTATGTTTATGTGGAATTAGCTTAATAAAGCAAGTCTTTGAATATTCATAATATACTTCAAATGAAATTCATTAATTTCAATGTCTACATCAAGTAAAACATTTAATAATTTTCACAAAATATGATAAAATCGAACATATTGCAAGTTGACAGTTTATGAATATACATCGCAACAACTTCTAAAATGGCTTCGATAGAAATATTTTAAGAGTACGAATATACTCTGTCAGATATCATTACCAATCTATTTCAATATGCAAGAATACTCCAAAGATTTTATATATGAAAATTATCAAAACATTTTTTATATACTCACGACATTGCTGACAGTCATGACTTTGAGGATGGTTTCACACACAGACTTGACGCTGCTGTGAGGGAACTCTCCCATTATTTCTTTCAGCAGAGTCAACATATGCAGGCTGTCCACTGCGTCACCTGCACCTGTACATGGACAGATAGTGACATGATATATTGGATTGTAAATACCATAAAGATATAAGAAGGATATCATAATAGAACTTCGCTTTCCCAAAGTCATCCAGTAATCCCAAGGTCCCTACGGGTCTGATGAATATTTCTGCTTACGTTACTAGATATATTTTTAGATGACACACTAACAGATATTCTGTAGCGTATCAAACTTCTCTACCTACCTCCCGAGTCCTCAATCTGCTGCACACAGTACTTGGCGGTGAGAGACGCGGCGGGATGGTGGGGAGGTGGCTCCCCCTGGCTCATACACATGCTCGCCTTCAGCACGATCTTCACGGATTGGTGGGCCGCCTTCCGCACCTGGGAGATAGATATCATACTTGAAATCCTTATTCGTATACAGCCACGGTTTGACTTGATCACCACACAATATGCTTAATGTTCATTACTGCACAAAGTTTACTTATTGAATTAAGTTTACGACTTCCTGAGATATTTTAGAAACTGGAATGATGAACTCACTATGTCCTTGTGAATGTTGTTACAAACTATTACATTAAACCTATCAATTGCTAAACCACTATGTACATCAATCCAATAATATATAAAAACATAATTACCACTATCACAAATTTTCTTCTGGCTTACATGCTTATGTATCACTTGCATGATAACCGCACTAGTATCTGCATCGAAATGCACATTCATAGCAATAAGGAGGTTGACTATTCAGAGAATTTGTTCTCATTAAATTTACAACTGACAAGCTTTGTTTAGAATCCTTAAATTTTCGGACTGTTTGAGAGTGTCCAGCTCACCTTGGGTTTCCTGTGAGTGATGAATGTGAGGAGACCGCTGTAGATCTGCTGGGTGGAGGAGTTGGACCAGACCGCTGTCTCCTGGACTCTCAGTACTGCAGCTAGACTCAGCAACAGCTGCAGCAGAGTCAGAATGTGAGACTTTGTGAGTGTCTTGTTGTGAGACTTTGTGCGACAGTGTCTTGTTGTGAGACTTTGTGTGACAGTGTCTAGTTTTGAGACTTTGTCATAGTGTGGAACTTTGTTTAACATTGTCATAGTGTAATACTTTGTGTAACAGTGTCATATTGTGAGACTTTGTGTAACATTGTCATATTGTGAGACTTTGTGTGACAGTGTCATATTGTGAGACTTTGTGTGACAGTGTCATATTGTGAGACTTTGTATGACAGTGTCATATTGTGAGACTTTGTGTGACAGTGTCATATTGTGAGACTTTGTGTGATATTGTCATGTTGTGAGACTTTGTGTGACAGTGTCATATTGTGAGACTTTGTGTGACAGTGTCATATTGTGAGACTTTGTATGACAGTGTCATATTGTGAGACTTTGTGTGACAGTGTCATATTGTGAGACTTTGTGTGATATTGTCATGTTGTGAGACTTTGTATGGCAGTGTTATATTGTGAGACTTTGTGTGACAGTGTTATATTGTGAGACTTTGTGTGACAGTGTCATATTGTGAGACTGTGTGACAGTGTCATACTGTGAGACTTTGTGTGACAGTGTCATATTGTGAGACTTTGTGTGACAGTGTCATATTGTGAGACTGTGTGACAGTGTCTTGTTGTGAGACTGTGTGACTGTCATATCGGGAGACTTTGCGTAAAAAAATTAAATTTTGATACTTTGTAAACATTTACAGCAAGAATAAGACATAGCGTTACACTTTGACAATGTGTTAGACAAGAATATCATCATGAGGGAGTAGGGAGTCATTTGATGTTAATAATAGTGGATAGGTGTTAATCAACTGATCTATAGTCATGGCACGTTTAGAGAAACACTGTAGTATATAGGCCATGTATTAAAGTAAAATAAAACATGCCATAGCATGCTGTAACATAGTCATAAGTTCAATAGTTAAAATACGACACATGACAATGTTCAACCAATCAGTTGAAAAATAAATATCCAAACACAACAACATCACCTACCGACTTGAGCAGTGCTGCAGAGTTTGCATCGGAGTACTTCGCCAACATGTCCAAGAGTTGTTTTGAGATCTGGGAGAAACGACTCCGCAACACGGACACAGGAACCCTTGTATAATATAACATTGTTAGAATTGGCAGATCCGGAGGGGGATTCAAGGTTTTTGGACACTCATTTGCCCCCTTGAAAATTGTGCATGTAATTTTGATGGACCGTCAGTGTAAACCAACTCATCACCCCCGTCCGCCCTCCACTCCCCTCACCCCTACCTTTTCAATAAGTGATCCTCCCTATTTCTGGATTTGCCTATGTTATTTGACACTTGTCTGCTAAATTTCTAAGGGAATGGATTACGGGGATAATGTACATCCATCAAGAGATACCCAGAAGGTAAAGGCGTAAATGTTACCTTTCAAAACTAAACAATAGATTTGAGATCAAGAACCTTTCATTTCAGTATCTAACTTCAAATTCCATATAAGTTCTAAGTTTTGTTACCTAGTTGAAACAGTTTGTTAATGAGTTGGAAAGTAGTATGCTCACCTTTTCATGACGAGACTGAGGAGATAACTAATGGCTGCCAGTGAGTCCTCTCCTTCTGTCGTCTCCAGGGCAGTCATCTGGAAAATAGCATCGAATAATATTGAATAGATCAAGTTACAAGAATCTTCTTTACATTTGCTTATGTTTCCATGCTAGCAAATCAGAGCCCACTATGCATTTCAGGTACTGTGCTCCGCTATGTTTTTTCCCAGAAAAGTGAGTGAAATGCTTCAAGGCGTAAATAAGCCACTGATGGAGACTAGCGTTAGTTATGCCTTGAGTAGGACAGTTGAGTTATAAGCAGCAATGAACTGTGGGTAAATATTATTATATTCAAAAGGAAATCCACTGACCAGCTGAGATCTTCATTACATATGAGATATCAGGTCTTTGAAGGGCATTTAGAAGTGGTATACATAAGAACAAGAAAATTTCCTGGATAACAACTTCTTTAATGTGAAAATACACGACGTTTCGGAGTACATACTCACTCCTTCATCACATTCCACCTGATGAAGGAGTGAGTATGTACTCCGAAACATTGTGTATTTTCACATTAAAGAAGTTGTTATCCAGGAAATCTTCATGTTCTTATTTAAAATATCACTGGTATATTTGACAAATATGTATACCAAACTCTAAAGAAGAACACATTATGTCAGGATCCCTATTAGGCAAAAATCTTTTACACATGACGCACTGCAGAACAGACTCATCAAATGGTCTCATTTCAAATGATCAGACATCAACACTTATCATGAAACAAATCTTCCTCCAAAACAATTCTTAAATTTTTACTTACGAGGAACACAAATCACAATTGCAATTTCACTATAAAGCAAGAGTGAAAAATTTCAAAATCTAAGGGGATTCAAACAAGGGAGCTCTGGTTGAGAGTCAGAGCTAAGGGATATCTTGATGTTCCATCTGATGAAGGAGCAAGCATGAAATATTGTGCAATGGTGGATCCAGAGGGGGGTTCAGGTGGTGAACTCCCCCGCCCCCTCCCCCTCCCACCCCCCTTTCAACACATGAACCGTTACCCCAATTCAAAATTCCTGGAGCCACCTTTTGTATGTTATCAAAAACAACTGTTTTTTCTGAAGTAATCAGCTTCTAAAGACTTGAAATGGGTAACGTTATTCATAATTGCAAATAAACTTCATTAAAAAAATGCACTTACCAGAGCTGCAAAGTACTCGGTTTCATTTTCTGTTCCACCATGTTGTTTGATCACCTCAGTAACAGCAGCCAAAATAGCCAGAACCTAGGAGGATATCAGAATCGTTGTTATCAAACAACATCGACAGAGGTGAAGTGAGGTGAGTTGGGGTTTAACGCTGCTTTCAAAATAATTTCTCTTATACATAACATGGCTGCTACTGCTAGTATTATTGCAGGGAGAAAGCCTGTCATGGTGACTTTGAATTGCGGTGAAACCTGTGAGCAGCGGCTGGAACTAGCGAACCATGGGTTGTACTGCGCTGAAAGTCAGTGCAGCATTGCACCCAAACCTTACTGCATGTAGAACAGCTCTCTACTGCAGAAAAAGTTGGCGAGCCCCTGGTGGGACTCTAACCCCGGACCTCTTGATCCGAAGCCGACCACGATAACCACAGTGCGCTATTGCGCCCAAACATCAACAGACCTCTGCTGTATAATCATTACTGATCAAAAACAAGATCATGTACATCATTTTCAAGTTATCAAATTGATTTATTTTAATAATTTCAATGACGATTTACTATTCAAGAAAATTTCACTTAATGTATTGTCTATAGAGCCTGTCTCAACTTATTTTTGTTCAGATTTATAATTACCTCTTTATGCATTGCTGAGTTGGAGCTCCAGTAACGATGAACTTTGCTAAATGTTGCATTTGTACAATCTGTCCAGTTGGTGGCCCAAGTATTGAAGGTCTTAGCTCCAACTGTTTGTGTCTCTGTCTGACCGTCCATGTCCATACGGACGTCACTGGCGCCCCCAGCCTCTTCGTCATGTTTGCTTAGAGCTTCTACTGTCAACGAACTTCCACCTTCATGAAAAAAGAGTTCATTATTAAATGAATATTTTTAAGCCAGATTCAATATCATAACACTGTTGCTGGAGTAAATGCTTGGTCTTGGCGAAACTGATGTGCTAGCGGTTTAATTATTAATGATTAATTACTGTTTAACTACTTTGAGTGACAAATTTACAGAATTCAAACATGTACATTATGTTATACCCTCTGTGGGCCCTAAAATATATACATTGTATATCTTTAGCTAGTGGCCAATATCCATCATGGGAGTAGGTTACCGAGGTTGGGTAACTTGTTCCTAATCCCTTTCTTCATCGACAAAAATATGTTTAAATCAAATCAAAATCAATATCGATTTAATGTTGATGCAAAGTCAGATCAACTTTGTTGCGACGTTGAAAGAATGTTAATGACATGTCATATCAACAATGTCATTACTATGTTGATTTATCATCATCGATGCATTTTTTATATGCAACCAAAACGTCTTTTCAACGTCGTTAAATGATGCTGTTAAAACGTTAATCAAATGTTGAAAAGCCTGCCGAGATCCTGATTCTTCATTTGTGAACAATAAGAAATTGTTTCAAGTAAATTGGCCACTCAAAATATTGTTTAATTGTTTGAAAAAAAATAAATTAAAAAGTGTGCAGTTACAAGAATCCTTGCAGAAGCTGGGAAAGAATTTCATGCTGTGTGACGGTCAGTCAAGATTAAAATACCTTTTTACTGTGCGAATTACAATGAACAGGACAATATGGTGCTTTTTAGTGATTAAATTGTTTTTAAAATGAAAAAAACATATTTTTTGTATTCAAGCACATACACAAATTCATTTATAATACTGAATCGAAAATTGTTACAGTGCCTTAGAGTAAATTGCACCTAAATTAAGCAATATGGACCCTTTAAACCAGTAAAATATTACATAAGCAAAGGCAATGTCATAATCAAAGATTCAATCTCTTTTGATGGGATTAATGTAGACAATTCAAGTAGAAAAGCTTGTGACTGTGGCATCGAAAATTAATTTTCAGAAGACTACCTTTCCGTAGTTCGGCGGTTGCAGGCTAAAGATACGCTGGCAGAGTTTGAATGCACCTAAATCTTTCAATGTTTTGATATTTTTAAAATTTCAATTAAGACTGTTTTCAGAAATTGTAGTAGATGGGTATTCACAGTTATTCCAGATCATTCGGACGTCTATTTATAAATATACCTAGGGAGTGCAAACCTGGAAGGATTTCTTCATTCAAAGCTGTGTCAATGTTCTTCAAGATGAGATAATTGTTTCACTTCATGGGAGCTGGGAGTTTACTTGCGCGCCCTTTAAGAGCATACCTATCATTATGGTCAGCTGTCGTTTGCACTTCAGAAATATAGGTCATTTATTCAAGACAGCAGATTTCAAGAAACAACTTAACATTTTTTTGCCTACCATAACACTTCAAAGCTACAAAGCAAATGATTTTTATACCTGCATGATCAGTTTTGCATGATATTTTATTTGATTCTAAAATGTACCTGGTTTAGGTTATATCTTCTTTCTCGACTTTCATATTCACCCCTAAATGCTTAATATATCAAATATTATATATATGTATGTTTCAATGAAAACCAAGGAATTAACAGTCTCATAGATGTGTATTAGCCGACAATTATGTAAAATGTAAATTTGTTCACAAGGAATATACGGTTTTGAATTGCAATGCTTGTTATTCGTAATATATACATCATATTTATTATAGCTTACACACGTGTGCAGTTAAACTATAGTTTTTCCGTTTGACAATTCCCCCTTTTTGTCCTACTATTATAGCCGGACTAGTCCTCATTTTGTCACGTGATCAGGAATACCCTGAAATGATCGAGAACTGCCCTAACGGCTGAGGATTTCATTTATCAGTTTTCACTATTAAATTAGGATCGCCTGGATCCCTTATTTTTATTTGAGTTAGATGAAAGTTAGCTTATACAGAAACTGTCTTTAGATTTTCTTAAAGTGTCTTTGAGTACACGCGTGCAGTAGCTTTTTCGTAAGTGATCAGGAATAACCTGACATACTGTACCATTGACATTTGGTATGTGAGGAGGTAACTGTTTTTTTGTTTTGTTTGTTAGGTGTTTCGTCAATTTTGAGAAGTTTGTCACTATTTTGTATCCCTCAACAGCAATTTAAAAACGTTTACCTTTTTACAAACATGCATGCATTGTGTGATATTCAAAATATCCAAACTTTCCAAAGGAAATAATGTGATTATAATATTACGTGATTATAATATTTATGTATTAAAGATAATAGAACCTCTCAGTTTTGTTCTATCTTAATTCATTTATTTATATAGACAATACATTCAAGTAAACAAAACACTAACTGTTATTTCGAAGCGTCACCTACTTAGCCAGATATCGCGGTTCAAAGTGAGTAAATTTGGCCTGCTCATTATCTCATTCTTCAAACAGTTTTCCGCGGCCCCTCAGTGTAGCATAACCTTCGTTAGCGATGTGACGTCATATACAGGAGTTGCTACAATGAAATCCTTAGGCGATTTGTCGATTTTCGTCGATGATTCGTTTAAAACACAAAAACAACTTTTGACATTGTAAGTTTCCGATAGAATGGGTATTTGTGCGTCTGTAGGAAGTAAGTTCGGAGTTTTTGAAGGATTTTTCGATATTCAGTTGCTGGTTTTAGTTGGGTTCTTTTACCAATCGAGCGGAGCGTTGGGTTATTTCGTAGGCTACAATATGCTTTGAAATGAATAATTTCAATTGTAAACGTCACTATTATTTATTTTTTATGTGCTTGATTTTAAGTTTCAAGAGGCCTGTATAGTTTGAGGTCTACTGAGTATTCATAATAGAATAAATTGCATTATAACTTAGAAATTTACATCATTGTTACTGGTTAACAGTTTAAAGAGGGAAAAAAACGAGCTATCGTTAAATTTATAATATTGTACATTTACAATTACTTTCATTGAGGCAGTTATTTTATTCAGTGTAATGCAAATGTAGAAAAATGTGGCGGGTGAAAATGTCAAAAGATTTTAAAGCCTACAATGATGTATCTATGATAAGGAATCATGAATAATTTCAAATCGAAATGAAAATGGCGTTTTCTTTTTCGGTATACATTTTCTTTCAGATTCTGTTCCATCAATATCATGTTATTTGGGTAAAATCGATGAAATGTTAATGTAGAATGCTGAAAATCTAGCTTTTCATTTCTATATTAATTCTATATTGTTCAGAAGTACTAGTTAGCCATGTTATCAACACTCACTAATTGCGCTTAATGCATTAACACCTTAGCTTTGATGTCAGATATCGGTCAGGGCGATGGTCACTGAACCGGTTCAATTATATAAGAGGTGGCGCGTCAAGATATTGCCAACGTCCTGTCATATGACGTAACTGGTGTCGTTAGTTTAAAAAAGATACACATATAGGCGACATTCAGTCTGGACATAGTGAGCCCAATCAAAATTAGGAATGTTACATTCAGCCAACGAAATTTAAGAATATCATGTTCTGTTGTTTCGTCTGTGATAGCAGCCAGTCATTCACTATTATGTATGATGCACACCGATGTACATGGATTAGCAATCATATGGTGACAACAGGTTAGTTATTTAAATCAATAAGGACATCGTAAAGTGTTGTTTACATGAGAACTAGTCAGAAAATCATCACAATATAGTGCAATAATTGATATGTATTTCTTTTCATTTTTTAAAATGATATAGATATATACGTCGCATAAGTCTCGTTTTTCGTTGGGTAGGATTAACATGAATTCTCGTTTGTTTGCCGATACAATTTTGTATAATTGTGGAAACACATTGTTTAATGAATTGTTTTATTGAATCAAAATACTTTGAGATAGTATCATACATATGTGCTGTTATTTTATTTCAACTGTTAAATAATGAAATAGATAAACGTGAGAGTAACGAGATATGTATCCCGATCATTTGGTACATTCGCTTGTTCTTCATTCAAATCTTTGTTATCGCTTGACTTACGTTGTTCAAAGCGAGATCTCATTGCTAGAATAAGAGTCTGACATAACGGAAATGGTCTGTGATGGACATTCACGCAGTAACTCTATAGAACTGACAATTCAAAATGACACAAAGAGAAGACAATGGCGGTAGACTTACGCTGAAATATCCACTCGGCATTATCGGAGAATAAACAATCTAAACACATGTGTACAACAACCAAAGTTGATTAACGACTGAACAGAATATGCCGACATTGTGTCTAATACTTTGATCGCGTTTAGGCTGTTTTGACAAGTGAGATCAGTGAAACATACGTGACGGCTATACGAGTGTATAATGTAAACAATAACATAAGCCAGCTACTCGTTGAGCAGGACTCCTGAGTAACACGTCACATCTCTGCTAGCAGCTGATTGGCTAATGAAATGTTTGGCGGCTGTAAGAATGAAGTATTTTTTAAAAACGTTTTTTCTACTATTTAGGGTTGGATTTGTAATCCAATACTTTTGTATCGATATTCTTTACTGTTGTCAGAATCATTTCCGCGAAGTCTACCCCCTGAGGTTAGCATATCTTTAACTACGTTGAATGTTGTGTGATTGTGTATCTTTAGCCTACACGGCCCTATCACAAATATGGATCATTATTTTCTCACCAGCTGACGGATTGAAGAACCTGTGTTTGGCAGCATCTCGAAATTTTTTTGCTTCAGGGTTACTGTTACTACTTTGCCCTTTCTTCCATTTCCGTCCCTGATTTTTCTTAGCACGCACTGGTTTGTAACCCATAATTCCTTATTTCACGGATAACTTTCGAAACAATCGCCACATCAAAAAGTGTCAACAGAGATTTCGTCCATTTCAACACGTGTTGGAAAACCGGAAGTATTGGTTAACTAAAGGGAGGTAACTCTAATGTATCCATTTTCTCATACTAATATTTCATGCAAATCGAATGAAAATTTCGGTGTTCAAGTCTCCAACCTCTAATCATTTTGCTCGTAATAAATGTGTCGGACATGTCACTATGGACTTTTGAGAACGTTTGTAGCATCTCCTATCTAATTTTTTCATTTTTTATGGTAATTTGAAAAATATTAAAGTCAATTATTTGATAAAAAATATAGAGCCATTGGCTCTGCAGTTCATTTCGTTTTGCATGATTTATTATTTACGGTTGAAAAGAAAGTAGTCTCAAGTTATGCTAAAAAATAGAGCCATGGGCTCTGTAGCTCATCAGGGTTTATATTGTTTGATGATGAAGACAGAAACATATTGTCTCAATATAATGCATAATCCCTATAGCCCTGACAAATCTTCGTCTTGAAAGTGAGAGAGAGCACTCAGCAAGGTCAACACACAGGAGATTATGCAATATGCTGACCCCTTGGCTCTGGTTACAAGCCAGCTGTGCTTTTACAGCCAAATTATGTAATAGCCTCTGCCTTGCACAAAACACTGGCATCACTGATCTAACTGTATAAGGCTTAGAGAGAACAGGCAATGTGATGAATCTCATGGTACATAGTACAATTTAGAATCACCTTGGCTAAATAATCTTTGCACAATTTTATCGGTTTTTAGCCTTTTCATCCAAACATCTAAACATTCTGAACGCAATATTCCTTCTAGTTTGTTCTGGAGAAGAAGATGAAAATAGATTTTTATGTTTTGTTTATTAGGGAAAATTTGATTGAAGTGCCATAAAATATAAGTTCAAAATTCAATTTCAAAGGTTTTTTTTAGGCTGTGGCCCATATTTGGGGTCACAGGATCACCAAATTTACAAGTTAGAATCCCCATTGGCTAAAGAGTTTGCACACAATATTGAAGCCTTCTAGGTCTTTTTGTTTCAGAGAAACTGATGAAAACAGGATTTTAGGTAATGGCCTGTGAGGCCCTTATTTGGGACCACAGGGTCACCAAATCTACAATTTAGAATCTCCATTGGTTAAAGACTCTTTACACAACATGACAGCCTCCTAGGTCTTTTCGTTCTGGAGAAGAAGAAAATAGAATTTTAGGTCATGGCCTGTGAGGCCCTTATTTGGGGTCACAGGGTCACCAAATCTACAACTTAGAATCTCCATTGGCTAAAGAGTCTGTACACAACATTTCAGTCTTCTAGGTCTTTTCGTTCTGGAGAAGAAGATGAAAATAGGTTTTTAGGTTATGGCCTGTGAGGCCCTTATTTGGGGTCACTGGATCACTAAATCTACAATTTAGAATCCCCATTGCCCAAGGAGTCAGTATACAAAATTTCAGCTACCTAGACCCAGTGGTTCTGGAGAAGAAGTCGAAAAAGCGAAAAGTTTACGGACGGACGGATGGACAGACGCCATCCCATGCCATTAGCCCATCGGGCCTTTCAGGCCTGATGAGCTAATTAAAATAGAGCCATGAGCTCTGAAGTTCATCAGGAATTCATTGATTCATAGTTTTAAGGAAGCTCTCGTCAGGCTCCTCTTGAAGAAGTCTGGATAAGACAAGGTGACCATGAAGAACTATTGTCCGGTACCGAACTTGACATCCTTTGTTCTTTCCTCCAATGTGCAACATCATCATATTATACTTCAGTCCAAAAGCATGGGGTTCAAGGTCAGGCAGAAGTCTCAAAGACCTCAGTATTGATGCCGCACCAAGCATAGTTATTACTGTAAAAATAACCAATGATTTGAAACTCATCTTTTGATTGGATACTTTACAGAGACAGCACTTCTTTGTGTTCATCATGACATTGTAAAGGTTCTTGACAACAGGTGCTCTGTTGTATTGTTAATGCAAGACCAGTCACTGCATTCAACCTTATCGACCATGTTTCGACTGTTTCGGCGCCTCCACTTCACCTATGGACAGAGAGAGCCCCATCCATTAGGGGTTGCAACCATGCAGATAGGTCATGATACAGCTGCCACGATTCGATACGTATCGCGATACACAAAGTTTTATTAGAACCTCAGCCTTACAGTTCAGGATGTTTGGATCATTCAGTTTTATGTTTTTAAAATTCCCAATGTTTTCTTGTTGAAATACAATAATACTATAATAAAACAATTACGGTACTGTATTTGACAAGATAAGAAATAAATTTCACTGTATATAATTTCGTATCGTTTCACTGGTAAATCGTGTCGTGTGTCATATTGTACGTTTATGAATCGCGATGCACTGGTGTATCGTGTATCGTTGCACCCTTACTCAGGGTAAAACGTATGGGCTTCGCTCCAGTTTATACCCTGTGTTAAGACCCCACATAAACCTTGTCGCTGTGACCAGTGACATAGAAACTGTCTAAAATTAGGCAATCCATTGACAGCGCTTAAAATGTGAGTCGGCAATATCGAGATGGATCACTGCGGAAATCATACAGATTCCCAAAAAGATTCATCAAAAGTTTACCACAAATGCAAATTATATGATTCAGGATAAAATGTGGATCATCTGCTGTAATAAACTCAACTGGATGCAAACTTGGACATGATAACCACTGCCGATCGCTTGAGGAAGGGCGAAAGAGCGAAAGCCAACTGCAGTTAAAAAGGCTTTCTGTGGTTGGCTGAAATTTTATCCCAAACCATGGCAATAAAATGATCGGATTGGCTAGATCAAAGGTCACAGCGCGAAGGTTTATGTGGGGTTTTAACCCAGGGTATAAAAGTGGATAGAAGCGTATATGTTTTACCCTGAAACAGGATGAGAGAGCCCTGGCTAGGGTCAAATCCTGCAAGTGGCAATAGAGACATCCCTGTCGATCGACAAGAAAAAACAGAAATGATAGTTTTTAAGCCCAAGAGTTAGAGGTGACTTTTGAACCACATGGACTATTGCAATATTGAATAACAATAGTCTATTGTGACTAACTATTGTGATTGTGGAAGTCTATTGTTACCTACCCTCTCACTGTCATTTATGATACAGTGATGTCATTAAACCATCTAGTATTAATGAAGAATTGATAATTAGACACCAAATCTCAATGAACCATTACGCCCAAATCTTTACTGTAAGTAAAAGAGTTTGCAACTGAAAATAAAATTTGTGGTGTTCTTTGAAAGATTTGAACCCCACATCTCTTGATGCCATCCCATGTTGTGCAAGACATTTGTAAATGAGCTGCTGACAACACCACCACTCCATATAACTTTCACATTTTAATAAAACATTAATAATATAGTACAAGAGTTTCAAATCACACAAATCATTTGCATTTCTATCAAGGGTAGAAAGGTTTCTTCTCTGGGAAATATTCAGGCATGTTTGTCCTCTTCTGATACGTTGCATAGGGATCGTCAACAAAGTATTTTGGTGTCCTCCAGTATTTGGTCGTCATCTTATCAAGGAGTTTGTTCTGAGTCTTGTTACAGAACACATGTTGACGTAAACGATATTTACGTCCTTCCGATTTCTTCCATAACTTTTTCTGCCTTCCAGCTCGAGTGCGGATCCATGCTCCCCACTGTAGCCTGTAGAATCTCCGTACCACTGCATGGACAGTCTTCATCTTCCCTTTCCTGCTTATATACACTTTAGATCTTGCTGGTATCACTGAGGCAGATGCAGTTGGAAGTAGAGTTCTGAAATCAAGAGTTGATAGAGGGAGTTACACACATAAGGAAATACATACCAATTAAATCATTTGAAATTTGACGCCAATAACACAGTTTTTCATCATATTCTAGTAGAAGAATACTGGCATCTTAATTTGCAAACTTCAAATTTATGTGCAGTGATTTAGACCAATTTATTAAATTTATTTCAAGCTTCATGTTAGAATTTTTGTGATGTAAAGTTTTTACACATAAAATTGATATCGCTTAAAGTTAGATCTAACCTATTTTGAATTAGTGCATTGGCAGATGGTTGTCTAAACATTGAACCGTTCGACCAAGAGCACAGTGTTCTTTTCACACAGTAGGTCAAGCCTGGCTTGCTTTGAAAGTCCTTCAGCCATTTGCCAAAAATACTCAGGTTGTCTCCCCCTGCATGAGTGATGGAGTGGTGAGTTTGATGATTAACCACATTCAACCCAGTCCGCAATATTTCTGAAACAAAAAGAGCAACACAATTAAATCACTCAGTTCTTCATTGATCGATAAACACTGAATATGCGCTGTTAGCTTTGATTACAACTAGGCCTAAGAACTCTGCACACCAACTTACTTGCGGCATGAGACAAGATCGACGCCATCTTTCCAACTTTTTAATAGCCGGACGCTTCCATAAAAGAATGATTATTGTCTTTAAAATTTACAAAAATAACCTGATCAAATACCTATTGAATTTGAATTAAGAAAGTATATGAATTTATATTTATATTGTATTTTAACGAATATATAAGTTCATTGAATTCTCCAACGATCACATTTAATTTGAAGATATTTTCCGGTTTTTAAAGAGAAACGGATATACCAGCATGCAGGTGCCCGGAAGTACCGGTTTGTAACATCCTGGGGCTGAACGTGTGGACCGAAGTTTTCAACATTTCTAAAGAGCAGAAATGTGGAAAGCATCGTCTGCTAGAGTAGTTAATAGATCCCAAGTAAGAAATGACCACAGTGTTGTTTTCCTCCATTGTCAGGAATATTGCAATCTCGGTTTTTATGTGGCATAAATTGATAGCCGACTCCGACCTTGAAGTGTGACTTGCGCTATGTTGCATATTACTCTTCTTGATAAAAAGTGACAAGTGAAGAGGGGCTTATGTATAGTACACTGCAATACTCTGATGATTGCTTAATGGTTCCCTCTGAGTACTCAAAATGATGACATGACAATATTAAATTAGGCAAGCTCTTTCAACAAATGTTTTATTAATGAAAGATATTTACAACACTTTCAGTTGCATCCATATTTTTTGACATTACGTTTTAATAATGGTGGTATTTAGTGGATGGAACTGTGTTGTTTTTCAGCAAATCTAAATTTGTGTCTCACCAGGTTTTTACAAATACTGATTATAAATGTATGTCTTATAAATGAAATGTCTGGAAATGATGCAATTCTGAAAATAATGAAGAATTATTACATAAAAAAATCTACAATTGGCTTTGGTAAGAAAACATTCTTTAAAAAAGTCAGACTTTTTAAAGCAATGTTTAAATAGCAGTTAAACCTGCTCATAGATGTTCAAGCTTCTTGTAACGTGTACTTGTGCCGTTTTATTCTGAAAAATATACCTTCAAAGTTAATTGCAACATTGTATTTATGACAAATATTTTCAGTGTGTGAACTGTCAACGGTTCTTCAATGCCTCAAGAAAACAGCAGTCTAATGGAGCCGGGGCGTCCACACCAACACCTTCGCCTCAGCCGCCTGTCCCCCCTCCCTCTTCTAGCAGGTTCTGTATTACTTGTTTTCATACAAGTATTATTTTAATTAATAATCACTTAATCAGTTAATAAACACTGCCGTCAGTCAAAGTAGTCATCAAAAGTCAGAATAAATCAATCACATTTCATTGCCCTTTTTGAGAGTCGACCAGTCCGAGGTCACTGACCTCTCACTCAAAAAATCACCAAAATGTCAATGACTTTCCTTCTTTTCAAAATTATCAGCTATTAACATTGGAATGACTTTTATGCCAACCTTCATGACTTGGTACGAAAACCAGCTGCAGGTCCATGACTTATTGACACATAAAAGATTTGTCAACCCCTGAAATATCAAAACATTGACATTATTCTCAAGGTCACAGTGGAACTTTGAATTTTTCGACATGCTCGACAGTAGATTTTGTTGATCTTGACATTATTTTTCCATTGTGAAGTATTAATTTGCGGCGGGGATCATGTCAGCTTAGTGACAACTACTTGTTTTCATACAAGTATTATCTGAATTAATAATCATTTTATCGGTCAATAAACACTGCCATAAGTCATCAAAAGTCATCAAAAGTCAGAATAAATAAATCACCTTTCATTGCCCATTTTGAGACTTACCAGATTTGATCTTGGACTCTCTAAAAAAAATCGCCAAAATGTCAATGACTTTCCTTCTTTTAAAAATTATCAGCTATTGACATTGGCATGACTTTTATGCAAACCTACATGACTTGGTACGAAAGCCAGATGCAGGTCCATGACTTATTGACACATATGAGATTTTGAAAAAAACATATCAAACATCAAAACCATACATGCAACAATAATGGTAGACTAGCAATTGAAACTTTAACTATGTGAACACATTTGAAGACAATTTCAGATGACTTTTATTTTCACTGATTATATTCGAGATGTGTATTGTGATAAATAAAGAAGTTAGTGAATTCTACAATCTCATTTAAATCAAATTTTGTACCTTGTTCGTTGATTTGAGCACTATACCCTACAGAGGTCATGTCAGTTGACATTCATTGTGAACTTTCACCTTCAATAATGTTGGCCAATCAGAGGCCTTACTAGATACACCATTGAATGTGGTGTTACGTATGTCAACTCAAGTTGGTCCAAAGCTTTTCTAGCCTCATCTACTGATTGCCTGGCATGAAGGTAGGGTGAAGGTCACCTAACATGACCTCTATGATACAGTACTCAGATCAAAAACACAGCGAGGTATGGGTGCAACGATATTCCGCTGCATCAATACGATACACAATACCATGGACCAGTGAAACGATACGATACAATATGAAATTATGTACAGTAATGTATCTTGTCAAATACAGTAAATGCTTTCTTCATTAGAGTATTATTATCCCCCGCCACGAAGTGGAAGGGGGATATAGGTTTGGGCTCCGTCCGTCTGTCCGTGTTTCCGTCCGTCCGTCCGAGATAAAGGGGACAGCTTTTCTCAGAAACCGTTTAAGATAGGGTTACCAAATTTGATGAGCTGCTGGAGGGCATGAATACCTTGATGGAGTTCGAAAATGAGAAGCGTGCAATTATTTTTTCCGGAGTTATTGCCCTTGTTCCGTATTTTTGGACTTTGTTCATGGTATCTCCAAAGGGGACAGCTTTTCTCAGAAACCATTTAAATAGGGTTACCAAATTTGATGTGTTGCTTGAAGGCATAAATTCCTTGATGGAATTCGAAAATGAGAAGCGTGCAATTATTTGTTTTGGAGTTATTGCCCTTGTTCCGTAATTTTGGACTTTGTTCATGGTATCTCCAAAGGGGACAGCTTTTCTCAGAAACCATTTAAGATAGGGTTACCAAATTTGATGTGTTGCTTGAAGGCATAAATACCTTGATGGAGTTCGAAAATGAGAAGCGTGCAATAATTTTTTCCGGAGTTATTGCCCTTGTTCCGTATTCTTGGACTTTGTTCATGGTATCTCCAAAGGGGACAGCTTTTCTCAGAAACGGTTTAAGATAGGGTTACCAAATTTGATGTGTTGCTTGAAGGCATGAATACCTTGATGGAGTTCGAAAATGAGAAGCGTGCAATTATTTTTTTCCGGAGTTATGGCCCTTGTTCCGTATTTTTGGACTTTGTTCATGGTATCTCCAAAGGGGACAGCTTTTCTCAGAAACCGTTTAAGATAGGAGAACCAAAATTGGTGTGTTGCTTGAGGGCTTACATACCTTGATGAAATGAAAATGAGTAATGCACAATTATTTCGAATTATTGCCCTTTTTCCAATTTCTTGGCTCTGGCTGGGGATGTTGATGACTATGTCTTCTTGTTGTATTTCAACATGAGCACATTGGGAATTATACAAATAAATTGTCTGATGAAACATAAAACTGAATGATCCAAACTTTCTTAACTAAACATGGTATCTCCAAAGGGGACAGCTTTTCTCAGAAACCATTTAAGATAGAGTTACCAAATTTGATGTGTTGCTTGAAGGCATGAATACCTTGATGGAGTTCGAAAATGAGAAGCGTGCAATTATTTGTTTTGGAGTTATTGCCCTTGTTCCGTAATTTTGGACTTTGTTCATGGTATCTCCAAAGGGGACAGCTTTTCTCAGAAACCATTTTAGATAGGGTTACCAAATTTGATGTGTTGCTTGAAGGCATAAATACCTTGATGGAGTTCGAAAAAGAGAAGCGTGCAATAATTTTTTCCGGAGTTATTGCCCTTGTTCCGTATTCTTGGACTTTGTTCATGGTATCTCCAAAGGGGACAGCTTTTCTCAGAAACGGTTTAAGATAGGGTTACCAAATTTGATGTGTTGCTTGAAGGCATGAATACCTTGATGGAGTTCGAAAATGAGAAGCGTGCAATTATTTGTTTTGGAGTTATTGCCCTTGTTCCGTATTTTTGGACTTTGTTCATGGTATCTCCAAAGGGGACAGCTTTTCTCAGAAACCGTTTAAGATAGGAGAACCAAAATTGGTGTGTTGCTTGAGGGCTAACATACCTTGATGGAATGAAAATGAGTAATGCACAATTATTTCGAATTATTGCCCTTTTTCCAATTTCTTGGCTCTGGCGGGGGATGTTGATGACTATGTCTTCTTGTTGTATTTCAACATGAGCACATTGGGAATTATACAAATAAATTGTCTGATGAAACATAAAACTGAATGATCCAAACTTTCTTAACTAAACATGGTATCTCCAAAGGGGACAGCTTTTCTCAGAAACCATTTAAGATAGAGTTACCAAATTTGATGTGTTGCTTGAAGGCATGAATACCTTGATGGAGTTCGAAAATGAGAAGCGTGCAATTATTTGTTTTGGAGTTATTGCCCTTGTTCCGTAATTTTGGACTTTGTTCATGGTATCTCCAAAGGGGACAGCTTTTCTCAGAAACCATTTAAGATAGGGTTACCAAATTTGATGTGTTGCTTGAAGGCATAAATACCTTGATGGAGTTCGAAAATGAGAAGCGTGCAATAATTTTTTCCGGAGTTATTGCCCTTGTTCCGTATTCTTGGACTTTGTTCATGGTATCTCCAAAGGGGACAGCTTTTCTCAGAAACGGTTTAAGATAGGGTTACCAAATTTGATGTGTTGCTTGAAGGCATGAATACCTTGATGGAGTTCGAAAATGAGAAGCGTGCAATTATTTTTTTCCGGAGTTATGGCCCTTGTTCCGTATTTTTGGACTTTGTTCATGGTATCTCCAAAGGGGACAGCTTTTCTCAGAAACCGTTTAAGATAGGAGAACCAAAATTGGTGTGTTGCTTGAGGGCTAACATACCTTGATGGAATGAAAATGAGTAATGCACAATTATTTCGAATTATTGCCCTTTTTCCAATTTCTTGGCTCTGGCGGGGGATGTTGATGACTATGTCTTCTTGTTGTATTTCAACATGAGCACATTGGGAATTATACAAATAAATTGTCTGATGAAACATAAAACTGAATGATCCAAACTTTCTTAACTAAACATGGTATCTCCAAAGGGGACAGCTTTTCTCAGAAACCATTTAAGATAGAGTTACCAAATTTGATGTGTTGCTTGAAGGCATGAATACCTTGATGGAGTTCGAAAATGAGAAGCGTGCAATTATTTGTTTTGGAGTTATTGCCCTTGTTCCGTAATTTTGGACTTTGTTCATGGTATCTCCAAAGGGGACAGCTTTTCTCAGAAACCATTTAAGATAGGGTTACCAAATTTGATGTGTTGCTTGAAGGCATAAATACCTTGATGGAGTTCGAAAATGAGAAGCGTGCAATAATTTTTTCCGGAGTTATTGCCCTTGTTCCGTATTCTTGGACTTTGTTCATGGTATCTCCAAAGGGGACAGCTTTTCTCAGAAACGGTTTAAGATAGGGTTACCAAATTTGATGTGTTGCTTGAAGGCATGAATACCTTGATGGAGTTCGAAAATGAGAAGCGTGCAATTATTTTTTTCCGGAGTTATGGCCCTTGTTCCGTATTTTTGGACTTTGTTCATGGTATCTCCAAAGGGGACAGCTTTTCTCAGAAAACGTTTAAGATAGGAGAACCAAAATTGGTGTGTTGCTTGAGGGCTAACATACCTTGATAGAATGAAAATGAGTAATGCACAATTATTTCGAATTATTGCCCTTTTTCCAATTTCTTGGCTCTGGCGGGGGATGTTGATGACTATGTCTTCTTGTTGTATTTCAACATGAGCACATTGGGAATTATACAAATAAATTGTCTGATGAAACATAAAACTGAATGATCCAAACTTTCTTAACTAAACATGGTATCTCCAAAGGGGACAGCTTTTCTCAGAAACCATTTAAGATAGAGTTACCAAATTTGATGTGTTGCTTGAAGGCATGAATACCTTGATGGAGTTCGAAAATGAGAAGCGTGCAATTATTTGTTTTGGAGTTATTGCCCTTGTTCCGTAATTTTGGACTTTGTTCATGGTATCTCCAAAGGGGACAGCTTTTCTCAGAAACCATTTAAGATAGGGTTACCAAATTTGATGTGTTGCTTGAAGGCATAAATACCTTGATGGAGTTCGAAAATGAGAAGCGTGCAATAATTTTTTCCGGAGTTATTGCCCTTGTTCCGTATTCTTGGACTTTGTTCATGGTATCTCCAAAGGGGACAGCTTTTCTCAGAAACGGTTTAAGATAGGGTTACCAAATTTGATGTGTTGCTTGAAGGCATGAATACCTTGATGGAGTTCGAAAATGAGAAGCGTGCAATTATTTTTTTCCGGAGTTATGGCCCTTGTTCCGTATTTTTGGACTTTGTTCATGGTATCTCCAAAGGGGACAGCTTTTCTCAGAAAACGTTTAAGATAGGAGAACCAAAATTGGTGTGTTGCTTGAGGGCTAACATACCTTGATGGAATGAAAATGAGTAATGCACAATTATTTCGAATTATTGCCCTTTTTCCAATTTCTTGGCTCTGGCGGGGGATGTTGATGACTATGTCTTCTTGTTGTATTTCAACATGAGCACATTGGGAATTATACAAATAAATTGTCTGATGAAACATAAAACTGAATGATCCAAACTTTCTTAACTAAACATGGTATCTCCAAAGGGGACAGCTTTTCTCAGAAACCATTTAAGATAGAGTTACCAAATTTGATGTGTTGCTTGAAGGCATGAATACCTTGATGGAGTTCGAAAATGAGAAGCGTGCAATTATTTGTTTTGGAGTTATTGCCCTTGTTCCGTAATTTTGGACTTTGTTCATGGTATCTCCAAAGGGGACAGCTTTTCTCAGAAACCATTTAAGATAGGGTTACCAAATTTGATGTGTTGCTTGAAGGCATAAATACCTTGATGGAGTTCGAAAATGAGAAGCGTGCAATAATTTTTTCCGGAGTTATTGCCCTTGTTCCGTATTCTTGGACTTTGTTCATGGCATCTCCAAAGGGGACAGCTTTTCTCAGAAACGGTTTAAGATAGGGTTACCAAATTTGATGTGTTGCTTGAAGGCATGAATACCTTGATGGAGTTCGAAAATGAGAAGCGTGCAATTATTTTTTTCCGGAGTTATGGCCCTTGTTCCGTATTTTTGGACTTTGTTCATGGTATCTCCAAAGGGGACAGCTTTTCTCAGAAACCGTTTAAGATAGGAGAACCAAAATTGGTGTGTTGCTTGAGGGCTAACATACCTTGATGAAATGAAAATGAGTAATGCACAATTATTTCGAATTATTGCCCTTTCTCCAATTTCTTGGCTCTGGCGGGGGATGTTGATGACTATGTCTTCTTGTTGTATTTCAACATGAGCACATTGGGAATTATACAAATAAATTGTCTGATGAAACATAAAACTGAATGATCCAAACTTTCTTAACTAAACATGGTATCTCCAAAGGGGACAGCTTTTCTCAGAAACCATTTAAGATAGAGTTACCAAATTTGATGTGTTGCTTGAAGGCATGAATACCTTGATGGAGTTCGAAAATGAGAAGCGTGCAATTATTTGTTTTGGAGTTATTGCCCTTGTTCCGTAATTTTGGACTTTGTTCATGGTATCTCCAAAGGGGACAGCTTTTCTCAGAAACCATTTAAGATAGGGTTACCAAATTTGATGTGTTGCTTGAAGGCATAAATACCTTGATGGAGTTCGAAAATGAGAAGCGTGCAATAATTTTTTCCGGAGTTATTGCCCTTGTTCCGTATTCTTGGACTTTGTTCATGGTATCTCCAAAGGGGACAGCTTTTCTCAGAAACGGTTTAAGATAGGGTTACCAAATTTGATGTGTTGCTTGAAGGCATGAATACCTTGATGGAGTTCGAAAATGAGAAGCGTGCAATTATTTTTTTCCGGAGTTATGGCCCTTGTTCCGTATTTTTGGACTTTGTTCATGGTATCTCCAAAGGGGACAGCTTTTCTCAGAAACCGTTTAAGATAGGAGAACCAAAATTGGTGTGTTGCTTGAGGGCTAACATACCTTGATGAAATGAAAATGAGTAATGCACAATTATTTCGAATTATTGCCCTTTTTCCAATTTCTTGGCTCTGGCGGGGGATGTTGATGACTATGTCTTCTTGTTGTATTTCAACATGAGCACATTGGGAATTATACAAATAAATTGTCTGATGAAACATAAAACTGAATGATCCAAACTTTCTTAACTAAACATGGTATCTCCAAAGGGGACAGCTTTTCTCAGAAACCATTTAAGATAGAGTTACCAAATTTGATGTGTTGCTTGAAGGCATGAATACCTTGATGGAGTTCGAAAATGAGAAGCGTGCAATTATTTGTTTTGGAGTTATTGCCCTTGTTCCGTAATTTTGGACTTTGTTCATGGTATCTCCAAAGGGGACAGCTTTTCTCAGAAACCATTTAAGATAGGGTTACCAAATTTGATGTGTTGCTTGAAGGCATAAATACCTTGATGGAGTTCGAAAATGAGAAGCGTGCAATAATTTTTTCCGGAGTTATTGCCCTTGTTCCGTATTCTTGGACTTTGTTCATGGCATCTCCAAAGGGGACAGCTTTTCTCAGAAACGGTTTAAGATAGGGTTACCAAATTTGATGTGTTGCTTGAAGGCATGAATACCTTGATGGAGTTCGAAAATGAGAAGCGTGCAATTATTTTTTTCCGGAGTTATGGCCCTTGTTCCGTATTTTTGGACTTTGTTCATGGTATCTCCAAAGGGGACAGCTTTTCTCAGAAACCGTTTAAGATAGGAGAACCAAAATTGGTGTGTTGCTTGTGGGCTAACATACCTTGATGAAATGAAAATGAGTAATGCACAATTATTTCGAATTATTGCCCTTTTTCCAATTTCTTTGCTCTGGCGGGGGATGTTGATGACTATGTCTTCTTGTTGTATTTCAACATGAGCACATTGGGAATTATACAAATAAATTGTCTGATGAAACATAAAACTGAATGATCCAAACTTTCTTAACTTTGAGGCCCATCCGATACGTATCGAATCGTGGCAGCTGTATCGAGATATGTATTGTATCATTACCTACCTGCATGGTTGCACCCCTACAGCGAGGTACGAGAATTACCGTCAATCTAATTTAAATGAATTCATTCCTCGTTCTTCAGTGGTGGAGGTGTGTTCTTCAAGCTTCTTGGTTTGACGACTCTCACAACAGGGGGCGTACTGGGGTACGCTTGGTATGACAAAACTTTTCGCAAGACGCTTGAAGACAATGTACCCTATTCCAAGGAAGCATTTGGTTACATCTTCCCCTATCTGCCTGACCCCGGATCCTTCAGCAGTGTTGAACCCGAGGCGTGAGTTTCCCCATAATTATCTTATCTTAATCACCATTATTTTAAAGGTTATGCTGAATTTCCAATACACTTTAATTGCTGCCATATCAAATATCATAATTAATTTATGAAGGTGTGTATTTCAAATCATATTACTCCTTCACTGGTATAACAAATTATTTATAAAGAACAAATTTTAAATGTTAAAAAGGAAAAAATCTTATCTAGATATATTTGCGAACTATAATACACATCTGTTCAGTCAGTGATCAGCGTTGAGCTGTTACTTATGTATCAACAATCAAACACTGGAAAGAAAATGTACAGCAACAGTGGAAATGAAGTTCTATTAATTTTGTGATTGTATAAATGCATATTATTTCACTTTCACAATGCATGAGAATAATGCAAGAGATACAAAATCTATCGTTTGTTTATCTCTGTTTACAGACCAAAGAAGGAAGTCAAACCTATACAGCCTGTCACACCAGAGAGCAAACAAACACAGGTTTGTCTTGTTTTACTTTTGTTTTTAAATGTTTTTTCTCTAAAATAGCAAATTTCGTTGATTTGATAGAATATTTGGTGGTACTATTTAGAAAGAGATCATATGGAGCTCTAAATAACTAAATTACCCAATATGAGGATGATGATAATTCAATATTGACATATTTCAGAAGGCAGCGCCTGCTCCAGTTGTCTCCCCTCCCCCAGCCCCGACGAAAACAGAAAAATCTCCACCTAAACAGGAGGGTGAGTTGCCATGCTTGATGTCAACACTCAGTTGTTTGTATTGACTTGTCTATTTGAATAAAACCACAGTGCTTTAACCCTTTAGTTTACCTCATGTACTTAGATAGCCTTAAGCAATGTATTAATAAACTTGAAAAATAGCCTGCCTGCTAGTGTTATTTTGTCAAGTTAAATGACATAATTAAAGACCTAAACACATTGCCACCCTGGACCAAGAGGTACCAGGTGTTGGGCTATCGGAACAGCCTTATGAATACACTTCCTTAAAGTATCTATGTTTCAAATTTTCAATATTCAAAAATATTACTGATTTAATCCCAAATTAGCTGGCTTAACAGAGGTTACATTAGAAAATCCACTAAAGGCCACTGTGGAAAGAGAATGGTGAGAAATGTGTATTAAATGATTTAAGAACTGAAAATAACGGATGTATGCTCTCTCCCTGCAGCAGCACCCCAGAAAGTGGAGAAGAAGTCTGAGCCTGTAGCTGAGAAGAAGCCGGACCCGGCGGTAGAGAAGGAAAGACAGAAGAAGGAGATGGAGCGAAGACTGAAGGAACAGGAGGTGGAGGAAGCGGCTGAGAATGCAGGTTTGTGTTCTCTGTCATTGAATGATAAAATAATGACACAGTGAGACCTTGGCCATGTTCAAGAGAGGTTTAAAAGTAATCGCTCAATGAGCGATTACTTTAAAACCTATCTTGAACGCGATTGCTCAATGTAACGCTACGTAGCAAGGCGAGCAACGTCGTTCCATGAGAGAATGAGCGCTACTTGAGCGCTACATTGAGCGATCAATGAGCAATTTAAGAGCTAGCTGTTATGGAACGGAGCCCTGGTATATCTGGAAACCCAGCCATCCGCACAGTATTATTTCAAGTCTTCTCTATACATTTCTATGCAAATAATGACTCGCTTAACCGTCTAGCTATCTGGACGATTTTCAACTGTAACCAAATTGTGCGGATAAACAGGGTCTGACTTTATATACATTTGAACAACTATTACCCAGTGCAAGTACTGCTCACTGGTGATACATTTTTCCTGTACCCTGAAGGAATTTTGGATTCTTTTTTTTAGAAAAGATTTATTCAATATTATAGAATTATGTACAATACAAAAACAAAATCAAGCACAGTTAAAGTAACTCTTAACATCAAAAGTCCGAAATCAGCTCCGCTGTAAAATCTCAAAACTTAAAAGTAAAGGTAAGTTATATCTAAGATGAAGTGCAATGTTTTTCAAGATATTAACATGTTTTGTTTCAAGTAACTGGTAACTTAATGTTAAACCTTCACCCAGCTGTACAAATAGGTACCTGAACATGGGAATGTATTAACTTATACAGTCACTCGGAGTGCGGCACCGAAAGTATGATTCCTTCAGGGTAATAATTTGGTAGCACCCTTGAGCATGGATATCTGCGCATTATCAATAAGCTATTATTATTATTAATCTAGCTTGTTATGACAGACACGTCAAAATATTATTGATGAAAATCTATCTTGATCCATCATAAAGCTCTAGAGGTGATGCTGGAGAACTTGACAGAGAAGAGCAAGGAGGGGACGAAGCGTGCGGTAGATGTCCAGCAGAGGGTCGTCGAGGCAACACTGAATCACACGCAGCTCCTCCGCAAAGCCATGGATGACCGCTCAGACGTGAGACATGTTTCCTCATCAATAGTTTGCCATTTAGCTTTAGAAACTACTGACTTACTACAGTGCCCACAAATCTGTAAAAACAGGGATTGGGAAAGACACCTTTGACAGTGGGATATTTGTAGGGCTTTTAGTCATTTTCGGAATTTTAAATGGGCCATTCCCTTTGTAGCAACAGTAACATTTTAAGTATTAATGGGCCATTTTTTTCATCCAATTCCTTTTCCAATCCCTTTAAAACCTTGCAGAATTTTTACCATGATGTCATAATCGTAATAAAGATTGACAGTCAAAGTTGAAATTTTACTTATATTTTGTGTTTCTTTTTTGCTAATGAACTTATAGAGAAATATTTTGTTCTTTCAGATTCTACAGAAGGACTTGCAGTGGCAGAATGTGGCTTCAGCTTTCGAGAGTCGTGAAGAGTCTGTCCGCGAGTCAAAACAAGTTGTGGATAATGCCAGGTAGTCCCCAAGTGTTCCGTATTCCGTATCCAAGTGTTCCGTATTGGCTGAGTTACAGGTACAAGGTCTGTTGTATTGGCAAAGACGAAGTCAAGAGCCAATACAACAGACCGAGAACCTGAACTCAGTCAATACGGAAATACTTAATTAATGACAATTTTATTAATGAACCTCATTTCGTTTGCATCTCATTTGCACAACAGTAAACATCTCATTTCCATTGAAATTGTACTTGTCAAAATTTGAAGCAACAGTCTTTCACCAAATGGCCCAGTTTGTCTTGTATTGGCCCAGTTGGCAATTCATGTGATCTTGTCAGTAAATACTCTATACATGCCATATGCAAATACCCATGGAATGTTACATCTTTCATTTTGCTGTTCATTATTTTTGTGAACTAAAATGAATGGAGATCCCTTAATCTTTACATGAACAGACTGAACCTAGAGAAGCTACATGCAGCTATTGCCGAGGGAAAGCAAAACAAGATGACGAAGAAGAACAAGGCGATAATGACAGCAGAAGAGACATTTAACAAACAGATACTGGAGCTGAACCAGTCGTCTTCTCAGGTTCTCATTATTACTTTTTCTTCTCATGGTAAATGTTTGTAAATTATTACCTTTCGGCTATGTGCCATTGTTTGTTATTTTATCCTAACGCAACATAGCCCTTTGCCCAAATGAACCAGTGTAACAGGCCAAGCTTTTCCCCCTGACCAAACCTTCCCCGGGGTAAAGTATCCTAGGACAAACCTTCTGCAGGGAAAGTTTAGACAGGGAAGAAATGGCCTGATACACCGGTGTTGCCCAATAGGTTTGGCAGTGGAGGAAACTGAAAGTAAAGTTTAATCGCTGTTACGGAGCTGCGATCAAGTCAGGAATTGTGATGAAATGCAGCAAGGCCTAACCAGTGATGGAGACTGGCACAAGTTATGCTCATGGGAGAAGTTTATTTTTAAGCTGCTGTTTGTAATTTTGTCTTACTAAGCAACATTGACATTGCCAGACCTTGACAGTCCTTTCTGTTGTGTGCTAACCTTGACGGCTGCTCTTTTCGCAGCCTGATGTTTGATCCGAATGTCCGGTACATGTGCAAAGTAAAAGGAGTGGCAGTAAACACTGTTCTGAACATGCAGAACATGTTCCAAAAAAATAGAGCCATGGGCTCTGTAGCTCATCAGGATCTGTATTTTTTGCAAATCCGAAATAAATTGTTCGAAAAGTCGAAAATAGGTTCTACAATTTAGAATCCCCATTGGCCAAGGAATCTGCACACGACATTTCAGCTCTCGAGTCCCATTGGTACTGGAGAAGAAGATGAAAAACGGTTTTTAAGGTTGTGACCCCTGTGACCCCACTTCAGGTCACGGGGTCACAAAGTCTACAATTTAGAATCCTCATTGGCCAGGGAGTCTGCACACAACATTTCAGCTCTCTTGACCTTTTGGAACTGGAGAAGAAGATGAAAATAGGTTTTTAAGGTTGTGAAATCTACAATTTAGAATCCCCCTTAGCCAAGGAGTCTGCACATAAAATTTCAGCTCTCTAGAGTCATTGGTTCTGGAGAAGAAGTCGAAAATGCAAAAAGTTTATGAATGGACAGACGGACGCCATGCCATGCAATAAGCCCATCTCTTGTAGTGAGACCGAAAGACACCTTCCTGACCCTTAACAGTAGTTTGTACACATATAGAAGTATGAAATTCTCTGTTACAGGTATCTAAGGCAGAGTCGGAGGCGAAGGTCATGTCGCGTTACAAGGACCTGGTCGAGCGAGGACGCAAACAGTTCCAGAAGGAATTGGAGAGTATAATGCCAGATGTCAAGCTCGGAGACAAGAAAGGTGCTGTGTCAACGATCTCATTTAATAAATTGACGGAATCTCATTCATGTTATAGTTTCAGTTGTAAAAGGTAGCAATGAGAAATACTATATATTTAATGTATCTGGTATTTAATTAAGGATATAGTTAGTTTGAATTACTTTTTGGGCAATTTAAAAAAATGAAGATCTAGTCTTGGGAAGTTGTGCTAGAAATAGCTAAAAACTTGATCATAATAAATTTGCAACTGAATCCTTTTATTGTTGCATATGATATTGAACCTTGTATATGATTGCTTTTGAAACTAACTCCCAACTAACTAAACTTCTTCATCATAATGCAAGCAGTTGACAAAATAGAAATCATATTCTAATATCAGCCAAGGTCACTCCCACTGCAATAAAGATCAGCCACAGCTATTTCCTCATTATTTTCTCGATATCTGCAGGCAAGAAGTTGACAGAGGAAGAATTAAACTCATTGATCGCCCATGCCCACCGTCGTATCGAACAGCTGCAGAAGCAGTTGGCGGAGCAGCTAGCGAAGGAGACGCAGCACATTGAACGGGCGCTTGAGCAACAGAAGACCGAGGATGAGAAGCTCTCGGGGATCCGCGTCAAGATGGAGTCGCAGAAAATGAAAGCAGATTTCTCTGTTGAGAAGGACAAATGGGTAGGTGTTCATCAAGAATCTCATTAATTGACCAGCGCCTGATGATAGACCAACTTGGACTATTATTGCCATAGTTGGAGCACAGTGGTGTAGTGGTTAATGTGCTTGACTCTCATGACAAAGGGCCAGATTCGAATCCCGGTGAAAACTCAAAAACTTTGTGACCTTGGTGTCATACTACAGTCAAGCCGCGATAATTCGGCCACCGATAATCCGAATCTCGCAGTTTCCGAAAGGGTAGGAAGATGTAACCAAACTAATCTGTTTAGTAGTCCTCAGTACTCAGTAGTCCCAACATTTCACTATCCGAACGTTTTTTATGAAAAACGGAAGCGTTCGGATTATCAAGGCCTAACTGTATATTGTGTCCCTGGGCAAGGCACTCAGTCCACCCACCCAGTTGGTATGTGGAACAATCATCATGTGCCGATCAGTCTTTTAGTTTTTAACTTCTACGCATTTTTATTTCCCACCGTTACTGTGGAAAAGAAACTTGGATTTTTGCTTTTTCCAGAGCGAGACTCAAAAACAGTAAGGCATAGCTCAACGGGACTTGGTATGAAGAACCATCATCTTGTGTAGATTAGCCTTTCCATGATTTTGTATTTGTCCATATTTCAATGGAATCACAACCTTAACCATTTTCCCACGGGGGATATAGCTGACTCTTATTTGCTTGTGTTTCTCTGTTTCCATAAATTTAATTAAATTCTATTCCGTCCACCGGGCATCATGATGTTTTGATCTTTGTAATGTTGTGATATGTAGTTTAGTAGAGCCAAATTGCTATATCTGCAGGCATCTGAAGCTCAGCTGGAGTTTGAGAAGGAACTCCGACAACAGTTGGCAAGGCAGGCCGCCGCACACAGCGACCACTTGAAGGACGTGCTAACGGTCCAGCGAGAGGAGCTTGATCAGCAGTTTGAGCGTGAAATGCACACACGCATCTTGGCTGAGAGGCAGAGCTTCCAGACCGAGGTAGCAGGGTGGATTGCTCGACTCAAAGGCATCGAGACCGCTGTCGATGGTGAGTAGATCAGACAGAGGATTTTGGATGATTATGGCGGCAACGGCCATTTTCCGTAAACTTTTCACATTTTCGATTTCTCCTCCAGAACAGCTGCACCCCCAAAGCTGAAATTTTGTGTGCAGGTACCTTGGACCTAGGGGAACAAAGTTTGTTCATTTTGACCTCACCCCCAGTCAAATATTGGTGTGGCAGGCATTATTAGCGAAACCTTTAAAGGATAGATGAAATGCATTTTTCTCAAGAATGACAGATGATTACCTTTACGTATATTGTATATCGGAATCAATTGAGCATAAAATCGAGACCGTATATACGTGCAATTGATAATTAAGACAATTTTAATTCACCCATTTTAACACTACCGCAATTTTTTCGGCGAATCCTTTTGAAAATGCTCACCGAGGCGTGACTGATAAGCGACAGGCGGGGCGGCTAGATAGCTACTCCGTCGGTGTCTTGTTAATTAATTAATGATGATTATCACTGCCGCTAAATGAATTTATGAGGTGTATTACATCGCCAAAAAGACATGTTTATGTAATAATTGTGTAATTGTCATCTGCTGAACTACCTAGTTGTATATCTAAACATTCGATATATTGGAAAATTAAGTTGGTTTATTGAAGGTTTCTTTGTGAAATTAACAATCAAAATGTTGCGAAATTACGTTGAATTGTGACTATCGCCGAAAATCAAATTCCTCCACATACGTCACAGAAGTCATCCCTTCACGGGTCACACCCCCGCAGACTTTCATTATGGTCGCCGGGGCTAAATCAGGCAGTTTTTTAAAAAGCCGTATATAAGTAATTTATGGACCGATTTCAGAAATTTAAAATCGAGCATTTGTCAAATTGACATCCCATTTTAATGAATCCGATTTGGACCATATGTCATTTCATCTATCCTTTGAACAACTTCTTCTCGTCTGCCTTCAATGGTAGATCAGGCAGAGGATTTTAGTTGATTGTGTATGTGCATGTCACACTCTTATTTATGTTCTGCATATAATCTCATGGAGCTAAAGATTATTATGTCCCCTGCAAAGCTTTGTGGGAGACATGTTTTCTCCTGCATCTGTAATTCTGTCCTTCCATTTTTAGCTCATCAGGCCTGAAAGGCCCGATGGGCTTATGGCATGGCATGGTGTCCGGCGTCCGTCCATCCGTCCATCCGTCCGTCAATCCGTAAACTTTTCGCTTTTTCGACTTCTTCTCCAGAACCAATGACTCCACAGAGCTGAAATTTTATGTGCAGACTCCTTGGCCAATGGGGATTCTAAATTGTAGATTTCGTGACCACATGACCCCAAATGGGGTCACAGGGGTCACATCCTTAAAAACCTATTTTCATCTTCTTCTCCAGTTGCAAAAGGTCTAGAGAGCTGAAAAGTTGTGTGCAGGCTCCTTGGCCCATGGGGATTCTAAATTGTAGATTTCGTGACACCATGACCCCAAATGGGGTCACAGGGGTCACATCGTTAAAAGCCTATTTTCATCTTCTTCTCCAGTTCTAAAAGGTCTAGAGAGCTGAAACATTTTGTGCTGACTCCTTGGGTAATGGGGATTCTAAATTGTAGATCTCGTGACCCCATGACCCCAAATGGGGTCACAGGGGTCACATCCTTAAAAACCTATTTTCATCTTCTTCTCCAGTTCCAAAAGGTCTAGAGAGCTGAAAAGTTGTGTGCAGACTCCTTGGCCCATGGGGATTCTAAATTGTAGATTTCGTGACCCCATGACCCCAAATGGGGTCACAGGGGTCACATCCTTAAAAACCTATTATCATCTTCTTCTCCAGTTCCAAAAGGTCTAGAGAGCTGAAAAGTTGTGTGCAGACTCCTTGGCCCATGGGGATTCTAAATTGTAGATTTCGTGACCCCGTGACCCCAAATGGGGTCACAGAGGTCACAACCCCAAAAACCTATTTTCGTCTTCTTCTCCAGTTCCAAAAGGTCTAGATAACTGAAAAGTTGTGTAGAGACTCTTTGGTCAAAGGTGATTCTTAATTGTAGGATTGGTGACCCTGTGACTCCAAATACAGGTCACAGGGGTCATGATCTAAAAACCTATTTTTTGCTTGTTAACAATGTATTACTTGAGATAACTTAGATATTCAACCTTAGATAATAAATCAAATCCTGATGAGCTACAGAGCCCATGGCTCTATTTTTCAGAAATGCTTTTGTTTTTTCTACTCAGGTTATTCTGATTTTGTTCCAATTTCTGGTTTCCATGGAAACAATTTGAACTTAGTGCATATGACAGATAGGCCTCCATCTCAAAATCTATGCTGTAAATAGAGATTATTATCCGAGGAAATGTGTCATATGACTTTTACGAAACAAGTGTGCATTTTTTTATTTCCCGAGCGAGAGCGAGGGTTATAAATAAATTTGCACGAGTTGTGTAAAGTCATATGACACACTTTCGAGTGTAATAATTTCTTTATTACCCTTTTTATTCCATTTGATTTGCGCAAAAATAACCAGGAAACTTCTCTTGCGACGGCAAGCTACAGTGACGTCACGAACAATCGTTTTATGACGTCACAGACGACAATATACGGGAGGTCGCGGTGAAACAATGGTTGCTAGGCAAACGTGATATGTGCTCATATCAATAATATTAACTCGGTTATTTTCAACCATATGGGTAATAATTGTTTTTATGAAACTGGGTAACAGAAAACTGAATTTATAAAAATCACTTGCAGGTCGCGCTGAGGCAGAGAAGACCGCGAGAGCTGCCCAGGAGTTATGGCTGGCCTGTATTGCACTGAATGGTCTCATCAGAGTCGGTCGAGAGGAGGGCGTTGAGTGGGAAGACAAGCTGAAGCCACTTGCCAATGAGGTCGTAGCGATCGCTGATGCATCGGGACGTCATCCCTTCGTTGAAACCGTAGTTCGTACAATCCCAGAAGAAGCGCTGACCCGGGGCGTGTGGACGGAGGACAGTTTGAGGGAGAGGTTCCCAAGAGTTAAAAGGATCTGCAAAAGAGTAGCCATGATAGACGAGACAGGGGGCACCTTGTTTAAATACTTCCTCTCGTATCTCCAGTCTTTCTTCATATTTGACACTGTGAAAGCCAAGTCGTTGAGTGACGATGTCGAGGAGTCTGACATGAACACGTTTTCCATTCTCTCCAACGCGGGGTACTGGCTAGAGAAGGGAGACATGGAACAGGCCATCCGCTTCATGAATCAGCTGCAGGGCGAGCCGCGGCGCGTCGCCGCCGACTGGGTCAAGGAGGCGAGACTCATGTGCGAAGCTCGACAGGCTGCGTACGCTCTGATGGCCTATGCTTCGGCCAGTGGACTCGGCACGCTGTTTTAACTAGAATCATCTGTTAGTGAATGTATGGACCAATGAGATTCATGAGTGCTATTAGGTACCAGAGTGATTTCATATTCAAGAATTAGTGCTATGGATTACCCTTTAAAGTGGCATCTCTAAGGTACATTTTAATATGGCCCTACCATGATAGGTGGCATAGCCTACAGCGTGAATGCTACATGTGGTTTAAAGAACATAAATGAAAATATATTATCAATGTGATCATCTTGCCTAAAGAATGTGTAAACTATTGGATTTAAATGACTTTCTACTTTTCACTCTCAATGTGGCTTTTGTCGGACAAACTTAAGAAAAATTCAAAATGATAACTATCCTGATTCAGGGCCTCCTCATAAATACAGAGGCCCTGTGACCAGGATTGTTATCTTTTTAGGTTTTCCTCAATTTGGGAGAGTACATCAGTTAACTTGAATTTCAATTAACCATTAAGTGAGAGAATTAACATTAATTTACATAAAACTTATTATGATGTATGCAGGCCTGCCTACTTGTACACTTTTGGTGTATTTTGTACACTTTACAGTCCTGAAATATGATTGTACACCAATGTTGCAAATTGTACACCTCTTCTCTGGAAATATTTAAAATGCTCATAACTTTCTGTATAGAGTAATGGAGTTCTGTACTGTAACAGAGTTAAATTATAACTAAGTTCCAGAGATAACCCCAGTAAACAAAGGCAGACAAAGATTATTGTTGTCAAACCAGAGCATAATGTCTTGGAAGATATAGTATCGTATCAATTTCATCAAGTTATACACCTAAAAATATCAAAATACTCCAAAATTGCTATATTTCTACACTTCACCTGAAAGGAGGGTAGGCAGCTCTGTGTATGTATAATTTACTTGAATGGGACGGTGCTGGAGATTAAAAAGACAAATTGATTTGTAATGTCTGCAATTTAAAGGATTACCCTGGACGTGTTTAATAGTCTCATGGACCTGTCTGCCATGATCTGCCTTGCTAAGAGTAAATTCTCTTGTTTCACCTGTGTAGGAAGATGCAATGTGTGGGTTTAAGTGCTGTTTGAATGTAAGATAATTGTAATATATCCCTATGTTAATTAATAAATTCTTCTGAAACTTTGTTGTTGTTTTGTCATTGTTGATGTATAGGTGCATTTCAGAAATGCATAGCCACATTTGCGGTGTTGCGGTCTTTCTCCCTGCATTATTACTAGCAGCCGTGATATCGGTGACATACTCTTGAAAGTAGTCTAAAACTTCACCTCACCTCACCTTGAGATAAGACAAGTATTTAATAGATTTAATAGATATAATCTAATTCTAATCTAGTATTCAAGAGGTAAACAATGCCAGTTACGTTTGGCAAGATAAGTTTCAGCAGCGTTTTATGGTTTGCAAACATGACCAAATAACAATTTTCGGTGCTTTGACTCAAGAAAGAAATTAGGAATTTATCTTGAATTCATCACGGAAGTGTATTTTCATAGTCATTCAAAAGCAGTGTATTGGTTGACGACATGAACTGTGAGTCTTTTGCATATTTTAGTATGGAAATGTAATGACATGGGAGTCTTTATACAATCGCTTTAGAAATTCATTTCTTTTAAAAACAGTACAAAGTATTGGTATATCCATCCTTTCATTTCAAAACTTTTGTCATTGTGTCATGTTTCAACATTTTTAGAAACACCTGCTCATTCACCTCAGAATAATGGTCTTATTGTCCCCCGCCGCAACGCGGCACTATGTATTCAGCGGTGTACGTCCATACATACGTCACATTTCTTGTTTACGCGATTTCTCATGAACCGTTGCACCCAGTGTCAGTCACCACGGCACTTTCAGCTTCTTGTTATTAACCCTTAGCATCCATTATCTTGAAATTTGGTGACATCTGTCATTAGGGAATTATGCAGACAGCAGTCAACTTTTAATGCATAACACTGTGACCACATTCTTGTTAATGCTTTGTCATGAACCGTAGCACGCAATGTCATGACATTTTTTTTACCAGAACTGCAATATAAGAACCACATTTAGAAAATGTGTCTTACATGACTAAACGTTGGAGGCGGGGGACATTGCCATGTTAGTGGCAAACACTTGTTTAATAGACAATTTAATTTGGACTTGACCCCCCCATCAATGAGCCTGACAAAGGGTCCACCCTCAAATCTTTAGACGACTTCTTCTCCAAAACCATTTGACATAGAAAGCTAAAATTTTAAGAATAACAGAACAACATCTTCATAACATGTTGACTAAAGTTTGTTCATTTGGTCAAAATCCAATCTCAAATATGGGCGTGGCAACCTGAAATTTCACTCCAAGAACTAGTAATGCTTGGAAGTTCATGCTTTTGAGAATATACTCTTTGAATGATGTAGGTGCATTCCTCTACTCCGAGAAATAAAGATTTTAGAGCTATTATAAAATTTTTGATTTTTTTCTGGCTGACAATCCACAAGTGTTTGCCTTGTCCTGGGAGAGTGAGTTGAGTGGCTATGCATTGCGGTGAAACCTGCGAGCATCGGCTGGAACTAGCGAACCATGGGTGGTACTACCCTGAAATTCAGTGTAGCATTGCACCCAAACCTTACTGCGTGTAGAACAGTTCTCTACTGCAGACAAAGTTGCCATGCCCCTGGCGGGATTCGAACCCCAGAACTCTTGATCCGAAGCCGAACGCGCTTACCACTACGCTATCCCGCCCCTGTCCTGAGACAGCAGAGACTATTACATAAAGTTATGTAAAAGCTTGTAATTCAGAGTCTTGCTTGCAGAGAGGATATTATGTAGAGGGGTGGGGTTCCCTCACATGTTTGCTTCAATTTTCCCATCGCAACTTGAAGGTCACCAAAATCAATTCATGTTGACATTTCTAGAATACTCATCAACAAATCCTTCCTCTTGATACCGAGATTTCACAGCAAGTCCCCCACTCTCGGCATGAAGATGAACAATTCTTCTATCAAAGGCATGATCACTTCAACAAAAAAACATAACGCATACAAAAAGATGTACATATTTTTATTTCAATGCCAGAAATAAATATTTCATGATCCAAGTTTCTATACACAGTGTAAAACATGAATTGTCTAAACACAGAGCAGTTGTATGGCTGACCCGTCCCCCCTCCCTTCCCATGTCCCCGCCCCGTCTCCCGAACCCCCCTCCCTTGTTGCCTAATTGCACATTCCACCACTACTACTAGGCTAGGCTAGGCAATGCGATGTGATGCAGCTATGATCTACACACAGCTGGCTGTACAATACATGCTGCTATCAGGGGGCGGCGCCAACGTGGAGGTCGGTACTACTCCCCCAACAACAGCTTAGTCTAGAGACACTGTAGCAGCCTTCTGTTGAATTGAGTTGTATATGCAGGGAACCTGAGACAGGGTTAGTGTGAGATGAGTTGCTTGTCTGGTTTCTCTAAATACATGAGGGATGAAGTGATCACTTCTTAAGTACTGAGTAATTTGAATGCTGCCTTCACTGTGAAGGAATTGACATGGAAAGATTTGGTAGGTAAACAAAGTATCGTCTAAACGGAAATTAGGAGATCTTTTGACATGAACAATGAATCTGTGTAGTGTAGATTTAAAGCAAACGTGGATTCCAGAAAAAGGTTAAAATGCCAAAGTGACCAATGCTGATATATGTGTTGGCAAGAATGGACCGCAGTGCTGTTCAGCCACAACCATAGCCCTTGGATCAATCCCAGGTACTGATCTCAGTACTCGAGCCAATATTAAATGTATTACGACCGATCTCAGTATTCCAGCCAACATCAAAAGTATTACGACTCATCTTCGTACTCCTGCCAATATTAATTTTGTTTTTACTTATCTTAGTACTCCAGCCCTCAATAAATGTGATCCTAGTATTTGAGCCATCATTATATCTACCACGCCTGATCTTAGTACTACATCCTTCATTAAATGTGTTACGACTTGGTACTCTAGCCAACATAAAAGTATTTAGACTGATCTTTATAATCAAGCCAACATCAAATTTGTTAGAACATATCTTAGTTGGCTTGTAATGACTGATCTTAGTACTCCAGCTAACATAAAAAGTATTACAACTGAACTTAGTTCCACGAATGATCTAAATACTCCAGCCAACATTAAATGTATTATGACTGATGTTAGTATTCCAGCCTTCATTAAATTTTACTGATCTAAATACTCAAGCCATCATTAAATATATTACAACTGATCTTAATATTCCAGCGTTCATTAAATATTACTGATCTAAATACTCCAGCCAACATAAAATGTACTACGCCTGCTCTCAGTACTCCAGCAAACATCACGACTGATCTTAGTACCACGATTGCTGAGCGGAACCGCACTGCAGATGTAGGTATGTATGTATGTATGTGTGACTGGCCTATTATGTAGCTCTAGCTGGGGCTGATTATAATTGATGCTGCTATGGTAACGTGCCATCCTAAAAGGAAGATACTCGACAACAGCCATCAAAGTTACATGGAAGTGCAACAGATACTGCCCAGGCAAATATGTACACATCGGAGGAACACAGACAACGGCTGAGGAAGAATGCTTGTGTTGGAGATTAAAACTTTACAAAATAATTAATGTTTTGTTCACCTATCATTCACGACGGTATTGGAGAGATACCAATGTCCACGGTCACCGATATCAAAATTTCACAAAAAATCATCACAACAGCAAATCGAATGGCTATTAGTCTGAATATAAGGAAATACATGTACGAGCTAATAAATTCCACAGATGCTAAATTATTCCGTCAGCATCCAAGCACATTGATGTTTGACTCCTCTTTTATAACTGTAGGTACGAACCTGTGAACCTACACAAGACAGTAACAGTCAGTCTCCACTGTTCTGTTCCCGGAGTGCGAGTCTCACATTCCAATGTGCCGAAAGCCGAGAGAATATGACCCCTTTTTGGCAAATGTGGAATTAACGAACTCGGTGGACGATCACAAACAGAACGATCAATGCAAGAGACACAAGACAAGATGACTTACATTCGGTATTCAGTTCGTATTCCAGAAATCCAGAAAACAGTTCAATACAAGACCATCAAATCAGGCTAGTATTGTCTTCGACTCATTAAACACATGTAAACATACAGAACAGCAATGATAAAGTTTGCTTCTCGAAATGCCACGAAGCACAATTTTTTTTTTTTCAAAGACTAATCACAAGGACAGAACAGATTGGATCATAGTAAAACGGCAGTCGATTGATCAATAGCAGAAATGGATATAAGCTTGGAGAAGCCGACAGGAAAGGAAACCATGTCACATTGTCATGAGAACAGGTCGTACAGGACGTACAGATCGTACATACGTACGTACACAGATTGGATCAGAAAGGGATTGAATGCGAAACTACGGGAGATGAAGTCACGTAACATCCATACCAACACTGGTAGTTCTAAACAATTCACATGTAAAATACAGCACATATTCTAAATACAACTGTTCAAAGTGAAACTGACTATACAAATCATATGTTATGAAGAAAGAGCCTGCTCTTCGTACAAAAACTGTGTTAAGTTGCAGGGAAAATGTACATTAAAATCTGTGCAGTCAACAACTCCAGGTTTTGGCCTTTTCAAACACAGCAATAAAACCAGTGCAACAGTCAAACTGTTCACACTAATGAGTGGCAAACGTAATATGGATTTCAAATCAGCTAAAACTCAAAACAATGACATAAACTAAACATATTTGCATTATTCGGACTATAGGTAATGTAACAATCCTCCCGTGATTTACATCGTGAACAAAACTGCTGGAGCAGGAGAGGTATACTATACATCAAGTGACTAGAACACTGCTCGTCTGTCAGTCTGTCCATCCATCTGTCTATCTTTGTGGAAGTCTAACAAGCTGTCCACTCTCACCTCAAGCTCCAGACACCAGGTGAGACTTGAACAGATAGAAAGCCAATAATGTCACAATGTCACCGTTAATGTAGGAATTGCACCACTCACAATACTGGCAATGATATCACCGTTACAATTCTGACAATGTAATAATGATACCACTGTTACAATGCTGACAATAGAATGATATCACTGTTACAATGCTGACAATGTAACAATGATACCACTGTTACAATGCTGACAATAGAATGATATCACTGTTACAATGCTGACAATGTAAGAATGATACCACTGTTGAAATCATAACATTGTCATCATCAAAATGTCATCGATGTTACAATGTTGACAACATAACAATGATACCACTGTTACAATGCTGAAAGCTGAACAATGATACCACTGTTACAATGTTGACAACATAACAATGATACCACTGTTACAATGCTGACAATATTACAATGATACCACTGTTACAATGCTGACAACATTACAATGATACCACTGTTACAATGCTGACAGCTTAACAATGATACCACTGTTACAATGCTGACAATATTACAATGATACCACTGTTACAATGCTGACAGCTTAACAATGATACCACTGTTACAATGTTGACAACATTACAATGATACCACTGTTACAATGCTGACATTACAATGATACCATTGTTACAATGCTAACAATATAACAATGATACCACTGTTACAATGCTGACAACATTACAATGATACAACTGTTACAATGCTGACAGCTTAACAATGATACCATTGTAATAATGCTGAAACTGCCACAATGACAACACTGTTACAATTATAACATTGTCATCATCACAATGCTGAAACAGCCACAATATTACCACTGTCACAAAGTATCTCTTTTGCAGTGCCACAATAATGTCGCCATTTCAAACTGACTTACAGTAATAACATTATAAATATCCCAGCGTTGAACAAGTGTCACAATGCCATCATGGGTGTTCATCAACCCTGCCTACCAAGTTTATGCCTGTATCAACATACAGATCTAGTCATCCTGGCCGCTGTACCACCAAAGTAGGGGCAGGAACATTTTGCTCTAGTTCTATTTACACATAGACAACATTCTTATTCATCATAACTCCATTTGAGTCTTAATTTGTTAGATGAAAGACTTCAATTGAAACGATTTAAACTGTCTACACAACAAAATCTTAATGTGAGCAAAGGTATCTTTTCCCCTAATGAATTTGGCAATCTAAATTTTATCATAAATCTTTAAATAAAGTGAGAAAAATTAAGAGCAATTGAAGTTTCTAAAATTGTGAAAAACGAAGCCTAATATGACCCAATATAAAAATGACACAAAGTTAAAATGAAACACAAATTCGCGATAAAACCTTAAGAATATATCCAATCTAAATATATGGTATCATTAACCACTAATTTACAAATAAGAAATATACAATGATGACTGCTCTAGTTACATTATGAGGACAAAGTCAAGATAGTGTGAAGTCTTGAGATAGATATAAGTGACATTCGTTTAGGATTCGCTTAATATGACCATCTATGCACAAAGAAGGCTTGGAAAATCTAGACCCTGGGAGCTGTTTTATCTTGATTGGTAAAAGGTACCTAATCATCATGAAATCAGGTGAGGTGAGGTGTTGGGATTTAATGCCGCTTTCAAGAGTATTTCACTTATATCACGGCTGGTTGTATTACGGCAGGGAGAAAGCCCGCAACGCCATCTGGCTGTGCAATGCGTTGAAACCTGCAAGCATCGGCTGAAACTAGCGAACCATGGGTGGTACTACTCTGAAATTCAGTGTAGCATTGCACCCAAACCTTACTGCGTGTAGAACAGTTCTCTATTGCAGACAAAGTTGCCGTGCCCCGGATCTCTTGATCCGAAGCCAAACGCGCTAACCACTGCGCTATCCCGCCCCTCTTGAAATCAGGAGTTCCTGAAAAACGATTCACAGTAAAAAGCAATAGCCACATTCTAAGTGATGACAATTACCCACGCAATCAATAAAATCTCAAAGCTTAGATTCTGAATCTCTATTAGCGCTAAGATAGTTTTACAGCAATGTTAATATACTGCTCTTATGACAATGAGCTTACTGGATCCAAGAGCTATATTTTCAAAGCTAACTTTGTGCTAAGAAAGTTCTAAGTGCCATACGTTAATATTAATTGCGACTATCTTAGCATTTACAGAGCCTTGATAATCTAGGCCCTGGGCGCTTAATAGACGAGTCGCCATCAATAAAACACTAGGGCTGAGATTTTCAAAGCTCCCTTAGTGCTAAGATAGCCAAAAGGATCATTATTAGCTTATGGTATTTTTCTCGATTAATACTCCTAAAATAAACACCTACTTATATTAAACTTAAAAAGATGTAGGATTTTGTCTGTGTTGTGTGGATTACATAACCGTAAGATTTTAAACAATTGTACGATGTTTTCATAATAACTTTGTAAAACACAGGCTAAAACATTTCAAGCAAATTTCAATAAATGTGATGCAACAGTGAATGCTTAAATATAGCATGGAAATAACAACGCTTGAAAAATCTGAAAGGTAGCAGAATAAACCCCATCAAGTAAGAAATATTTCAAGATGTAGATACCGGTATAAGAATAAAGTATTTTATCTTTCATTAAATAGGTTCTCTTTTAGCAAAAGTGATTGACTTAGGAAGAAAATAGTAAAAGATCTACAAAAGGTAAAATATCATGACCTTTGAGTGACAACAGCAGTTTCTACATATAGAAGATTGAGCAAAATATTTAACTAGAACATGTGGATGGTAACAGGATCTATAATCAGAATGGATTGAGAAGGACCGCGAACGAGTCTTGTTTATATTTATGGAATTTTTTAAAACATAATTCAGACACCCAGGCATTTTCAAATCTCATATATTAGGAAAAGTCATAAATCTAGTTTATAAATCTTATTTCTTAATATGTTGCTTTTTTTAAATATTTCTACCTCGAAGGACCAATTTAGAATTTGTCATTCCCCTTTACTTGAAACAAATACTGACAAACACTTTCATTACAGAATCAATTGTCAAATCATTCTGGGTGCCTATTTACAGGAAACATCTTGTTCTCAATTGAAATAATTCAGTATTAGCCATTTAAGTTATATAATTGACAAAAAAAAATTATGATTTCAGCAGACTGTAGGCTTTTCATGATAGGCTTTGATGTCTTCATCAGACAGAATTCGTGAGACCAAGCTTGAGACGAGGTACTGAAATCAACTCCAAACATTGTAGAGATGGAAGAAAGTGGAACAAAGCTCATGGATTACACAGGCATTAGAACATCGAAACACTTACATCACATAACAGACTACCATAGCACTATACAGGGAGAATGCAACATGATGATAAAATGATGAAACGTTTGTTCACGGACAAATCATGCTCGAACTAAAGCCAGGTCAACAATCACACCAAGGCTTAGACTTGTACTTATCAGCGTTTACTTATATAGCATTTTGGGGTGAAACGGTTCACAACTACATTAGTTAAATCGCAGTATTTTGCTTTTGGTTCAGTGCACCCTGAATTGAATTTTTACTGCATATAATATTTTAGGCTTTTGAATTAATAAAATTTTATTTATATTTTCCGTTTTTCAAATATCAACGTTCATTAGATTTTATTTTGAAGTAGAAATTTGTTTTGTTTTGGCTTAGAGGCCTGTTCCTTTCATTTTATCGAAGTTTATTCCAAACATCTGGTACATGCGCAAAGTGATAAGTGTGACTCCCAGCACTGTTCTGGGTGTGCGAAACATGTTCTATTTTTGTGCAGTTTGCATCTGCTTTATTAGGAACATGTTCCTCACATGCAGAATAGTGTTCGGAGGCACTCCTTTCACTTCAAATATGTACAGGATATTCAGAATAAACACCAATCATGGAGAGCAGGCCTTTAGTTGTTGCCTTCTTGGATCTGAACCGAACAGAAAATGTACCGAACTAAGGGTTCTGTACCACAATATATACCAAACCAACATTAAGTGAACCGATTCTCCACTATTTACTTGCAGGTTTTCCATTTGAAGTATCAGCTTTAAAGGGACAGTAGCATTTTTGTTGTTGAAATAAGTCGATGAAATGTATTTGAAAATGATGTCACCAATAGTAAAACACCCTTCTGTCGTCGGAAAATCAAGTTAAAAAATGACCAACATGGTTCCGTAAAGCCATGGGAATTGTTTTTGTCATTCGATATAATTAAATGTGTTCACAATAAAATGGCTGCCATGCAATTTTTGCTTTATAAGCAACACCGTTATTACCAATACAGATAATTGGTTAGTGTTATAATATGTTTTACCCTTTAAAGTAAATATAAATGACATAAACTATCATTATAAATGGGAAATTCGAAAAAATAAAATTTGCAAAAAAAATTGCTACTGCCCCTGTAAACATTTCTATAGCTATACTTATTCTAAATATTTTTTGTACAGACAGCAGGATTAAAACCGTAATTAGAAAAAATGTCACAAATTAGATACAGCCCAAGAAAACAGATAATATAAGACAGACGTTTAGGGCACACTTATAAACTTAGGGTGATAAATACTTTCTCTAGTTCTCTATCTACAAAAACATGTAAGAAAGAATTTAAATTTACTGGCCTTGTAAGATATTTACTCTAATAGCAGGTTGCATGTTATCATAGCAAGTTTATCAAGTTAGTTTGGCATTCAATGCAAACGTCATCAAATATTAAAGCTCGGGCCATTCAGCACCAACATACAACTGAAATATGAAATTAGGACATCCCTATTTCTTTGTTTGCCATCTCATCATACAATGTGTCAAATTATCTTAATTTTCTGACAATAAAATAAACTGTCACGGATTGGAAAGTTCAAACTTTTTAAAATTCCGCCTGACAGTTCATACTCGTTTTGTGTCGTCATGTATCTTCACAAAGAAGAGGTTACCCAGAAAATCTTGTGTTCTAATATTCAAAATTTGTTTGAAAAAGGTCAAATGTGTGAAGATAGTTTTAGATTTTCATAAAACTAGAAAAACAGTCACAGTCTAACAAACTGATTGGTGTGGTCAAAATTTGTTGAATAAAGTGACATCTTTATGAAACATTTATGAACATTTTGTCAAACATTTGTCAATGTTTTGTCAAACAAATAATACCCAAACATCAAATTTCGGTCAAGAACATACTGCTGAGTTTTTAGGTCAGAAAGAAAATTAGGTCCGATGAGAGATGGAAAACAGAAAAGATACGGACGTCCTTTGTTGAAGCCTCAATGCTCGGCAAGAATGTGTCCCATGGACTAACTCAGATCTTTATCTTCGAGGACATATCATCAACACTCAAACAATTATTTCAATAGACATCTGATCTCTTAACATTAAATAAATTAAAACATTATGCTCATGTTGGTCAGTCCAATTACAATATCAGAGGTATTTTCAACATATTTTTCATGGTCGTCGTGGTGTCAACTAGTCCTTGGTATTAATATCAAAATATATAAATTTCAAATTTTGTTCCTTTTTTTTCCATATAGTTTTTAACTAAAAGTAGGAAATATATAATCTCTGTTCAACTAATGCACAGCATTGCTGCCCTGAAAACAGCAAATAAGCACTTATGATCATAATATCCGTATAACCCAAGTTGCGATACATTAGCGTCTATTTACCACAAACTCATACCACAGATCTCCCCTGATTCACAGACCAGAAGCAAGCCTTGAGAGCAAGGATGTAAGTGCTGGGTACATACAGGGGGACCAACTGTAACCGGTCCGACGAATGACAGACGATGTATGGATCTATTATGCTTCTTCAGGACACCAGCCGACAAGGCCAGGACTTGACTTGAATGCCTTGTCCGAGCGTGGCCCTTGAGCAAGGGAGGTAACCCTGCCTCAGCAGAGACCATCAGTTGTCCTTCCTGTCTTGGAATTGGTTAATGCATGTACGTAGGTATGTATGTATATAATACTGTTGAGCACGGATTCAGCCCAAGTCTACATGTGTCATCTGCCTTGGAAGAAGATGAGTAGGTAAGTGGATGAGTGGGTGAGTGGGTGAGTCAGTGAGTGAGTGGTGGGTGGCGGCTGACACTGTGGTTCACTCATCAATTTGATGGCAGATGCTGATCAAACAAATCTCTTGTAGTTGTTCGTAATGAATGAACTTGACTGAGGTAGCAATACAGTAATGGTCTGACACTGAGTGGGACAGCTAGAACGAGGACCACATTGACGAGGCACATTACAACACAAGAGGAAGAGAAGAAGACAAAGCCGAGATACACTCAGAAGCTGCACTTGACCAAAACGACAGCGATTATGTGAGGAGTGAGCATGTGAGCGAGATTTTTTTCTGTTACGACTGTTCGACTGACATCCTGATCACAGATATCCGAGTCCATCAGTGAATGGTGCTCATACTTCCGAGTCAGTCAGATGGTAGTCCAGAAGACCGATAGCACGCTGGTTGTTTTCTGCCTACCAGTTTCGGTATGCCTCACACGGCTTAGAATATGTCTCTATCAAATACATGTATGTACCCATTGTCATTTGGCAAGCGGATGCATATATATCAGTAAGTTTGCACTCAAGTGATGGATGTCGTGTTGTTATCGTGTTGATGATGAAGCAGGCTATGAGCGGCGGCGATTCGTACAGTTCATACCCTTCACCACTCGCCTGTAGGTCTGTCCGTCAGCCTGTCTGTAGATCTGTCGGTCTGTCTGTCGATCTGTCAGTGCGTCTCACGGGTTTGTCTCCGAAGCGTACAATGGCAGACGACGACGGACACCACCAACACACCCATCTCATCTCAGTACATTCACTATCCATGAGAATTCTATGTTTGTTTAACTCTTCACACACAGGTCGTCAGTCAGTCACACACTAGAGTTTTCCATGACAATAAGCGTTGGGCTGCACCCAGGGTGATGTGCCTCCTTACGAATTATGATCTCGGTTCTGCAGCAGAAACAAACAATCAAGAGTTACCATGAATCAGAAATATGCAATTTCCAAACATGCCTAGACAAAAAATATTTTCAAAGAATAAATCACTGGAGGGGTTCTTGAATTTTGAATAATTCATTAATTTTTTATCAATTGAGCTTAGTGGATAGAAAGTGATAAATATTTTGTTTAACTAGGCGTATAACAAATATTATCATAATCCATTTAAAAGAATAAAGCACTGAACTAGAGAGGTTTTTGAACATGTTGAAAGTATAACGTACTCTCCGCCTGTGAAATAACCTATCAAAGAAGCCTCTCTGAGGTGGAGGGGGCGGCATGTCTTCTATAAGGTCCGGACTCGGTCCGCCGTAAAGTCCAAACTGGTTTAGTTCCTTATAGCACTCCGTCTCTATCATCTGCAGCAAGAAACAGAGTTATTCTTCCTGACCTTGGGAATAACATACATAGACCCCTTTCTCTATCATCTAGAATAACGTCAAAACAAATCATTCTCTGTCATTTGCAAGAAGAATTATATTAGCAAAGTCTTAAGCTCTTTCTGTAGAATTATGTATCCTGGTTATCATGATAGAACCATGGAAAGCAAAATATAGAATACTAAACAATGTCCTGTTTTATAACATGTTTATTAAACGAGTGAATGGTTTGGTATTTTAACGAGCTATTGAAGCTCCCTGCATTACAAAGAATACAAAAGTACCTCTCTGTTACCCTACACTACATAACTCAGAGGCAATGCTGCTGACCTTGGACTTGTGTGTGACATAGGTGTGTTATGTGTCAGATGTGAAATGCAATCATTACAAGGACTTGGGTGTCATGAGTTAGATGTGTACTATAATCATTACCACTTTTACAAGGACTTAGGTGTGTCATGCAATCGTTACCAGGACTTGGGTGTGTCATAAGTCAGATATCACTAGGATTAGGTGTGTCATGTGTCACATATGGAATTATGATTGACCAGGACTTAACAGGTGTGTCATATAATCATTACAAGGACTTAGGTGTGTCAGGTGTTACCTCAGTCTGCCAAGGTATGGAGACGCTGCCAGTGTTGAACTTGCTGTAGAAGGTGTCATCACTGGCATCCAGGTTGACCCCCTTCACTGTGGAAAACTGTTCGATGTCCAGCACGTCTTTACAGTACACGGCCCGCGGCTGTAGGAGGGAAGTAACAGAGAAATACAGTTTAAGCTTGTTTTATTATTTTTGTCCTTATCATTATTATCAATAAATAATTGTTTCATTATCTGTGTCACAACATCGCATACCATGAATAAAGAAGTTGTCATCAATCTTTTTCTCTCAATTAGGGGCGAGAAGGGGTGAGTTGATTATCTTTTTAACGAATCCACGGCTCCGAATGCATTCTCCATCTTAATCAATGTATGACGTCACGAAACATACATATGTGATTATCTAGCATTATAGACAATACATTTCAATTATGTAACCTAAAAAAAAATATTTTGCAAATTTCGCTGCCCATTCATCGGTTTGGTACACGTAGCTTCGACCCTTATGAAATGGATTCTTCCACGCAAGTGCATGGCGCAAATATTCCCCGCAAAGCGTTTGATTGACAGCCAAACTCCTGCATTTCATGTGTTTCAGCACGATCCCCATGCGTTTCACACTCTACCAGTCTTGTTTAGACTGCAATGCAGGGATCTTACTGACAAACAATCAAATGATTACCAGCAGGCCTGGTAGTCTAATAGGTTAGGGCGCTGCGTAACAGACGAAGAGTCACATGTTCGATTCCCGGGTCAGACATTACAAAAATAATCAGATATTTTAAGATTCTAATCAGATATACTAAGACAAAATACATTATTTTTGAACAAATAACTTTGTGAGCCATTACGAAAATGTCAAAACCTGACACCCCTCCTGACTGGATTAGTCAATGACCAGTAGATTCTTAAAAATAATCCACTGTTAACACAATAGAGTGACGTCATCACCATGGATTAATGGTGAATAATATTGGGGTCGCACATTGCCAAAACATCAATTTTGCAAGTTCTTCGAACTATATTTTAGGGTTCTCTTCAAACATTTTGGTACTTACATCAGGTACAAAGGGAGGTTCACACATGCCGGCCTCGAGGCGCCGGAAGTTTATGTTCTTGAAGAACGTGTGAGCTTTGACTTCTGACGCGCCCTCGGAGTTACACCCTAATCTGTGAGCGGGGTTCTTATGTAGTAGCTGCGGGGAGGAACATATAAATAGTATTATTTCCCATACAGTAAAAGAGAGTATCATGTTTATTATATATGCACAAGTACAAATATCACATTTGTCTAACATTGTCCAAACTTAAAGTAAAGGGGAGTCATATTGAAACAAAAAGACAAAATTCACAGAAATCTTTGGAAATTTCATTTATGCACTAAATATAGAGATAGTACTATTAAATGATGTTTAGCAAAAATTGAGACTGATCTGAGAATTTGAAGGGTTTGCAGCTAGGCTAGGTGTCACCATGGGAAAAGAGGTGAGGTGAGGTGAGAAAATTTAATGCCGCTTTCAAGAGTATTTCACTTATATCATGGCTGCTAGTATTATGGCAGGGAGAAAACCCACAACACCATGTGGCTATGCATGGGAAAAGACGACCAATGTGATAACTATCTAAGTTACTTACTGCACGACATATTGACTGACAATCCTCTGAGAATTTTGACGAATACACCTCTGTGTCCTCCTTCACCCGCCGGTCCACCTCGTCACGCTTCACCTTCTCCTTCCGTGCACGAAACGGCGCCTGAACCACAAACAATACAACACATACATAAACAAATCATTTTGTACACAAATTCAGGTTTCTTTATTATGATGTAAAAACTATCATTTTATTATCAACGATATTCAGCGACTGAAAAGCGTTTCAACCTGAACCAAATTCAAACACAATAATAACACATACATTAAAATTTATTTTGTACACAAGTTCAGGTTTCTTCATAATATTATCATTTTATTATCAATGATATTCAGCACCTGAAAAGTGTTTCAACCCAAACCAATTTCAAAGTTACAAGAATATTTGTTACTTTTTGATGATGTAAATGCAAATGGTTCACCTTGCCCTCTATCATTTCGTATATTATGCATCCCACCCCCCACCAGTCTGGACTGAAAGTGTACCGCTCGTTCTTCACAACCTCCGGAGCTGCAACACAAATGGAAGACATCTTATGGCTACAAATCACAAGTTTTATGATATGGATTGGATATTCCGTACTAATACTTTCCAATTTAAATGCTTCAAAATTGTAAATTTTCTCTTACGAAACGAAAAACGTCATACTTTAATGCTTGACACTGTGACCTATTTTCAATCACCAGTTACACTAATTAATCAGGAGACAAAATCAAAACAAAATATGCCAGATTTCTGGCATCTAGAAACTGCAAATTTTAAGTCAGTATTGACAAAATGTGATGTATTAAGAGTCAAAATTAGCATTATCACAGCATAATGATAGGCCATTCGAATAAATTTACTTCCTCCACATAGTCCGATCTTATGTACACATTATCATATTAGATTTGAACTCTTCCGTTTGGTCCAGTAGGCAGTAGTAACACTATCGGACTATTCAAATTTCAAACTCTTTATATACAATACATTCTAGTGGTACACTATGGTCAAGAATAGATAAGACATACTGACCCATATATCCCACCGTGCCGACACGCCCCCGTATTGACTCTCCAGAGGGGATCTCTACCGCTAGACCGAGGTCGGATATCCTTACATGACCTGTAGCACAAAATGTTCACATTAGAAACTCTACAGAAGATGTTTTCACAGTTCTTGGACACTTGTTAGAATCATAGATGCGTCAATGATTTCACGAATAGGATTATCTAACCAGGGCTCTAAGTAACATTGAAATAATTGCATTTGCTTGTGAAAGTTGATAACTCCAACAAAAAATATTTTAAACACTAGTAACTAGTAAATACAGAAATATTTGTTTAACAAAATAACTGTCCCACCTGTACTATTATTTATGAGTTTACCCATTCACATCTAATCTTTATTGACGTTACTGTACAAGTAACAAGTCAAGGAAATCTACTCCTGTCATCTGTTGTTCTTGACGCAAAAAAGTTGACAGAATTTTTTTTTTGGATTGGACACAACTTCCACCGCAAGACGTTACTTGCGCCGGTCACTATCACTGACTAATTTAATTCTTGCTGCATTTCATCACCATTTCTATGCCAGCTGAACTTGATAGTCAAGTCAGAAATATCCTAACAAAACTACATCCTAGACCAAAATGAACATAGCAGACGACTGGATGATTTGTTTCACGTGGGGATGGCTATTTAAATAAATATGTGAACGAAACAGTATAATCTATGGTGAAGGTGTTACAACCAAGCCATTAATTGTGAAAAATAGCAGCAAGGCTTAATTAGCCAGTGAAGATGAAAGGCACAAGTTATGTCTTGCGTGGTAAGTCATATTGGACAATGCTCAGTAGCATAATAGCATATATCAGACATTCGCCATCATCTGGAGGGCCAAGGTCAATTCCCAGCTACGGCATATAAAAATATTTTGAAAGTTCATGTTGTTATTGCTTCCTTGCTTGCTAAGCATTATAAGCATAGAATGTTATTTCTGGTGAGGTGAGGTCAGGTGAGTTGGGGTTTAACGCCGCTTTCAAGATTATTTCACTTATATCGCGGCTGCTAGTATTATGGCAGGGAGAAAGCCCGCAACGCCATGTGGCTATGCATTGAGGTGAAACCTGCGAGCATCGGCTAGAACTAGCGAACCATGGGTGGTACTACACTGACATTCAGTGTAGCTTTGCACCCAAACCTTACTGTGTGTAGAACAGTTCTCTACTGCAGACAAAGTTGCCATGGCCTTGGCGGGATTCGAACCTCGGACATCTTGATCCGAAGACGAACGCGCTAACCACTGCGCTATCGTGCCCCGCAATTGCGGGTGGCATCACAATGGGTTGCCAGCTGCAGATGAGGCACATGCCAAATTTTCAATGTAGTTTGTATTTGACATTAAAGATTTAACATTCAACAAGTACAATTCATCTGTAGTTATATAACAAAGTGAACTCACCAAAATCATCTAATAATATATTTTCTGGTTTCAGATCTCTGAAAGAAAACAAAATAATTTTCATTACCAAAGTTAATCATTTGAACACAAATCCTAGAAAACCTTATGGGAAACTTATTTATTTGTTTCTTTGCTTGGCTAACGCTTTATACTCAAATCATTAAAAAATATTTTGGATTACTTATTGATTTGTTTTTGGATTACTTATTGATTTGTTTCTTATGAAATTTACTTGACTAGCACTGTAGGCCAAAATCCAAGGAAATATTATGGATTACTTATTGATTTGCTAGCACTTTATACACAAATCAAAAACAATTATGGATTACTTATTTATTTATTATGAAATTGCCAGGCGACTTCTTGCCTTTCTTTAGATTTGTCTTGTATTGAACGAACTTCTGCCTGGCAAGAAAGTGATTGCTTATCAACATCCTGCACACTGTTAATTAATTCTCAATCAAGGAAACTGATGTTCTAATATAATTCACATCCTGCAACATTTCCTTGTTTTCCTCAACATTTGACCAGTCCAAGGTCTAATGTCACAAAATGTTTTCAATTGGGTCAATGAACTTTTATCAAATTGTTTGACTCTCAAAACCTTTCCAAATTTAATTCACAAGTATGTGAAAAGATTTCCTTATGACATTTGGCCACACTGACTTGTCAATGTCAAAAGACATCCTTGTTTACAATTGTCAATTTAAAGATAATGATTGTGACCTTATTTTTGAAAACATTGCTGAAGAAAGTTTTCAGACAGTCTTTGTCAGGGGACGTTTTAGACAATACTTACCTATATACTATGTTTTCTTGATGTAAGTTTTCAAGCCCACATGCAATTTCGGCTGCATAAAACCATGCACGTTCCTCAGGGAAGCCCGGATTGCCCATGTTGTGTATATGGAACTTGAGATCACCCCCATTCATTATTGTTAACACCAGACATAATGCCTCCTTTGTTTCAAATGCATAGGCTAGACTAACCTGCAACAGAAGACAAGCAATGATGGAGTGGTGGTATGGGTGGGTGGTTTAAGGGTTAGAAGAGTGGGTGGATTGATGGGATGGATGGATGGGTGGATTGATGGTTGGTTGGATGGAGGGATGGTTGGATGGGTGGATTGATTGTTGGTTGGATGGTTGGATGGATGGATGGATGGATGGATGGTGGATGGATGGATGGATGGATGGATGGATGGATTGATTGATGGATGGATGGATGGATGTACAGATTCATGATTGAAAGGAGGGGGTTTGGGTGGATGGATTATTGGATGGGTTGATGGTTGAGGTGTATGGATGGTTTAGCAGCTGTATGGATTGAAACCTAGCTGGATTGGGAGTAGTTTGGTAAGTGGATGAAGGGTGAATAAAAGGATGGGTAAGTGAATATTTGAATGTTGGATGGGTGAACAAATGGCTAAATGGATCAGTGAATGAAATGAAATATTAATTGCATTTCAACTGTCTTTGAAGGACACATGACAAAAGATTAAAATTCTTGTGTTACAAGTTGATGGAATTGCTAAAAACAATTGATTAAGGTATATGAAAGCAGTTTGTAGGAAAAACGATAGAAACGTTTCTCTGCACCTATCAAATAAACAATATTTAACTGGTCAAATTTGATCATGTCTTAGTGATATTTGACTTACGACAAAGCGGGAGTTTATTTTCTGGAGTATTTGCTTCTCGTTGAGGGCCATGGGTTCACCCTTGCGCTTCTTAATGCGCTTCTTCTCCAGTTTCTTGCAGGCGTACATCTTGCCCGTGGCCCGCACCTGGCAAGCACACACCTCGCCGAACCCTCCCTTCCCTAGAACACGGTACATTCGGAACGTGTTCTTCGTCACGGGTTGGCTGAGGGGAGAAAAGGAACGGGTAAAGTTATCTTGAGAAATATGCATTAGAAATTTAGAATACATGCATACAGTGTTGGAAAGGTGTCAACCACCGATACTGCAACATCACAGTTTAACTTATTGAAACTTCCTGGGTTTTAACTGTTACGCAAACCATTATATAGAGCAAGACCAGTTGATTATGTTTGGGGAGGATCAGAGTTCTGGGAAATTAGCTACAAAATTTTACTTGTACTATAGATATGAAATAAGGCGAGTTTGATGCAAATCAAATAAAATATAAACATTTCACCGATATGAATGGCATGCTTCTGTCAGGAAGAAATGTAGAGATTTAGATTAGGTTCAAGATACCTCCCAACAAAATGTCAACTTTGGGGCGTTGCAGTGTAAGTTTAGTTTTAGTTCAAGGACAACAAGCCTAGCCATATGCTCTTCTGGCCGTATCTGCCTGATGAAGTAGAGCATTCTAAGCCTACCCACCTTTCTAACCACTTCCACTGGAGGTAGCGCTTAAAGTACATGCTTTCTTGGAAGAACGTGAACGGTTCCGCCAGCAGGTATTCACGCATCACCCTGAAACAAGAAAGGCATATAATATAATATAATATAATATAATATAATATAATATAATATAATATAATATAATATAATATATAATATAACAAATATATTGAATATCTACAAAGAAACAAATAATTTTTCATTTAATTGATCAACAGTTATCCAACATTCATAGTGCTAATGAAAAGCATCACTTCTCATTGATTACGTTTTGAATGAACTGGGGTTCGATTCCCTGTCGCGTCATACCAAAAGACGTTAAAAGATGGGAGTTGTTGCTGCCTTGCTTGACACTCAGCATTATAAGGACAGAACAACGCATTAACTGGCGCTGCACTGTGGCTGCCGGGTGCAGAATGCACAAATCGAATTTCCAATGTACATTGTATTGCGGACAATAAAGTGTTATTTAAAACAATTAAAAAATTATTAACATCTAATTGTCAAATGTAAGGTCACCAAAATGTTAACCTAAGTAATAGCTTTCAATTTGATTGCCACATTGTGTTATTATGTATTAATGACATATGTATAAACTAGAGGTGAAGTGAGTTTGGGTTTTAGCGTGGTTTCGAGAGTATTTCACTGATATCACGGCTGCTAGTGTTATTGCAGGGAGAAAGTATGTAAACATTTATGGCCATGTTTTGCGGTGAAAACTTGCGAGCATAGGATGGAACTAACAGGCCATGGATTGTAGAATCTGTGGTACTGTGAGAAACAAGACTGAGAAAACTCAGATAATTTCAGAATATGGCGATCAAAGGAAAAATTCCATTTGTTTATTCACTATTACCCCTATGATGTCACAATGGATGCCAAGTAACACTGAATGTTGCAGCCCAACAGTAACCTGAAGATGTCAAATGACTGAATATAATAAAGTGTAGACAAAATTGTTTATCATTGAAATATATGCTTACCCTGCACAAGAATTAAACAATTCCTTAGAGGAATGTTTCAATGCTATGGCTTCCTTAATCTCCGATATCTGGTTTCCGTTTATTTGTTCAAGGGATTCAGCAGACTGAAACAAAACAATGAAAACATGTCAACATAAACTATTCAGTCATACATGACCGAACATACTTGCCAGTTACTGAACAAATATAATACTCAGATCTTAAAAGGAGGGTTCTATCGGGGTATTTTTTGTGGAAATGAAATTCGAGAGGATATCCCTGTTTACACAAATATGCTACTAATAAATGATTAAAACACAGTCAAATTATAAGATATTAATAAAGGTAATATTTTGATGTATTTATATTTCAAAACTTAATGAAGACAAGCGTACATTTGTTGAAAAATAAAACCAATGAGAACTGAAGACATTCATCGGCGATGCAAGTGGGGAAAAGTTTGCTACGGCACAACAGCAAATTGTTTATTAGTTTTATGACACGCTATGTGTTACTATGTGAACTTTCTATTAGTGTATATCTTTTATCATTAAAATGTTGAAAAATTAGGTAAAAACCATTCATTTCACGTAATGCACAAAATCCAATATGGCGGATTTTGCCGACAAAACAGCCCCTTTAAGAGAACAAGTAATTGTCATTAAGGTGACATAATCCAGAGCCTCAAATTACAATACCACTTCACATTTCTTTTTAAATATAGCTCTTGTAGCTCATCAGGCTTAAGATGTCAGAGGGATAACAAATCTAAAACTTTATAACCCATATTTGCCAAGGTGCCTGCTTTTAGCTTTATATGGCTTTAGTTTTAGAAAGGAAAAGAAAATAGGTTTTAAGGGTGTAGCCTTGGAAATCAAATATACAGTTCATAATCCCCATCTGGGGGCCATGGTTCTACCAACATTTCATAAAGGACATGGCACATGTGGCGCTTATATGGACATGAGTTATCAGACTTCATATTAAAATTTAATTGGCCAAAGAATCTCACACGCACAAGATTTCAGTTTTTAGGCTTTTACTTCTGAAGAAGATCAAAATAGGGTTTTAGGGCAAAGCCCATAAGGCACCAATTGTACAATTTATAATCTCCATTGGCCAATGAGTCTGAATATAACATTTTAGCTTTTTAGGACTTTTCATTTGGGATATCTCGATAAGAAGGGTAAAACGGCTGTCACGTTGTGACCTTTAATTGAAGGTCAAGGTCCGCAAAACTCTACAGGAACATTACTGAATCTGTGATGAGCCTATATGCAAAATATGAAAAGAAACAAGGGATTCAATGAGTTATCTCATTCATACATACGTATGTGAGTACTCTACTCTAGAAGGACAACAGATTGTTTGTACAATCGACATTCATTTTACGTAACAGTGCAGTGCAGATAACAGTACTCACATCGGCCTTAGAAAGGTACTTTTCGAGAAGTTCTTCTGCCATTGGCATCCTCTTCTCATCAGGAGCCAACTCATACTCCGCCTGAAACAAACCAAAATATTTTGAACATTGCATTCTGAGAGGAGAAATTCATAATATATGCAGGGATTGAGGAAAACATCTTTCACAATGGGCCATTTTGGGGCTTATATAGTCATTTGCAAATACGTCAATCGATTCCCCTTTGTAGCAATAATAAAACTTCAAATCTTATGAGCCATTTTTTTCATCCAATGTGCAAAATGGCCCATGGCCTCTACCTTTCCCAATCCCTGCATATGACAAAAAACACATGTCGCAGAAATTGTTTATGTTTTCCATCACAAATGTCGACTTTTGGTTTAGAACAGGAGATAACAATCCTATTGTCAACTGAAGAAAATTACAAAATAGAAACTTAATCTTGCACATGAATATAAATAAGCTGTATTTGGCCATGATCTGTGCATGGTGTACTTCCAGTAGGTTGATACAGGATGACAAATAGAGAATCTCACCCAAGTGTCTTCTAAAATCAAATATATCAACACTCGTTGATAAAAGTTACAAATATCTGGGGCTTGCCGAGGATATTTTTACTTTTATCAACGAGTGTTGATATACTTGATATCAGAAGACACGAGGGTGAGATTCTATTTATCATCCAAAATCATTCTTATTACGTTTAAGTGAAAATAGTGTTCATCTCTGAGCACATCTCTGCCATTTAACTTCCAGTGTGGTGAGGTCATAGCATTGTGACGTCATCATGTTTATGACGTCATAGCATTGTGACGTCATTACTCGATGATGTAAAAGCATTGTGATGTCATGTAGCTCACGGCGACAGGGCATTGTGCAAAATCTACTGCCAAAAAGATATCTACTAGGAGATATCGCTTGATCTCACAAAACCGATATCTCCTGTGGAACACAGTTGTGGATGATAACAAATAATCCTGATCATGTTACATTGATGGGTCAATCGTCATCTATGTTTCATACTCACAATATCGAACAATGGAAATTGGTCAGAAATGACCACTAGATTTTTCTGACATAAAACAAATGACACATTTGTTTTAATTTGCTAAATTAATGTTGATTGGCCTTCTAGTTGAAATTATGATGAATGAACTATTTTACAGACATACAACTTCTTTATTCTGTAGAGGTAATGTTTAGACAAAGAAACTGATGCTTGCTCGACTATGTCATTACCATCGTTGTCGAAATGTTGCCTACACAGAATAAAGAAGTTGCATATCCATAAATTCATATTTTCACTAAAACAGTTTCAACTCAGAGATAAAGGCAAGGATATTCTTTCTAACGTCAACATAATGATAAATCATTCTGCAATCAGCAATTGGATCTAGGTATTCCGGGTTCCAAGTTTTACAAATCTACACAAACAGAAAAAATTACAACAGCTGCCGCATCAATTTTGAACAGTCCATTAGGTGTCTATGGTATTAATCAATGATTATATCTAAATCAACTGTCATCACTTCATAGATTTCAAATGATTTCTAAATAATAAAATCTTTCCCCTAGATTTTACTTGCTATGATGGTAGCATTGTTCAACTTCAACCATGTCGTATCTTGTCTAAAGTCCTCAGATAACTCCTATATATTGACAGCATTTACTTAGTACTTCTTTCCAATGAAAATCGAGCAACAGCTTTATAAACATGAAGAAACTGAATTACATGTCGCATTTACATGTATAGTTATTTGACCTATTAAACACCATCAACCAAAATCTGTTTATTTATCTGCTATGTTTGACTGATTGGTGTGCACAAACTGCAGTACACTGTCAGATCAAAATTACTTTTTACCTTTATGAATTATAATGTCATTAATGTGATTAGCATTAAAGGATAGATGAAATGACATAGGGTCCAAATCGGATGTCAATTTGACAATTGCTCGATTTTAAATTTCTAAAATCGGTCCATAAATTACTTATATACGGCTTTTTGGGGTGTGACCCGTGTGACCCGTGAAGGGATGACTTCTGTGACGTATGTGGAGGAATTTGATTTTCAGCGATAGTCATAATTCAACGTAATTTCGCAACATTTTGATTGTTAATTTCACAAAGATACCTTCAATAAACCAACTTAAATTTCCCATATATCGAATGTTTAGATATCCAACTAGGTAATTCCGCAGATGACAATTACACAATTATTACATAAACATGTCTTTTTGGGGATGTATTACACCTCATAAATTCATTTAGCGGCAGTGATAATCATCATTAATTAATTAACAAGACACCGGCGGAGTAGCTATCTAGGCGCTCCGCCTGTCGCTTATCACAGTCACGCCTCAGTGAGCATTTTTCAAAAGGATTCGCCGAACAAATTGCCATAGTGTTAAAATGGGTGAATTAAAATCGTCTTAATTATCAATTGCAAGTGTATATTGTCTCGATTTTATGCTCAATTGATTCCGATATACAATATACGTAGAGGTAATCATCTGTCATTCTTGAGAAAAATGCATTTCATCTATCCTTTAAAACAACAATTTTCAGCAACCATAAGTACAAAATGTACTTCAATAAAGTTTGACACATGCGACTCCAAAATCATGTCCCTTTAATTCAATGAATTATGCCTGAAAAAGGTACACATAATATTGAACAATTTGGTTTGCGACAGCCCCGACCAACTGGACAGCAATCCATGGAATGAGAGAGGTTAATTCATGGTCATGACGTCACTCTATTGTGTTATCAGTTGATTATTATTTAGGAATCTACTGGTCATTGACTGTCCCAGTCAGGAGGGGTGTTAGGTTTTGACATTTTCAGTAATGGTACATTTTTCGAGAGTTATGTATTTTGTCTTGACGTAAAGGATAGAATCTCAAAATATCTAGACAACTATAGACAAATTAATTTGTGTAATGCATGAACATGGATTCGAACATGCAACCCTTCGCTTGGTAGTCAGCGCTTCTAACCACTAGGCCACAAGACGCTGTAAGAAACCTTAGGATTGTTTGTCAGTAAGAATTCCGCGTTCTATTCAATGCACCGAAGGCATGAAAAGGCAAATTTTTAGCTGTCAATCACACCGCTTCGCATGGAAGTTTTGCGCTGCACGTGCGTGAAAGAATCCATTTCATGAGGGTCGCAGCTACTTGTACCATATCCGATGAATGAGTAATGCAAAATAATTGATTTTTATTGTTTCAAATGTAAAATGATCACATATGCATGTTTCGTGACGTCATACATGGATTAAGATGGAGAATGCATTCGGAGCAGTGGATTCGTTAAAAATAATCAACTCGCCCCTTCGGGGCTCGTTGATTATTTTTAACGAATCCGCAGCTCCTCATGCATTCTCCATTACTGAATGTGGAAACAGTATGAAGAACTAGGGCAGTTGGATGGAACTGGAACATCCATGCTTAATGATGATTGATGCATCCTCCACAGATACTAGCTTCGTGATTAGTTGCCTGCTGTGTCAAACAGCTTGTCTACACGGCTTTCTACAGACAAGGGGTTGGTTAGCCCGTTTGGATTCAGATCAAGAGGACTGGGGTTCGAATCCCGCCAGGGGCTCGGTAACTTTGTCAGCTGTAGAGAACTGTTCTAATTGCTGTAAGGTTTGGGTGCAATGCTACACTGAATTTCAGTGCAGTACCACCCATGAGTACCGATCATCGCTAGTTCCACTAGTTTCACAGGTTTCATCGCAATGCATAGCCAAATTGCAATGCAGGCTTTCTTCCTGAAATACTAGCAGCTGTGATATAAGTAAAATACTCTTGAAAGTGGAGTTAAACCCCAACTCACCTCACTTCTACCGATGATCAAAGCATTCTAAGTTGCACTGTAAGTTGCACTATATGCTTTGATGACCTTCTATTACAATGTTATTAATTAAGTATTTCCATATTGGCCCAGTTAGAGGTCTGAGATCCAGTTTAGCACGAGACAAAATTCAAACAGCCTGCCTGAAAAGGGCTTTCTGCTGAGTGAGTGAGTGAGTTGGGGTTTAACGCCGCTTTCACGCGGCTGCTAGTATTATGGCAGGGAGAAAGCCCGCAACCCCATATGGCTATGCACTGCTTTGAAACCTGCGAGCAGCGGCTGGAACTAGCGAACCTTGGGTGGTACTACGCTGAAATTCAGTGTAGCATTGCACCCTAACCTCACTGCGTGTAAAACAGTTCTCTACTGCAGACAAAGTTGCCGTGCCCCTGGCGGGATTCAAACCCCAGACCTCTTGATCCGAAGCCGAATGCGTTAACCACTGCGCTATCCCGCCCCTGCTTTCTACCGATGATTATCAGAACATTCTAAGCTTCACTGGACTTATCACTATATCCTTTGATGACTTTACAATGTTATTAATTCAGTTATTTCCATATTGGCCCAGTTACAGGTCCGAGGTCAGTTTGGCACAAGACAATAGTCAATCAGCTTGCCTGAATGGCTTTCTACCGATGACTATCAGAACATTCTAAGTTGCACTGGACTTATCAATATATATGCTTTGATGACTTTACAATGTTATTAATTCAGTTATTTCTGTATTGGCCCAATTACAGGTCTGAGATCCAGCCAAACAGCTTGCCTAAAAAAGGGCTTTCTATCGATGACTGGACTCAGTAAATGCTTTCATAACTTTCTATTATAAAGTGATTATTTCCATACTGACCAAGTTACAGATTCAAGGTCCGTTTGGCACGAGATGAAGTTGACAATTTTATAAATTAACCTCTTTTCATTCTATTTGCACAATAGTAAATATGTCATTTCCATTGAAATCATAAGTATTATCAAGATCTCTGAACAGATTAAAATAGTCAAAGTTTTGAAGAAATTGCTTCACACTTTTAACAAATGAATTAATGAGCATGCTCAGACTCATATCAGCCCAGTTTGTATCGTATTGACCATTATTCACGTAATGGCCAAGTTTTCCCTTATTGGCCCAGTTTCCTTGTATTTGCTCAGTTGTCAAATCAAATATCTGGACCGTAAATACTGCAAAAGTGCCATAACATTGATACTTAATCAATTATTCCTGAGATATTTTCTATTTTTACACAGACAAATGTTACTTCCTTGTTCGTGCACTTCCAATTGTTGTAATCGCATCAATGACAAGCAAAACATTCAAAACTGAAGAGGATTCCTCAGTATTGCTTGAAGGGTCTTGTTTCCTAATATTTCATCTCTTCCATAGGGAACTGTTACAGCCTTGCTTGAATTACTTTAATCGCAATACATTTCCACCGATGAGAACACTAAAATCTGCACGAGGCTCCTATGCTTTACTAAGCTTTGAGCACTAAAATAAGTACAATAAATTTTTTTCATTTTTAGGCCACACAAAATTAATTACTTGATTTACGGATTTCTGGAGGTCAAAATACCTAAAGGCAGGCGGGAAAATAAAAATTAAAAAAAAAAGCTTTTTGGTCTAGTGTCGACGAAGATTTGCCTGAAAACCGTCGGGTTAAAAACCGGGCGATGAGACCGCCATTACCACAGCATGAAGACTGGTTTCACGCATGCGCATTTAAGTGCATAAATAATGATGAGACGGGACCAAGTTTAGATTGCGCTTCAAAGGCAACTGGACTGGAGTTACCTCCTTTTTACTGTTCGTATTTTCGTAATATTTTAGATTTTAGAATTTTTTTCCAGCGGCAATGCAACATTTTTTATTGAGCGGGGTTAAAATAAACATTTTTTATTTTAGGAAATTGCCAAAATCGTAGTCGGCGGGTCCGTAAATCAACTAATTAATTTGGTCTCGCCTTATCATTTTTTTAAAAAAACATCTGTAAATATGTCTGATATAGGAATAAAATCAGTTTTTTCAGTAAGCTGCTTGCATGTTTCTGTATGTGGAAGTATGTCCAAGTTCAGCTGCTTAATGAGAGACACGCTGTATGTTTCTGTATGTAGCTGTATATCCAAGTTCAGTTTCTAATGAGAGACATGCTGTATGTTTCTGTATGTAGCTGTATATCCAAGTACAGCTGCTAATGAGAGACACGCTTTATGTTTCTGTATGTAGCTGTATATCCAAGTACAGCTGCTAATGAGAGACACACTGTATGTTTCTGTATGTAGCTGTATATCCAAGTTCAGTTTCTAATGAGAGACACGCTGTATGTTTCTGTATGTAGCTGTATATCCAAGTACAGCTGCTAATGAGAGACACGCTGTATGTTTCTGTATGTAGCTGTATATCCAAGTTCAGCTGCTAATTAGAGACCTGCTGTATGTTTCTGTATGTATCTGTATATCCAAGTTCAGTTTTTAATGAGAGTCATGCTGTATGTAGCTGTATATTCAAGTTCAGCTACTAATGAGACGCTGTATGTTTCTGTATGTAGCTGTATATCCAAGTTCAGCTGCTAATGAGACGCTGTATGTTTCTGTATGTAGCTGTATATCCAAGTTAAGCTGCTAATGAGAGACATGCTGTATGTTTCTGTATATACAAGTTCAGCTGCTAATGAGAGACACGCTGTATGTTTCTGTATGTAGCTGTATATCCAAGTTAAGTTACTAATGAGAGACATGCTGTATGTTTCTGTATGTAGCTGTATATCCAAGTTCAGTTGCTAATGAGAGACACGCTGTATGTTTCTGTATGTAGCTGTATATCCAAGTTCAGTTGCTAATGAGAGACATGCTGTATGTAGCTGTAAATCCAAGTTCAGCTGCTAATGAGACGCTGTATGTTTCTGTATGTAGCTGTATATCCAAGTTAAGCTGCTAATGAGAGACATGCTGTATGTTTCTGTATGTAGCTGTATATACAAGTTCAGCTGCTAATGAGAGACACGCTGTATGTTTCTGTATGTAGCTGTATATCCAAGTTAAGTTTCTAATGAGAGACATGCTGTATGTTTCTGTATGTAGCTGTATATACAAGTTCAGCTGCTAATGAGAGACACGCTGTATGTTTCTGTATGTAGCTGTATATCCAAGTTCAGTTTCTAATGAGAGACATGCTGTATGTTTCTGTATGTAGCTGTATATCCAAGTACGGCTGCTAATGAGAGACACGCTGTATGTTTCTGTATGTAGCTGTATAACCAAGTACAGCTGCTAATGAGAAACACGCTGTATGTTTCTGTATGTTTCTGTATGTAGCCAAGTGTTTGCTGACCTCCTCAGTCTGGTTCAACAGCCACTTATTGAATTATCTTCAGCCAACTGTCACACAATCATTCAATATACAGCAATCTCATTAGGAGGCCACAATGACAGTTATTCTATTACAAAAACATGAGACATTCATTAACTCGTTTAGCTTAACCGCTCTTGCCCTGGCTATTGAGGACATGCTGGCCCAACGAACACAGATCATCTGCTGGACGTTTGTACTCAATTTGGATTTAAAGAGCGTGGTATTGAAGACATAAATTCAATGTCAGGTGTAAGCACAAACATCTGTGACTTGTCAGATAGGCATAGGGACATTGTGATAGAAGTTTTGAACAATGGCGAATGCCAGAAACGTGACAAACATATTATTATCTTTTCAAAATCAAATACGAGAGATTAGGATCTGAAAATTTATTTTAAAATTGCAATACAACACTAAGTGTTGATAACATCTTGCTGACACCAGTTGAGATAATTTCATAAAGTATATGTCATACCACTTAGACAAAATTGGTGTCAATTTGTTATTTTCCCAGCGGTTACTTTTTCATTCCTTCAACAGATAATGCAATCATATTCCCCAGACAACCCAGGTACATATTGCCTAGGATAACAAGTTATACCTATAATTCAGTCACTTGGTTTGGCATGAATTAATTCAGTCAACACAGAGCCTACATACTAGCTATCACTGGAAAACACTGATGTCTCTTATTTTACAAAATGGAATTACTCTCAAAGGCGTTGAACACAGTTCTAATGGCAAAGTTGACCTTTCGTAAAATGTTTGAATTCCCCAAAAGAACCATTAAGATCCAAGTCTGTACAAGACCTAGTGGAACTAGGTGAGAGCTGACTCAGTTGAGTGGTGAGAGGGTGCGTTAGACACATTATAGACCTCAATACGTTCCCTCAAGTCAGGGAACAAACCCTCTCAAATCTTGCAGAACTGTACAGCACATTCTCTTCCCACATAGTTTACTCCTTTCATATTTTTTTTATCGTAACCTCTTTTCTACCTCGGCAAATGTCTTGTCTCTAAAAAATCCCCAAAAGGATACTACATGTGTCCCTGTTTCTGATATCCAATGAAATACATGGTTTACATCGACTGAGTTGTTTCAAAGATCTTAGCCTTTGACTATGAAGGGTCTTAGCATATGTCCTTTAAAAAATGTCTGATGTAATAACACAAATAAACTATTTTGGGTTTTGGTCAAATAGCATTATGACGTGTCATTGGCAAATGACACCTTTACAAAGTCACTGATTGCATAACCAAATTCCAATGCAACCAATCAGGAGTGAGTGAGTGAGTGAGTTATTGTTTAACGCCGCTTCGGCAGTATTGCAGCCATTAGCGGCGAACAACCAATCAGGACTTTCCATTTCTAGCAGAGTAGTTCACCATAGCAGAAGGGAGTAAAACTCTGTGGGAAGAGAATGTACAGCATTATGTGAAAAGGCAGTCATGAGTTTCTGCCATTGGACTTGTCATCCAACGCAATATTGGATCACAACATTGTTTTAAATATATTAGAGATGGGTGGTTTTACCGGTATACCGGAAAACCGTGGTTTTTCAATCAAGTGGTACGTACCGCGGTATGTTGGAGAAAACCGGGGTTTTTATAATTAAATTTTTTTATACCTTTTTCAGAATGATTTTTGTCAGAAAAAGTTAAGATCTTACTAATAAAAGCAACTATTCTTTAAATGGTTCTTTAAACTGTTATCTCATGTAGTTTGAATGTAATGCATCTCTAATGAAAGTGTCTGCAATTTGCTTACTGATTGGTTGCATGTTGATCTGCTGATATTCCTTAAGAAAAACTTGAAATGATAGTTATTATTTTATTTTATTTTGAATTCTTCATCTTTGGTGTTCTATTATACTGAGTTCTGAATAAAAAGACATCTGGAACAATTTTACCTGTATATTATACATAACCAGATCCTATTCATTTCAAGCACGGTATATCGTGGTAAATACTGTGGTACTAGGACAAAAAAATAGGTATACCGCGGTATTGAAATGTTCGTGGTACCCAACCCTAAAATATATCATACATACATTAGAATATCAATATCAGGGGGCAGATATAGGATTTTGTTTGGAGGGCATGCAACTCATCTTTCTCTTGAGACAACCAAATCACACACACATAAAAACATGAGGTGAGGTGAGTTGGGGTTTAACGCCACTTTAAAGGGTATTTCATTTACATCACAGCTGCTAGTATTATTGCAGGGAGAAAGCCCGCAAAACCATGTGGCTATGCATTGCGGTGAAAACTGCCAGCATCAGCTGGAACTAGCGAACCATAGGTAGTACTACACTGAAATTCAGTGTAACATTACACCCAAACCTTACTGCTTGTAGAACAATTCTCTACTGCAAACAAAGTTGCTGTGCCCCTAGCAGGATTCAAACCAGACCTCTTGATCCGAAGCCAAACGCGCTAACCACTGCGCTATCCTGCCCCCCATAAAAACATTATCATGTTTGAAGCATACATTGAATTCTTTTGACCGTCTGCTCCCCCACCAACCTTTGGGTCCGCCATTATATTGCATACAACATTGAACAAGAATCGTCCTCATATCAATGTGGAACTGTAACCACCAAGGAAATAGATCCAGCAACGGTGCCAGCAGACTAAGGCGCTAATGAGCTCACTTCACAGGATAGATATTGGGTCTATCTCAAACAAAGAGTTCATCATTCATTTTAGTCTGGTTCATAAACAACGTCTGCCCACTTCTTGGGTCTAAGTTCACCTTGTTTCCATGAAAACAAAATGATAAATCTTTCAGGTATCTCTATACAGAGCATGAGTATTTTGTAAGCACAACAACCTGGCAATACACAATTGATCCTCTGAACAAGCAGTTACAATGTAAGGAAAATTACAGAAAATCAGTTCTTCATTTGCATTTAAAATGAAATGGTCTCTGATCAGCTTGAAAATTATATCTTATAATGGTATGGCGAGTCATGTATAGTATACATATCAAATATCAAAGGCCTGAAAATTGAGAATTCAGAAATTAAGGCCACAAGGTTATATTTTTCAGTGACGAGGATTAAATGACTATCACTGACCAATCAACAGTTAGAGCCATGGTTAAAGTTTCAGACATTGTCTCTCATGTCAAGGTCAAGGTCACAAGGTAAGATATGACATCACTTGAATGGTCTTGTGACAAAGGATAAACACAAACACATATTAGTTTTAACCATGGTAAAGGTTTACCTCACATCTGCCTAAACTTTAATGAAAATTTAATGAAAATGTTTTGAGTTAGGAGCCTGAAAAGAAAAGCCAGAAAGTACTTTGTTGTGGCAGGGGATGATAAAGAAGTTGCTTATTCACTGTTAAGTTCACGTTGCTTAACACAGTTCTATAATTCAAATTTAAAATATATGCAACTAAAATCATTCAAACAATGAAACGGCACTGATACTTTGAATGTGTTGGCCGACTAACGAGAGTGACTGATGGGGCGGATGTGAACCATTACCAATGACAAATACTTCGAAGTAATCTCGCATACTTTGCATGACTGGCTCATGAAGCGAGCCTCATAGAAAGGTTAGAAATGATGACCATCCAAGTATCCTGTTTCTGTCATCGTAACCTCTCCACTCATTGATGGTGAGGTGATTTATTTAGGGATAAATGTAGACCTCTTTCTGGAGTATTTCCTTCCATCATGGAATTTAGTATTGAAGAGAAACCACAGTCTGATTAAAATCGACCTTGTTCCGAGGAATAAAATTTGCAAAATAATATATCTACCGGGATACGAACAGGTTCTGTAGATTCCTCGCCACAAGGTCTGAGAACATCCCGTATAGGCGTGTGTTCTGAACCAGTTTAGCGCAGCCAAAGCCCAGTCAAATAGCATCATAGTTTTTAAACGGTCGCTGTTTTGAAAGCATTTGGAACAGACAAAAGGATAGCTGTTTGGAGTTATCTGCCCCTAGCTTCTCGCACCAAAAGCATTTGTTGGGCATCTTTTGATTGGCTACCTGAATTGCGCTCGAACACGCTAGTCTACGGACTGTTTCCAGACGGTTTGGCGTGGAAACCTCCGAACGATATGAGTTCATATCCCGGTAGATGCACTATTTTGCACATTTTTTCCGCGGAATACCGTCGGTTTTAATCAGACTGAGAGAAACCAAACCTTTCTGCATGTAGAACAATTCTCTGAAGAGAAGCCAAAATTTGAACCCCACGCGTTATCTAAAGCTGAATGTGCTTACTTTTCAAGAACACGTAGTGTAAAGGGGAGGGAGGGTGTTCATTCAATTAACCTACCACCTCCACCCCCAAATTTGTCAAAAGAAAGGATATATATCCACCTCGATACACCTCCTCATTCTCTTCCCACCGAAGTTACTCCTTTCAGATTTTCTATTGTAACTTCTGTTGTATAATATATCAAGATTCAAGCATAATTCACTAGCAGGGAGAAGGGCTACCTCATACTGTATCCTTTCTTATCCAATGAAAACACACTGTTTATCACTGCACTATCCCAGCCCCTTATTCAATATATATTTTTCACCATTCTCTTCCCACAGAGGTTACTCCTTTCAGATTTTCTATTGTAACCTCCATTACATATGGGCAATATTTCACTATTCTCGCAAAATCTCCTGGCGATAAAAATTTGCAACACTGAAAACTTCCTTATTTTGTCTGATTGCACAACTAACTTCTGATGCAACCAATCAGGATTCTCAGTTTTAGCCGAGAAAGCGCTCGATATGTAACAGACGTTACAATAGAAAGACTGAAGGGAGTAACCTCTGTAGGAAGAGAACAGAGCCTTCTATGAACACCATGATACTTGTAATGTCTACCTGACCAGAACAACCATGGTGGTCAGCAATACTGCTGTAGATTCAATGGAACTTCAGTGTATTGCAAACTAGTTGCAGTTCTTGACTTCTGTTCGTGGCCAGTATGATTGATTTTATAAATTATTGACCATTTGGGCTGCGAGTAAGAAAACTCTGGAAAAATGATCATCTTAGACATATTTAGTTCCTGACTGAAGCTGGAAAGTTGGAAAGCCTTGCCATCAACATCCTGGTACAATGCACAACTGACCATATAACACAGTACAATGTAAGACATCCTTGGAAGATCTCAGTATTGAGTCATAAATCAGCTCCAGTGGTGGCAGGGAGGACATATTGTTATATATGAAAACCACCAAGTTACTGACACCGATTATCTATAATTGACTCTGCAACATTTTGGCAGTTTTTATTCCAGTGTAAGATATGCATGGAAGATTCCATACTGAGTGCAGAGTCCACCTACACAGTAAGAAGAGAGCAGACCCTGCCACTAAGATACTGATAGAGAGATACGCTGGTAATCCACAATTGACTCTGCAAAATGTTGGCAGTGGTTATTCCAGTGTAAGATATGCATGGAAGATTACATACTGAGTGCATAATCCACTACACAGTGAGAAGAGAGCAGACCCTGCCACCAAGATACTGATAGAGAGATACGCTGGTAATCCACAATTGACTCTGCAAAATGTTGGCAGTGGTTATTCCAGTGTAAGATATGCATGGAAGATTACATACTGAGTGCAGAGTCCACTTACAGTATGAAGAGAGCAGACCTTGCCACCAAGATACTGATAGAGATAATCTACAATTGACTCTGCAACATTTTGGCAGTATTTATCACAGTGTAAGATATGCATGGGAGATTACATTCTGAGTCCACCAACACAGTGAGAAGAGAGCAGACCCTGCCACCAAGATACTGATAGAGAGATAATCTTCAATTGACTGCAAAATGTTGGCAGTGGTTATTCCAGTGTTAGATATGCATGGGAGATTACATACTGAGTCCACCTACACAGTGTGAAGAGAGCAGACCCTGCCACCAAGATACTGATAGAGAGATAATCTACAAGTGACCCAGCACCGTGCTGGTGTAAGACATGCATCATGGACGAAGTATTGAGTGCTAAGACGGTTCCACAGTGAGAGAGACTCGGAGAGGAGACAAGTTGAGTGCTTTGCTGCGTTCTGTATTATATTATTGATCCATGACACAAGATGGTCCATCGCTGGGTCGTCGTCTCACCGTCCTCAGCTGACAATCTCCTTCCTTCCTCCAGGACAGCTCCAGTGTATTCACATTCAAATAAATATGTCCTGCCAGTGCCTCGCTCGGCCTCATGCTTCTCTTCCTTGACTTTATGAGGACTATGCAAATTGGAGAGCAGGCTTGATGCTTCCTTTCTCCTCCTTGACTTTATGAGGACTATGCAAATTGGGCAGCAAGTCTTAGGATTTTTGCATTTTATAAACATTACAACAAGTCAAGCGTGAATTTTGTCAATTTGATAATGGTTTTCTGTTTTTGATGGAACATAATGCTGGCTCCAATATGACAGGAGTGATGAAGCACGAGCCAGGAGAAACGCTAACCTCCAGAATGGACGGGAATGATCAATCATACAGCAGAAACAGTGCAAAACATCAACCATTTCTGCATAAAATTCCAAGAGTGTCCTTTGAATAATTTCATAACAATGGATACATAATGTTAGCAGAGGCCTATATTGGAAGCAACGAATGAATTAAATAAGGGATAAAGTTCATCCATTCCCATAAGGCTTGGGTACTCAAGAATGACTTATCCATGGCTCACATGCACATGGTGAGCATCAAGTTGTGTGGCTTAGAAACTTTTGTTACTATATCATCACTGTATCATGTATGCGGATGTGACCTTGGTTGAAGAGCAGATAGAAACTAGAGCCATTGCAATTCACTGGGCTTTTAATAACATGTCAGAATATGCTAAGACCCTCGTCCCAAGAGGCAGTTTACCAAAACCACTAACAACAATTCACCACCACACCTCCCCCACCAACCATTACAGAACTGTGCACCAAACCACATAGTCTGTCATCCAGACCCCTTAATTGTTTAAGCGCCTAGGCAAGTCTACAACAAGACTCTGAGCTCAGTTTAAATGAACACATCTCAGAGGCTCTTTTTTTTCTTTCAAATTTTGAAATTTTACAAAATATTCATTTCAGAGTCTAAATGTTAGACTACAAACCACAAGGCAGGGCCAGGTCTTAACAAAGCCAAATGAAAGGGGAAACTCAACCATTACATGTGCATATTTCAGGAGTCGTCGTAGTCAAATGTAAAACCTTCAAAGAAATTATATCAAACATTTGAGCTATCTGAAGAACATATCCTATGGTATGGCCTACCAAAATTTCAGCTCTAGGGTATATACAAACAAAACATCATGTGTTTGCTAAGCTGTGGAGACACTGAATCATTATGACAGGGCTGACAGATGAAATATCCAAGCCACTGACTATGTACAATGAACGGGCAGTCCTCCCTCCGGCAAGGTCATCAGCAGGTCTCATTGCCTGTGTGGTAACGTCACACTTGTTTCTATTATCCTACCTACACTTCTGTTATAAGCCTGTTTGGAAGCATACCAAAACTCATTTCAGGATTGTTTCTGGATGACCTGCTATTTGTTTTGATTACTTCTCAAGGGCAGGGACTTCTTGAAAGGTGAGGTGAGGTGATCCGGGGTTCAACCAAATGCTACATCAAGAGGATTAATTCATATCCTGACGGCTTGTATCAATACAGGTAGAAAGTCGACAATATCCCCATGGCTGTTAAGTGCCTCGAAAACTTAGACATAAGAACTACAGGTGGTACAGCACTGACCGTCAATGAAGTGATGCAACTAAGCCTTAGTGTATTTAGAACAGTTCTCTACAGAAAGACCTGATAGTTGGCTGACGCGACTAGAACACTTTATTGTTTGCTGTATACAAGGCCAGGATCAATCCATACACCACAAGGTTCAGCAACCTCTATCTGCCAGAAACATAATACCATATTTCCTCGAATACACCCCCAGGGTTCTATTTCCTTCAGCACCCAATTCAGGTTCTATTTGAGGACCGGGTTTGTTTTCGAGGAAATTTGGTAGACCTTAAATTTATACTCGAGACCCGGGTTATATTTTACCTCAGCACTCAGCACCCAAGGTTCGGGTTATATTGACCGAGGTTGTATTTGAAGAAGTACAGTATTCTGAGTATGCCAATCAATGGCTCCTAGCCATTCAAGATTTATCAAGTTGTTATAACGGGTTATATAATTGTCAGTATGAATCATGCATACTAGATTGGAAAGCTACGTATCTTCCTCGCAACAGACATAGGGGGGAAACTAGCATTTGGGGAGATGCAAACCATGTAAACAATACATGAATATGGTATGTGTTACAAATGTGGATCAAATAAATGATTCAGGACAGCACAAGAGATTGAGGTGAGCTGGTGAGGTGAGTTGGGGTTTAACGACGCTTTCAAAAGTATTTCACTTATATCGCGGCTGCTAGTATTACGGCAGGGAGAAAGCCTGCAACGCCATGTGGCTATGCATTGCGGTGAAACCTGCGAACAATCGGCTGGAACTAGCGAACCATGGGTGGTACTGCACTGAAATTCAGTGTAGCATTGCACCCAAACCTTACTGCGTGTAGAACAGTTCTCTACTGCAGACAAAGTTTCCATGCCCCTGGCAGGATTCGAACCCCGGACCTCTCGATCCGAAGCCGAACAAGCTAACCACTGCGCTATCCCGCCCCTACAAGAGAATGAAGAGGGGTGTGTGTGTGGTCCGTCAAAACACTGAAACATTTGTCTAGAAAGAAGACACACAATGATGGAGGGCAACTCAAAATGACAAATGGTAAACAAGTAATAATCCAAAACAACATTCAGAGGCATTTCAAAATCTTCAATTATCTTGGGAGTGCATTTACATCGAACTTTTAGCCTTAGACTTTCTTGATCAACACATGAGATAATCCTGTGTACAAAAACAATTCATACAATTCCCCTTTAATTTTCATTGGCAGAAAAGTTGAAATTTTAGCACAATATCCAGGGGCAGTAGCACGTCTTTCCGGTGAAAAAAGTCGATGAAACGTAATGGAAAAATGTCACCAACAGTATAACACCCTGCCCTCTTTGGAAATCAAACTAAAAATGAGTGTACAAGGTTCCGTAAAGCCATAGGAATCGCAATTTTTACTTTATACGCAACATAGTTATTGCCACTACTGTTTGTGTAATAAGATGGTTTACCCTCTAAAATAATTATAAATGACATAAACTATCATTATAAATGGGAAATTTGAAAAAATTAAATTTGCAAAGACGTGCTACTGCCCCTTTAATCATAAAACAAGCAAGGGGTAGCAGTTACTGGGAGTGCTTACTATTTTTTGGGACAAAAATGGAATTTCTGCCATCAAGGACAAATTCAGAATAACATTGTAACCAAGCCGCTCTACTAAAATGACAATTTTCAAGATTTGGATTTATTTGGCTATGCTTTGGCATTTGGCTATCTACTTCATCAACAACTCTGTGTAAAGTCTCAAATATAGTAAATTTGTCATTGACACAGACTGACACTGTGAACATGAAATTCCACTTCCAAAGAGCATTGTGCTTTTGTGACAATCTAAAGCTGACGCTATTAATAGATCTTAAGTCATCCAAATTCCAAAATTCCCAGCGAGGGTACAAACACATTTCAGTTTCAGAGATCAACATGCTATCAGGAGTTTATGGACCACTGACACAAATCACAACAAGTAAATCTGGCCTTAGGTCATTCAGTCATAAACTAAAAGTAGAGCCATTGGCTCTGTAGCTCAATAAACATAAAACAATACAACATAAATAGTATATGAGTTTGAAAATGTTAGTATTAACAAATTTCAATTGGTCTGTGTAATGGGAGAACATTCTATAGCTTTTCGTAATGGAGAAGATGATAATAGATTTTTATGTCACGACCCCTTTGACCCATATTTGGGGTCACAGGGTCAACAAATCTACAATTTGGAATCCTGATTGACCAAGGAGTCTGCACATAAAATTTCTGCTCTCTAGAGTCACTGGTTCTGGAGAAGAAGTCGAAAAAGCGAATGGACAGATGGATGGCTTCTCGCCATCCCATGTCATAAGGCCATCAGGCCTGATAAGCTAAAAATGGCAGTTTCATGAGTCCTGACTTTTGTGAAAGAAATGTTATTTGGATTACAATAATGTTATTGTAATCATAATAAGTCTATCAACTGGCAATTTACCGTTTCAAAATGTTAATCCAGTGAAAAGGTTTACAGTGAAAATCACAATTGCACGTTCTGTATTACATATAATATTTTATCAAGTATTAAACTTGACAACCAACAATTAATCTCATGATGTCATCAAAGTATGCCGGTAGATATGCGTTATCTATAGGTGTTAAAACATATTTACCTATATAGGATGCGCGATTCATGATAAAAAAAATATCAAATCTCGCCTCATTAAAAATCATACCGCGAACTGCAGCGCATAATAAATGCTAAAAATATTTCTACCTTTTTATCATATCACAGCAAAAGAAAGAGGTTCTTTTACAAGGAAAATCATTTGTTTTTAAAATGTAGTTATCAACCAATCAACATGAAGGGGGTACAAATCCCCCCCTGCTTTCCAGTTCTAGATTGGACACTGCCATTGTTTCATTGCACTAGCCTACCATGTTTCTGAGCACCCCGGCCAGGCCTACCAAAACCTACCCTCTGTGCAGAAAAAGCTGGAGAAGCCTACATAGTGGAAACAGCAATCTTATCTGCATTATCTCTGATCTATGAAGACCTGGCTGAGTTGACCATGATATAAAACAAGTTCACATAATGCAATGTCATATTGAAAGTGATTACATAAAATCATATAAAGTCCATAAGATTAGATATTGCCCATTATTATTTGATTTGAATCAATTTTAAAAAGATTTCTTCATGAATGATTCATGAACCTGGATATCTGAGGAAGAAAAAGTTGATTCTGTGAAAGCTCCGGTCCTGTGACTACATTGTTCACTATGTTAGGTTTGGTCTGACCTACACACACAGAGCCAGTCCATGTGAACTGCTGCAGATGATAAACAGGAAGATGTAGATAACTGGTAAATAGAGCCGTTTCCACATGCTAATGACAATCATTAGGATAATGAGGCCACCTTATCTAATGACGGGCGGCAAACTCCCCGACAACTAACAAAGGTTATTCCTAGCTCAAACCATTGATCATTTCATAAGTGCCCCGTTGGCTTTGATTCTGATGGAGTGAGTGGGAGCGGTGGCTGAGACGGCAAAGGGGTCGGACTAGTGAGCTTGAGTTCGAGCCCATATGTGACCGGGTGTAAAAATCTTTGGAGTCAACATTCTGAGCAGACTCTTTTCAGTGTTGTTACAACCCCCTAGTGTACAGTACACAACCCTGTGCACTGAAAAGATCCCACAAATCTGTTAAATGACCAGATGGTGAATACATGGACACCTGGTTGTGGGTATAGCTTGAGGTGAGGTGAGGTGAGGTGGGGTTTAACGCCGCTTTCAAGAGTATTTTACTTATATCGCGGCTGCTAGTATTATGGCAGGGAGAAAGCCCGCAACGCCATGTGGCTATGCAATGCGGTGAAACCTACGAGCATCGGCTGAAACGCGGAACCATGGGTGGTACTACGCTGAAATTCAGCGAAGCACTGCACTCAAACCTTACTGCGTGTAGAACAGTTCTCTACTGCAGACAAAGTTGCTGTGGTCCTGGCGGGATTCAAACCCCGGACGTCTTGATCCGAAGCCGAACGCGCTAACCACTGCGCTATCTCACCCCTGTGGGTATAGCGTACCGTGCCAAGCGGCATAAACTTGAAGTGACTCATGGCTGCGCGAGTTGTATGTTCCTCAGTGAAGTTGAGAATGAGAAAGATGTGTCATGAAGAGTGACACCCAATGTTCGAGGGAAAAACATTTCAACAGAGCTGTATATCGCAGGGGTCGAAATTAACCTTTTCAATGCAGTAGCCACTCAGACTAGTGCATTTCTGAAAGAACTAGTCCAGACTTATTCCAGCTAGCCAAATATATCTCCAAGATCATTTCACCTCAAATTTTAACTAGTCCTCTGGACTACCAGTTTTAACACTCTACTAGCCCAGCTTCTTTTTCACTAGCCATTGGCTACCGGACTAGTGCTAATTTCGAACCCTGTATCGGCACTATGCAAATGTTAATAAGAATGAATGAATGTATGAATTTAACAGCCACAGCCAATACGAAAATGCTCTGAAAGACGGCACCATCGTGGCGACACACCGTCCTGTGCATAGCTCAGTTGACCACTATCAGTGAAGTTCAGCAGCAATGGTGTGACTCAATGGATGGGTGACCTGTTTCATGGCTGGATGATTTGGAGTTTGATAACTTGTTCCCAATGAGACAAGAGTTCAGAGACTTTTGCTGTCACTTTAGGCAAACATTACGTGGTGAATGGTGTGTTGGAGGTGGAATTCAAGCACTGTAATTGGCAGCTTGTTAGACCTGGGTACTATTGTGGGGAGCGATTTGAGCATGGATTCATTGTGATATGTGCGCAACATAAATTCGCTAAATATGTTTTTTTGCAGACATTCTTTCATGGCAGTATATATATATACTATAAGAGAACTCTCTAATCAATAAAAAAAAGAAAATCAGATTCAACTGTAAACAGCAAGCATAGTTACTGTTCTACCAAAGTATACACCACACACATTTCTCAAACTGAAAAGGAAACATTACAGTATGTCACAGAAAAAGAAGTAAAGGTAGATTTATAAAATACAGCCATTTGCTCTGTAGCTTATCAAACTAACTATGAACATTGCCTTGTCGTTTCTATCATGGGAAGTCAAGACCAAAAGTGCAAGGCACCCAGCCGGACAACAGCCAATGCCACAAGTCTATCTGCCCCTATAGGCCTGTAGAGAGAGGTAATAATAAATACTTCAGGACTTACCACAGAATCAAGGAAGGAAATAATCCTGGCATAATTTGGTTTAGTGTCACAGAATTGCCGGAACAACTCTCGGCCAATAGGCTGCTGTTCAACCAAATACTTGTATGTCAAAGCTGAAAACAAAAACAAAGAAATTTTCAAATAAACAGCTGTTATAATCAGCGTAGAAAAGCAGCTTGAAAATTTTTCACTGAAAAGTTCATTTCAAAAGCGAAATTCAACAAAAGCAAAAATTCTTACCAGCCAGGATCAAAATTTAGATGGTTCTGGATTTCAAAATGCTGATGAAATATATGTAACCCTGTAATGCAAAATAAGATATCCTTGTCAAGATACCTTTTATTACAAAACTGGTGACATAACATTCAAGAAATTATCAGTTGCTTGTCATCAAAGAGCAATCCTGATGTCAACCTTCATTGAAAGAAACAAAGTTTTTATCTTACTGATTTCAAACTAAGTTTCACAATCCCGACAGAAATAGGTCAGAGCTTCATGCAAATTTGTTTCAACAACCAAAAGTCAAGGTCACATGTAATGAAGTATTTCTTGACTTAAAATCAATGCAACATCACTCTCAGGTAGAGATGATGACAAGCACGATAAGTCTACTCCATATGCAAATATATATGAAGATACCCATTCAAGACCAAGTCACCATAGTTTACCAATGCAAAGGATTACAGTAGCATATCCAGAAGGGAGGTTCGAATCCCGCCTCTCCTTTGAAATTTTGTGCATGGACCCCCAAGGTGAACCCTCTTTTCAATGAGTGATACCCCCACACCTTGTAAATATCTCGATCCGCCGCCTACGGTTTATGAGAATTTGAAAGTGGATGTGTTGACCTTGACAATATGCCTGCTAAATATCCAGAATGTCCAAAAAAGGTCTATGTATACTCCATTGACCCGTCCCATTGACAACAGTATTTTTGAATAGTTGTATTAATCTCATCTCGTTGTTTATATCTAAATTTAAAGAAGACCAGAAGGCATGATATTTCATATTAATATTTCAGAATGCAGTTGTATCTGTTGTACCCCCCCCCCCCCCCCCCCCAACTCAAAAAGCTGTATCCGCCCCTGATACAATGCCAGAGTCAATGTCTTTATCATTGGATGGTTACCCCTGCTCTATCTTTACTGGTGTCTCCCACATGAGTCAACCATCCCACAACCTTTAGTGGATCCGAATACCGGTAGAAGACTCTACAACCGCCTTGCTACACGCACACCGTGGAAAAGGACACCACAGTCCTGTTGTTTTATAGTATCTAAATAATCGCAAATGTTTAAAATTTTGTTTTTATTATTTTTCAGATTTGAAACTTGTATACTTCTATCGTCAACTTGTTTGATTGTTTATCATCACTTGGCAGTCTGATTGAAATCAACCTTGTTCTGAGGAATAAAATTTGCAAAATAATCTCCCAGGATACGAACAGGTTCTGTAGATTCCTCTCCGCAAGGTCTGAAAACACCCCCTATATGCGCGCACTCTATACAAGTTCAGTTTAGACAAAACCCAGTCAGATAGCTCATCATGTTTTTAAAGGTACGTTTTTAAAGCATTCGAAATCATTCGTTCATGTTACGGAAACCGACGAAAGCATGGCTGTTGGGAGTTACTTGCCCCTAGCTTCTTGTACAGAATACTTTTGTTGGACGTTCTAATAGCATCAGAACATGCGAGCCTACAGGCTTTTATCAGATGGTTTTGCGAGAAAACCTCTGAACGATATGAGTTCATATCCCAGGAGATGTCCTATTTTGTAATTTTTATTCCTTGGAAAACGGTCCATTTCAATCAAACTGCATTACATGGACAATATTTCAGTCTAAGTGGCAAATTCTCTTAAAAAGGTCTTCTAAAGCATGACATACTTACGTATTTTTGTCTTTATATCCATACATTGGGATATATGGGGGAATCTCAGTATCTGCTTCCATTTCTTACTTTTTCCTTTTCTTTTGCCACCACCGCCTGAAAAACACATTGGAAAGTTATTAACTTGTAATGATAGATTGTCAGAATAATTCCCTGCTTTTCTTTTGATTACAGTTTACTGTAGAACAGTTCTCCACAGCAAACAAGAGTGAGCAGTTCCCTGGCGGGATTTGAACGCCGGGCCTCTTGATCCGATGTTGAACATTCTAACCACTGCGCTATCCCGCCCCCAAATGCATTTGAAATATGTTTTATGGTTATACTTATAGCCAATAATAACTTACCTATTATATTTATGCACACTTATGCTCATACATAACGCAATGTACACACTTGTAGTAAACAATTCCAGACATGAAGATACAAATGACAAATTTGATTGTTTCAAGGTAAGGTGAGTTAGGGTTTAACACCGCTTTCAAGAGTATTTCACTTATATCACGGCTGCTAGTATTATTGCGGGGAGAAAGCCTGCAACGCTATGTGGCTATGCATTGCGGTGAAACCTGCGAGCAACGGCTGGAACTAGCGAACCATGGGTGGTACTGCACTGAAATTCAGTGTAGCATTGCACCCAAACCTTACTGCGTGTAGAACAGTTCTCTACTGCAGACAAAGTTGCTGTGCCCCTGGCAGGATTCGAACCACAGACCTCTTGATCCGAAGCCGAACACGCTAACCACTGCGCTGTCCCGCCCCCGATTGTTTCAAAATGCATTTAATAGCAGCAATACAAAATTACAAAACATAATTTCAAAGCATATTTCCCTTCCTCATCGACATGTGTTCGTTATCAAACGTTGAATAAAGTTTAAACCTTTGCTGATGATAAGTAACTCCTATTAATTTAATTAAAGATATCAAAAACCTCAATGACAACAATTTAGTTGTACTACAAAATCACAGATCATAGAATGTCAGAAACCATTATAAAGATAAACATCATTAAATTTTCATAAAGGTTTAAATCATTAATCATTATTGATAGTACTGAAGTATCTTTTACCAAGGAACCATCAGCTTATGAAATGAACTAAATATTTCAGTACGATATTTAGGATTTAAAATAAATAAGAACACATTAACTGAGCAATGGGCAAATAAAAAATAGTATTATGAAGTTTATTTCATGAATTTATGGGAGCATTTGACACTTAAAGTAATTTTTAAAAAGTGACATGATTTGTTCAGGATGAGGCTATTAAAACGTTAACCATTTGTTAATAGCTACAACAGTCTGATATTATTATAATCAGTTGACGGCCAGAAACTGTCAAATCTTTAGAAATGTATTGAATTGTGTCCCCTTCAAGAAATTGAATAGATAATTAGTATCAATTTCTTTGCAGCAATGTGACAGTGACAAAACTATATGTGAACAATTGTAATTGTATCAAATAATAATAACGATTATTTCTCATCATTAATAATTGACGTCTATAAGACGATGTCTGAACATATAGAACTAGCCAGTTTATTTATAAACACATTTTGACCTCATTTCTGACAGCGCTTATGTCTTTCACTCAGTGAGAAATGTGAGCTGCCTGTTCGGAGACCTAACAGCTTATTGAGCATATTTCACCTACCACGTAGATAGACAAAATGAACGGTAACGAAATAAAGAAATGTGATTTGTTTCTGAATATTGAAGTAAACGTTTCGTAAGTCTGTAAATGTGTCTAAGAAATGTCCGAGGATTCGGCCGCTGTGTCAAGCACTTGTCAGTGGGAACGGATCACGATATTTTCGTACACACGTTTCCGATCAATGCAAAACCGCATATACGTGATCTAATAACAAGAACAGAATACATGGAAGGCATCATCGTACTATTAAACGTAGACCAGACGGTGCATTTTCCTCTGTTCCGTCAAATTTCTGCAGGAGTTGTCAGGCAATGTAAACACAAGTGCCGACATGGCCGTGATATTGCAGGCCAAATCGTACTTACCTTCTCTTGCTTTCAAATATACTGTATTTGCTACAATATTTTCTAGTTCCATCTGTATTGCGAGTCAACAGTGGGCTCTAAAAAGGGTCAAAAAACGACCCTATTCGAGTCCGGTACCCGCTCCGAGCGCTTGGGTGTGGTGGGGGATCCAACAAAGATGGCTGCTTTCATCAAGATCGGAATTAAAGCGAGGCGGCATTCTGATTGGTTAAAAATCCCAATCTGTAGTCTGCTTCCATTTGTTTCGTTAATGAGTAGAGACGAAAGGGAAAAATTATGGATCGCATTGTGATCACATTGTTTTCCTCCATATTACGCAAGCACCTGTTTTCACGAAAACTCTGGTGCCACTGTCAAGCTGGATTTCGCCCCCACAATATGTTAAATCACATAATATACATTCATGAATCACCGTGATATGGGCCTTTTCTTGATTATAGATTCTAAAAGTACATACAAAGTCCCTTGTAGCCTACATAGTAGACCTTATTTAATTTTTGGACAATGAAAACATAAGCTTGAAAAATAAAGAGCTAAATTTTGTATAAAGAACTTACAAGGTTTTTTTTTGTAGCAAATATTTCCTTGGGAATTTTATATTTTAAGTCACAATGTTTTATTATCCAAACCTCGTTCAAGGGGCTGAATCACGTTTTTTTTTTGCAAATTTAATTTCTTTTAATTTCCCAATTTATAATGAAAGTTTTTGTCATTTATATTTACTTTAGGGGTCAATCATTACACAAACCAATTATCCTTAGTAGTAATATCGATGTTGCGTATAAAGCCAACATTGCATGGAGGCCATTTTAATGTGAACACATTTTATTATTTCGAATTACAAAAACGATTCTCATGGCTTTACTGAACCATGTACACTCACTTTAACTTGATTTTCCGAAAAGAGAAGGGTGTTTTACTATTGGTGACATTATTTTTCAAATACCTTTCATCGACTTATTTGAGCGAAAAAACGTGCTACTGCCCCTTTAACACAGTATATATTGTTTGAGTGAGATTATACGATACATCGCCATAAAGCAATTATTTCAAGTGGTTAAATTATTTGAATACGGCATTTTCTGTTAAAATGAAATCCGAGTGAAATATAGAGGATATTATATGAGTGTCTATGTCACACCAGTTTACGACACGAGTGCCTGAATAGTAGTATTTCCGAGCGAGAGCGAGGGATATATCGTTAGATATTCAGGCACGAGTGTCGTTAACATAGTATGGCATATACACGAATATAATATATTATTACCCTTTAGATAAATTTGTTGAATTGTGATTGGTCAATAGCCAATGCATACGAAACCGTGTAGGCGGATTTGCCAGGGTCTACCCTCCGTATGACCCGTGAGACAGGTCACGTGGCTAACTACACAGGTCTTACGGATGACCTTGACCTTAGATGGAATGCGGAAGTAAAACGGTTGCTCGACTCGGAATTTCAGGATCGAAACTTACCTTAACAAACATAAGGACGGTGATTTCAACCAATATACATTATTTATTTTGTTTGCGTCAATAAACTAATTCAATAAAAATACGTGTCTCTCTATTATTCATCAGGTAATAATAATTTAAAAATCGATTATTTTTTAGCCGCAGAGTTATCTCCCTTGATATTGAGCGGTACACTCTTTACAGTGTTGTTGCTGTTTCACACTGTGTGGAGTTTTTATCACAAACGGAAATAGCTATGTAGCCTATATATTTTATCGAAAAATGAGTGAAATAAGTACAAATAATAGATCTAAAGAGTAATAAATTCGTTACACGGTGTTTTGACAGGGTGTACGGGACTGTAAGACCCTTGTATATTCCGTATTTCCTTCGGCTGCGCCTCAGGAAAATACGGAATATACAAGGGTCTTACAGTCCCGTACACCCTGTCAAAACACCGTGTAACTAATACTGTCTATTGTCGAAGAAGAGAAATTTATGAAAACACGCTAAAATCCACTTTCAACCATAGGCTGGCGACCCGCCGTCGCGCAATCAGAACCCAACGTCATAGACGAAGCGTGATGTCATAGCATTGTTTATGACGTCACGTCACCATGACAAAGTGATATTTTGCCCTCGGGCATCGTCATCCTCGATAATCCAGCGCTATTGTTCCGATAAATCTACACACAAGCGCGCTTGTGTGTAGATTTATCGGAACAATAGCGCTGGATTATCGAGGATGGGGCATCGTATGAAAAATGGGAACCCCGATATGATTGCCCTCGTATAATAAAACATGTTCTTATAGGCCTACTCAGTAAAAGAACACTTTCAATCATATGACGTCATCGTAACAATAGGACACGTTCAAAGATGACGTCAATAAAGCAAGGCCATCTTAGGTGCTTAGTTCTATTCATAAAATTAACTAAATTTACGAACTGTGTTAAATTTGTCAAATTTAATAAATAGAACATTTGACATTTCTCATCGAATACTATATACATCTCATCTCGTGAAGTATTTATTTCTACTTTACTAGCTAAGATATATATACGTACATGGTAGGCCTAATGTGTAACTAAAGTAGTGTCAAATACCGGATATATATTTTTTTTATAATTTCTTGAGCGATAAATGGCTAATTTTAAATTAGAACAGACCCTTTATTGTCTGTATATGTGTTTACTATTGTAAGGGACACCGGCCCATTATACATTGCATGTACCGTATTTCCTCTAATAGACGCCGGGTTTGGATTTGACGCCGGATCTCGAATATACGCCGGGGGTATTGTCGTTGGAAAGAAATAGAAGCCGGGTCTCGATTAGACGCCGGGTGACAAGATGAGCAAAACAAAAATTTTTTAATGCAATCTATTTATGTTAACGTATGTCTCTTAAAGAAAACATAATTCCCGTTCAATATTGAATAAATATTTTTTAATCATAATCAAGAAAGTTTGTCATCATTGCATTTCTATATGTTTGTTTGTCGTGTGACGTAGGCCTACAAGCCAAAAAATGAATAGTCGCCTGCCTCGAATAGACGCCGGGTCTCGAATAGAAGCCGGGATTCTAGGAGGTCTGACAAAAATAAACGCCGGGGGGGGGGGGGGGGGTCTATTAGAGGAAATACGGAAATAGCACGATAACAAGTCCATGGAGTGCCTCATGCAGAGAAACAATGCATGCTCATTCTTACTTTACCAAGTTGAAATCTTATAACGAATTTATAATAATTTAACTAAAAAGCTGTTTGTCTTCTTAATTCCTAAATACATTTTTGACTAAATATTTCACTACATTCGAATTCTTGAGCATGAACGGTATTTTAGATTTCCTCAACTATCGTAAAAAGGACTACCGTAAATCATTGAATAATCACCTGCCTTAAATAATCGCCGGGTTTAATTTAACAAATGTAAATAAAGTAATTTAATGTACTATGGATGGTGTTCCAGATAGGCTCGCAAAATACAATGTTTCTTCCTAATGCAGGATATTGACCACCCCAAAAACACACTCTCATGATAACCTCTATTAGCTATCACCTTTTAAAAAGGAATTCCGGCATAGGTATATTAATGCGAAGTTTAACCTTATGACATGCCCTTCGTTTAGAATATTCATAATTTAAAACATACCGCACTGATGTTTTTGTTATAATTTTTTTTAAATTGCACATATATATTATGGATTCGAAAAACATAATCGCCTGCCTCGAATTATCGAATGCCTTGAATAATCGTCGGGTCAAATCAGTGTTTGAAATTAATAATCGCTGGGCGATTAGACAAGGATTTACGGTATATACAGGAAGAAATGCAAAATGGACAAATTAGATTTGCGACTTTCTTCAAGTAAAAGATAATGGTTGGAACAAAAAAAGCTGTATAGAGCTATATGATATACTTGCAGGGTTATTAATGGCAGTTAGGGAAGATTAAGATTGACATGTTACAAAAGATTTAAGACACGGATATAGTTCTAGCTTGTAATAAAATTCGAAAATTTTCGTATTTGTTTACCCTTCCAGAACCAAGTTTTGAATGATAAATGGCGTGTTATTTGTTATTATTTTACAGTTGGTCTGTACCAATATTTGAAACTGCTTATAGTGTTGACCTTTGTACTATATGAATGAAATAGGCCTACCTGTCTTATATGGCATCTAGATTCGCACCAAGGGACCATGCTTCTGCATGTATCCAACTAGTTCAGTTCAGTTCAGACAAACCAAATGAAATTTGATTAACCAAAAGTTTTTAGATGTTGTACGAGTCATTTTGACGAAGAATGTACATTTCAAAAGATGAAATAACTGTTGCGTGGAAATTGAAATTCATTCATTGATTAAAACGAAGCGTTATGTAATTTGATGAAATTTAAAAAATGGCACCAGAAATTTTAAAGTTTATTTTTTAAAAACGAAAAGCCAATGACTTCAGAATATTATTATACATGAAAATGTTCCTTACTGTTCCACAGTATTAACTGCCCGTTTCATTAATTAATTAATATACATGTATATAACTAATTAACAGAATCAGCTTCGCATTTTTTTGGACAGCTACTGACATGCTTTGCAGATGATTTTTTATTTTTATTTTATTTTAATGGGGTTCGATAGTAAACATGTATGATGCAAAATACGTGTACCTTGATATGCTTAAACTCTTTTTTAAAATCTCTTGTAACGTGTATCTCAAAAGAGTCATTCACATTCAAAGGTTATTAACGTTTTTGTTTGACAAGATACAGATATATAATATAACTGAATAAAAATGAATTTATGGAAAGTGAACTTCTTTAATAACAACGGCGACGTTTCGGTATAGATCCTTATAACTTTTTATCAAACACATTTGACACAAACACACATATGTATATAACCAGTAATTTTAAAGAGGGGGTTCACTCATTATTTTTTTTAAATAGGGGGAGGGGGGGGGGGGGTCTATTTATCTATTCACCTACAAATTTAAGCCCTCACATGGTATCTGACGGTTTTAATGGAGTTTTAAATTTAATTACTATACCTCGCCTCATTCTGCATGGAAACACAAGTGATACAAGATAATAACTGTAAGTTTTTGCGGGTGATTTTGAATGATATCTTTGAATGTAGTTTGAGCCTTGTATAACATTACAAATTAAAGATGGAGGTTTGCTAAATTACATTATGTAGTTTTGCAAATTCCCAAATATCATATAATCAGATCCTACCAAACACTCTTACTTCGCTTCGTTAAGATCTGATCACTCCTCGGCAGAGGTCATCTCGTTTAACCTTTTAATCCAGCCAATCAACGGCGAAGCTAGGAAATCGTCGGTACGGTTAGCTATGAATGCAGGTCTGTGGGTATTTGTTGAATTTGTGGAAGGTGTAAGTCACAGAAAAGGGCACGAGACATAACCTTGGTAGAAATGTTTGGTAAACTTTTATTTTAATGATATTGATACATCCTCTATCTAGTTTTGTGGTTATTGAATCATTATTCATTTAGTAGAAGTATTATTATTTATTTGCAAATGTCAAAGGTCTTTGTTTAAATCATTCGTTGATATATTTCGAGATTCTCTACAAATCTATTGTTATATATTGTTATGATACTGCATGATACTATTCAAATAAATAATGTACCAATACCATCGTCTATCCACTACCATCGTCTATTCAGTACTATCTTCTATTCAGTTTCATAATCTATTCAGTACCACTGTCTATTAAGTACCTTTTTTATTCACCACAATCGTCTATTCAGTATCATCGTGTATTTAGTACCATCTTTGTTCGCCGATCATCTATTCAGTACCATCCGTTTATTCATTACCACATAAACATATATATATATATATATATATATATATATATATATATATATATATATATATATATATATATATATATATATACAATTTAAAGGGAAGGTAATGTCGCCAATAACTAAAGACACACACTGATAGAATATTCACATAGTAACAGATAACATGTCATAAATGTAATAAACAATCTGCTGTTATACTGTAGCAAAGTTTTCCTCACTCGCAGCGCCAATGAATGGCTTCAGTTCTCATTGTTTCTTTTTTCAACAATTTGCGCTTGTGTTTATTAAGTTGTTGAATTTCAAGTCATCAAATTATTACCTTCATTAGTATCTTTCAATTTGACTGTGTTTTAATCATGTATTATGATAAGATATATGTGTAAACAGGAATATCCTCTCGAATTTCGTTTCCACAAAAAATACCTATATAGAACCCTCTCTTTAAAATAGCGAGAAGACGATGTTATCGGCTTGAGCTGGCGTGTAAATTTCGCTAACAAGACGTGACAAGCGTGACCCGTACAGGTACCTACGTATGCAAACTATTTATAATCAACATGTCTGCACGCTCATACATACTATTTATATATCGATATGTCCACGCGTGTACATATTTCGATAGGCTCCACTTTGGTCCGTTATTATACCAGGTAGTGTTTTTGTGGGCGGTGTTCTTGGTAATTGATTTATTTTTGTACAAATTGACGAACACATCAATGAACAAGGTGGCGAACTTTTCCCAGAATAGATGCAAATAGACTGCACCTATTGTCAATAATCTACAACCTGCTCGATTCTGTTGTCTGTCCTTTGTGTAAACGATTCCGAATAATATCCCAGCTCACACACCCATTTTATGAAGGGGCTTTATGTTAAATGATATATATTGTTGGAATTAGCTTGTTCTTATTTTAAAACATGTTCCATGCAAACGCAATCTCATTAAAATCAGATCGAAGGTAGCGCTCGTACCTCACCTCGCTGTGTCTCTGATCTGAACACTGTACCAAAGAGGTCATGGCCTTCACACTGTCTTTACTCCAGCCAATCAGCGACGAGGCTAGAAAAGTTTCGGACCAACTTGAGTTGAGACACGAAGTATCTAGCAGGGCCTTTGCTTGGCTGAAATTATTGAAGGAAAAGTTCACTGTGAATGTCACTTAAAGGGACAGTAGCACGTTTTTTGCAATTTTTTTTTTTTTAAATTTCCCATTTATAATGATAGTTTATGTCATTTATATTTAGTTTAGAGGGTTAAACATCTTATAACATCAACCAATCTAGTTGTGCAATCAGCGACGTTGTTAAAATTAAATTGGCCAATGACCCGCAATGATGATAAAACAAACATAAGACAACGTGTTCTCGTTTAATGTGTTTTCCTCGAAGTATGCTATTTGATTTTGTGAAAACAATTGATCATAAACATGCTGATAAATAAAGAAGACCATATCAGGGACAAATACCAGTTCCTTTGTGTTTAAATCAGGACATACTCGAAGGACATATGCTTATTAGTAAGACCCTTAATAGTCATATACTCAATAGAGGATATTATATGAGTGTCTATGTCACACCAGTTTACGACACGAGTGCCTGAATAGTAGTATTTCCGAGCGAGAGCGAGGGATATATCGTCAGATATTCAGGCACGAGTGTCGTAAACATAGTATGGCATATACACGAATATAATATTCTGTCTATTGTCGAAGAAGAGAAATTTATGAAAACACGCTAAAATCCACTTTCAACCATAGGCTGGCGACCCGCCGTCGCGCAATCAGAACCCAACGTCATAGACGAAGCGTGATGTCATAGCATTGTTTATGACGTCACGTCACCATGACAAAGTGATATTTTGCCCTCGGGCATCGTCATCCTCGATAATCCAGCGCTATTGTTCCGATAAATCTACACACAAGCGCGCTTGTGTGTAGATTTATCGGAACAATAGCGCTGGATTATCGAGGATGGGGCATCGTATGAAAAATGGGAACCCCGATATGATTGCCCTCGTATAATAAAACATGTTCTTATAGGCCTGGTCAGTAAAAGAACACTTTCAATCATATGACGTCATCGTAACAATAGGACACGTTCAAAGATGACGTCAATAAAGCAAGGCCATCTTAGGTGCTTAGTTCTATTCATAAAATTAACTAAATTTACGAACTGTGTTAAATTTGTCAAATTTAATAAATAGAACATTTGACATTTCTCATCGAATACTATATACATCTCATCTCGTGAAGTATTTATTTCTACTTTACTAGCTAAGATATATATACGTACATGGTAGGCCTAATGTGTAACTAAAGTAGTGTCAAATACCGGATATATATTTTTTTTATAATTTCTTGAGCGATAAATGGCTAATTTTAAATTAGAACAGACCCTTTATTGTCTGTATATGTGTTTACTATTGTAAGGGACACCGGCCCATTATACATTGCATGTACCGTATTTCCTCTAATAGACGCCGGGTTTGGATTTGACGCCGGATCTCGAATATACGCCGGGGGTATTGTCGTTGGAAAGAAATAGAAGCCGGGTCTCGATTAGACGCCGGGTGACAAGATGAGCAAAACAAAAATTTTTTAATGCAATCTATTTATGTTAACGTATGTCTCTTAAAGAAAACATAATTCCCGTTCAATATTGAATAAATATTTTTTAATCATAATCAAGAAAGTTTGTCATCATTGCATTTCTATATGTTTGTTTGTCGTGTGACGTAGGCCTACAAGCCAAAAAATGAATAGTCGCCTGCCTCGAATAGACGCCGGGTCTCGAATAGAAGCCGGGATTCTAGGAGGTCTGACAAAAATAAACGCCGGGGGGGGGGGGGGGGGGGGTCTATTAGAGGAAATACGGAAAAAGCACGATAACAAGTCCATGGAGTGCCTCATGCAGAGAAACAATGCATGCTCATTCTTACTTTACCAAGTTGAAATCTTATAACGAATTTATAATAATTTAACTAAAAAGCTGTTTGTCTTCTTAATTCCTAAATACATTTTTGACTAAATATTTCACTACATTCGAATTCTTGAGCATGAACGGTATTTTAGATTTCCTCAACTATCGTAAAAAGGACTACCGTAAATCATTGAATAATCACCTGCCTTAAATAATCGCCGGGTTTAATTTAACAAATGTAAATAAAGTAATTTAATGTACTATGGATGGTGTTCCAGATAGGCTCGCAAAATACAATGTTTCTTCCTAATGCAGGATATTGACCACCCCAAAAACACACTCTCATGATAACCTCTATTAGCTATCACCTTTTAAAAAGGAATTCCGGCATAGGTATATTAATGCGAAGTTTAACCTTATGACATGCCCTTCGTTTAGAATATTCATAATTTAAAACATACCGCACTGATGTTTTTGTTATAATTTTTTTTAAATTGCACATATATATTATGGATTCGAAAAACATAATCGCCTGCCTCGAATTATCGAATGCCTTGAATAATCGTCGGGTCAAATCAGTGTTTGAAATTAATAATCGCTGGGCGATTAGACAAGGATTTACGGTATATACAGGAAGAAATGCAAAATGGACAAATTAGATTTGCGACTTTCTTCAAGTAAAAGATAATGGTTGGAACAAAAAAAGCTGTATAGAGCTATATGATATACTTGCAGGGTTATTAATGGCAGTTAGGGAAGATTAAGATTGACATGTTACAAAAGATTTAAGACACGGATATAGTTCTAGCTTGTAATAAAATTCGAAAATTTTCGTATTTGTTTACCCTTCCAGAACCAAGTTTTGAATGATAAATGGCGTGTTATTTGTTATTATTTTACAGTTGGTCTGTACCAATATTTGAAACTGCTTATAGTGTTGACCTTTGTACTATATGAATGAAATAGGCCTACCTGTCTTATATGGCATCTAGATTCGCACCAAGGGACCATGCTTCTGCATGTATCCAACTAGTTCAGTTCAGTTCAGACAAACCAAATGAAATTTGATTAACCAAAAGTTTTTAGATGTTGTACGAGTCATTTTGACGAAGAATGTACATTTCAAAAGATGAAATAACTGTTGCGTGGAAATTGAAATTCATTCATTGATTAAAACGAAGCGTTATGTAATTTGATGAAATTTAAAAAATGGCACCAGAAATTTTAAAGTTTATTTTTTAAAAACGAAAAGCCAATGACTTCAGAATATTATTATACATGAAAATGTTCCTTACTGTTCCACAGTATTAACTGCCCGTTTCATTAATTAATTAATATACATGTATATAACTAATTAACAGAATCAGCTTCGCATTTTTTTGGACAGCTACTGACATGCTTTGCAGATGATTTTTTATTTTTATTTTATTTTAATGGGGTTCGATAGTAAACATGTATGATGCAAAATACGTGTACCTTGATATGCTTAAACTCTTTTTTAAAATCTCTTGTAACGTGTATCTCAAAAGAGTCATTCACATTCAAAGGTTATTAACGTTTTTGTTTGACAAGATACAGATATATAATATAACTGAATAAAAATGAATTTATGGAAAGTGAACTTCTTTAATAACAACGGCGACGTTTCGGTATAGATCCTTATAACTTTTTATCAAACACATTTGACACAAACACACATATGTATATAACCAGTAATTTTAAAGAGGGGGTTCACTCATTATTTTTTTTAAATAGGGGGAGGGGGGGGGGGGGGGGTCTATTTATCTATTCACCTACAAATTTAAGCCCTCACATGGTATCTGACGGTTTTAATGGAGTTTTAAATTTAATTACTATACCTCGCCTCATTCTGCATGGAAACACAAGTGATACAAGATAATAACTGTAAGTTTTTGCGGGTGATTTTGAATGATATCTTTGAATGTAGTTTGAGCCTTGTATAACATTACAAATTAAAGATGGAGGTTTGCTAAATTACATTATGTAGTTTTGCAAATTCCCAAATATCATATAATCAGATCCTACCAAACACTCTTACTTCGCTTCGTTAAGATCTGATCACTCCTCGGCAGAGGTCATCTCGTTTAACCTTTTAATCCAGCCAATCAACGGCGAAGCTAGGAAATCGTCGGTACGGTTAGCTATGAATGCAGGTCTGTGGGTATTTGTTGAATTTGTGGAAGGTGTAAGTCACAGAAAAGGGCACGAGACATAACCTTGGTAGAAATGTTTGGTAAACTTTTATTTTAATGATATTGATACATCCTCTATCTAGTTTTGTGGTTATTGAATCATTATTCATTTAGTAGAAGTATTATTATTTATTTGCAAATGTCAAAGGTCTTTGTTTAAATCATTCGTTGATATATTTCGAGATTCTCTACAAATCTATTGTTATATATTGTTATGATACTGCATGATACTATTCAAATAAATAATGTACCAATACCATCGTCTATCCACTACCATCGTCTATTCAGTACTATCTTCTATTCAGTTTCATAATCTATTCAGTACCACTGTCTATTAAGTACCTTTTTTATTCACCACAATCGTCTATTCAGTATCATCGTGTATTTAGTACCATCTTTGTTCGCCGATCATCTATTCAGTACCATCCGTTTATTCATTACCACATAAACATATATATATATATATATATATATATATATATATATATATATATATATATATATATATATATATATATATACAATTTAAAGGGAAGGTAATGTCGCCAATAACTAAAGACACACACTGATAGAATATTCACATAGTAACAGATAACATGTCATAAATGTAATAAACAATCTGCTGTTATACTGTAGCAAAGTTTTCCTCACTCGCAGCGCCAATGAATGGCTTCAGTTCTCATTGTTTCTTTTTTCAACAATTTGCGCTTGTGTTTATTAAGTTGTTGAATTTCAAGTCATCAAATTATTACCTTCATTAGTATCTTTCAATTTGACTGTGTTTTAATCATGTATTATGATAAGATATATGTGTAAACAGGAATATCCTCTCGAATTTCGTTTCCACAAAAAATACCTATATAGAACCCTCTCTTTAAAATAGCGAGAAGACGATGTTATCGGCTTGAGCTGGCGTGTAAATTTCGCTAACAAGACGTGACAAGCGTGACCCGTACAGGTACCTACGTATGCAAACTATTTATAATCAACATGTCTGCACGCTCATACATACTATTTATATATCGATATGTCCACGCGTGTACATATTTCGATAGGCTCCACTTTGGTCCGTTATTATACCAGGTAGTGTTTTTGTGGGCGGTGTTCTTGGTAATTGATTTATTTTTGTACAAATTGACGAACACATCAATGAACAAGGTGGCGAACTTTTCCCAGAATAGATGCAAATAGACTGCACCTATTGTCAATAATCTACAACCTGCTCGATTCTGTTGTCTGTCCTTTGTGTAAACGATTCCGAATAATATCCCAGCTCACACACCCATTTTATGAAGGGGCTTTATGTTAAATGATATATATTGTTGGAATTAGCTTGTTCTTATTTTAAAACATGTTCCATGCAAACGCAATCTCATTAAAATCAGATCGAAGGTAGCGCTCGTACCTCACCTCGCTGTGTCTCTGATCTGAACACTGTACCAAAGAGGTCATGGCCTTCACACTGTCTTTACTCCAGCCAATCAGCGACGAGGCTAGAAAAGTTTCGGACCAACTTGAGTTGAGACACGAAGTATCTAGCAGGGCCTTTGCTTGGCTGAAATTATTGAAGGAAAAGTTCACTGTGAATGTCACTTAAAGGGACAGTAGCACGTTTTTTGCAATTTTTTTTTTTTTAAATTTCCCATTTATAATGATAGTTTATGTCATTTATATTTAGTTTAGAGGGTTAAACATCTTATAACATCAACCAATCTAGTTGTGCAATCAGCGACGTTGTTAAAATTAAATTGGCCAATGACCCGCAATGATGATAAAACAAACATAAGACAACGTGTTCTCGTTTAATGTGTTTTCCTCGAAGTATGCTATTTGATTTTGTGAAAACAATTGATCATAAACATGCTGATAAATAAAGAAGACCATATCAGGGACAAATACCAGTTCCTTTGTGTTTAAATCAGGACATACTCGAAGGACATATGCTTATTAGTAAGACCCTTAATAGTCATATACTCAATAGAGGATATTATATGAGTGTCTATGTCACACCAGTTTACGACACGAGTGCCTGAATAGTAGTATTTCCGAGCGAGAGCGAGGGATATATCGTCAGATATTCAGGCACGAGTGTCGTAAACATAGTATGGCATATACACGAATATAATATTCTGTCTATTGTCGAAGAAGAGAAATTTATGAAAACACGCTAAAATCCACTTTCAACCATAGGCTGGCGACCCGCCGTCGCGCAATCAGAACCCAACGTCATAGACGAAGCGTGATGTCATAGCATTGTTTATGACGTCACGTCACCATGACAAAGTGATATTTTGCCCTCGGGCATCGTCATCCTCGATAATCCAGCGCTATTGTTCCGATAAATCTACACACAAGCGCGCTTGTGTGTAGATTTATCAGAACAATAGCGCTGGATTATCGAGGATGGGGCATCGTATGAAAAATGGGAACCCCGATATGATTGCCCTCGTATAATAAAACATGTTCTTATAGGCCTACTCAGTAAAAGAACACTTTCAATCATATGACGTCATCGTAACAATAGGACACGTTCAAAGATGACGTCAATAAAGCAAGGCCATCTTAGGTGCCTAGTTCTATTCATAAAATTAACTAAATTTACGAACTGTGTTAAATTTGTCAAATTTAATAAATAGAACATTTGACATTTCTCATCGAATACTATATACATCTCATCTCGTGAAGTATTTATTTCTACTTTACTAGCTAAGATATATATACGTACATGGTAGGCCTAATGTGTAACTAAAGTAGTGTCAAATACCGGATATATATTTTTTTTATAATTTCTTGAGCGATAAATGGCTAATTTTAAATTAGAACAGACCCTTTATTGTCGGTATATGTGTTTACTATTGTAAGGGACACCGGCCCATTATACATTGCATGTACCGAATTTCCTCTAATAGACGCCGGGTTTGGATTTGACGCCGGATCTCGAATATACGCCGGGGGTATTGTCGTTGGAAAGAAATAGAAGCCGGGTCTCGAATAGAAGCCGGGATTCTAGGAGGTCTGCCAAAAATAAACGCCGGGGGGGGGGGGGGGGGGGGGGGGGGGGGGGGGGGGCTATTAGAGGAAATACGGAAATAGCACGATAACAAGTCCATGGAGTGCCTCATGCAGAGAAACAATGCATGCTCATTCTTACTTTACCAAGTTGAAATCTTATAACGAATTTATAATAATTTAACTAAAAAGCTGTTTGTCTTCTTAATTCCTAAATACATTTTTGACTAAATATTTCACTACATTCGAATTCTTGAGCATGAACGGTATTTTAGATTTCCTCAACTATCGTAAAAAGGACTACCGTAAATCATTGAATAATCACCTGCCTTAAATAATCGCCGGGTTTAATTTAACAAATGTAAATAAAGTAATTTAATGTACTATGGATGGTGTTCCAGATAGGCTCGCAAAATACAATGTTTCTTCCTAATGCAGGATATTGACCACCCCAAAAACACACTCTCATGATAACCTCTATTAGCTATCACCTTTTAAAAAGGAATTCCGGCATAGGTATATTAATGCGAAGTTTAACCTTATGACATGCCCTTCGTTTAGAATATTCATAATTTAAAACATACCGCACTGATGTTTTTGTTATAATTTTTTTTAAATTGCACATATATATTATGGATTCGAAAAACATAATCGCCTGCCTCGAATTATCGAATGCCTTGAATAATCGTCGGGTCAAATCAGTGTTTGAAATTAATAATCGCTGGGCGATTAGACAAGGATTTACGGTATATACAGGAAGAAATGCAAAATGGACAAATTAGATTTGCGACTTTCTTCAAGTAAAAGATAATGGTTGGAACAAAAAAAGCTGTATAGAGCTATATGATATACTTGCAGGGTTATTAATGGCAGTTAGGGAAGATTAAGATTGACATGTTACAAAAGATTTAAGACACGGATATAGTTCTAGCTTGTAATAAAATTCGAAAATTTTCGTATTTGTTTACCCTTCCAGAACCAAGTTTTGAATGATAAATGGCGTGTTATTTGTTATTATTTTACAGTTGGTCTGTACCAATATTTGAAACTGCTTATAGTGTTGACCTTTGTACTATATGAATGAAATAGGCCTACCTGTCTTATATGGCATCTAGATTCGCACCAAGGGACCATGCTTCTGCATGTATCCAACTAGTTCAGTTCAGTTCAGACAAACCAAATGAAATTTGATTAACCAAAAGTTTTTAGATGTTGTACGAGTCATTTTGACGAAGAATGTACATTTCAAAAGATGAAATAACTGTTGCGTGGAAATTGAAATTCATTCATTGATTAAAACGAAGCGTTATGTAATTTGATGAAATTTAAAAAATGGCACCAGAAATTTTAAAGTTTATTTTTTAAAAACGAAAAGCCAATGACTTCAGAATATTATTATACATGAAAATGTTCCTTACTGTTCCACAGTATTAACTGCCCGTTTCATTAATTAATTAATATACATGTATATAACTAATTAACAGAATCAGCTTCGCATTTTTTTGGACAGCTACTGACATGCTTTGCAGATGATTTTTTATTTTTATTTTATTTTAATGGGGTTCGATAGTAAACATGTATGATGCAAAATACGTGTACCTTGATATGCTTAAACTCTTTTTTAAAATCTCTTGTAACGTGTATCTCAAAAGAGTCATTCACATTCAAAGGTTATTAACGTTTTTGTTTGACAAGATACAGATATATAATATAACTGAATAAAAATGAATTTATGGAAAGTGAACTTCTTTAATAACAACGGCGACGTTTCGGTATAGATCCTTATAACTTTTTATCAAACACATTTGACACAAACACACATATGTATATAACCAGTAATTTTAAAGAGGGGGTTCACTCATTATTTTTTTTAAATAGGGGGAGGGGGGGGGGGGTCTATTTATCTATTCACCTACAAATTTAAGCCCTCACATGGTATCTGACGGTTTTAATGGAGTTTTAAATTTAATTACTATACCTCGCCTCATTCTGCATGGAAACACAAGTGATACAAGATAATAACTGTAAGTTTTTGCGGGTGATTTTGAATGATATCTTTGAATGTAGTTTGAGCCTTGTATAACATTACAAATTAAAGATGGAGGTTTGCTAAATTACATTATGTAGTTTTGCAAATTCCCAAATATCATATAATCAGATCCTACCAAACACTCTTACTTCGCTTCGTTAAGATCTGATCACTCCTCGGCAGAGGTCATCTCGTTTAACCTTTTAATCCAGCCAATCAACGGCGAAGCTAGGAAATCGTCGGTACGGTTAGCTATGAATGCAGGTCTGTGGGTATTTGTTGAATTTGTGGAAGGTGTAAGTCACAGAAAAGGGCACGAGACATAACCTTGGTAGAAATGTTTGGTAAACTTTTATTTTAATGATATTGATACATCCTCTATCTAGTTTTGTGGTTATTGAATCATTATTCATTTAGTAGAAGTATTATTATTTATTTGCAAATGTCAAAGGTCTTTGTTTAAATCATTCGTTGATATATTTCGAGATTCTCTACAAATCTATTGTTATATATTGTTATGATACTGCATGATACTATTCAAATAAATAATGTACCAATACCATCGTCTATCCACTACCATCGTCTATTCAGTACTATCTTCTATTCAGTTTCATAATCTATTCAGTACCACTGTCTATTAAGTACCTTTTTTATTCACCACAATCGTCTATTCAGTATCATCGTGTATTTAGTACCATCTTTGTTCGCCGATCATCTATTCAGTACCATCCGTTTATTCATTACCACATAAACATATATATATATATATATATATATATATATATATATATATATATATATATATATATATATATATATATATATATATATATATATATATACAATTTAAAGGGAAGGTAATGTCGCCAATAACTAAAGACACACACTGATAGAATATTCACATAGTAACAGATAACATGTCATAAATGTAATAAACAATCTGCTGTTATACTGTAGCAAAGTTTTCCTCACTCGCAGCGCCAATGAATGGCTTCAGTTCTCATTGTTTCTTTTTTCAACAATTTGCGCTTGTGTTTATTAAGTTGTTGAATTTCAAGTCATCAAATTATTACCTTCATTAGTATCTTTCAATTTGACTGTGTTTTAATCATGTATTATGATAAGATATATGTGTAAACAGGAATATCCTCTCGAATTTCGTTTCCACAAAAAATACCTATATAGAACCCTCTCTTTAAAATAGCGAGAAGACGATGTTATCGGCTTGAGCTGGGGTGTAAATTTCGCTAACAAGACGTGACAAGCGTGACCCGTACAGGTACCTACGTATGCAAACTATTTATAATCAACATGTCTGCACGCTCATACATACTATTTATATATCGATATGTCCACGCGTGTACATATTTCGATAGGCTCCACTTTGGTCCGTTATTATACCAGGTAGTGTTTTTGTGGGCGGTGTTCTTGGTAATTGATTTATTTTTGTACAAATTGACGAACACATCAATGAACAAGGTGGCGAACTTTTCCCAGAATAGATGCAAATAGACTGCACCTATTGTCAATAATCTACAACCTGCTCGATTCTGTTGTCTGTCCTTTGTGTAAACGATTCCGAATAATATCCCAGCTCACACACCCATTTTATGAAGGGGCTTTATGTTAAATGATATATATTGTTGGAATTAGCTTGTTCTTATTTTAAAACATGTTCCATGCAAACGCAATCTCATTAAAATCAGATCGAAGGTAGCGCTCGTACCTCACCTCGCTGTGTCTCTGATCTGAACACTGTACCAAAGAGGTCATGGCCTTCACACTGTCTTTACTCCAGCCAATCAGCGACGAGGCTAGAAAAGTTTCGGACCAACTTGAGTTGAGACACGAAGTATCTAGCAGGGCCTTTGCTTGGCTGAAATTATTGAAGGAAAAGTTCACTGTGAATGTCACTTAAAGGGACAGTAGCACGTTTTTGCAAATTTTATTTTTTTTAAATTTCCCATTTATAATGATAGTTTATGTCATTTATATTTAGTTTAGAGGGTTAAACATCTTATAATATCAACCAATTATCCGTAGGGGTAATAACGATGTTGCGTATAAAGCAAAAATTGCATGGCGGCCATTTTATTGTGAACACATTTTATTATTTCGAATGACAAAAACTATTCCCATATACGATATACAATACGATATACGAGGAACGACTGTTACGTCGATCTGATTTAAATGAGATTGATACTTACGACTATAGCTACTATATTGATGGTTGTTGAAATCTTGTTCTTTATACACTTGATCCACTCTTAACCAATACAGAATTCTCTTCCAAAAGAGGTTACTCCCTTCAGATTTCCTATTCTAACTTCTGTTCTACATGGTCTGAATCCGACGGCAGAAATTGAGGATCATGATTGGTTGCTATTGAATCTAGTTGTGCAATCAGCGACGTTGTTAAAATGAAATAAATAAATGTGTTTTCCTCGAAGTATGCTATTTGATTTTGTGAAAACAATTGATCATAAACATGCTGATAAATAAAGAAGACCATATCAGGGACAAATACCAGTTCCTTTGTGTTTAAATCAGGACATACTCGAAGGACATATGCTAATTAGTAAGACCCTTAATAGTCAAATGCCTAGATCTTTGAAGTCACTCGATCGACATGGCCGCTGAAAGATGAGTTTTCATTGGTTTAGAAGCAGGGACACAGTATGATGTTCCTCTTTTCCCCGCTAGGGGATTTTGCTGGAGCATTGAAATTTAGGCCAGAGGAACAGAGGTTAGGATAGGAAATCTGAAGTGAGTAACCTTTGTGGGAAGAGAATGCCAATACAGATATTTGTGGAACAATTACAATAATTACGAGACCATATTAGATTGAAAAGGCGCTGTAGCACGATTTTCTCACTGAAATAAAGTGCTCTCACAAAAATATAAATAAGTGTTACATGTCTACATACTACTCGTGAATCAATATAAAGAGTTCTAGAACGAATGTACATGCTTTAAGCCATGCGAGTCCATTTCCCATCGAGTGGCCATTTTAAGCTGTTCACATTCAAATGGCCACTCGAAGGTAGTACAAAGGATCTGACTGATATAGCGATAGGGGAGACCGGGGCAAAGTGCGCCCCCGGGGCAAAGTGACCAAACGGTTTGTTTTTAGAATGAACAGCCGATGACACTATCAGTTTCTATCTACCCATCACAGATGACGTAAAGCATCGTACAAGTTGATGACGTCATGAGCAGTCAGAAGCAAATCGACAGTAGGGCGAAAAATTTGATATTGAACGTTTTCATGTAAAAATCGGGAGACAATATCATAACTGATAGACACATTTTCTATCACCGGAGCTAAATAATCACTTTCTAGGTGAAAACAGATTATCTTAGCTTACAATTTTCATGTTTGTATTCACTTGGTGTCCGATCTAATTTCTTCTATTTCCATTTTAAAAAGGTATATGCTTTGGGGCAAAGTGCGCCGCCCTCGGCGCGCTTTACCCCAATGCAGTTTGTTATGTTGGACCTTCAAATGTATTTTCAGAATAAGCTAATCAATGTCAGGTTAATACCTTTTAAAGGTCACTCTTTCCACCAATAATCAAAATAAATGAAACAATTCTGTAACTTGGCATGGTGCAGGCTGAATATGTATTTTTTTAAATTCAAAGAGGAAAAGTGCGAACCTTTTTCTGCAAAATGATATTTATTGTAGTAATGTCTCAAAAACAGTCAGGGCACGCTTGTTTGAGTTTGTTAGTTAAGATTAATAAACATTATGGTCATCATTCAGAGTGTTAAGTTAGTTTTGTTTTCTTTAAAAATGGGAATGTTAATAGATTAGAAATGTTATGTAATTTGTAAGTTTAGTTGTGTCAGCCTTATATGATAAAAATACAATATCGACAATGGATTCAGCAGAAATAACTTCAAAAGTCCTAAAAACGATTAAAATATGAAAACAATTAACAATTCAAATATGAAAATGTACTGCTGAAGACTCATAAACATATATGTCACGGACCCATTTTCTGTGATAGTTGGTCCTGAAGTTCAATATTTATGAAAAACAATTGACAAAGGAAGATAACTCTTCAGTGGAAAATATTTGTATTTTATTACATCATTCATCTATATAAGGTTATATAGCAAATATCATTATCACCATAAAACACAAACTATTCACACATCCATAACACTATTACCTTTCTTTATTAAGATAGAAAGATGATTTGATTTTAAATGTTTCTGGACATGGACAATTGTTAGAACCGTCTTTAATAGTTATGCTAACCTAAAACCTCAAAGTAGAGTTTTAAATGTGGTACAATAAGGTAATGGTCAACCATCTTGCAAATCTACCTCTTACAGGGAAGAGTTCCACAACATTGTCGCTTTATACGTCAGACCATTTTCTACAAATACGGATAACAGTTATTTTATGGATACGGCTTATCGGATCGTGTAATTAGATGTTTTACCCTCTAAAGTAAAAATATATAGTATAAACTTTGATTTTAAATAATAGAAATTTGAGAAAAAAATGCAAGAAAACGTGCTGCGCCTTTAATGCTCAATATGAGCGGTTATACAGCTTGTCTTTGTAAGACACTTGGTTATCGATTTTCAACAGAAATAGCAATACGATAGGAAATCAACAGAAATCATTTAAATTTGTTCTGGGAAAAAATCTAAGGGTCTGAGTACAATATTTGTGTCAAATCTTTGTGTAAATTAAAAGTGTCGATGTCAACACTTTTTGGAATAAGTTGCTTCTTTGGATTACTAATAGCTGTGATCATATTTATAATTTTAATGTAAGCCCTGGTCTCATTTTATTTGGTATTTAAGAAAATGTGATAACTGATAGAGTCTTTGACTTAATTGTAATTCTTTCAAAGTTGTTTTTGTTTATAATTGCAAACTGAAAAAGGTAAAACTATCCCTCAAGCATTTTCAAAATGAATTACAAAAAAGATATAACATAGAAAAGCAAATTTTTACTGATAGATGTGAACAAAATACATTTTATGCACAATGGCTTTTCTACCACTCTTTGTTCAAGACTCCAGTAACTTAATCATATTTTGCTTCATTATACTCATAAGTCTCATGGTTTATTTCATAATCTCTCTGTGTCTATGGTTAGACTAATAAACAATAACCTCATGTCTATATAATGGTGAATGTGTGAGTGAAAATGACGTGCTTTGTTTTGTGTAAAAAAAATCACAGAAAACTATTCCATTTCTTTTACTTAATAGGACCCCTGCTTCCCTGGACAGGAGTCCTTTCATGTAACAGGTTTCTCTGTAGTCAAAAGTTAATAACAAATATTTTTAAAAAAAATGTTCGATGCTTGTCCCTGGGCCCCGTTCCATAACAGCGAACGCTTATAATCGCTCACTGATTGCTCAATGTAGCGCTCAAGTAGCGCTCATTCTCTCCTGAACGACATTGTGAAAAACCTCAAAGTTCGCTCGCTTAGCTACGTAGCGCTACATTGAGCAATCGTGTTCAAGAGAGATTTACTTTGAAACCTCTCTTGAACACGGCTCATATATACATGTATTTGTGTGCGCATGTTCGTTTGTGTTGTATTGTAACCTGCGGCCTCGTTGTATAAGTAGGCCAAGTTATCATTAGATAACTTATCATTATCAATAGAATCTCAAAATATCGTCTTCTTCTGTTGTTTCTCACACCACTTAAAGTTTTAAAGACAGTTTGGCACAATATCGTGACAATAAATATGGAACTTGTCATGAATAAGATTGTTTTAGAAATATGGCGCATTTAGAAGTGTGAGATCTTATATACCGTTTTCGAAGCAGGAGCACGACAACTTTGTCTGCTGTAGAGAACTGTTCTATACGCAGTAAGGTTTGTGTGCAATGCTACACTCAATTTCAGTGCAGTAACCCCCATGATTCGCTAGTTCCAGCCGCTGCCCGCAGGTTTCACCGCAATGCAATAGCGACATGGCGTTGCGGGCTTTCTCCTTGCCGTAATACTAGCAGCCGTGATATAAGTGAAATAATCTTGAAAGCGGCGTTAACTCCCAACTCACCTCGCCTGTAACTGAACACTGAATTTCAGCGCAGTACCACCCATGATTCGCTAGTTCCAGTCGTGCTCGCAGGTTTCACCGCAATGCATAGCGACATGGTGGCCGTGATATAAGTGAAATACTCTTGAAAGTGGTGTTAAACCCCAAATGACCTCACCATACCTCCGAGTCGAGTCAATTGTGGGATTCGAACACTCACCCACCGAGTCCATCATCAACCTCCAACACATGTAGTTTACTAAAAGTTTCTCGAATTACGTAAGAATTATGTTTCATATCATGTTCAAGCAACCCAAAAAACAAAAAAACGGGAGCTGCAGATTGAAAAACATATTGTTTAATAATAGGTAGATGTCCAATACCTATCATTCACTTTGCAAACTGTCATATCTCACAAAACTACATTGTAGAGAATATTGTTTTAATAATGATACCTTTAACATAGTAAAAACCTTTTATACATCCATAAAACAGAAAATTAAACACCCATAAGCACGCAACTATTTATCGATATTGTAACATTACCGTTAGTTATCAGGCGTTTTGAAACGAACTCTCTTTTTGCGTACCTATACCTGAGTGGAAAGGACTTTGCGACTGTTCCATTTTTGTTAGAGGTGTGGTCAAGTCAAAACAAATGTAAATCCTCGGCGTAATATGTACATTAGCAACAATTTACACATAAGCTCAAACAGTGTCACTCAACTATGTTCACTTCATAATATTCACGTATCCTTTTAGATGGCGATTAACATTTATCTACGACATCTACACTGTAAAAGACCTAGGAACAAAAATCTTAAACTTGCCCTAACCCATTGTGACAATGACGCTAGCATTGTGACGTCAAAACGGTTGATCACTATGACGCCATGTCATGGCAACGGCATTCGGTAAACACAGCCGCATGGAAGAAGGCGTCAAACTTGGACAAATCATACATGTTAAAAAAAAATTAAGTTACTTGAAACTGATTCATTTTGAGAGTTATTTGTGACCTAAACTACTATACACAAGTAAGAAAATGACAATGCCGCGAAGCTTGTGAACACGATGTATATGTTCGCGGTGATTCGCCCCAAGTAATGTGCGGGTATTCATTGTCATTCAACATAGGCAAATCAACCAATCAGAATCAAGGATACACCGAAATCATGTTACAATATATTGCAATACAGATTGTGCAATACAATTATTGCAATACGATTTTCATATCGCAATTTATCATCCAAAACTGGGTTCCACAGGAGATATCGCTTGTATGAGATCAAGCGATATCTCCTAGGAGATATCGTTTTGACAGTAGATTTTGAACAATGCCCTGTTAGCGTCAGCAAAATGACATCACAATGGTTTTGCATCATCAAGTAATGACATCACAATGCTATGACGTCATAATCATGATGACGTCACAATGCAATGACATCACGGCACTGGAAGCCAAATGGCAGTTTTGTGTTCAGATATGTGAATTTTTCATTAAAAACTAATGAAGAATGATTTTGGATGATAAATAGAATCTCACCCTCGTGTCTTCTGATATCAAATATATCAACACTCGTTGATAAAAGTCAAAATATCCTCCGCAAGCCTCGGATATTTGTAACTTTTATCAACTCGTGTTGATATATTTGATATCAGAAGACACTTGGGTGAGATTCTCTATATATCGCACCAACAAATGTTCAGTGAAATGTATTCATATATCTTGTTTTTAGGCATAGTTACCAGCTTAACTTGTTACAATATTTGTGGGGTGCAAGAATATGTGTTGAACTGTTTTGCAAATGTTTTCTAAATACATGCCATCAAATGCCATGCCATATCATTTTGACTAATGGTCTTTTAAATAAAAAGTAATGTTTAAACTGCAAACAGAAGAATAAAAGTTGAATGTAGAGTTTACTCAATATATTGCAATACGTATTGCAATACAGGTTGTATGTATTGCAATATATCACAATTCGAAATTGGGTGCAATACTCAGCCCTACGCGATACAATATTTCCTCTAATCCTCTTATCCTCGGATAAACGCTTGCCTCATATATACCTGGACAAATAGACCCATATGTGACCCTTACAGATTCTCATAAGCACGAAATTGGTGGTGGTGGTTTACATTTAGGTTTGAAATCAATAAATTATGGAAATGAAGTTTTTGTCTTACAGCTTTGTCTTACAGAATCGTCTTACGTCATACGTATACCAACAGAATACCATAAACATGGTATAAACGACCCCATCATACATTCATCGCAGTTTAGCAAAGTGAAGCAGAATAGCATTACATATTCGTGATTTTATGGGTTTGTTATTTCCTTATCCAAAGTCGTATGTGTTCATATTCTAAGTTCTTTTATATTTAGGAAATCATATACATAACTCAAGTCGCTATGGTTCATTATGATATAATATACAGTCATGATGTCAATCCAGAGATTCCCACTATATACACAATGCTTTCTTGCTTTCTTGCCAAAGCTTATTTCAGGCTCATTCTAAAGACATTTTCGATATAATGCACCTTAATGCGTCAACCGGTGAGTCCTGGAAAAGTACGGCTCTCGAAGAAAGTGAAAAATATTCTGTGAAAAGACCTAGGTATGTGAATCTATTGAAATATTGATATTATGAAAGTACAGTGGTGTGTGAAATTAACTTTTCTGGTGAAGAAATGACTTGATAATACTGCAAACACAAAAACAAATTTCGTCGGAGACTGTTCAACCTAACTGTTACCTGACGTAATGGAGACCCATTGTGACGTCACAGTGACGCCATTGTTATTAGAATCAAACAGTAAACTGTCAAAAACAATTATTTCTAAATATTCTCTGGAAAAACCAAAATTACTTTCTAAAAAGAAAGATGCTGCCACCAGACCCATGATAGTATGTGAAATCAAAAAAGGAAATAACTTCGTTTTAACGTTCTCATCGGGAAGTTTTGAAGTCATCAGAAATTCAATTCAGTCGTTTTACAGCGATGCCAGTAACAGAAAAATCCTTTCCACACACCTAAAGCAAGACAAAAATGGACTAATTGAATCAGAAATGACCAGGATAAGTGCCACTAGCTCCTCCCGGCCTTCGTTTACCATTAACCTGTTCAGGACGACAAGCAGAGCTTTAGTTAACGGCCCACAAGTGAAAACTTTCATAAATCAAGATCTTCCCCATTTGAAATCCATATTAAGTGAACATGCTACTTTCATTGACAATGTAAATGACATTGTACAGAATATGGACTCAAACATAAAAGTCGATGAGAAGTGTTCACATTGCAATCGACTTTGCAAAACCCGCGCATTGATATGTAGCAGGGGGACACACTGGGTGCATTACAAATGTGAGAAGCTATCGCCCTCAGAGATAGTGTCCTTGGAGGAAAATTTTAGCTTACCTTACGCATGTAGTCAATGTACAGGATCTGAGGACTATTTGTCTTTCAGTAAAGCTGTGACTACTACGACTCCGACTGTTAAAACTGCATCTAAACCGTCTGATGAAAATCTAACGAATATGAAGGCTTTGTTAATAGAAAAAGAAAAAATCATCTCTGATTTAAAACTTGTGAATGCCAATCTTGCATCAAAATTAGCTACCAGTCAAAAGGAACTTGAAACCCAATTGAAGAGTAAATCCAAAATCTCTGTATCTGTTCAAACCGAGCGTACTATTAAGCAGCCAGTTCACACAGAGGAGACCCCTGTTGAACATCGGTCATCCTACTCGACTCGTGTAGAATCTACCCGTAAGCAGCCAGTTCACACAGAGGAAACCCCTGTTGCACGTCGGCCATCCTACTCTACTCGTGTGGAGTCTACCCGTAAGCAGGTGGGCCAAAAGGTGACACAAACTGGATCATCTCCTAAACTGTTGATTCCGCGAAACAGTAAGCCTCTGACTCCTCAAATAAGTAAATCACTACCAGAACGCAGGAAGTCATATGCGGATGCTGTTCGTTATGACAGGAAGCGTATGAAGCCCCTTCCAAAGGATTTGGACACAGCCGACACACTGGTCATTGGGACATCAGTGTTAAAGAACATGAGCAGTGTCATTCTCTCTTCCCGTCTTGGGAATAAATGTGTTGTTGACACAAACAGAGGGGCTACAGTTGGTGATATTTGTGAACGATTGCTGCTGTTATCAGGAAGAAACTCTACTCTGAATGATATTGTGTGTGTAATAGGTGATAACAATGTCACGGACTCACTCATAGAAGAAACCGTTGAAGAATTCGAAGCATTGCTAAATGCAATGAATTGTTTCCCCAACGCGCACATACATGTGTGCTCCGTTCTGCCTCGTCAGACTCCGTCATGGTATAATGATAAGTCTCGAAAAATCAACAAAGTTCTCAAAGATATGTGTCTTGCTAAGCATTTCTCATTCGTTGACGTGTCTAAGCAAATGATGTCACTGAAGCCCCGTGACGTTCTTGATCAGGATGGAGTCCATCTTTCACGTCGCGGAGTGAAACTCCTAAGTAGGTGTATAGTTCAGTCAGTGTCCTGCGTTGATAAGGTCACCCGCCCATCTACATCCACAACTCGTCCTCAGACTCCAGTCATTACTATATCCCCAAGGTGCCAACTCAGTGATAATGTACAAAGAGTCCGCATGGGACCTCAAGAACAGATGATTCCATTACCGCCAAGACCTCATTTCATAGACAATCCTCACAATGATTATATGGGACACTCAAGGCAGTCTCAGCTCCCACTGCCGTTTTTACCTTACCATTTCGGAGGTTTTCCCATGCACAGACCACTCTGGGGTTACGCTAAGCCTTATTAAATCTAAACGCACAATGGCTGATACGTCTTCACATAAGAGCGCGCTAAGTGCTGCATCTCAACAGTGTATCTCAACCAAAACATTGTTACCCAATCTCCGGGTTTGCGTCTGGAATGCTCAATCTACGCGGAACAAAGCAATGGATATTATGGATTTCATCCTTGAAGAGGATTTAGACATTCTTTTCATAACTGAGTCCTGGCTTCATAGTCATGGTGATGAAGCAAAAATCGCGGAAATGACACCACCTTCATTTTCTTGTGTCAACTCCCCTCGTTTAAATTCATCCGGTGGAGGCATAGCCATTATATACAAGTCTTCTCTCATCATCACTCGTAACCAGACAAAAACAACTGAAATTCCTAAATCGTTTGAAATGTTAGATGTTTGTGTTACAGCTGATAAACATGTTTTCAGGGTGATTTGTATTTATCGGCCTCCACCATCTCGGAAAAATCGACTCACAAACACTCAGTTTTATCATGAAATGTCAAATCTCTTCGCATCTCATCCTGGTAGGAAAACTATATTTCTTGGAGACTTCAATGTTCATTTTAATGATAAAGAAAATCCTTTTGCTAAGAAGTTTGTCAATCTACTTTGTTCGTTTGGACTCAAGCAACATGCATCTGTCCCAACGCACAAATCTGGAAATACTCTTGACTGTGTAATATCTCATGAAGATAATAGAACCATTTTAGATGTTTCTGTTCAAGACAAACAATTGTCTGACCACTTCTTAATTTTCGTTACATTGAATGCATGTAGACCTTTTAAGAAGATGGAGACAGTGACATGCCGTAATCTAAAAAACATTGACCATATTGAATTTCAACTTGACCTGGTGGAATCTGCATTGCTGTGTGACCCACCATCTGATGTGAATGAACATGCTAAACTGTATCATGACACTCTCTCCACACTACTTGATAAGCATGCTCCACCTGTAGTGAAGAAAGTCCAAGTGCGCACATATACACCCTGGTACTCACAACAAGTGCTGATAGCCAAGACTGCACGTCGACAAGCTGAAAGGAAATGGCGAAAAAGTCATCTTGAAATAGATCGTCAACTTTATAAGCAAGCTCGGAATGCTGCAACAACTGTCATTCGTAACTGCAAGAAAGATTATTGTCTTCAGCAGCTTTCCAATATGAATGATAATCCCAAAAGATCATACGTTTTTATGAACAAATTGCAAGGCAAGAGGACTGAATCCAAACTTCCACCTTCTGCATCAAACCGGACCCTTGCTGACTCATTTAACAACTTTTTTCTTGACAAAGTTGACATGATACGACACAATCTCTCTGATGATATCACAGTGTCTCAAGATGTTGATAATAGCAGTACTCAGTACAGTGTGCAACCCCTGACTGATCTCGCTTTATTCACAGACTCAGAGATACGCAGTGTTATTCGATCATCAAAGCCCACTACCTGTGTTTTGGACCCAATCCCAACCAATATTGTACTCAAACATTTGGATGTAATTCTCCCATGTATTACGAGTATTGTGAATAAAAGTATCGAAAGTGGAATGTTTCCAGAGTGTTTCAGAACAGCTGTAGTGAAGCCTCTCCTCAAGAAGGACAATCTGGATCCATCACACTTGAAAAATTTTAGACCGGTCTCAAATTTGACATTCCTATCCAAAGTCATTGAAAAAGCTTTTCATATTCGACTTAAATGTCATCTTGCGGAGAATGCACTCATAGAAAAGTTCCAGTCAGCTTATCGCAAATTCCACAGTACTGAAACAGCCTTACTAAGAGTCATAAATGATATTCGTGGAGCAGTAGATCAGGGCAATATGGCAGCTCTGATATTGCTGGATTTGTCTTCAGCATTCGATACAATTGACCACAATCTACTTCTGGACAGACTCCGACATCAGTATGGAATAGGTGGGACAGCACTACAGTGGATATCATCTTATATTAAAGGAAGATCACAATTTGTGATGATTGGAAATGACAGGTCATCCACTGTCAACTTGAAATATGGTGTCCCACAGGGATCTGTACTTGGTCCAGTGTTATTTGTTCTCTATTGTGGCAGTACTTCAAACATCATCTCACAACACCGCCTCCTCCACCACTCATATGCCGATGACTGCCAGTTGTACAATCACTTTCATCATCATAACTCAGAAGAAGCTCTTTTGAATATAGCTAATTGTACCAGGTCCTTGAATTCTTGGATGACAGAAAACAAACTCAAACTGAACAGTGATAAAACGGAAGCAATCATTTTTGGAACTAAGCAGCAGCTAAAAAAAGTGGATCTAAGCACCGTTAATGTGTCAGACACGGACGTTCAGCTAACCAAGACTGTCAAGGATCTCGGTGTCTTGCTAGATCCAACACTCTCAATGGAAGCTCAGATTAACAATGTCTGCAAAATATGCTACTTGAACTTACGTGTGATTGGAAATATTCGTCCTTTGATCACCATGGAAGCTGCACAATGTCTAACCAGATGTCTGGTACTGAGTAGACTCGACTACTGTAACAGTCTTTATGTCGGACTCCCGGATATTCTCCTTGACAAACTTCAAAAGGTACAAAATACAGCAGCGCGAATCGTGACTCTAACATCTAAAGGATCGCACATTACTCCTGTCCTTAAACATCTTCACTGGCTTCCAATAAAAGCAAGAATTCAACTCAAAATTTTATGTCTAATGCATAAATCTCTGCATGATCAATCGCCTGCCTACATATCAGAGTTGATATCAACCTATGTCCCAACACGGGAGCTTAGATCACAACATCAGAATCTATTGACAGTACCGAAGTGTAACCTCAAGTGCTTTGGTCAGAGATGTTTTGAGCATTTTGCTCCTAACATGTGGAACTCTCTTCCCAAAAATCTGAAACTATGTCCAACATTTGAATCATTCAAATCAAGTCTAAAAGCCTATCTTTTTGTTCAGTTTTATGGTTCATAAGGACTTTCACAATTGCAACAATTGTACACATTGATTTGTTATTGCTGTTTGTGTGAAGTGAGCACATTCAAATGTGCATCACTATTATCATTATTTATTAGCATTATATGTTTAGCGCTTTGAGCATGCTTTCGAGCGTGGATATGTGCGCTTTATAAATATGCACTATTATTATTATTATTATTAATTATTGGACTTAAGCGTCGTAACTGTAGGGCGTCATGACAACAAGCAAATATCACTATTTCCTTCTCCTCCCATAGTCGTGTTTTTATAAACATAATATTGTTTCAAAATGGAAAGTTTAGGTTCGTAGGCCCCTTGACACAACATGCAGCTATGTTTTAGTCGTGTTTATCATGTGCGGATTGTGGAAGTTTTTATCATTTTTGTTGGAACCGTATTTTTGGACACTAGTTTATATTTGAGGAGAGTAAGTCTGGTGTAAGTCTGGTGTAAGTCTGGTGTAAGTCTGGTGTAAGTTTGGTGTAAGTCTGGCGTAAGTCTGGTGTAAGTCTGGTGTAAGTTTGGTGTATGTCTGGTGTAAGTTTGGTGTAAGTTTGGTGTAAGTTTGGTGTAAGTCTGGTGTAAGTTTGGTGTAAGTCTGGTGTAAGTTTGGTGTAAGTTTGGTGTAAGTTTTTTGTAAGTCAGGTGTAAGTCTGGTGTAAGTTTGGTGTAAGTTTGGTGTAAGTCTGGTGTAAGTTTGGTGTATGTCTGGTGTAAGTTTGGTGTAAGTTTGGTGTAAGTCTGGTGTAAGTCTGGTGTAAGTCTGGTGTAAATCTCGAATGATTTGACAAGGATTTGTATGTCCGTGATGAAAAAGTGTGTTTACAAGCAAGATATTGCGTTGCCTTCAGTTGCAAAACAAATTTTGAATGTACTTAACTACCTGAGAAATGTATACACCATAGAAATGATTTTGCGTATGACAGTGATGAGAAAAGAAATGTCCACGATTGAATAGTCATCTCACTGTAAAAAGTTTTGTACATATGATCCTTAGAAAACATGTCATGCTGGTTCAGATATGACGCCAAGGGATTTTTGTTTTGTAATGTCTTTATTTGCAAATCTGGTGGATGTAATAAAATAAAATTAAAAAATTCTTTAACTTGTTTCTATGACGTCTTGTTTTTTCGCATTCGGCATCAGTTGGAGACCCCGACCTTAACACACTTATTTTCTACACGTGTATTTAAACAATTTTTTTTATTTAAAGGGGGTATACGTAAAACATATTTAATATATTAATTCTATAAGAAAAACGCACGGATTGAACCATGAACAAAGGTGAACACTTGAACACTTGCAACGAGTTATTGCCCTTGCAGAATGAGGGGCAGTAGCACGTTTTCTCGCTCAAATAAGTCGATGAAATGTAGTTGAAAAATAATGTCACCAATAGTAAAACACCCTTCTCTCTTCGGAAAATCAAGTTACAAATGACTGTTAATTGTTCCGTAAAGCCATGGGAGTGGTTTTTGTCACTCGAAATATCTTCCACAAATTTGTGAAAAGTTTCTTTAAGTTCTTCGCAAGGGTGCTCTGTAATAAGCAGTTAATTACAAAATTTTAAACGAATGTTCGATACTCGTCCTTATTATTACACCAGGTGATGTATATATGCGCATGTACGTTTGTGTCGTATTGTAACCTGCGGCCTCGTTGTAAAAGTACATGTAGTTATCATTAGATAACTTATCATTATCATTAGAATAAATAACTTCTTCATCGGATTGCCGTGAAGTTTTGTTTATCATATGTCATGTTGTAGATCAAGTTTTCCTCTAGCGATTTATATCATAAGTATGTTTTCCCAAAATAATGTTGAATTTGAAACACTGACATACTCGATGACTCTTCAATGATAAAGCGCTTTAAGCATCCGTGAATACATATTTTAAACATTAAAACATGAAGCATCCTCCTCCATAACCCCACATGACAAAGCCTTGAAGATCCTATGAAGATAAACATTTGAAACGAATACATTGATAGCTTAGTTAGCATCTTCCACATACTTGTAAAGAGGTTCTTTTAGTTCTTCGCAAGATGATGATTAAAGGGGCAGTAGCACGTTTTTTCAAATAAGTTGATGAAATGTATTTGGAAAATAATGTCACTAAAAGTAAATCACCATTCTCTCTTCGGAAAATGAATTTTTAAAATGAGTTTACATGGTTCCGTGCCGCCATGGGAATCGTTTTTATCGTTAGAAATAATAAAATGTGTTCACAATAAAATGGCCGCCATCAGCGTAGGAAACTCCCGCCTGCCCGACCGCCCGAGACGGTCTTTTTTCCAGCCGGACGGTGAAATTATAAAAGCAGCCTGTCCGGTGGTCGGGTAGATATTTTAGTCTTTTACTACATGTTTTTCACAATAACGGGCAGGGTAGTCTTTCGTCAGTCTGAGGTGTAATGGTAATGTAAAACATTAAGTCAAAATTACGATAACCAGCATTACTGAACGCTTTATATATAAACTCTGTGCACTGCCTGTTATTTACTGATTAGAAAGCGATAGTCTAGCTTGCTTGTAAAACATTTAGTTTGTTTCAACATTCTAGATCTCAAAGGCACTTTCCTGAATGCATATTTTATATTCTTTATTTACTTGACAACTCCATGAACAATGTATTAAAAACCAAAGTCATTGTTTGGAAGGCTTATATGGACAGTGTTTGTGTAATTTGTCGTGTTTGTGAATTCATTTCAGTAAATAAATATGAGTTAAGTTGGATATATATAAAATGTCAAGAAATAATTAATTGCGTCGATGGTCGACTACTGGAATAATTAATGTAATCGAAAATTCTTATAATGGTCGACCAGATGTCATGTCATGTTAGCCGATATAATTCGTAATGCAACATTTGTTCAAAGATGGACTGATGATTCAACATGATGATATATGATCAAATGAATTGGTTGACATTTAGCAAATTGGCCAGCTGTTCATTAGTAAAATGCGAGAAACATGTTCAACCAGATGTATAATAAATGTTTGGTACTTGCAGTAAGTTCTATGTGAGTGTTGAAAATCGGACAGGTAGGTTTTCTTCCGGACTGGTAATTTATTTCAGTTACCAGTCCGGCTGTCTGGCTTGGATTTTCGTGAGTTTTCTACACTGCCGCCATGTATTTTTTGCTTTATACCCAACACTGTTATTATAACTACGGATAATTGGTATGTGTAATAAGATGTTTTAACCTCTAAAGTAAATATATATGACACAAACTATCATTATAAATTGGAAATTTGAAAAAATAAAATTTCCAAAAAACGTACTACTGCCCCTTTAAGTCCCAAGAAGACAACACGCAAAACACGCGTAGGCCACGCGTTCCCCGTATGTTACTTGTTAACACTACTGTAAGTAATGAGCATGTAAGCCGGTCACGATAAGTCTATGAGTTTGAGTGCTCGCCGACATGCTCATAACAACATCAATAATAAACACAGGTGAATTACGTACCTACTTATTGTTTATACATCTAAATATTGTACATAGAGCTTGACCTTGTATGACAGGTGAATTATCGTATTTCCTATAATAAACGCAAGGGGGGAAGAAAGTGTTCAAGGAATAAGCAATGGTCAACAAAGAAACGATTGGGGGGAAAACTGCTCAAGATCAGGGATTCGAGATAAAAGCGGCGGACATCCAATCAACGCCGGGAAAGCAACTGTTAAAGATAAGCGCCGGCCGGGCCTCGAACAAGTATCCGAGGGTGAAATCAGTTCTGCTGGAAAGCGCTCGTAAAATCTCCAACATAAGTAAAGAAGTAACAAGCGGCGGGCTTCTTATACACGCGGGGAAAAGCAACTATTTAAGGAATAAGCCTACTAAGCGCCGGGTTTCCAATGAGCGCCAGGTCTCCAATAAGCGCCGGGTTTCCAATAAGCGCCGGGTTTCCCATAAGCGCTGAGAAAGATATCTTGTTGAAGAAATAAACGTTCGGACGTTTTTAGAGGAAACACGGTGTCATAACCACAGGAACTCGATATCGTAAGTAAAACATAAGTAAAACGTAGGTAAAGTATAGAGTATATTATATAGGGGGTAGGTTTGTTTTACCTACGTTTTACTTATGTTTTACTTACGATATCGAGTTCCTGTGGTCCTATAACTTCTGTACTCGTCCACGGTGCTTCGGTAATTTCACTAATTTGACGCTTGAACGATCAAGTAAGATATGTTTCAATAGGTTTATAATCGATTGATCTGTACGAAGCATAACACCCGATGGCTTCATATTATACACGGCTATAGACGGGTGTACGTGGAAAGTTCGGGAACAACGCCAATATGCGAAAGTATACATATAGTGTTACGTGTAATGCTATTTACGGATAATAATCTCTTGATCATACACGATGTGTAACAGAAGTAGTTTTCAGGGTCACTAAATCTCCAATTTATAATCTTCATTGTGTAACGAGTCTGCACACAATATTTAAAATTCTTGGGCTCTTGGTTTTTAGGGCGTGACTCATGTGGCCCTCTCTGGAACCAGTGGCACAATTAAGTATCAAAAGAAAGTAAATTCAATAACGAAAAGTTTTGTTTTGTTTTTCTCAGTGCCTTTTTTTGTTTGGGCAAGGATTCGTGGAGATTGCGATAGGTGTATTTTAGACAATATCTTATTTACCAACTTTCAAAGCTCCTGGCTTGTAGTAGACTAACTTCACAATTTGAATAAGGAATAAGAAACTGTTAAAAATTCGCTAACTTCACAGACCGCCTCAGCAGCTGTTTTACCTATAATGTCCAAGCGATTCTAAAACGAATTTGTGTCTTTGAATTATGGCATCTCCGGACTGCCAAACATGAATGACTGCTCTTGGGAAAATGAACAGGGGGGTTATTTTAATTAAATATGATTTTTTAATAAGAGATACAAAACATTCACATTGTGATTTTAGGTCATTAATGGTCTCTGCTCTTATTATTTTGGTATTGAAGAATACCAACCACCTTCTAAGATTCCAGGTACCATCTGACAAAAGTAGCCTACCCAAAATGGATTTGGAGTGGGTTTTTTACAGTCACCTCTGAACAATAACTTCAATATCTCTTTGGAGACGAAGTACTTACATCCTACGACCTTAAAGGGGCAATTGCACCTTTTTTCGCTCAAATAGGTTGATGAAATGTATTTGAAAAATAATGTCACCAATAGTAAAACACCCTTCTCTCCTCGGGAAATCAAGTTAAAAGATGGGTGTAGGTTCCGTAAAGCCATGGAAATCGTTTATGTCCTTTAAAATAATAAAATGTGTTCACAATAAAATGGCCGCCATGCAATTCTTGCATAATACGCAACACCGTTATTACCAATACGGATAATTGGTTTGTGTAATAAGATGGTTTACCCTCTAAAGTAAATATAAATGACATAAACTATCATTGCAAATGGGAAATTTGAAAAAATAAAATTTGCAAAAAACGCGCTACTGCCCCTTTAATAAAACATTTGAATATAGATTTGTCTGCGACAGAAACATAGCTCCAATATGGCATCCGGAAATAGGCGTGTATCCGTATCCAGTCTCTTCTCACTTTCCCTAGAGTGCATTTAAAATGGATTTTTCTGCACAGGGCGTGGCATTTAAACATAAATTGTTAAAGATATACTCATGGTAATAATGGGTGACACCCCCTAATAGTTATAGAATGAAATGTTATATAGACAACGTAACGTGTCGGTTTCAATTAAGTTTTTGGTAAAACATGTTACTTCTGGATGTATTTTTGTGAACAGTGTCCTTGAGCATTTGCTATTATTTCACTTGTACTTTAAAATACCAAAAAAATGAGGAATATAAGAAAAATTCAATTTATTCAAAAGAGTTCATTCAATCAATCTTTATTCATTTCGTAGTGGAGGCTATAGGCCCAGGCTACATTTTGGTTCAACAGAGCAATACATGTATGTGTATAAACGACAACGTAATGTATAATATAGGATATTGTACATAATAAATAATAAATAAGCAGATTATAAGTTATTATTGACAAAGTAGGGAATTTCTAAGATTCATTGCACTGTGTATATAAATGGCTATGTTTTGTACAACATCTTGATTGTCAATTGACATGAGCATATTGAATTTATGAACGGTTGGGTTTGAGTAAAATTGATATGGTATATACAAGCATCTTAAATTTTTGTAACAATTACATACCAGCATAAAATGAAATTCATTTTCAATAGCGTTATCTTTGCAGAAAATACATAATCTATTTGATCTGGGTTGGTTAACATATCTACCGGTTTCAATTTGGAGACGGTGTGAGGAACACCTGAATTTAGCAAGGGCTGATCGTCCTTTTGAAATTGAATTTTTTTTTAATGTAATCCTCAACACCAAATGTGACTTTAAAACAAGAATAAAATGAAAATTTTGAACTATTTACTAGGGATGTGTGCCATTCCTGTTCATAATTAACTCTTAGTCTAAAAACTTTTGTAAATAAATTTTGTTGCTGTTCCCAAATATAGCCAAATCCAAAAGAGTAGAGAGAGTAGAGTAGAGAGTTCATTCCTTGTGTCTTGAGATCTTGGCATTGATACATTGTTACAGTGTTTGAGTGTTCTCATTTTGGTTCTAATAAATAATGAAAAGTTGCATTAGACAAACAAATTCTACTAAACCCAAATTTACACAAAACCTCCCATGGGATCTCATTCGCAGACAATACATACATGGCAAGTATTTCATAGTTTACATCATGTATTTGTACCATTTATTTTCGAAAATACCATAATATAATAATATTAATTGTCCATGCATTTAATTTGCTAATTTTTCTGTTTAGGGGTGTCAACAATTTTTACCATGAGTATATCTGAAGATTGTCATGTGACTGGTCCTCAAGCCAACCCATTTCTGCACAATGATCCTCAGAATATTAAGAGTTATAGAATTCTTTTCCATGTGTCTTATATATTATCACTCATTCCATCTGGCTTCTTTCCTGTATGCATTGTGTACTGTAACAACATCCAATTACCGTGTACATCAACCTCATTGCCTGTGTAAACTTATTATATCCCAAAGCACGTCAACCTATTCGATTGTACAAACTTGTTCTCCATTTATGTATATATATATTCATCCTGTTACCATGTCCAGTATCATTTGCTTGATAACGGTGTGAGAATCTACACCGAAACGCCGCACTCATGCAATAAAGAAGTTGTATATCCATAGAACTCGTTCTCCTTCATCTAACCAACTTCTAAATGCCATTGAAAGAAGTCATTAGTTACAGCTGACAGTTTTCTGCTTATATTTATTGGCATATAGGTTATTTTAGCAATCTAATTATATATATATGTGTGTGCTCCTTGCTTTCTTTTGCTTCCAATAATAATACATCAGGAGCGTGTCCCCCTGTTGCACTGTGATGTGACCCTGTAATTGTATATTTCGGTCATTGCTTCTATTCATTTCATTCCACTGTGCCTGACGGTAACAATCCAGGTTCTGTCTTTGATTTTTTCGCTTTACATGTCCACTGCATCATATGTTTAAAGAACCAGTTGTCTGAGACAATCGTGCCAATGAAAGCAGATCACTTATTCATTGACGACATAAATTCTTAGAGATGACGGACCTTGGTGATATACCTTATTTTCAGAATCTGTGTAAGTTTTGATAACTTTACATTCGATCAAATAACTAATATAGTTCATTCAAAAGCAATGGAAGAAATATGCAATTTGTATGTTTCAAACCATTTTAAAGTTCGTATGCAAAAACATAATGAACTCACCGAGAATCTATCTTAATATCTGTGGAGTTTCAACAATTTCCTAACTTCATTTGCATTTCAAATAATTTGACTACCTTATAATGAAAAGAAAAGATGATGTTTATAAGTTGTAAATGGAAAAGAATGAAGCAAATGATGAGTGTTGTGAGTGATTTTTTTTTGTCCATATAATGTTCTCAATTTCTAAAACGCAAGTGATAGTCACTTGAAACATATTAAACATGTTAATACAATGAACACATACACGGGAATATCCCAAGTATTATTGTATCGTGCCACAGTCAAATGCATCTGATTTCTTTTAAATATTGAATTAATCGAAACCAACCGAGGTGAGTACTTCGTCTGGTATTAAAAAGAAGTTGTTGTCCATTTAATATTCTCAATTTTTAAAACGCAAGTGACAGTCATTTGACACATATTTAACATGTTATAACATGAACATATACACGGGAATATCCAATATCTCAACACACAAATACAACGATGGTGCATTAGCGATATTTAGATACTGAAGCTAGATGAGAAAAATTCTCTAGTGCAATAATGTACACCAGGGTCATGTTCAATAAGCGTTTAAAAGTAATCGCTCAATGAGCGGTTACTTTGCTGCCTCTCTTGAACGCGATTGCTCAATGTAGCGCTACGTAGCAAAGCGAGCAAACCTCGGAACCGCTCACTCACTGCAGCCATCTTTCACAAAACACCCGTTCAGGAGAGAATGAGCGCTCTCAATGAGCGCTACTAACCGCTCACATTTGTTGAACCGTCCCAAGGTCTGTAATGTAGACACGGGAAGAAGATACACGACTCCACAGATTGAAAACAAAAGCTCGGCCAGGCTAGGGTTTACTTTCCAACTTTTGATTTGCATATGCTTCAATATGTCGCTCCCGATATACAGGAAGTGGCATAAGAAACTACACCAAAGAAGAGTCAACAATATTTTTGCCGGATAAAGTCGGATTTGGAATATATCTGTGATGAGGATATATTCAGTCAAGAGATTTCAAATGATATGATATATGATATGATGTGATATGATATAATATGATATTTTATATCTGTTCAAGCACACATTGGGTGCTGAAATAGCTATTTCAAAGGGGTTTTCTGAACATGGTGTTTGGTATTTAAGGTAAAACAAATCAAGTTTTCAAGTAACGGACCATCTTCCCTCGCAAGGAAATGAAGAAGTAAATATTGAAGATGTGCTACTGAAAAAATAAACAAAGTGGGGTTTAGAATGCTTTGACATGCTTTAAATGTTTTATATGTTCAATGTTGCCCTTTATAATGCAGTAAATATTTACTTTAGAGGGTGAAACAGCACCACCTGATTACCCGTAGCCGTAGAAAACGGCGTCACATATAAAACGAAAACTGCGGCTAATTTAGTGTGAACACCCTTTAATAATTCAGGAATGGGAAATGGACCAGTGTTGCTTAACTCAACCATAACCATTCGTTACATTAATCTGAAGGGAGTAACCTCTGTGGGAAGAGAATTGGAACTTTTAGAAAACTCTCAAAGTGTTGTAAAATCGTTGTGTCTTTGTTTAGGTAAATACGTTTTATGTTACTCTTATATGTAATGTTACTGAACGCACCAGCTGTACATGCCAATTATATTGTATATTGTGTGAACGATATATGTTCTATGTACCTCCTATGCTGCAGTTTAAATAAAAGCTCAGTCCAGTTCAGTATTTCAGTAGTATCTACAGAAAATGTGATGGCGTTTCTTTTGCAAGTCTGTTTTTGTGATAATTTGGCCTACTTGTTTCCAATGAAAATGGAACAGTATTCTTATACATGCGCAGAAACGGAAGCTAAACGTCACATTGACATACACAGCAGGTATATGGCCAGTTAAACATTGTCAACCCAAATTTGTTTTGTGTTTGTTGTAGATATCTTTCAAAATTACGTTTGACTGATTGACGCACTCGATGGAACCAGCACACCCCGTGTGAACGTGTACGCCAGAGCAATATTCCCAGAAGGGAAATGTACGCTCCCCAATGCTGGCGGTAACTTTCGTGTTGTCTGTTGTTAGTAGAATTTTATTGAATATCTCATGATCTATACACTTTTCAGCAGAGACATTTCATGCTGTTAATGAGCATTCCATACAGTATACGTATACCAACTTTCAATCATCAATTCATTGCATAGAGCTATCTGCTGGGACATTTAGGACACTGTAGTCAGTGCTAAACGTGTGGATTTCGGATTTCGGTCAAAACTACTCTGACACCAACTGATCCAAAAGTTTTAAATTCTAACATACTTTTCTATGACCTATTATCAGTAATCGTGCGAAATATAAAGACTTGACAGTTCACCGTTAAGGAGCATTTCAGGTTTAAAGATAACACGGTCATAAAATCAGTGTACACTTTCAAGACCCAACAACATTTCTTTAGTGTACGCTCTCAATTCACCTTGGTGTCCACTCCCAAGAGCGTAGTTTATTGTTGAAAAATGAATAATTACTTGTTTTCATTTCATAATGCTCAATTATTTACAGGGTTAACTAATAGTTGTCCGTCAGTAAGGTTTATGTGGCTGTCCGGGGCAGGTTGGGTCGATTTTTAAATATTCTTTTTTTCGCATTTTACGAAATTATGCTAAAATATTTGTGGAAACTTTAAGTTCCGCTTTGTAGTTTGGGATATAAAGCAAGTATGTAAACCATTTTTTAATTATTTTCTGTCAATGTACTTACATTACAACAAAAATAAGTTTTACTGACCCAACTTGCCCCGGTTTCCTCTAAGTTTTATAAATATATATTAATGCAGCACATACAAGACTAGAATTTGAATAGGGCGATATGAGCTGTTAACCGTGGAAGAAAGGACATATCGTACGTGCGTGATTGTTGTGTTGAGAATGATTAGCACGTTATTTTAAAAATGTCCTATATATGATGATATGCTCTTTTTTTTCTTTTTTTTTAAACCCACATTATATTATTGTCCTAATTTTAGTGTTTTAACAGATGCAGGAAAGTTCGAAGTGATCTTTAAATACGTTGATTTAACTCTGTTGTGTGCGAAAGCCTGTTTTGATATTTTAAAAAGAAGATTGTGTTTATATAAGTAATATTTTTTTATGTCTGTATATTGCTATATATGTTTAAAACTGATTTTAATGCAACTGTTATCGTATTTTAACCTTTAATTTTTGTTTCTCGAAATTCCTATGGAATGAATATTGTTTTGTTGCATAATTCTGTACATATTTTATGTACGCGCAATCTGTGACGTTAATAAAATATCTCTATGTCTATGTATTACTTTCACCTTTATATCGTAACTATTTTAGTAAACTGCATTAGACTGTCATTATTGAAACTTGCATTTTTCAAACCGTTTAAAAGCCAGTGAACAAACACATTATAAAACCTATTTCTTAAGTACACACCAACATATACATGTTCAACATAACCAGGGCGGGTCGATTACACAGCAGCACTGGGCTGGTGGTTCGGTGAGAGAGCTTATCAACGCAAGTACATAGTTCCTATTACACGGCTTCACAAGTCGTTCTTTCCGTTACAAGCACGTTTAAAAAGTAAATACTTAAAGTGCTATCCTTTTCAGCCGACGAGGATGTTGAAAGCAACGTATTACATCGAACTAGATAAATAGGACACGCATTTATTTCATTTTCTTTATTGCATTGCCTTTCAAGATTGTATTGGATTTGAAACGAGTGCCATATATTCAATTGGGTAAAAAGATATTGTGACATAGATATGTATTCGCCTGACTGATTTGGTAAGTATACTCTTGCAATACAACTGTGACAGTGTCTGTCAGACGGACATAGATCAAAATATTCAATTGATGACCAGCCCAGTCTTGAAAATGATGGCAAGTCTAGATTCCTCAGCTTAGAAACCAAGGCATCTTTAGGGCTACATTTTGTATAACTATTTGAATTGTTATAAAATATTGTTGTTGATAAGGAAAATCTTATTTCGGAGAATAAATGCTCGTCTAGTGCTCATATCTTAGGGTGTGTTGGTTAACCATATTCTCCAGTTTTTGACGTGTTTGAGTGAATAGAGACTGTGAAATGTTTGAACCCTGTAGCAGACACATCTCGAGAAAATAAATGTTCTAATGTACAGTGTGACCTTGAATTAAACCATCTTACATTTGTCCTACGTCAAAAAGTTTTGAAACACACAAACGCTTGTGTTTCTTTGTCGAGACATAGATTTTTTTAAAGTATGACATTGAAAGCGAAGACTCAGTGAAATAGGATATTCGGGAGGATATCTTGTATCGTGGTAAATACACGACGCTTCGGAGTATATGTCCACTCTTTCTTCGGGTGGAATGTGAGAAAATCACAAAATGTGAACAAGCAATGTGAATAGCAAACAAAATATCCTTCCATTGCACCTGAAGAAGAAGATTTCTTCCAATGCGAAAAATATATTCATGAGCTTAATAATCGTAAATGGGTCAGATACATGTGTAAATTTCGCATTTCTCTGCATGACTTTAGAGTAAATCATCAGCGTAATAAGAAGTATAATGATATTTTTGATACAGATTCAATTTGTTTGCATTGTAATCATAATGTTGTTGAAAATGAATACCATGTATTTTTTATATGTAATAGATATACTCATATCCGAAATGAATACCTCATGTCCATCAAACATTACTGTAACGCCAAATTGACATTGCAACTAATATTTAACACGCATGATATAAATATACTTCGATTAACTTCAATATACCTTTGTAAAATTTTCAGTTTAAGATCATTATAATTCTGGTCATGTGACAACTATTTTTCTCTTGTTCAAATACAATTGTACCATGGGCCATGTGGCCTGCACTACTGAATAAACATGATTGAAGAAGGAGTGAGCATATATTCCAAAAACGTCGTGTATTTTCGCTTGTTGTTATCGAAACAATATTGCTGTTCTTATGTATACCACTTCTAAATGCCCTTCAAACACCTGACTTATAAACCGTCAATGTCCATGATTAAACACAAATGTGTTTCCCAGGTCCTGCGTTATAAATAGTATGTCTCCTACCGTTCAGTTACTGAAAGAGAAAATATGATTATAAATAGTCATCAAAGTCTACACTTTCAGCTTACTTTATGGTTTGTGGTTAAGAGTTCGGATTAAGAAACGAAGAGTTTCACGTTCGGATCCCGCCAGTGAAAATAGTAACTTTAAGTGGATAAGTGTTGGTAATTATGGATTAGAATTGTGCTAAGAATCCGAGGTTCTCGTTACAAAAAAACCCTACAAGGTTCTTCCAAGAAAATAAATTACCTACAAAACAATAAGTAAGCAAAAGGCGTCATGTATAAGGTGACATAAAGCTTTACATTCCAATACTGATATGGTTTTTAATAACTGTATAGCTGCTTCGTTTTACATTCTGGTTATAAATGGACAAGTAAGATGGCAATGCGCTTAAATATTAATAATTGAATAGGGTAGTTTGGGGCTAGAGTTAGTCCTGCTCCATGACTGTGTATTGTTAAGAGCCTTTAATACGGTCTAGAATCTTATTCAAGTCTAGAGAAACAATATGTAACTGGTAGTATTGAAAAATATAAACTCATAAGGATGAAAGTACAGTAACTAAAAACAAAATCCGGACCTGTAACTGGGCCAATACGGAAATATTAACTTCATAACATTATGATACATAGGGCCAGGGCCCATGTTTTCGAAGCTGTCTTAGTGCTAAGACAGTCGTAAGTCAAAGTTAATGGATGACACTTATGACTATCTTAATTAGCGCTAAGAGAGCTTTGCAAATAGGGGTCAAGTCAGGGCAGGAGTCAGTTAAGTTTGTTAAGTTTTGCATTCGAGACGAATCTTCTCCTTGACTAAGTTCAAAACCGACACATTACTAAAATAGGTACCTCTTCGTGGGTATTTGGCTTCAACGATTCACAGAACCAGATCCAGAACCAGAACCAGAACCAGAATTGGAATTCGAGGCAACAAGAAGGACAGCAGTTTTGAATTGAGGTTCTGTAGTGTTCATGGAAAGAGAGGAATGGTGAGGATGATATGAAACCTTCACACCTTCGACAGTGAACAGCGGCAATGGCCATCATTGGTTTATGAACGAGTTCAATCATATATATTTGATTGTCTTTGACATGCTTTCTCATGACAGGTCATTGCTGAAAGTTTCTTGAGGAGGTGAAAGAGTTCATAGAACACGCCATCGTCATCTTTGGTGAGTGTGTCTACAACAATTCATATGGTTTCAGTGATCAATGACGTTACATTGCTTACTGGATGAGAAGTCGATCATTTTTTTCCAAAAATGAGTAGTAATGAAATGCACAATTAATATTGTATGGTCAATGTCTAACTTGCGGTACCTAGAACTCCTCTAGTGTTTGACAACCGTTCACAAATACAGCAAGCGAATTACTCCAAACACTCTATAGTTCATACTCTGCTCAATTTGTTCAGGATCCCAAAATTCGCAAGGTTTTAAAACAGAGAATTATAACATGAAGCTGCAGGCCTCTCCTGATAGGGAGATGTCATAATTCGACACGGGAAGCTAAAATTTTAATAGAAACTGAAGTTCGTAAATATAGTCTTCATAACTTTAAAATATAGGCATGACAGGGTTTCCACCTTCAAACCTTCAAACTTCTCCCCGGGAATCAGTAATGCTCAAAAGCTCAAATATTGAGAATATCATCTGTTAAGGAGAAAACATGACTCCGAGGTCTTCTGCTCTGAGAATAACCTGAAGGGAGGGATAAAGCCCCGAGGGCGTTAGCCCGAGGGGCTATCCCGACCTTGAGGTTATTCTCAGAGCAGAAGACCGAGGAGGAGTGTTTTCTCCAGCTTATAAACCGTCAACTATCAAAATTTATGAGTTATAGTTTCGGACGCTCAAAGGGCCTAATTCCTCCGCTTAGACCATTTTAAAAGCAGAAGACGAAGGAGGAATGCTTTCTTCCTATTTATAAACGTCAAATGTAAAAATTTACATTTTATAAGTTTTGATTCCCAAATCGTGTTTTTATAAAGGGTATGTCGCCCTCGGTTGCGTTATATCGAGGCAAAGAAGGTATGACTATAAATGGAGTAATTCAACTCCACTCATCATCTCGGTCTGTATCGCCGAGCGGTCTAAGGCGCCAGTTTAGAGAGCGAAGGGTGCCAGGTTCGAAACCAGCTATTTCAACTTGGAAATGTTTAACTTCGTATAATTTTCGATAATAATTGCTGCTTGTTGGCTATTGCGTATCAAGTCTGAAAAATTATTCTAAGTGCATTTCCAGGTCTTACGTAGAGGTTAAATTACACTTGTGACGTCATCCTATTGTTCTTTCACTCCATTATTTTTAAGTAATGGAGAGTTACACATCACATTATATTTTTTAAGTAGAAATTTAATTTCTTTAACTTTCTAAAGCAATTTTGTTAAAAGAGCAATACTTTGAGTGTAATTTAAGTAGGGTAATGTCCGAGTAACTCTCCATTCCTTAAAAATAATGTGCCTCGGCCCCTCCGGGGCCTCGGCTCCATTATTTTTAAGGAATGGAGAGTTACTCGGACATTACCCTCTACGTAATGTCCGAGTAACTCTCCATTCCTTAAAATAATGGAGCCGAGGCCCCAGAGGGGCCGAGGCCCATTATTTTAAGGAATGGAGAGTTACGAGGATATTACCCTACTTAAATTACACTCAAAGGATTGCTCTTATCAAAATTGCTTTAAAAAGTTAAAGAAATTAAATTTCTACTTAAAAAATATGATGTGATGTGCAACTCTCCATTACTGAAAAATAATGGAGTGAAAGAACAATAGGATGACGTCACAAGTGTAATTTAATTTAAAAAAAACCTCAGGTTCAGGTCTTACTTTCAAAAGTAAAACCTCATACCGGGTTATTCTCGGAAGTAAGACCTCATTAGAGGTTATTCCAAGAAAAGAAGATACCTACAAAACAACAGACATAATCCGACCTAGGTTTATAATGGATGGATCACACTAAAAGATCTGTAAGGTCATTGTCCTACCCCAACTATTAAGGTGATATGAGGTCTGGAAAACCATTACCTGGATTTCATGGGATTGATGTAGGACTTCCTAATCAGCAAACCTTTCCAATACCTGTTACCTACTCTCATCAGGTGAGACATGTTCCTCTGCATTGCTTAACTTCAGCAACAATCGGTGCGGTGGTCGCTTGATGGGTGACCTGCTTCATGGTTGGTTGATCTGAGTTTTGAAAGTGTATTTTCTGTCCCACATAGAGACATGAGTTGAGAGACTTGTGGTGTCACCTTGGACAAGTGCCCCAACAGTATACTAGGTACCTGGGCCCATATTTTCGAAGCTCTCTTAGCGCTAAGATAGTCGTAAGTGCCATACATTAACATTGGCTTACGACTATATTAGCACTAAGACAGCTTCGAAAATATGGGCCCTGGTATCTTATTCTCAGGGAATATTCTGTACTCTTTAACAAGGGGTAATATGTCGGTCAGCACTTTGCTAAATAAACAGACAATTTATATTTTGATGAAATCCAAGAGTACTGGCACATAGTTAACATTCCCCATAGATATTGATTGGAATCAAATTTGACTTTGACTAAGAGAGAAATCTGACGTTAAAATAATATGTTGGTTATTTAACTGATCTATAGCAAATTGTGACTTGTGTAATGTTGGTAGTGTTTATTGTGGAGCACAGTGGTGTAGTGGTTTGAGTACTGGCCTCTCATCCCAAAGGCCCGGGTTTGAATCCTGGTGGAGACATAAAAGATTTGTGACCTGGGTCTCAAAGGGTGTTGTGTCCTGGGCAAGGCACTTCATCCAAATCGCACTCAAACCACCCAGTTGTAAAATTGGGTACCTTAAAAGCTTGTGTACATCACTTCGTGTAGCGCTTACGGCAACTTCGAAAGTACAATTCCGTCAGGATAATAATGTGAAGCGCTACGAGCAGGCATTCGTTTGTGGATAACTTGCATGGTATAAATATACATTGATTATCTTAGCAATAATATGTTTCAAATAAAGTCACTTTAATCCTATATAAGTGTTGTAGATAATCAATTTGGGTAAATGGGTTCATGCTACCCTGGGCACTGACAAAACATAGATAATTATTTTGCCCTTAGCTTTCTCTATTTAAAAACCAAATTACCTACCAGCAAATGGATCAATTTTTCAATAGACAATGGATCTTCCTCTTAATCCATGAGAGTTAAGTAGCCCGACAAACTGATGCTTATTATTAGTTTATCCTAACGCACCTGTCACCTTCACTTTTCATCATTGTCAGGTAATATGCAAACCGTCACATTAAACATCCATATTTGTGTTGACATTTTGTCCTTGTAGATGTTTGATTTCATTGGTGTACTTTTAGGTCAAAAACAGTATTTATTGGTGTCCTTTTAAAATGGATGATGAAAATAATAAGTAGGGTATTTAAATAGCGCACATATTCACCTAATGTATGCTCAAGGCACTCCCTGCATTATTACCCTGGACCTATATTTTCGAAGCTCTCTTAGCGCTAAGATTGTCGTAAGTGCCATACATTAACAATGACTTACGACTATCTTAGCACTATGACAGCTTCGAAAATATAGGCCGTGGTCTAACCTGAGCCTCCCTAGCCCTCGAAGATCACCTCATCTTACACCAAGTATACACTTACTGCAGGGTGAACCGGCCTATTGAAAGTCAAGTCATCTCTCAGTATGGGGCAGGGAATCACCCTTCAAACTCTAAGCAATGAAGCGGGTAACCCATCCATCCGGCGAGCCACACCCATTATTGCTGAACTTCACTGATAGCAGTTGACTGAGCTTTGCATAGGACCACCTGCCACCAGATGAAAAGAATGCTGAAATGTTTAGGGGTCTCCTTCCACAAAACATTCTTCCCCGCTAAAGTGCTTTTGGGAACTATCCTGGCCTGAGTCAACTTCCCCCTGCAAGAATAACTTGCGAAAGTCTTCATCACTGGCTAATTTCAGGCATGCTGTATTTCACAAACTTTCCTGCAGTGGCGCGCTGCACCTGAACATTATAGTACACTCTTCATTGCTAGCACAGGAAAATTAAGGAAATGCGGCAAGGCTTAAATCAGTGTAGAGACTGACGTGTATTATGCCTTACGTGAGAAAAGTTAGGCCTGAGTTGGAATTGTTTCATTTATTCTTATTCCCTGAATTTATGTAAAAATGTTTCAAAAGTCTTCATTCCAGATGTTACATTACAATATGAGTATTGTTACATATGCACCATGCACCGGTTTGTATTGTTTTAATCAATTCTGACACAGAGTTGCACAACCAGCAACAGATGTTGCACTTGGTGTAGATACAAATCAATAAAACAGTACATACAGACAAACAAATATCAGACCACATAATTAGGAAATAACCTTGGCGTAATTAGAGAAAATAAACGACATTGATGTGATCCATTTAAAAAAGACCTTGTGATTAGAGCAAAAATTCACAAGAAAGAAATACAAACAAATAAACTTTATTCAAAAATCAATAAGTGGCATTTCAAGTCAATAAAGATTGATTTTCAAAAACAATAAATTCTGGGTGTACAAGTAAAACATTGATGGAGGGTTCAATAGTATCACAGCATGTAATTATACTAATAAGCGGGTGTTCACGTTGTCATGGCAATAGGGTTGGCTGCATTGAGTCGTGCCGCAGATTTGTTGGTGGCCGGCCCCTGAGAGAGGAATGCCGCAGTTCTCTCCCTTGCCTGCTCTAACTCCTGCCATCTGTTCTCCTCCAGGGCATGCTGCAAGCAGAGGACAACAGTTTAAATCTTAGAAATATAATGGAGGAAATTCTCTATGGACATGACAGAAGTACATAGCATTTTTGCACACTAGGTCACATTAAATTACTTGGCTTACACATTTTGAGGGCAAAATGTCCAAAAGCAGGAAGACAACCTTTTTTTTCATTTTTTAGTTCGTTAGAAAAATCTGGCAACATTTTTAATTGGGTATAGCTGCTGAGTAGCATGTTTTTTTGGTTTAAATCATTGTACGAGAATCAGTAAACAAACTGAATCATTTTTCTCATCCAAGATAAAATAGATACAAAAGATAGATAGACAGAAAGAATAGAAGAAATAGATAGACAGAAGGAGTTGATAGATGGACAAACGGAAGAGATAGCATAGATGAAATAGATTGAATAGATAGATAGAAAGTTAGAATAGACAGAATAGATATAAAGGTTGAGATATAAAAGATAAATTGATAGATTAGATGGAAAGAAAGAATAGACAAATATTGACAGAAACAACAGACAGAAGGATAGATTAGATGGACAGAATAGATAGAAGAGAAGAGAAGAGAATGGACGGATGGATAGATAGATGGAATAGACAAATGGATGGATGGATAGAAAGAGAAGAGAATGGACGGATGGATAGATAGACAGAATAGACATATGGATGGATGGATAGAAAAGAGAATGGACGGATGGATAGATAGACAGAATAGACATATGGATGGATGGATAGAAAAGAGAATGGACGGATGGAGAGATAGATGGAATAGACATGGATGGATGGATAGAAGAGAAGAGAATGGACGGATGGATAGATAGACAGAATAGACATATGGATGGATGGATAGAAAAGAGAATGGACGGATGGAGAGATAGATGGAATAGACATGGATGGATGGATAGAAGAGAAGAGAATGGACGGATGGATAGATAGATGGAATAGACATATGGAAGGATGGATAGAAAGAGAAGAGAATGGACGGATGGATAGAAAGATGGAATAGACATATGGATGGATGGATAGAAAGACATACCTTCTGGTTGATAAGACTGCGAGTACGGAGTGCAGAGCTGCGACTGGCAGAACCGACCTTGTTGACCTGCTGTTCCCTAAGACGTTCTGCTTTCTTCTCTTGGAGTCGGCGCTGTAGTTCTTCCAACTTGCTGTCCTGCACCGTCACTGCCACAGGCGTCCTTGCTGAACTGGCACTCGCACCGGCTGTCCGCAACTTTTTCCTCTCCTCGTGTCTGTAAAGTAGCAACAACATTGGTCACTAGTCCATCTCACTGCCTGTCCTTCATATTATTTTTACATATAACTCCACCCTAAGCCAACATGATATTCCCCTGAATAGGGCAGGATAGTGCAGTGGTTAGGGCGTTTGACTTCAGATCAAGATGTCTGGTGTTCAAATCCTGCGACTTGGCAAATTTGTTTGCAGTAGAGAACTGTTCTACATGCAGTATGGTTTGAGTGCAATGCTACACTGAATTTCAGTGCGGTACCATCCATGGTCCGCTAGTTCCAGATGCATAATACCCTCACTACGAAATACCATCTCAAGCTTAATCTTAAGTAATGTATATTCCTTTTGAATGTGTACTAAATGTACTGATAGAAGCTGCCACACTTACTTGAGAGCCGCAGACCGGGTCTGTTCCGTCCTATGTTTGGAGATGGTCTCCAGTGTGTCCAGAAGCAGCTGGTCCTTGGCCTGTAACACACATACGCACTGTCAGTCTCTTAAATCTTAGCTGTAACACACATAACACACTGTCAGTCTCTTAAACCTTAGCTGTAACACACATAACACACTGTCAGTCTCTTAAACCTTAGCTGTAACACACATAACCCACTGTCAGTCTCTTAAACCTAAGCTGTAACACACAATAACACACTCTCGGTGTCTTAAACCTTAGCTGTTATGCACATAACACACTGTCAGTCTCTTAAACCTTAGCTGTAACACACATAACACACTGTCAGTCTCTTAAACCTTAGCTGCAACACACATAACACACTGTCAGTGTCTTAAATCTTAGCTGTAACACACTGACCTTACCCTTAGCTGTAACACACATAACACACTCTCGGTGTCTTAAACCTTAGCTGTAACACACATAACACACTGTCAGTCTCTTAAACCTTAGCTGTAACACACATAACACACTGTCAGTGTCTTAAACCTTAGCTGTAACGCACATAACACTCTCAGTGTCTTAAACCTTACCCTGTAACATATAACACACTCTCAGTCTCTTAAACCTGTAACACACATAACACATGCTCAGTGTTTTAAACCTTAGCTGTAACACACTCTCAGTCTCTTAAACCTTAGCCTCAACCACAATCGTGACATTATCAGTGTCTTAAAATATTCAACATTTTACATCTGCACAGAAACAATGACAATCCATACACCTTTGGTCATTCTCCTTCATCTTACATAGTTAGAACACGCCTCTCACAGGACTACCTCATATACACTCATTTCAATGCATCAACATGTTCAAATAAAACTAAAAAAAACCAGAATTGTTAACACAGAATAACAAAAACTTAATTTGAATAATAAATAGAGGATATTTGTCTTTTCTTGACTAATACCATGTTTATCTCATCGAGTGAGGTAGAAATGTTATATTTTCACGAGTGGCGCAGCCACGAGTGAAAATATATAACTTTTCTACCTCACGAGATGAGATTAACATGGTATTTGTCAAGAAAAGACCAATTTTCTATTTATTATATGACCAAATCCTTTCATATTCACCAAAATCGACTTGCATTTACGTTAAGTCGGCTCCAGAATGAGCCTGTCGCCTCAGCAACAATGTGACGCCATGAACGTGTCATGACGTCGAAACATTGTTTTGTGACGTCAGGTACATTGTTATATCAGTATTCACTAGTGACTGATAACACGGTTTATTTTCATTGATAGATCCCGGTATTATACCTGCAATCATATAATAATTTAGTGTTTTTGTCTCAATGGAACCCCTTTTTTAAGTAAAGATCTGGGTACAGTCTAATCTAAATCACAAAGGTTCCTTCATGCAATGTTTGTGGATGAACTGAGGTTAACTAACCTTTGTGTTAAAATTACAATGACCCTGTTATATTGTTAAGGTATATTTAAGAGAGAAACGGACCTGTTTTGAAGCGAGGATATCGTCCCTCCGCTGTTCCTCCTCCTCTTTCTGTGTAATCTTCATCAGACTCAGACGTTCTTGTAGCTATAAACAATCAAATCATCTTGACATAGGACATCTTGACATTAACTGTCCAACATTAATAGTCAATTTTTAAAGAGAGACTATTTTTTAGATAATTCTATCTACGTTTTAAATGTATTTTCCATGATATTATATCTGCCTAAAAAAATAATTCTATCTATGTTTTAAAATTCAAAATGTATTTTCCATGATAGAATATCTGCCTAAAATAGTTCTTATACCTGATGTTATACATAAATTTTAATATACCACTACAGTATATGAAATAGGAACCTGGCAACTTTTGGTCCAGGCTGGTAATCTTTTAAGATTTTTCTTAAATTTTTTGCTGCTAATAAATTGTCAAATAACACTTTTGGGCTGGTTGCTTTTCAAGCTTTTTTCATACAATCACTAGTAAACATATTTATTCTGGTTTATTTTGTGTAGATGTTTCTCCTTTAGTGCAAGACAAGAGTTCCCTTGTGGGTCTATCAAGCTCCTCTTATCTGATGTAACGTACCTCTGCTATGGACATCTCACTGAGGAGCCCCATGCCAGCGGTTGACGTGAGGTCGACGAACTTGTGTCTGATGACCGGGACGGCCTCCATCGCTCGGATCTGGTGAATCAACTCCATCTTGCGCCGCATCTCAGCCTCCGCCTGGGGGACAGAAGCTGAGTGTACTCGACCAAACAAATTTGGTATCAAGGTGTTAGAAGTAAGGCTTGGACGGGTAAGCAGGATACCCGGGACGGGTGGGTACTGAGAAGGACCTGGGACCCCATCAGAATACCCGGACCCGTACTCATCACATTACTCGGAAGTGTTATTATCATGGGACTATATATAAAACAGTCTAATTTGCTATTCTTTCATAAAAAGATTACAAAATATTTGAACATTCCAACATAAAATTAACCTGTCAGTCGATTAGATAATTACAAATTTTACAAACTTGATGTCCGATATAAACCAAACAGGTATCCGGGTAGGATAGGGTAGGGTATGGTAGGGTAATAGGGGGTTGGGTACCCAAAGGGTAATAGGGGGTTGGGTACCCAAGTAGAATAAATGTACTCATCCCAGCCCTAGTACGTAGTTGTTCATTAATCACAATAACACATCAACTCTTCACAAGAGTTCAAAATTTATAAATCATTAACAAAGTAAGACTACCCACCTGTTCGAGAGCTCTCTTCATCAGCTCTCGGCTCTCCTCCGTCACCTCCTGAACTGTAACGGAGAAATAATGAATTGAATTGAAACATTGACAACAGATGTGCAATCCAGACATGGATGTTTATATGGAGATTATTACTTTAGCACAGGATGTTTACAAAACAAATGATTCAATTTTCAAAGGAACACACTTCCATTTGGTCCGCTATCACCTAATTTGGGGTGTATTTTGGTCCTGTCAAAGTTGATGTGATCCATCCTTGATCTTCAGGTTTAGTTCACTGACCTATTTTCTGTTTGTACTCCTGAAGTTTCTTCTTGGCATCGCGGGCATTGCGGTGACCCTGCATTGTATCCTCCACCAGCTGTCTGTTAACACACGTACATTGTGTCGTATTAGTGAAATATACTCATGTATATTGCATCAGTTTACGTGAAATACTCACATCTTCGTCGAACATTCAGGTAAAATTTGTGAGTGATGGAGGGGCATTATTTGAGAAAGAAGGTACTTTCGGATCAAGGGATTGGCACGCTTTGTGAATACAAATTGATTGAGCAGGATGACTAGCTTGATTATGAGTGATACGAGGCAGAGGGTACTTATTGCATCAGGGGATTGCAGTAACATTGCAAATACATTTATACTGATGGAGCAGGGTAAGATAATCTGAGTTTTATAAATAAAGTAATTAATGTGGATTCATTGATGCTATTTAACCACTCACTTCATCATCTGTTCCTCCTTGAACTTCTTCTCGAGAAACTCCTGCATAATCTCCTCCGTCTGCAAATCAAGACATCAGTGTGAGATGTGAGATAATATATATTTATTACTCAACCGTGGTGAGATCACTCATTAGATAACAATAAGATGGTTACACACATGTGTAATACCATCGCATGCTGCCGTAACGTCACTATCAGCGTGTGACATCATAGTAGTTTTTGTTGACGCCACAATGATAGCAGTGCGACTGCAATAGCAGGTGACCTATTTGCATGTAAGCGTCACTAAAAACGATTTTATTGCAATTCAGCGCTATTTACATCATTGAGTAATAAATAAAATACTAAACTCGATTCCGTTTGATAACATGTTTATGAAACTCGTGAATGGCATCGGTATTTAACTCGCTTTCGCTCGTTAAAATACCAAACCATCCACTCATTTAATAAACATGTTATCAAACGGGACCTCGTTTAGTATTCTATATATAATATTAGAACTTATACAATATCAAAACTCAGTTGATATCTCAAGCTGTTATAATCATTCCAGAGTTTGCTTTACTTTTACTTCTTTTAAAATTTCCTCAACTTCTCATCCCTCGGACTCACATCTATTCTATCAAGATTTGTTATGACATGGCCGGTAATAGGACCTGTGCCATCACATAGCCTTTAATTCAACGTTTTATAGGGATATATTTTCACAGCCATCATCAAGTTTTTTAAAATCAAAATGAAAAACAAATGATTAGTGAACATCAGGCCTGCACTTTTCGATTACCAAAGATTGTTCTGAACATCAAATACATGCTCTAAGTGAAAGGACTGGCTCCAAACACTGTTCTTGACGTGCAGAACATGTTCCCATGCTGTGCGGCTTGCACCACCTCTTTCACATGAACATGTTCTGCTTGCCAAGAATGTGTTCGGAGCCACTTCCTTCACTTCATGTATGTACCGGATATTCGGAACAAACTTTGGTAATCAAAAGGAGCAGGCCTATCATTTTTGTATAGTTCCAAGCATGTTCTTGCCAAATAACCAGATACTTTTAAATCTTTACAGTTATGAGTAAGCATAATTCAACATGTATCAAGACTGACCTCTTTCTTCATGTTGAGGACCTTCTCCTTGTTGTCACGCACAAGATTCTGCCGTGCCAGGATTGCCTCCTCATGACTCAGTTTTCCCTCCAGGCGGCGCCGCTCCACCTCCGCAAGCTCGACCTCAAGGTCACGCTGCCGCATCTCTGACTGCCATCTGAGGAATGCTGATGGGTCTCGCGATCCGGCCTCCAAGTCTTCCAATCTACAGGGCAAGATGAGCTCAATAACAATGACAATAAATAACAATAACATTCTATGAATCAAGTTTGCAACTTGGAAAGTCTGAAATGCAATTTTATCATTACAGAATGCCACGAAAGCCAAATGTTACGTTGGTTGAAGTTACAAAGGATTGTAAGCAATATAAGGGAGACAACTCTACATATGAAATGTACTGAACAAAGTGACAAACCAATCAGCAACGATGAACCTTGTGCTTATACTGACTTCATGATGATTATTATAATGTTGTATACATATTCAGCCTAATTTCATAAAATCAGTGACAAACATACAGGTGTTACCAATCTATGATAAATCAAATATTATACATATTTCAGAGTTTGAATTCAAATAAAACATTTGATAGACTTACTTTTTAATCTCTTCAGACTCTTTACGATGGTATAGCTTTCCCTCCCGCAATATGGTGGCAGCATTGAGCTTGACTGGAACTTCCTTCGCCTGTGGACATTGTAAATCATTTCTCAATTACCTTGAAAAGGTAGCTTTTTCCAATAGTCCAATATCATTTTCATAATAAAAGTGATTTTTGGAGGCAGGATAATGAAAACTTTATATTTTGTTAAAAACAAGGACATTTAGAAGTGGCATGCATAAGAACAGGAAGATATTCTTGACACCTTCTTTAATGTGAAAATGCTCGTTTCAGAGTATATGCTCACCCCTTCTTCTCCACCTGATGAAGGAGTGAGAACATACTCTGAAACACTATGTATTTTCACATTAAAGAAGTTATCAAGAAAATCTTCCTGTACTTAATTTTGTGAGCGACTAAAATGAATGGCTGATTGAAGCAGGACTGACCAGGAAGGAAGGGACAGGGTTGGCCTTGTGCTTGTTGAAGTCCAGTTTGCTGTCCTCCTCAGACACAATGTTGGTGAGGATCTCACGTGTCTTCTGCGACTTCTCTGGGTTGGCGCACGCAAACTGGATCCTGGACGCCTCCATCAATTGTTCCTGAAGGATAGAGCATACAGGTGTTTCAGGTGGTGCTTCACTTATGTGCTTGAATCAGCGGATATATGTAACGGGTGCTTGTCAGAAGTGTTTTGTTAGTTGCTGTATTATGTGGTTTATTTATTGATTTATTACCAATATGGTTGACATGACAATAACCGAGTTAATATTATTGATATGAGCACATGTGCACATATCATGTTTGCCTAGCAACTAATGTGACATCATAAAAGGATTGTTCGTGACGTCACTGTAGCTTGCCAATGCCTTTTCCTGGCTATTTTTACGCGAATTAAATGGAATAAAATGGGTAATAAAGAAATTATTACATTCGAAAGTGTGTCATATGACTTTTACGAAACTCGTGCAAATTTGTGTATAACCCTCGCTCTCGCTCGGGCAATAAAACAAGAGTCATCAGAAGATGACATATCCCACCAGTTCCACAAAATTTGTAAAACACATCTTTGACAGATACTTGTGTATCTACTACCGTACTTCAGTTAGTGGGTATTACAGATGCTGAGTTTCAGGTATGTTAAGGGTTTTAGATTTCTGCTCCAGAAGCAGTCAAAATCAACCACAACCAACATCCCTCTCATGTTTCTATGGAAACTCTGAAAAAAATCTGAAAATATCAAAAGGCAGGACTTCAGTTAGTGGGTAATACACATGCAAAGTTTCAGGAAGATATGATGAACGGTTTTGGAGCTGTGCTCCGGAAAAGAACCTGTCTCTGAACAAAGTCCAAATTCAACAAGTTTCCATGGAAACGAAAAACAATTTTTTTTTCAGAAATCTGAAAATATCAAAAGGCACCACTTCAGTTAGTGGGTAATACACATGCAAAGTTTCAGGAAGATATGATGAACGGTTTTGGAGCTGTGCTCCCGAAACGAACCTGTCTCTGAAAAAAGTCCAACTTCAACATGTTTCTATGGAAACAACAAAAATAAAATTTTCAGAAATCTGAAAATATCAAAAGGCACTACTTCAGTTGGTGGGTAATACACGTGGAAAGTTTCAGAAAGATATCATGAACAGTTTTCGATTTCTGCTCCGGAAACGAAATGATTACGGATGGACAGACGGCGGACGGATGGACAGACGGCCGGGGTGATGACTATATCCCACGGTATTACATACCGGTGGGATAAAAATTCAAACTCGTTTTGTAAAAGTCATATGACACACATCTTGGGTAATAATCTCTATATGAGCTTGTGCTTGTGTACATCCTGGTGTTATGTGTTTAACTTGACTTATGTTTTGTGGGAGACTTGATTAATGCGTTATGTGTAATATGTGTAACTGGATTTATATGTTTTGTGTTATGCATTTAACTTGACTTATGTGTTTTGTGTTATGTGTTTTACTTGACTTATGTGTTCTGTGTAATGATTCTTACTTGACTTATGTGTTTTGTGTTAGACTTGATTATGTGTTTTGTGTTATGTGTTTTACTTGGCTTATGTGTTATGTTTGTGTAATGTGTTTGACTTGACGTATATGTTTTGTGTAATGTGCTTGAGTTTTGCTTGTAATATCAGATAAACATTAATGTAGGTGTTTGTAAGCAAGGGGACTTGTATCAACATTAACTTATTTTCATGATATTTCATGATTTTAATGCAAATGCTGATTATTTCAGGTGATTGTGTGATGTGTAGAAACTGCTTGTGTTAGGTGCTTGGGTTAACAGGTGCCTATGTTTCGTGTAAGACTTGTATTGGCAGTTGGTTGTGTTACACAAGTGTCTCCATGTTAATGAGAGCATGATATTGATCAGTGAATATATCAGGTTAAACCTGCAGATAATTCAAACATTAGATGACTGTGAGCAGTAGTTGATATTCTAACGAGCTACCTCTGCCGTCCTGCGGTTGACCTCCTTCATCATGTTGATCCTGTCGAACTCTGTGGGGGTTCTGTACAGGGAGGAGGGTGCTGGACTCTGCTTCTTCAGTTGGGGGATCTGTAACATAAACATGCACACTCTGACAATAGTGTAGAAATACTCTTAGTCTATAATGGCGTGGTGAGGTGAGGTGGGGTGATTTGGGGTTTAACACCGCTTTCAAGAATATTTCACTTTCATCACGGCTGCTGGTATTATTTGCAGGGAGAAATCCTGCAACACCATCGTGGCTATGCATTGTGGTGAAATCTTAGCATCGACTGGAACTAGTAAACCATGGGTGGTAGTGCTTTGAAAAACGTCAGTGAACGGTGTATGGCATATCCACATAAAGTTTTTTTGGTTAGGGTTTAACGCCGCTTTCAAGAGTATTTCACTTATATCGCGGCTGCTAGTATTATGGCAGGGAGAAAGCCCACAACACCATATGGCTATGTACTGCGGTGAAACCAGCAAGCAATGGCTGGAACTAGCGAACCTTGGGTGGTAGTGCTTTGAAATTCAGTGAAGCATTGCACCCAAACCTTACTGTGTGTAGAACAGTTCCCTACAGCAGACAAAGTTGCAGACTGACAAGATTTGAAACTTGGAGCTCCTGATCTGAATCCAAATGCCAAAATCTCCACTCAGTCTGGCAGCAGGACTTTGGATTTTAACAAATCCACATAGACTTTTTAAATGTTTTTTTTTTACAGCTCTCCAATCCATGCCAATCTTCTTAATCAACTAGATTAGCGTTTGCGGGACACCGCAAAAGCAGAGCAGCTCCGAAACCTAGGGTCTCGCCTTTCCCTGTTCCGCCTTCTCGTCAGCATCAATAAAAATAAAAATAAAAAATAAAATTCTTTTTAACAAAAATTTGTTCATTATTCGAGTTATTACTAATCCTCACTGGGGTCACTTTTCACAAGTTTGTTCTTAAAACCTATTTCTTCTTTCAAAATTTGGTCAAAGGATTAACGTGGCCTTAACAAGTATCTCATGACCTTGACCTTTGACCTTGAAGGTCACACCACCCATGAACACTTTTCGTAGCGTATAACAAACATGCAATGACTCGGCATGTTCACAAAAGCATGCTTAAGTTTTGACCTCACTGTGACCTTGACCTTTGACAGATTTTAGCGAAAACGTTTTCAAATCTTGGTCTTTCTCCATAGTTGATATACACCAAATAAGAGCCGGATAGCACAAATATTTTTCAAGTTATCGTGTTTACAAGGATTTTTTTAGAGATTTCAGAACTTGTGACCTTGACCTTTGACCTTGAATATGAACATGTCAAAATAATTCCCCAGGGACATAAGTAAGAAGTTATGTATATGACGTGTTGATACCTCCTTGGAAAGAAGTTATTTAGTGATTTCAGAACTGGTGACAATGACCCTATCTCGTGACCTTGACCTTTAAAATTCAAGGTCACACAATCAGTGATCACTTTTCACTGTGTATCACAATCATGTAATGATTCAAAGTGTTAATAGTTGAAATAAGACATTTTCGGAAAAGCATGCTCAAGTTGTGACCTCGCTATGACCTTGACCTTTGACGGATGTTAGCGAAAACCTTATCAAATTTGGCCTTTTTCCATAGTTGATATACACCAAAGAAGAACCTGATAGCACAAATATTTTTCAAGTTATCGTGTTTACAAGGATTTTTTTTAGAGATTTCAGAACTCGTGACCTTGACCTTTGACCTTGAATGTGAACATGTCAAAAAAATTCCCCAGGGGTATAAGTAAGAAGTTATGTATATGAGTTCTTAAAACCTTCTAGGAAAAAAGTTATAGCCAATACAAAACACGCTGGCGGCGGCGGCGGCGGCGGCGATGGAAACTGCGCAAAAACTGATAGCAGCTCCGACTTAGTCGGAGCTGCTAATTATCGAAAACTTATACTTTCAATCATCAAGTAGAGAATCAGGAATTTATTACAGAATGTCTGTATTTGGGAAAGTTGGGTAGACTCTGTGACTGGGTACATGAGAATAATTCATAAACCTCTGCATCTCTCCATTGTATAAGCAGACCTAAAGGGCTGAAAAAACGGACATATCTCAGTAATCATATAACTGTTTTGTTGAATAACGTTGTATCCACAATCAGAAATTGTATGTGTTGCAGAGTAGATTTCCTGTTTCCATTTAAATTTTCAGTAAAATATTCAGAAAATTGAAAAAATTAAAATTATCTTTGCTACACTGAAATAACATCGGACCTTATGGGAAATCGGCGTTTCTTGCCACACTTTTGGCACAGTGCTGTATATAAGTAAAAGAGAGTATGTAATGTTGAGGCAACAGGTGTAAATGCTCGAGACATGACCATTATAAAGTGATGAATAGTCCCAGTGCAGACAACACGCTCCCGACACTGTCTCCTACCGCCACGACTCCATCTGTCTTCCAGGGATAGCTGACATACTTGGAAGTTGAAATATACTTATTACAAGAAGCAACTGAATTCCTTCATAAGGTGTGGAGTGAGAGGTCAAGATGTAAGACCCATGGAAGACAAATAGTCATGGGCTTTGTAGCTCAACATGCTTGGTATGGTTCTTATATTGCATTATCATTACCTTGCAATGACCATGTAAATAGATTGCTGAAACTGATATGTGTGAACTATTAGACTGGAGACAGTCCTTGGTGTCTGGAGAATACCATAATTCCTTGAATAATCGCACAGCGATTATTAATTTCAAACACTGATTTGACCCAAAAATTATTCAAGGCAGATGATTATTATTTTCAAAAGCCATTGATTCCCTGCCCCACACTGAGACATGAGTTGAGAGACTTATGGTGTCACCGTGGGTAAGTAAAGTGACCATATTCAAAGTGTGCCTCTGTTCACCCAGCATCAAATGGGTACCTGGTATTGTTGTGTTGGAGGTGACCTTCTAGCGACAAAAATGTCAGCTTGGGTTAGACCAGGGTATGTGAGGCTAATAATACAGTGTGGATGGATAAGTGCGTTCTATATTATTATCATGTATATGCAATAATGACTATTTGAAACAAAGAGTATGTCATGAGGTTAAACTTCGCATAAATATGCTTATGCCAGAATTATTTTTGAAGAGGAATTACCCATTAGTTAATTTACATTTGCTAAATTTAACCCTATTCAAGGCAAGCAATTATTCAAGGATTTACAGTACTCAGGGGCAGATCCAGGAATCTGGGAGAGACCCTCTAAACCCGGCCCCTGGATCCACCACTGACGGTACCGATCCCTCATCTTTAGTGACTAACTACAATAGTGCTGTACGTGACCTCATCTGTTACCTACAGCACTGACCCAACATACTACAGTTTACCATTTAGACCAGACTCATCGGTCAGTCCTCCGCTAATAGCATCATGGGTACATGATAAATATGTTTGTCATATGGTGACGCTCTGTAATTCTGATAAATATTTTCCTTGTTATTATCTACACATTAACCATTTCTGTCAATTGTTTCGTGGTTATAGCTGATCATGTTCTAGAGATGATAAGGTTTTGTGACTTGGTTTTAGAATTTGAAAATATTCATTAAAATATTAAAACATTTACGAAACAGGAAAAAAAAAAAATCAAATAAGATAATGTTTTTTAAGAATTCTGATGATGAAATGAAAAATCATTTTCTGTCTTAAAATTACAAAATTTCGAGTAAAATAACAAATACTGAGTTCACTCCATAAGGGGCCTTTTGCATATGTAACTGTAAGCATTTGTATCATGGTGAACTACTGGTGTAAGGGAGACAACCACGTCGAAACTCTTTTATTCTCTACTACATCACCATCAGACAGGAAGGTCATAAAACTCCTGTTGTGACCATAAACGAGTTTCCCTAACTGTGGGAAGGTGTGACACCGTAATAAAACGTGTTAAATCGTTAAGCGCACAATGACGGCCTGGAGACACTATGAATACGAACATGTGTTGGAGGGAGGTAACTAACAGCGGATCAATAACAGAATCGATACGCAACAATGTCACCATGTGTCTTTATGTGAGAGAGTGTGTGTGATTTGATTATAGGTCCCTAGTTGTCGTGGAGGTGACATGCTCAGAATAATGCCTATTGTCACTAGCACGACGCCTGAAGAAGATTATATACTTTGTAATAAAGTTGTTGATGAACTTAACCAAGAAAACCACATATACCGCAGTAAATAGTGAATTTACACCACAATTTACCACATTAGAGAAACACAGATTTACCTCAAATGTGGAATATGAGGGTGCGGTAAAATATGGTGGTCCCGCTTTTATTGCAGAAATCCTGCACTTTTACTGACAGAAAGTACTCACTTTTACCACAACGTGACAACCATTATGAGTCGGTCCTTTGAAAGATACTATCAAACCTAACAGTTATAGATTGACAGTGCAAATTTGAAATCATTTGCATATAGAATTGGTTAGCTTCAAGCATCAAAGAAGGTTAACATTTTAGATAAACAGTTCGGTAAGTTCTGTGGATTCAATTATACAAAATCATAAGGTCATAGATCACCAACAACATGATATCTCATACTAGCAGCATTGCTAGTAGCTGTGTAATGAAATGAGGTGATTTGGGGTTTAATGTCGCTTTCAAGAGTATTTTTATTTATATCACGGCTGCTAGTATTATTGCAGAATAAAAGCCTGCATAGTGGTTATGCATTGTGGTGAAATCTGGGAGCATTGACTTTACTAGTAAACCATGGGTGGTACTGCACTGAAATTCATTGTAGTAAACCTTACTGCATGTTGAACAGTTCTCTACAGCAGACAAAGTTGCTGAGCCCTTGGTCAAAGCCCTGAGTAGCTATTCTTCTAGATATCAGGGCCTTCTTTCTCAAAGCACTAAGGTGAACCTAAATCGCTAAGGTACCCTTAGCGTACTGTTAAAGAATGGGAGTTAAAGGGGCAGTAGCACGTTTTTTTGCTCAAATAAGTCGATGAAATGTATTTGAAAAATAATGTCACCAATAGTAAAACACCCTTCTCTCTTCGGAAAATCAAGTTTAAAAATAGTGTACACGGTTCGGTAAAGCCATGGGAATCGTTTTTTGTATTTCGATTAAATAAAATGTGTTCACAATAAAATGGCCACCATGCATTTTTTGCTTTATACGCAAGATCGTTATAACCTCTACGGATACTTTGTTTGTGAAATAAGATTTTTTACCCTCTAAAGTAAATTTGAATGACATAAAGTATCATTATAAATGGGAATTTTGAAAAAATAAAATTTACAAAAAATGTGCTACAGCCCCTTTAAGGTGGGAAAGTCTGCTCCAAGAAATGAGCCTCAGATTGATAATCACCAGACAAATCATTGCTGACTCAAAGAGCGTGCAACTTCCTTCTATTACCTGATTTAATCTTTGTTTCCTTGTACTGTCTGAATCAATATGTAAGGAAGAGTTTCATGACCTCAGGTCCTTAACTGGGTACTCCACAGTAAATAGGGATAATTTCACAACACGAGGAGGAATATAGAGACATTGGACGTCATTTACTGTAGCATTAGATGACAACAGCACGCGTTTGAACAATTTATCTACAAAAGTACCCACGAAAATATATTCAAGACAGGTCTCACATTTCTACTGGTAGACTGACATTCTAGTGCAGCCTTCAGGTTCTGAACCAAGTTGTAGAAAATAGCAACAAGAAAAAGATAATTTGGTTCATATTCCACTAAGTCAGGTCTTTAAAGGGCATTTAGAAGTGGAATACATAAGAAAAGGATTAAGGCTATACTTTATTTATAATAATGCTTATTTTTTTATTCCATTTTAATGTTTGATGCGTCGACTATCAATTTGATAGATGTTAATTCATTCACAGTTCGCAGAGAAACGTGGAAAGTTTACATTATCATCAAGAAGTTATTCCACCATTCGTTCATTTTCTGGACGGTCAAAACAATATTCAGGTTTATTCTGAAAAGGGACAAATGAGCCTTTTCGAGATGTAATATCAACTATTCAACGATTTCAACACAGGATTGAGGGACCAGGAGAAATCCTCCAGTACTGACTCAAGACATTAGTTAGTTTGTACATACACAGGTATCTCCCATTTATCTCCAAGGTATCTCCCTTGTATCTCCGAGGTATCTCCGAGGTATCTCCGAGGTATCTCCCTTGTATCTCCCAGGTATCTCCCAGGTACTCCCTTGTATCTCCCAGGTATCTCCTGTGTATCTCCCAGGTACTCCCTTGTATCTCCCAGGTATCTCCCAGGTATCTCACAGGTTATCTCCCAGGTATCTGCCAGGTATCTGCAAGGTATCTCCCAGGTACTCCCTTGTATCTCCCAGGTACTCCCTTGTATCTCCCTTTTATCTCCCAGGTATCTCCCAGGTATCTGCCATGTATCTCCCTTGTATCTCCCATGTATCTCCCTTGTATCTCCTGTGTATCTCTCATGTATCTCCCTTGTATCTCCTGTGTATCTCTCATGTATCTCCCACTTATCTCCAAGGTATCTCCAATGTATCTCCAAGATATCTCCCATGTATTTCCTAGGTATCTCGTAGGTATCTCCCATGTATTTCCCAGTTGTACTCCCTTGTATCTCCAATGTATCTCCAATGTATCTCCCATTTATCTCCCATTTATCTCCCATGTATCTCCCAGGTACTCCCTTGTATCTCCCAGGTATCTCCTGTGTATCTCCCAGGTACTCCCTTGTATCTCCCATGTACCTCCCTGGTTTCTCCCTTGTATCTCCCAGGTATCTCCCTTGTATCTCCCAGGTATCTCCCAGGTATCTGCCATGTATCTCCCGTGTATCTCCCAGGTATCTCCCTTGTATCTCCCGTGTATCTCTCATGTATCTCCCAGGTATCTGCCATGTATCTCCCGTGTATCTCCCAGGTATCTCCCTTGTATCTCCCGTGTATCTCTCATGTATCTCCCACTTGTATCTCCAAGATATCTCCAATGTATCTCCAAGATATCTCCCATGTATTTCCTAGGTATCTCCCAGGTATCTCCTAGGTATCTCCCATGTATTTCCCAGTTATCTCCCGGTTATCTCCCATGAATATCCCATGTGTCTCCCATGTGCCCCACTGTATTCCCCTCCACAAGAGTGTCTGTGTACTAAAGAGGTAATGGCGTTTCACATTCACATTAGCCAGTCACTTGCAGAGACAATAAATAAGGAGGAACAGGCAACTAGTAGCCTGGAGTAAATTGATGTCTGTAAATTGCTGTCTCAAACTCGTCTAGAAGAACAATATAAGTCAGCTGTGGTTATGAACGGACATCGCTGGACTCAAATACACGTGTAAATAGCGAGAACAATACGCATCAGCTGTGGTGACAGATGGACAAGCTGGACTTGGCAAACCTCTCAAATGACTCTCAACTATTGATTGCTGCTTGCTGTACAAAACAGTTATATTTCTCATCCTGTCCAACTATTGATCTTGTTGTTTCTAAATCATGGCTTTGTGATTGTTATTTCTTTTTTTGTTGAACAGCTGGTTTAGGAGCACTTTGTTCTTCAGTCCCTAGTTCTTGAATATTAGGGGAGTGGCTTATTAGTAATAGATATCTAATAAATATCTCCTAGTACAGTATTACTCTTTCGCTTACCGGGTATTATTATGATCATTTATCACTGTTAATTGTTTCGTTTTGTCTTCTTTTAAACAGTCTATATTAAACTTGTATTCCATATTCTAGATAATTATGAGTCGTGGATAATATACTGTGATACCTAATTCGATAATGATTTCTTCAATATATGATTTGATTAAGAATTTGTTAATTGCAATAACTCAATTTTTCAATTTTATTCTCAACATATCATAACTTAATTAAGTCGAGAGTAAGGCAGGGAATAACCCTTCAATCTTTCAGTTAATCTAGCAATGTAGCAGGTCACCCAGCCATACGCAAGCCATGGCTATTGTTACTGAACTTCACTGATAGCGGTCGACTGAGCTATGCACAGGACCACATCTTGTACAACGACATAAATATGAGATCAACAAAACACAAACATAATGTAAACTGTGAATAAATTTACAAACAAAAGCACCAACATAATGAAGATTGTGAATAGATTTACAGACAATATTCGCACATGTCCAACCTCGCATCAAGGACTTTGCGCTGGTGGAATTACATTTTAAAGCCTCTCACAGAAATCATTTTCATAATTCACAGTACAGTCACATGAAGTAAATGAAAACTGATGTCTTTTCTCCACAGCATATGGTCAAACATTTTATAATTTAAATGATGAACAATCAAAAGCAATGAATACTACTTTCTAGATATGTATGATGGGCAGAATAATCCAAGGCATGAATAAAATGAGACAAGAAAGTTTATCAATCAAACAAGAGAAACATCACTTACTGGCTCTGGGATTGGAATACTTCTTGGTTTTGGCTGTGTCAAATTGAAGGGTTTAGTTTCTGAAAATTTAAATTCAACTCAGTAACAATCAGTGAAGGAAAATAAATAATTTTATATTCAAAATATTAGACTACCCAAATATTCAATATCCAACAATTAATACTTAGGTATAAAATATGAGGCGGTGCATAACTTTTGTTGCTAATGTTATACAGTATCTATACTCAACCGCAAAAGAAATGTCACCTTTCAAAATACAAGATAATTCAATCCAGGAGTGATAAAATGAAACAGAGATACATCATATCTTCACTTGTCAATTAAAGTAAAGTTAAAATTTCAAAACATTACCTGTTAATTTTTCTGGGAAACACATGTTTTGAGAAATCCTTAAAATGGACATTTTCGAATTTCCTTAACTTCACGAGATAGGAGAGTCAAGAAGGGCTTTTTGGCTTATTTTATTATGCCTACAGAAAAGATGCGTTGACATTTAAGTCCAAAAAGATTATTAATGTTGACAACAACTTTTATTTATTAACCCTTACGTTGCGTATATATATTTTACCATTTTTAGCCCCTGTGGCGGAATTTACAGGCTCGCAGCTCGAAGCAGTAGTTTGAGCTTAGGCACTAACTAGCTCTGCTGGCGGAATTTACAGGCGGCGATTCCGGTACCGTTTTTACAAAAGATACCGCATCTACATGGCGAATACGGCCTATATACGGGCGTTGAATACAAATTCAAGTCGCGGCACCCGTACACAAATGGTTGCTTCATACCCGCATCTTTGAATTATTTTTTTACGATTTTTCTTTACTTTTCTATTACTTTGTAAAGATTGTCTTTAATTCGGGCCTTATAACATCATGAATTTGGAGCGCGCTACTGAAATTTTTTTATGGACTTGAAGACCAGATGTTTGTCTTTACAATGATATAAAAAATATTAGAATGCGACCTATGGTTATAATTCTATTGTCATCTAAAGTTTGTCTTTATTTCCAGCTTCATGAAATGAAAACTCCTGAGCGCGCATATTGCGAAATTTATATGTGCTTGTAGATAGTTTATTCCTCTTTACAATGACGTAAAAATTATTAGAATACGACTTATGGTTCAGAAAATATAACCAACCAAAGGAGAGTGACGCTACCCCGACAGTACCACGTGAATGGTCCCGACGCGCACCAAGTTACTGGCACTGCTTGGTCCCCCCGGGACTGTGCTAATTACAGTACCGTTACCTCCTCGAGACCTCCTCGAGGGTGCCAGAGCCGAGCGCGCGTGGAACTAATGGGTACTAATGAGCACAGCATACACTAATCACCACGGCGAACGCAATACATGTTGCGCGGTGTAAAGTTTGTCTTTATTTCCAGCTTTATAAAATCGTAAATTATTTCGCGCGCATGCGAAACACGTATGTACTTGAAGACAATTTATTCCTCTTTACAATGATATAAAAATTATTGGAATACGTCAAACGGTTCGCAATATATGAAGAGCGTAAGGAAGGCACCCCCAGTACTTAGAAAATTCATTTTTGAAAAACTAACTTTTTGCGACATCTGGCGCATCATTTGCCGCATGTTTATTTTTCGCTGCGCATATACATATGATACATGGAATTGAAGACAATTTATTGCTCTTTACGATGATGTAAAAAGAAAAAAAATGCGCAACTTCGTTCGGAAGCTATAGCGGGCCAAATGAAGGTACCCTCGGTACTTTGAGGCAACTTTTTGACTATCGCGCATATCGGGGCACGTGCCGCAACTTTAGTTTTTCGTGCGCATGTATAAATTTTATATTGAATCAAAGCCGAATCTTTCCTCTTTACCCCATGTAAGTTTTATGAAAATCGGCCACCCGGTTCAGCATTTATGGGTGTTTTTTATGATGCGGTTCTGGCTGAACTTCCAATGAAAGCTCGCATTCACTTTCTCTGTCTCTTTGATAAAATAAAAAATATTTTATTTGCAATGACATGTATTACAATGAAATTACAATGCATTTACGTACAAATATACACAATATTTACCTGCGGTTGTGCGCAGAACAGCTTTAGGGACCTAACAAGGTATGTATATAATGTGTATATACTGGTTGTCCACACTTCGGCTCTCTTTACTTTCAATTTTCTTCTTCTTCATTCCCTTCTTCATTTCTTTCTTTTTCCGTGGCAGTGATGTAAGCCCTGGAATAGTCAGTGGCGGTGTGGTACAGTTTGAAGCATGGTGCGGCGCACAGAGAAACATTACAATCTGTACATTCATAAGAAGACTCTCTGCCTACTCGTTTTTTCTTCCTTGCTGGCCCATTGCCTTCTTCAATCTGTTTTGCGAGGACGGCGCGTTTTGCCTTAGAGCATACCACACACATCCTTGTGACGTTTTTCTTCCTTCCGACAGGCTCAATCTTCGTCGGAAAGTGACGTCCATGAAGACGAGTGACACTCTCGTCGCTCGTGCTCGGCCGACCACGGGGACGTCTGCAAAGTGATGGAACTTGTTCCTTGTCCGCAAATGTTACTATATGTTGCGCCAAAGCCTTCCTGTATTCCCGACTTGTTTTTAGAGGTTTATCTTTGCTGTATTCTTTATAAACGATGTAAGAGTTCAACATGGCAACGTTGAGAACGTGAAACCAAACCCGTTTCCACCACTTCAGGGTCTTCACTCGGAACGGCGTGTACGACAACATCTGGTCGGCCCGATCAACACCTCCCATGTACTTGTTGTACGTTGTTACAATGCGCGGCTTGAGAACTGGTTCCCCTGTTGCCCGGTTCTTCTTCCCTGTTTGTTCAAGTTGTGTATCTTCAACAGTTGACATGAGAAGCACTGATTTTCTATCTTCGTAGCGAAGAACGAGTAGGCCATGGTTGTGAGAAACTGTCATGTCCCCTTGCTTGGCTTTCTTTTTAGGTTTCTTGACTGAATCAGGAAGTCCCTTTCGATTGGCTCTCAACGTCCCCGTGGCACCTATTCCCCGCTCCCACAAATTTATGTACAGATTTGTGGACGAATAGTAGTTGTCCATAAAGATGTGATGCCCCTGTCCAACGTAGTCGTTCACCAAGTCCATGACTACATCATAAGTTTTGCCACCTTCAGAAACCGGTTCATTCGTTTTTCCAGTGTAGAGTTTGAACTTGCAAACGTATCCGTTGTGCGAGTCACACAACATGAAAGCCTTTATCCCATACTTCTTAGGCTTGTCGGGAAGATAAACTTTGAAAGATAAGTTACCTTTCCAGGGCACCATGCCCTCGTCGACTGAAATGTTTTGATGCGGTTTATACACTCTTGAAAAACGGTGAACTATCCGGTTATACAAGTGTCCCAGTTTATTTATTGGTGAAAAGCACGGGGTGTTACGGCCCGGCATCCTCCTGTTGTCAGCCAAGTGTAGGTAGGTTATAAGAAGCCAAAACCTGTCTCGGGGCATGCACTTGGCGAAGAAAGGCGTTGAGGTAACATCACTTGTTGACCAGTAATCAGCAAAGTTTCTCTGCACAACCAATGACATGGCAATTGTCATGGCTACAAATACCTTCATCTCTTCTGCATTAGTGTCTTGCCACTGTTGCATTCTTGAACGGGGTCTTAGAATTTTGTCCTCCATTGCTTGTTTGAAATATCTATTGGTTTCCGTTGCCATATCCTCATAGTCATCATTATGTATAAACAAATTGAAAAAGTCAATAGGTTCAGGGTTCTCAGGAAGTTCTATGAACTGGCGCAACCCAGTTTGACCAGTGAAAGGCAAGTTTACACGTGGCCGCGGACCATCCACCCACTCATCAAACGTCTGTGAATTATCATGATTATATTGTGGTATTTCGGCAAACTCCTCCTCAAAACCACTAAAGTCTTCTTCGGTGGAATTACCGGCGGCTAGAATCTTTCTGGCAATCTCTGTCTCTATATCACTCAGAGCATCTGTGTCACCATGTTCACTATCTATTACAGTGTCCCGATCATATGCATCATCACTGTCTAAACCACTGCTACCATCACTGTCAGTTGACTCCATATCAGAGGCTTCATCAGCATGGATCTCGTTGATGAAGTCGTCGTCGCTTGTAACGGCTTCAAAGCTGCGTGTCCTAGTATGCAACGTCCTAGGCCGTCGCAGGGCCTTGCGTCCACGTCCGCGCAGCATTCTGCTTCAACCTGTAAATGATTGAAAATGCGTTAGATGTATGCAACATATAACATGTGATTAGAGACAATAAACATACAGAGATAATGAATGTGAGCTTCATGGACGTTCATTTGCCAGTTTCAGAACCTCCCGGCGCATCTAGGACGACTGCGCCGCAAGCGCCGACGGCGCCGACGGCTTCTGACATCGCGCCGATTTTTCCGACGCATATGTCAAACGGACCATTTTCTGATTTCCTCGGCGACGTGTAGCACCGGGCGCGAGGCCCGGAAAATAAACTACTATGTCAGGGAAGCTCGGGTTGTCAGTTGCCGAATGACTTCTCTTTTCGAGAAGCAGAGCATCCAAGGAGCGGTCTCTCGAGGCGGAGCCCGGACCCATGGGAGCATACTCCCATGCTCTCCGGGAATTCCCGTCCCCGTCTTCCGCGGCGGACCCCGGATTCAATCGCGGGACAGGTTTCCCATGTTCTCTTTTGAGAACGAGAGACTCCGAGGAACAATCCTATGGGACGAACCCCGGATTCTATTGGGAATGGGTTCCCATGCCCTCTCGACATATATAGCAGAAACCTTCATACCTCGGAATGACACGAACCTTTATTTCAAAGTAGAAACAAAAAAATAATTTGCACAAAAAGTTTGGGGGGTGGCGACCAAACGCGGGGGGGTCCGCGCACCCCCCGGTAGATATTTATACTTGTGGGTCGGTCCCGAAGATGACGGACCACGCCCATGTTCATGGGAATTTTTTCTCATTATGTCATGGCGAATCCCGTCGGAAATTCCCCTGCTCACGAAAAAACTAATACCTAAAAAAGTAATTGTGATACAAAAGAACTTTGGTAATAAAAGTGGTGAGGAATCAAATTCTCCATCTGCTCAGTTCAGTCCGCTACACATATAAATAATTCTTCAAATCTTATTGAATGAAACGTCTTTTATTCAATAATGTAAAAGATAAAATAATAAATTCAATTCAAATGGTTTGGAAAGGTGCGCCCTCGCATTTGAATTTTAGAAATAAAAACCTTTCGCAAATGGCATCAGTAACAAAAATGTTCACGCATTTTTAGAAACTCCGAAAAGTGAAATATTTTCCTGAGAAAATATTCCCACGAAAAGGCTTTTCCCCGAGCGGCGGGTCCCGTACTCAAATATATTTTCACTTTTATGTTATAATTTTTTTTCCAAAACTGGAAACAAAATTCCGTCATGACAGTTGTTCATCGTTTATAAAGCTCTATATTTGCGTATCAAAAGAACAGTATTTTAGTTATATATTATCATACTTCTTCACTTATGCGTACATCAATATTGCGGCTCTTCGCGCATGCATAGTTCTTCCCAAAAACATGCGCATTATATCTGGAATTAAAGACAATGTTTTTCTCTTTACAATGATGTAAAAATTATAAAAATCGGACTTGCGGTTCAAAAGTTATAGAGTGCGAAAATTATACCTTTTGGCGCGGCGCTTTGCGCATGCAGAGTTCTTCCCGAAAACATGCGCATTATACATGGAATTGAAGACAATGTTTTTCTCTTTACAATGATGTAAAAATTATAAAAATCGGACTTGCGGTTCACAAGTTATAAAGCCCGTAATGATGGTATATGCTAAGAGCGCCACTTATTCAAAGCCGAATATCACCTTCTGCGCGACACCTGGCGCATCAAAAGTTATTGCCGAAAATACACGTATTTTATATGGAATTGAAGACAATTCTTTTATCTATATACTGATAAAAAAATTATGAAAATATCCCAAGTAGTTTCTTAGAAATAGAGCGCCGAGGCATGTTGGGGTAAATGCGCCACATGTATCAAAATTCAAAAGTGCGAAAGTCGGCTATCTCTGTGCGATTGCTGTATTTTCAGTTATGTTAGCGCAATTGCGATTTTTATATGGGAATAAAGGCCATTCTTTCCTCTTTATTTTGGTATAAAAAAAATGAAAACAACCAATTGGTTCATATGATACTAAGTGCGAGAGAAAGGTAGCTTATCGCAATATCTTCCCGTAATTAGAAGCTATCTGCCCATGTGGCGAGATGCGAGACAGATAAGCATAGGCTATCTGCCCATGTGGCGGGATGCGAGACAGATAAGCCTGTACGGGCCTATCTCACCCCGGGGCAGTGCAGACACTTAGGTGCTAATTAGCCGCCGGGCAGTGTAGCCATCGGAGCGAAGCAGGACAAAATTGGCCTTTTGTAAAGCTAATTATCGATGCGTTACGGGTCAACAATGCACACGCAAATTGGTGTGAATTTTGCTGGACGTTCTGACCAGACACTGAAGAAAGTTTTATTCTCATTGCGGGCTGCGAGGCATAAATACAGCCATTCTCATGCAGCGAGTCGCGGAAACAATCGACTCGGGACCCGGTATGGAGGCTAGCCCAGTACATAGACAGGCGTGAATTCTTCTAAGTAAGCGATCCGGGATCCGTACTGGAGTACCTACGAATCGCTTATAGCCCGCCCGGATTATTCCGTCGCCCGCATGTTAAGGGTTAAATTTCTAAATTTCATAAAGTTAATATGCCAAACATTCTGGTCAAAAACCATGTTGAATAAGAGATTTCAACATCCCAAGTGTACTTGAACAGACATCATATTACAAGTATTATTCTTTGATGCATGAAATTGCAAGTACATCATGTCCCTATAACAAACATTAAAAATAAATTTTCTCCAGCAGCAGAATTTCGTTTATAACACTGTTGAAAATATGGCAACATTTCTTTTGCAGTTGAGTGTAAATAACGTTAAGCAGGCAGCTAATATAATCCCCTGATTTTCTAAGAAGCTTTTGCCTCATGGGCACTCTTTTACTGATCACTATATAGAGCATTATTTGTCACTTAAAGAAATGTGATTTCAAATTTGGTTATTTTCTTAATTTGATTATCCTAAATATAACATCTTACACTGAAATTTGACGGTCGCTCATTTGTCTTCTTCTTCAGGCACTGACAATATTGCTAGATTTAAAGTCATTTAATTGGCTGCATATCTATAGACATATACGGGGTGAAAGCTGCTTAGATGATCAGGAGGTTATAGAAGCCTTGCAGATACAAACACCCTGATTGAGCAGGATACTAGTTAACTGGGCCCATATTTTCAAAGCATTCTTAGTGCTAAGGTAGTCGTAAGTCAATGTTAATGTATGGCACTTACGACTATCTTAGCGATAAGAGAGCTTCGAAAATATGGGCCCTGGACTCTTTGATTTTTCAGTTTTGAACGTGACATAGAGAATCTCACCTAAGTGTCTTCTGATATCAAACATATCAACACTTATTGATAAAAATTACAAATATCCAAGGCTTGCCGAGTATGTTTTTACATTTATCAACGACTATTGATGTATTTGATATCAAAAGACACGAGGGTGAGATTCTATTTATCACCCAAAATCATTGTTTTTACGTTTCAATAAAAATAGTGTACATCTCTCAGCACAGCTCTGATTTCCAATGCAGTGATGTCATAGGATTGTGACGTCATCATCTTTATGACATCATAGCATTGTGATGTCATTACTCGAAGATGTCAAAGCATTGTGATGTCATGAATGTGCAAAATCTACTGCCAAAACGATATCTCCTGTGGAACACAGCTTTGGATGATAAAATAACATTATTTTAAGTTTCTCTAAAAAAAGGACATACCTGTTGCAGCGACGGCCTTCTTCTTTGGTTTGAGTTTGTTGTCGATCTTCTCCTTCAGTTCGGCCACCATCTCTGTCAGCTCACCTAGGTTCCTGCAATACAAACCGTTATAGCAGACAGATTGACAGACGGATGAACAGACGAATATATCCAAAACATAGTCTGAACCAGGTTTTTTCAAAGGTGGGGGTCACTACTGAAAAGGGCAGGTTTAACCAGGAGGTTCAAATTTCCGTGCTAAAATTTTTCCCCAAAAAAACTTTAATGCCCATCTGAATCTGTCACTGCTAAAATCTCTTACCAGGTACATTGTATGGGTGAAACTATTTATCATAATATGTTACCATGTTACAATCACATTATGATGAATACTTTTTACACAAATTGTTACCAATATGGTATAAATATTACATTTACATAAGAAATAGCCGAAAACGAAATGATGCAGAATGAAAAAAATAGTTCTCCATTCTTCACGAAAATTGTTTGTGATATAGTTTGTTTTGCACGAGTGTCCACAAGAGAGTACTCACCTCTGTATGGGAGAGATGAGCATTGTCTGCACAAAGTTCTGCTCATAGTGTTTACTCCACTCGTCCTTCATCCACGTCAGTAGGTTCCTCTCCGAAAGTAGGAACGCCAGGAACTGGGGAACAGAGAACAATCTTTCTACATCAAAATCTCAAATGATTAAATTCGAGGAGTATTCACCTTGTTTAGGACATCAGGAACCGGAGAGCAAACACTGTCCAATAAACACTCAATGAATACTATATAGGCTAACATGTCCATGAGTGAGTTTGGTACTGTCTAGCGCCACTTGTGAAATATTTTGTCCTGGAGCCAAATAATCAATGGTATTTAAGGAGAGTTCTCCTTGAACTGTATCTTTTTGGGGAGCCCAGGAAAAGAGCCACAGATCAAACTTTCACTTCTTGCACTAAATAGATACAAAGCTTACATCTAAAATCGACGTTTTTTTTAATAATAAAAATTGCAAAATAGTGCATCTAACAGGATATGAACTCATATCATGCAAAGGTTTCCTAGCAAACCGTCTGATAACAACCCATATGCTTGCATGTTCTGATGCAATTCAGTTAACAAGACGTCCAACAAAAGCTTTCGACACGAGAAGCTAGGGGCAGATCATTCTAAAATAGCTATCCGTTCATCTGTTCCGAATGCGCTCAAAACGGCGACCGTTTAAAAACTATGATGAGATTGGTCAGCCATTTGACTGGGCTTTGGCTGCGCTAAACTGGTTCGGAACACGCGCATATACACGGTGTCCTCAGACCTTGTGGCGAGGAATCTACGGAACCTGTTTGTATCCCTGTAGATGCATTGTTTTGCAAATGTTATTCCACGGAACAAAGCCGATTTTAATCAGACAGGTCAACAAGTGAGTGTGCCAATGTTTAGCAGCCATCAGCGGCATGAACAGAAGACGATATTGAGAACTAAGAAGGAGAGTTCACCTTGTACATCTTGTTGAGATTCTGGGACTGCACGAACTTGCGGAGGTGAGGGATTCCCAGCTCGTCCAGACGGAACAACACCATGTAGCACAGCACTGCAACACAACACAGACAAACTCTACCATAACAAGCTTCTGAACAATTATATACAGGACTAGATAAGTTAAAATAAGTTAAAATTTAGTACCAGTCAGGCAGTCTTCAGTGACAGATCAAGGAATTTTGAAAAGGGAGGTCCACTTTTGGAGTCCCCATACCCGCCCATGCAAATATTTTTTAAAGGGGGGGTCCAGACCCCCTGGACCCCATCCCACCCCCAGATCCGCTACTGGTCTATGGAGTTTTGTTCCTAGGTGCGCAGCTGAGAGGGTCATTTTGGTAAATTCTAAGCAGATGGGACCCTGCAATGGTAATAGTATCCTTATTCCCTAAATTTAAAGGGACACCAAGGAGAAAGGGTGAACAAATATCACATGACCCCTCTAGGAACAACACTGGCCCATAGAAAGGATGCTGGGTTAGCAATATGTAATGCTTGGTAGTCTAACAGACTAGTCCAATTGAGTGAGTTATTGTTAAATGCCGCTTGGGCAATGCTGCAGCCATTAGCGGTGAATAGTTACATTTATCATGTAGATTTATTTGGCTGGAAGGCTAGGTTAGATTCCTCTGAAATCCGCAAGTCCAAATGGCTAGTAATTAGCCAGGGGCACGGCAACTTTGTCTGCAGTAGAAAACTGTTCTACACGCAGAAAGGTTTGGGTTCAATGCTACACTGAATTTCAGTACAGTACCACCCATGGTTCGCTAGTCCCAGCCAATGCTCGCAGGTTTCACCGCAAAACAGAACCACATGGCATTGCGGGCTTTCTCCCTGCCATAATACTAGCAGTGTGCAGTGAGTGAGTGAGTGAGTGAGTGAGTGAGTGAGTGAGTGAGTGAGTGAGTGAGTGAGTGAGTGAGTGAGTGAGTGAGTGAGTGAGTGAGTGAGTGAGTGAGTGAGTGAGTGAGTTATTGTTTAACGCCGCTTCGGCAGTATTGCAGCCATTAGCGGCGATGTAACCACAAGAGAGACCACACATGATGTGGATGTTTACACAGCGACTGACAGATTCACAATAAAACACAACAACTGCAGTCATAATGTGACTTCCTGTCACAAGAGCATGTTTTTGTTGATCAAGTTACCGAGAAACAATAGCCGACATGTCACATGTGGTGTACATCCCAGAGCAGAGGCAATTACTCATAGGCATTTAGCTTAAATCATTTAGATACATAATGTGTTTACAATTCAAATCTTAAATTTCAAATTTCAAATTGAAATAAATAGAGCTATTGGCTCTGTAGCTCATCAGGCTTTAAACCATAAACACAAATTATTTCAAAATGTCAATTTTCTAGGAGAATTTATCACAGGTATAACAAATTTCAAGCATTTCAGTACTTAAAAGAAGATGAAAAAAGACAGTTCTCTACTGCAGACAAAGTTGCCCTGGAGGGATTTAAACCCTGGACTCCTTGATCCGAAGCCGAACGCGCTAACCACTGCGCTAGCCCACCCCTCGTTTGGACTAGTAATGGTACTTGATAGCATAAATTTTTACCTTTGTTGTTAGTGAAATAAATAAAATAAATATAAATTTAACATTAAATACTCCTTCTCTATGGTTATTATCTCTTATAATGTGAAAACAATAATATTTCTTTACTTTATCCTCATTTGAAATTGAAATATTTTTTTTCTCATTTGACATACTTGTTAAATTTGAACTTTACAAGATAAAGTAAAGAACTGTTTTTAAAGAAAGACATAAAACAGAGTATCCAAATCTATTTTAATTATGACTATTTTGAAAACTGACATTACGTTCCAATAAAAAAAAAATTAAAAAAATTCAAATTTATTTTTTCAAAATGACGTATTGAGTGAGTGAGTGAGTGAGTCAGGGTTTAACGCCGCTTTCAAGAGTATTTCACTTATATCATGGCTGCTAGTATTATGGCAGGGAGAAAGCCAACAATGCCATGTGGCTATGCATTGCGGTGAAACCTGCGAGCAACAGCTGGAACTAGCGAACCATGGGTGGTACTGCACTGAAATTCATTGTAGCATTGCACCCAAACCTTACTGCGTGTAGAACAGTTCTCTACTGCAGACAAAGTTGCCGTGCCCCTGGCGGGATTCGAACCTGATGTATTGAACACAAAATGATAGAAATATGTTGTTACTTACCTGATTCATTGTTTATTGTCAACACTATATGTTACTTTTCAAACTTAACACACTAATTAACATATCATGAAAAGTACTAAATTTGGCTTTTTTTTTCTTGTATTGAGGCCACAAAATGTCTCTGGTATACAAACGAAGATATATCAAAATAATTCTTGTGTAGAAAGCAACTTTAAAAACAATATTTTACAGTACGTAAAGAGATAATTTTATGAGAAGGAAAGAGCAGCCATCAACACAGGCAGTTAGAAAGATAATGTTACATGTTTCTTAGTCGGTTGACTCCTTTTTATCACACAGTTTGAGTAATATTATTATTGATATTGATTGCTGATTTAAGACAAATCTGTGTCCTGTCCTTTGCCCTTGTGTAACAATGAATATTTGATTCTGGTGATCTTGACAAAGCACAATGTGCATAAACATACACATTAACTATCTCTTATAAGACAGACTAAACATGAACAAGCGCAATTTACATTTAACAAACGATAAACGACCCCAAAAATAGCCAGCCTGTCACTCAAATTGTTTTCAAATCCAGGTATGAATAATTTAACAGGTATCACCTTGACCTGGGGTCCCTAGACCTGTAGAATTAGTTGGTGCTGAAAATAGACTTCCTCTTATTGGCTCATAAGCTGAGAAGACAAGTGACTGACAGCTTTCCTTAATTTACCTTTAAAGAATAAACTATGTCAAGGTTAAAAGAAAGTTAGAACCAACTCGACAAGCTTTTAACATTTTTTTACCAACTTTATTGAGGATATTGCAAAATTAAATAACTTTTAAAAATACACAAAATGACTGAGGTGAAAAGGTTCACAACTACATCAGTTGAAATGCAGTAGGCACACCGTGAATCAAAGTGTTTGTTCAGTTTGTACCACATTCCATATTTCATTGGAGAAGTATTTACATAAGCATTATATGCCTGTTTACCAATCCGTTCATTTTCCTGAATAAATATTGTTTAAATGATACCATATTTTATGTTATCAAATTCATAAAGTTTTATTCATATTTTAATTTTTTTTCATTTATGAGACTTTATCCTACCTCATGTAAGAATGTCGATCTATGATTGGTCCACGTGACCCTGAACAAATAACCATACTCACCCTCACCCAGGTGGATAAATGTCACCGAGGGTGATAAAAGCCTTATACCCCGCTACCGAAATAAAGCGTGCGTCCACGTCAGTCAGTCCATGTCACGTGATACAGTTTATTTTGACTCTGACCCAGATTTGTTGCTTCTTTGAATAAACGATGTTCGAGCATTTCTGTTTGTTTTTAATAATATTTTGAGACATTCGGTAGGATAAAAACGTTATAACATTCAGTGGAGGTTTACATCGTGAATTATAAGACCCTTATTATTTTTTATTCTACTCGCCTCCGGCTCGTAGAATAAAAAATAATGCGGGTCTTATAATTAACGATGTAAACCTCCACTGAATGTTATAACTTATATTATTGAGGTAAAAATGTGTTTTGTTGTGGCTTTAGTTTCTTGCCTTCTTGGATCTGAACGGAACAGGAAATACACGAAACCGAGGATTCTGCACCACAATACATGCCATAGCGAAGCTCAATTGTACAGTTTCACCCCTTCTAACAGTATTCTATTCCAATGACTCCTTTCAAAGGCATTTAGATGTTGGTTAGATGAAGGAGAACAAGTTCTATGGATAAACAACTTCTTTATTGCAGGAGCATGACGTTTCAGTGTAGATGATAACACTGTCATCAAGCGTTTCCAGTAACAGTAATATGCATCGAATATTTAGAGGATATTTGGCTTTTCTTGACTAAAACCATGTTTATCTCATCGAGTGAGGTAGAAAGGTTATATTTTCACGAGTGGCACAGCCACGAGTGAAAATATATAGCTTTTCTACCTCACGAGATGAGATAAACATGGTATTTGTCAAGAAAAAACAAATTTTCTATTTATTATATGACCAAATCTGTGCATATTCACCGAAATAGACTTGCATTTACGTTATGTTGGCTCCAGAATGAGCCTGTCGCCTCAGCAACAATGTGACGTCATGAACGTGTCATGACGTCGGAGCATTGTTTTATGATGTCAGGTCATTGTTATATCAGTCACTAGTGACTGATAACACGTTCCATTGTTATTTTCACTAGTGACTGATAACACGGTTTATTTTCATTGATAGATCCCGGTATTTCACCTGCAATCATATAATAAATAGAGGATACTAAACGACTTAATTCCATTTTTATTAAACGAGTTAATGATTTGGTATAAAACAAGCGAAAGGGAAGTTGATACTAAATCATTCACGAGTTTAATAAAAATGGTATTCTGTGGAAAGAAGTTTCGTAATCTGTTTATTACTTGTCCAAATTAATCAAGCAAAATTGTTGACAGTGTATTGACACTAAGACTTCCATGTCATGTACCATTGTGATATTAGCGGTACGACCATTGTGACTTCACAACTGCACACTGATGTGACATCATACTTGCAGCGGTATTACACTAGTTTAATAATGCTGTATAAATTCGAACAAACCTGTATAGGTTCTAGATTCTTTTAAGAGGATCCTCCTTGGGGTACTTATTGCATAAAATCGGTAATTTTAGGTATATGACAGGTTGTAACTATTTTTTCCACATAAAAAATGATAAAAAACTAAAACATCATACTTATGGGCCACCCCTCGTTAGCCCCAACCCTGGTGGCTGCCATGCAGCCAAGGTGGTGAGGTGAGGTGAGTTATGGTTTAACGCTGCTTTCAAGAGTATTTTACTTATGTCGCGGCTGCTAGTATTATGGCAGGGAGAAAGCCCGCAACGCCATGTGGCTATGCATTGCGGTGAAACCTACGAGCATCGGCTGAACCAATGTGAACCATGGGTGGTACTACTCTGAAATTCAGAGTAGCATTGCGCCCAAACCTTACTGCGTGTAGAACAGTTCTCTACTGCAGACAAAGTTGCCATGCCCCTGGCGGGAATCGAACCACAGACCTCTTGATCCGAAGCCGAATGCGCTAACCACTGCGCTATCCCGTCCCCTGCAGCCAAGGAAGGCGTGCGAAAGTTTGCTATAAGTTACACTGCAATATCTTCCACGGGCGAGTAATAAAATTTACACATCACTAGGGCCTAAGATTTTTGTCTGAAAGAGACCATTGACCGATGGTGAACCACAGATTAGATAACATGCTGTGTGATGCAACTAAGATAGCTTGACACGGTGTTATCGGTACAAACCCCTACGTGCTAGCAGGCAGCTAGGGGTCTTCATCTCCTCCACATGTATACATACGTCCTGTGCATGTTTATGAAGTCATACACAGAATCAAATCATAAAGAATTTCAATTCATGGGTCAACTAAGGGTTAGTTCTGACACTAATTTGATGTTTTGTTCAGATTTTTCCAAAATAAGTATCAGAATTTGAAGTTAGAGCCATCAATAAAAATTTGCGAACTTATTTATTTATTTGGTCACTTTAAAATAATAGTGATTAATAATTCTAACGCCTTATATTCAATGCAAATGCTGCCAGCTATCTTAAATGCACTGTAGCATGTTTTTTGCATTTTTTTATATGTTGAAATTGTCATTTATAATATAAGCGTATATGATCCAATTATCTGTTGTCATAGAAAACTGTGTCACGTAAACGAAAACTGCCAGCATCCATTTTAGTGTGAAAACTTAGATTAGGCCGAATTGTTTCTGGTTTCCGCCTGCGTCTTCAAACCCACGCCTCAGGTTTTTTTTTTCTAGGCTTTAACATAAAAAAGGGGCAGATAACTCTAATTCTTAAGCCTCAGAAGACATTGGACATTGAAAATGTCACTCGTTCCTGTTGAGATGGAGTGTAGGGATGAGATTATTGACCATTTGGAATACTAGTAGTAACACATATTTAAGAGGGTTAGAGACTGAAACTTGAGTCTTATTTATATAAATAATTGTGGAAATTTTGTTTTTTAAGTGGTGGGAAAATCGTATAAAATGGAATTATCTCTTCAATCGAAAAAAAAATTTTGAAAATAAAATAAAAATATTGCGTCATCACATCATTTTTGTCAGCCTGTAAAGACCAAAAAAATGTTTTCATTATTTCTTTGGGCCTTTTTCCAAGATCATTCGGACCCCCTGAACCCATACCTCCCTCTGGATCTGCTATTGTGAAGTCGTTAGCATGAGTTCTTACCTGTGTAAAGAGACTGGTCAGATCGCAAAGCAGACTTCCCGTCTTTAGCGTAGTAGCCATTCGTCACTATCCGCATGATAACGGAATAGCGGACACAGCCCGAGAACACCTCCATCACAAACGTTCTGTCACTTTCCTCTGTTACCTAGTGGACACAGGCATATCTTGATAATCACATAGAGAATAATTAAATATGACATCATATGCGGTGCTCATCCTAGGTGATCCACTGGAGGGGTCAATTTTGCCAATTGCAAATTTATATGACTCTTTGCAATGGTAGACGTATCATTCTTCACAAAAATTTCAGTTGGTCCTGAGAACATTTTAAATTCCCCTCAAATTTGTCAATTTCTGTTGTAAATATGACGGGAAAATGTCCCAAGGATCACATCAAGGATTGACACAAGGTTAAAGTCTTTTTTATCAATAGAACTTTGTCAAAAAGATGTGAGAAGCGGTTTAATTTGTATATAACTTTAAATAGTTATTAAATATGTGTTAAATATGCGGGATCTTTCTTTTTTATTTTATTAGCTTTCAGGACCTGGAGTTTGTTGTAATTTCAGAATAGAAATATATGTCTTTCTTATTTGTCTTCATTGATTCATTATGCAATACACTGAAGAAATAATTTGTTGGTATACATTGTTTATTTGTTTAAACAAATCAACTAGACAAAATGTGTCAGAGGCACATGCATACATTACTCTAAATAAAAAAACTTAGTGAATTACAGTAATGAGTGGAAATTTAATAGATAGAACAAATACATGTGCCAAACATTTATAGAATATTTTTCCCCATACGACAGTGTCATCGACCGAGAAATATGATTTAGTTTTCAGTCAGAATTCTGCCCTTAATTTTGTTTGTACTTCAAACAAAGGAATATTGATATTACCTTGTTCTGTTTGAGGTAAGAGTTAATCTGCTCCTCCAGTGATGTCATCTCACTGTCATAAGTGTTGAGCACTCGGACACAATGTCCAAGCATTTGACTGTGATTCATAGTCATCTTGCGATAGACTGGTGTGACAATCTAACAGAATTCAAAACATGCAAGTGACCTGAAATATAGAGTACATTAATATTCATGCAATGACCAAAATTGAAAATGTTAGGCTAGATCGATAACTATAATATTGTAATATGTTTATCATTATGTGCGAATATATCATTATTTTCCAGTTTCAGATTTTAAGTAATTTTAAACCTGGATCGCTAGTAAAAATAATACTTTAGACCTAGGACAAGAAAATATTGAAAATAGATGACACGAAATAAAGAGACGAAACATCATAACACGGAATGATTGCTACGGCAACCGTAAACAAAAATATCATTTTCGTTTCATGCAGCACGTATATATCTAGGACAACTGACATGGCTTTGAAATAGTTTATGTGTATTACCTTTTGCTTTAGTAACGTTGTTAGGTGATGTAAATCCAGATAATAATCTCAATACACTTTTTATCGACGACGTTGATCTCAGCTGTCAACATCGAGACGCCATTTTTTACCACCCCAGTGCATCATGGGAATAAAAAATCTTAAATTGCTTTTACAATGGAGTTTGATCAGTTTGTCGATTCTTTGTAGCTTTCATTTTTTAACTATAATCACGTTTTATAAAGTCAGAAATACATTCATCTTTCAAAAATTCTGTTTTTATCAGTGTAAACAAATTGCCGAAAATTAACGAGGTCATCTGAATAATCGCATACTATATTCCTTACACCCATTTACAAGTCATAACACGTTTAGCGGCGTCTACTTTCCAAACATGCCAAAGTATTATTCATCGATGACAGCCAATCATTTGACATGTCATATATCGCTGTTACTGATACTCATTGTTTTACTTATTAGCGAGTAAGAATTCATTGATATTTTTTTTAATAAAGATGTGTTCATAGTTTTTACTGGTCCTACACCACAGGAACTCGATATCGTAATTAAAACGTAGGTAAAAGGTAGGTAAAAAAACCTACCCCCTATAAGACATAGAGTACTGTTATATAAGGGATATTTTTTTACATCCTGTGTCCTTCACATGCATTTATCGGTGTAAACGCAGGAGATGCAATGACGTTTTAAATAACCACTATAGAGCCTGCTGATCGTCCAAAAAAAAAACACATAAAAAAAGAAACAACAAATTAATAACCCGGCGAAATCAGACAAAAAAAGAAATTATTCAATGGCTTTTGCATCTGATTTTATATAAAGCAATACACAATTAAAACATGATCCGTTCAATCCCCGCTAGACATTTGACTTTTTGGTGAAGGAAGATCATTTATTACTGTTGAATATGCTTTCTTTTTTTGCTTCAATGCAAATATGTTCCACTGACATTCAGTACTATAGGTAGTGTAACCTGTCTGTTTTGAGACACATAGGGGATGTAGCTCAGTTGGTAGAGTCCGCTAATCACCCGGAAGACCGGGGTTCGATTCCTGGTCGCGTCATACCAAAAGACGTTAAAAGATGGGAGTTCTTGCTTCTTTGCTTGGCGCTCAGCATTATAAGGACAGAACGGAACGAACGCTTTAACTAGCGCTGCACTGCTGCCGTATACAATATGCACAAATCGATGTACATTGTATTGCGGACAATAAAGTGTTATCGTAAAAACAAAACTGCATTTAATGAAGAAATTAATATCTTTGAAGTTCATATGAAATTATTCAACGTTTGCTAAACATTCTTTGAACAAAGTCATGCAACAGTTCTCTCATTCTTCAGAATAAAAATAAATAAATTAAAATTGTTTCTGGGTTTCTTTTTACCATTCTAGACCGACCATCGTCAATAAGTGATGAGAAAAATGTATCACACGCTCGAAAAATCGTTTCGGATTCATCACACGACTGACATTTATTTTTACCGCATTATTCTAGTGTAGATACAAAGTGTTCAGGTAAACAAAACAGACTTGAATACGAAAACCATAAATGTTCTCTCATATTTCAGTTTGTCTGTAAAACCTGTCAACATTTTTAATTCGGAGGCTAATTTAGCTAATTTAGCTAATTTGGCTAAGTTTAGGTTGAACACTGGCGCGAGTTATGCCTTGCGTAGGAAGATGGGGGAAAATAAGCCAACCTTTTATTTTTAGAGGGATTCTGGGTAGCATTTTAAAAATTGTTTTTAACTCAATCATTGCTGAAGAATCCGTAAACCATGTAAACTTTTTTTTTTCCCAATTCAGATCAACATGACATGCTCACCGTGACTTAGACTAAAATTAAGTCAATGGAAGTATTTAAATTATGGTACCTTCATTCTTATGATTATATATTTCCATGTGCATTCAGTCTATCTAGACTTGCTGAATAACGATCTGTATATTAAAAGGCGTTTATAATTTACAAAGTCATTGGGGCAGGACTTGCTCTCACATTCACTTAAAGGTGCATCCATTGTGTTTCATAAAATTTCCAACTCACCATATGTCCTGTTTACAGTACAAATATAATCGTCAAGCTTGTATAATCACCCCCAAACGCCAAATATATCACAATTACTAGTTTCCAATACAAATCGAGAAACATCATTATGCATGTGTAGAAACCGAAATTGCACGTCCCATTTACATGCACAGTAGTTATATGACCTTTGGAAAATTATCAATCCCAATTTGTCATTTTGTCTGTTATAAATAAGATTTCAAAATTACGTTTGACTCATTGGCGCGCGTCAATCGCGATGCATTGTCCGGTTTTCGATCAGAAATCAGTACTTTTACTTTCATATCGTCAATATACTAAGTCGACAATCATCAGAATGGTAGTTTTCGGTAACAGTCGGTACTTCTCGATAAAGAAACACCATTTATAACGTTTGCAATATATGACCCCCAACAACACAATGGATGTACCATTAAAGGTACATTCATTGTGTTGTTGGAGGTCAAACGTTATAAATGGTGTAACTTTATCGAGAATTACCAACTGTCACCAAAAACTACCATTTTGACGATAGTAGACTTAGCCTAATGACGATATGAAGGTTAAAGTAGTGATTTCTGATCGAAAACTGGACAATGCACAGTGTGTGGCGCGCGCCAATGAGTCAAACGTTATTTTGGAATCTTATTTATAACAGACAAAATGACAAATTTGAGTTGATAATGTTTAATAGGTCACATAACTACTGTGCATTTAAATGGGACGTCAGTTTCGGTGTCTGCACATGCATAATGATGTTACTCAATTTTAATTAGAAACTAGTAATTATGATATATTTGGCGATTGGGGATAAATATGCAAGCTGAGTGAATTTATTTGTATTGTAGACATCACATATGGTGAGTTGGAACGTATTAAAGCCAAATAAAATGTTATGAAACACAATGGATGCACCTTTTACGAAGGAGAAAGAATTCCCTCCGAGACGTCCAGTTCTGTATGGTAAGGAACTCAGCTTGATAGGTAAATTAGTATATATTTGATAAAGAAATGCAACACAAAAATCATGGACCGTGGTTGTTGGTGTCGGTGCATCGTAGGCCCAACCACAGGGGCTTGTATTGTTGAAAAACTAGCGATAAGAAAGCATTTAAAGTCGACGATCCAGCCCCTTATACGTTTTTATGGTAATAGGGGTTGGATCGTCGACATTATATGCTTTCTAATCGTTAGTTTTTCGACAATACAAACCCCTTTGGGCCCACCTCAATTGCATATTTTTGTTAGAAATATTACAATGGACTCTATATGAGGACATGCTAGTTTCACCAAACTCGACATACATGTTAACTATGATCTCTAGACATGCCCTTTGTTTGTTGGTCATAAATAAAATTAATTTGTTCAGATTTGAGAGAAATAGAACTCGAAGTGACTCAAAAGAAAGTAAGTTTTGTTTTGTTTCTGGAAAACATCCCCAAACAATTATGACTATCGCCGATAATGTGATTCCTCTTGTGGCGTCACAGGAACACGGGATTATCATTACCACAGATTATCATTCTGGCCGCCGGAGATAAATGAGGCGGTTTTTAAAAAAAAAACTTAGAAATCTAAAATCGAGTAATTGCCAAATTGAAATCCCATTTTAATGAACCCGAATCTGACCATGTGGCATGACATCTTTAGAACCTTTAACCCGACACCGGGGAACTATCCATTGATGTGCCTATTTTGAACATTCTTTGATCAATGTTGGAAACGAGGGGTGTATGAGTGAGCTATGCTCAATTATATTATGTGTTGGAAATCACTAAAGAAGAAAGTCAAGGGTATATCAAGAGTAGATATGTGGACAATTGATAAACAAAACAAAATAAACACTGATTGAGTTTGCCCCTGTTTGCTATATAAATGTATCACATTTTTTTTATTTCCTTACATTCAACTTGATGAAGGAGTGAGCATATACTCCGAAACGTCGTGTATTTTCAGAAGTTGTTATCCAGAAAATCTACCTGTTCTTAAAATAAACACTGCCGATTATCTATCATAATCCAATCGAAACTCTCCTACAAAAACACCGTACGATATTCTAAGATAATACCGACATTTACTCCTGAATATGAACCAATTCTCCAAACGAAATTACTTACACCCGCGGCAGAGATGTCTCTGGTTGCAGGAAAATTTTTTAGTACAATTTCCATTTTAATTACGAATTCCCGATTGAGATGAGTTCGCTTTGGATACGAATTTGCCGACAGAAGTTAGGTTGCACCAAGTTTGCGTCACGTGATCTCGTTACCCGTTATTTTAAACATTACGTAATTATCACAACAGCCTTCTCTACATTGATTAGCCGACTGCCCCTTTAAAGAATACCACAAATGGAAAATACTATTGGTTTAAATTAATGTTGTCTTGCGTCGTCCAACAGAAGCCTAATCGCTGTAAACATTTTAGAAAGTTGTTACGGAAATAGCTTCTCGAGCTAACCTCGCATTCAACTCGGCTGCGCTGTGAAGAGAACCCAAACAAGAGAGCTTGTGCACTGAAAGCGCGAACAGAAATATTTCTTGTCTGCTGTTGGATATTGCATTTTGCGTAATTTTGTGAAAATTTCATCATGGCACTAGAAGTAAGTGCATTGTTTTTTTCTATACTTTTTCCGTTTTGTTTTTGTAGGTTTATTCATAAATATCTCATTTGAAAATGAGCAATTTGCAAGTGCCAATGATTCCAGAGTTTCAGATTTTGGTAAATGGGCACAATCTTCAAATTCCACCTTTTTGCGCAGAATTTTGTATGCAAAATATTTTGTTGTAGGCAAGAGAGATATCAGCGCCAAGAGTCGGGAGGTTTAAGATCTATATTCAGGTAAGACATTAATTTTATATATGTTTTCAAGCAAAATTCTACAGCTGTCAAAGAGCGAAAATAATCTTGCCTTTTTCATCGACCGATTTTCCGGAAAAAAACAACCCATGCAAACGCTGAAGAGTAAATGAAAACTATCTAACAGCAATCGAAAGCTTTTACTGCAGTGGACAATTCGTTTTGTTTGTTTTAGGGATCATATTGATGTTGATAAAATCGATAGCGCTTTTTATAGGCAGCTGTTTACCAGGTCGCTGAACACAGGCAGTTGTGAAAAGATTGGGTCATTGTGACGACGTTTTGTGTGCACACCTTTTCTGTTATGATATATTTGGGAAACAAAGTTTTAATAGAATAACCACTTTTGTATTAATTGAATGTTAAATTGATTTTAACCATAATTCATAATTGGCATAATTGATTTAAAAAATCTTTTTAAAGAGAAAAAAATTGAAATTAGATAAAGAGATAACCTATGTTCTTGATAAATCAAGAATCATGTAGACCGACACGTTTTAAAATTTTTAAGGCCTATTTGACATGGTTTAAAAGTGTCAAAGATTAATCAAATTTCTCGCTGTAGAACCATTGTTGTGTATATAAATAATAATGCATCGTTATGATATTTTCCCTCGTGTAAATTGCATCACTACTAGGCTAGTTCCAATCCAACAATACAGAGAAAGCCTTGTCCTATTCTCCAACAGTTGGCAGTGCAAATACCTCGTTATAACATGCCCTAAAACTAGAGCTGTTCACTTGAGATAAGAAATTACATCATTATTTTGGTTCTACTACCTCTGCCTAAGTGGAAGGAGAGATAACTAGTGTAAAGGAAGACTAAGTTCACTTATAAAGCCAAAGTGCTTATAGAGAGGACGGTTTGACCTTGATTGAGACACTTTATCTGATGGAGCGTTGTTGGGAACAGTATTGCACAAAAAACGACAAACTTCCTTTTCCTCCTAAACAAGGAACACATTTTTCGGTTAGATAATGGGGAGAAGAAATACAAGTTATAAATCTGCTGAAATTAAGACATGCCGATTTATGAAGTTCCCCGAATCTTTACTTATTAGGTCTAACCGTCTTCAAGACATAGTCTGGAAGACGTATTGTTTTTATGCGAATCTTTATTATTTTGGATTAGTAATTTCTAAGGTTATAATTCAATCAAGTTTCCATATTCTTTTAAAAAATCATATACAATAAATGCCATAATTAAGCTTATTTGTTTTATTTTGGAAGTGAATAAAAAAAATTAATTCAGATTTTTAAGATACGTTTTAATGTGTTGAAAATAAAGATTTGTAACAAACCAAAGTTGATATGAAGTGTCATGTGATTCTTAATTAATGAGAAATGACTTTAGATCAGGATGATGATTCCAATGAGACTTAGCATTGACTGTGGGTTCATTGTTAGAGATGATAGAGATGCCGTCTGCTTGGAGTTGACAGGAAGCTAAGAGGATTTCGGGGCATTAGCCTGGAGATTATTCAGGTGAAGGAGTTAACGTCCATATCTGCCTTCTAACCAGTAAATGGGTGATTTGTGATGAATTGATATCTTGTGGCACTTCAACTGTCATATGTGACTATTTCTGATTTGTTACCAACATAATGGGTGATTTGTGGTGAATTGATATCTCGTGGCACTTCAACTGTCATATGTGACTATTTCTGAGTTGTTAGCAACATAATGAATGATTTGTGGTGAATTGATATCTTGTGGCACTTCAACTGTCATATGTGACTATTTCTGATATGTCACCGACATAATGGGCGATTTGTGGTGAATTGATATCTCGTGGCACTTCAACTGTCATATGTGACTATTTCTGATTTGTTACCGACATGATGGGTGATTTGTGGTGAATTGATATCTCGTGGCACTTCAACTGTCATGTGACTATTTCTGATTTGTTACCAACATAATGGGTGATTTTTGGTGAATTGATATCTCGTGGCACTTCAACTCACTGTCATATAATATATGTGAGTGAGAGTCACAGTGACTCTTTCGGATTTGTTAGCAACATAATGTGTTAATTGTGGTGAATTGATATCTCGTGGCACTTCAACTGTCATATGTGACTACCGTAAATCCTTTGATATATATTGCCTACCTTGAACAAGCCTCTTTGAAATAAATAATCTCCGGCCTTGAATAATCGCCAGGTTAAATTTAGCAAATGTAAATAAGCTAATGGCTATCTCTTTTTCAAAAAGAATTCCGGCATAAGCATATTTATGCGAAGTTTAATCTCATGACATGCACTTCATTTACAAAATATATAATTTAAAACACACTGCAATGATGTTTTTGTTATAATTTTAAAAAATTTCACATATATATTATGGCTTCAAAAAAAAATAGTCGCCTGCCTTGAATAATCACTGGGTCAAATCGGTGTTTGAAATTAATAATTGCCTGGCGATTATTCAAGGATTTATGGTATTTCTGATTTGTTAGCAACATAATGGGTGACTTGTGGTGAATTGATATCTCGTGGCACTTCAACTGTCATTTGTGACGATTTCTGATTTATTACCAACATAATGGGTGATTTGATGGCAGATCTATAACTCTTAGGACCTCAACCGTCCAATCTGTCCATTTTTGAACCTCGGATCTGTGACATGAAGCTTATTATCATTCATGCATGGATGCAGGTGTTAATTCTTGGTGGAAACCAAGATCTGTGCAGTCCTTTCACAAATCATGTCCAAGTCTATTAGGAGAACATATAAAGATTTGTTACTAGCACTAGTCCGGTAGCCCATGGCTAGTGAAAAAGAAACTGGGCTAGTAGAGTGTCAAAACTGGTAGTCCGAAGGACTAGTTAGAATTTGAAGTGAAATGATCATGGAGATGTATTTGGCTAGCTGGAATAAGTCTGGTCTAATACTTTTAGAAATGCACTAGTCCGAGTGACTACTGCATTGAAAAGGTTAATTTCAACCGCTGGAAACGCATGTGAACTTTTGCATTGCCCGAACGAGAGTGAGGGTTATACACAATTTTGCAAAATTTTTGTAAAAGTCATATGGCACACTTTCGAGTGTAATAATTTCTTATTACCAATTCTGTTCCATTTGTATCGCGTAAAAATAGCCTTGAAACGGCTCACCGCTCTTGTGACAGCTGGTGACAGCTGGCTACAGTGATGTCGCGAACAATCTATGTTGGTTGACAAAGTTATACGGTATTCTACAGAACAAGAGTTATTATGAGAACTTAACAAATCTAGACTTGTACTTAATAAAAATAGTTAAAATGCCATGTGGTGTTGAGAGGGGAAGGGGAAGGTGTAAGGGGTGGGGTAGGTGGAGACAGACAGATAGATATTATTTATGGAGAGGACTTCAAGATGGGACAGTTGAGTTACTCCCGCCCTCAACCCCTGTCAGCTTGGGGTCTGCCTTATCTCTTTGTAAGGACTTTACTAGTACAGCATTAAACTCAAGCAAACAACCTCTTTCATGTTCTGATGAGACCAGGGGTTGAAATTAGCCTTTATATGAGTACTGGACATTTGGACGAGTGCATTTCTGAAAAGACTAGCCCAAACACATGCCATCTAGCCAAATACATCTACATAATCATACAAGTTTTTTGGACTACAAGTCATTACATTTTACAAGCCCAGCATCTTTTCTACTAGCCATAAACTACCAGACTAGATCTAATTACGAACCCTGGAGATTATTCATATGTCTATTGTTCTTATCTTTGACCAATGATTGTCAGTCACAGGAAAAATGTGCACGAGGACCAAAGTGTCCTGCAAAAATCGTGTCAACAAGATGAATGAGTAAAAGTGTTCAATTATCAGCACAGTTTCTTCTTCCTTATGGGGCGGGATAGTGCAGTGGTTAGCGCATTCGGCTTCTGATCAAGAGTGCGGTTCGAATCCCGTCAGAGCAACGTTGTCTGCTTTGGAGAAGTGTTCTGACTATATGTAGAAATTTAAAGTTTGGGTGCAATGCTTCACTGAATATCAGCACAGTGTCCCTCATGGTTTTACTAGTTCCAGCCGATGCGTGCAGGTTTCACCACAATGCATATCCATCAGGACATTGCAGGCTTTCTCCCTGCAATAATACTAGCAGCCGTGGTATAACATGAAAGCGGCGTTAAACACCAACTCACTTCACATCATCTTTCTCCCTTATGGTTTATCCACTTGTGCAAATAAGAAACACTGTTTAATATCACAGTGGTTAATTGTTAAAATAAAGACAATAAATGCAAGTTTTTTCACATTGTCTGTTAAGAAGATTTTTAATCATGCTATTTGTTGCAATGTTGATGTAGAAACGTAGATATACAGCAGCCCGGATTGTGTTTGACATGACCTTGTACAGAAGTAGTGACGTGACATGTCTATTAATTAGTTTTCATGGTATTACAACATACCTGGAGGCCATTTGGTCTTGTTGGACTGCATTTATAATGTGACTGGATGCTTGTTAATTCAGTGGCCTTGAAGTGTCTGCAGCAGAGAAGGTTAAGTGGAAAAAAGGTCTTTAAAACGAAAACAGAATATAAAGGCGAACTTCTGCGCCTGAAATAAACACATTACAATAGGTAGATCCAAAGTTTTCAAAGATGGGGGTTCACTCAATGAAAAGGGGGTGCATCTTGGGGGTTGATCAAATTTACATGCAAAATTTTTCGGGGGGTTTTGGGGTGTTAAAACCCCAGAATCCCCCATGAATACGCCACTGATTTCATGCCGAGTTAATTAGCGTGAAACGATTTCTGAGCAGTTGATGTCCAGTAATTTGAGCTTGTTAATTTAACTATGAGGATTATGAGAGACATACCTGAAATATTATTGCATCAGCAGGGAAAGGGTTAATTTCAATAAAATTATTATTTGGCAGTTTTATGATAAAAAATGAGATCTATAAATATGATCCCTTACTACAAACAGAGTGGTGAAAACCTGAGCACTGTGTAAACACAGAGTGGTGAAAATCTAATGCAAAATGTTTTCTTTAACAAGTGCTGGAAGAATAAGTGCCTTACCATTTATTGGAGCAAATACTGTTGCAAGGTTGTGCTAGCGTTGGTGCTGATGTCAATAAATTAGGGCTCCAGCGGTGTAGAAAATACACTTTAGTATTGGCAGTGCAGGTCTTGTGGTTTGAAAGATTAACTCGCCTTTCTCAGAATGTGCTAGGCCCATCAGTGTTTAGAAAGTCAGTTTAGCAAAATACTATAACAGGCCAGATGGGCTTGCTGGTCAATTTGGCAACTGGCATCATAGAACAAGCAAGAATTGGCTGGCGGGCAGGCAGGTATTTCAAACACTGGGCTCAATGGAACTGAGGCCGTATTTGGGTTGTTTGTATTTGTTTAGAAATATTATGAAATAGTATCCGTTTACACTCGATCGTAAGTGGGGTATAAGACAGATATACCCATACTTTTCCTAGTGTATCAAATGATACCCTACAGTTTTCCCCGTGAAACCCTACTCGGCTGCGCCTCAAAAACAATGCTCAAAAGGTTGCAGATAGCTTAATTATTCTCATGGACACATCAGTGATTTCATCAATTGTATTTAATATGACCACTGTTGCTGATGCACACTGAGGGTTTAAGGGAAAGTTTGGAAACTAAGCTCAAGGATTTTGTATGACGACTTTCGAGAGCACAGCACTTCTGAAATGTTTCATATTACATGTTTTTATTTACAGTGGTGGCAATATTGTAATTTGCATGAGCAGCTGTCCTAATTCTTGTAGACATAATCTCTGACTGATCCTTTGAAAGACAGGTTGTTCACGAAGAGCCGACTCCAGTAGGTAAACACCTGTAATGAGATAAGTGTGTGGGATCTGTTATTCCACCTGGACTCCTCCCCACCACTTGCCTCCAGCTCGATAATTGGATGGCTAAACACTAGTTAATTATCAGTCAACAGTAGAGACCAGCTTCATGCCAAGTCATGAAAGAAGCACCCCAGGAACCTAACTTCCTGTTGTAGGCGGATCCAGAAATTTTTAGGGGGTGGGGTACTTTTTGAAAGGGGGTTGGGGGGTCTGAACTCAATCTGTAATTTATTTGTCTTATTTGCTTAAAGGTGCATCCATTGTGTTTCATAAAATTTTATTTGGCTTTAATACGTTCCAACACACCATATGTGATGTTTACAATACAAATAAATTCACTTATCTTGCATATTCATCCCCAATCGCCAAACATATCATATTTACTATTTTCCAATTAAAATCGAGTAACATCATTATGCATGTGTAGAAACCGAAAGTGAACGTCCTATTTACATGCACAGTAGTTATATGACCTATTGAACATTATTAACCCAATTTTGTTATTTTGTCTGGTGTAAGTAAGATTCAAAAATTACGTTTGACTCTGTGGAGCGCGCCACACGCGGTGCATTGTCCGGTTTTCGATCAGAAATCACTACTTTAACCTTCATATCGTCAATATACTAAGTCCAGTATCATTAAAATGGTTGTTTTCGGTAACAGTTGGTACTTCTCGATAAAATAAGACCATTTACAACGTTTGTCATATTTGACCCCCAACAACACAATGGATGTACCTTTAAAGCATGAGAGCCATGTCAGGATTTGAATTTTCCACTTAACGTTTAGAGTAGAGACTGCCAATATGGTTTCAAGGTGAGGTGGGTTTTGACGGTGCTTTCAAGAGTATGTCACTTATATCACAGCTTCTAGTATCATGGCAGGGAGAAAACCCGCAACGCCATGTTGCTATGCATTGCGGTGAAATCTGCAAGCATTGGCTGGAACTAGCAAACCATAGGTGGTACTAAGCTGAAATTCAGTGTAGCATTGCACCCAAAACTATCTTCGTGTAACATGGTTTAAAATGCTGCTTTCAAACATATGATATTTTATCAAGGTGAGGGGGTATGGGTGGGGTAAACCTTTGGGGGTCCATCAAATTTACATTTTTCGAACCCCCTGGATTCCCCTCTGGATCAAGGAATGCCTGTACAAAGATCCAGGAAGTTTATGACAGACTTTCTGGTTGAATCGCTTTATATGAGAGATGCCATTAACAATTTATTAAAAATAAAAGTTTGGTAGGAGAGCTAATTGTCCCTGGTCAATTCTGGCATAATGGGGGGCGGGATAGCGCAGTGGTTAGCGCTTTTGGCTTCAGATAAAGAGGTCCCGAGTTCGAATCCCGCCAGGGGCACGGCGGCTTTGTCTGTAGTAGAGAACTGTTCTACACTCAGTAAGGTTTAGGTGCAATGCTTCACTGAATTTCAGTGTAGTACCACCCATGGTTCGCTAGTTCCAGCCGATGCTCACAGATTCACTGCAAAGCATAGCCACATGGCGTTGCAGGCTTTCTCCCTGCCATAATACTAGCAGCCGCGATATAAGTGAAATACTCTTGAAAGTGGCGTTAAACCCCAACTCACCTCACCTCACCTCTGGCATAATGGATTCAGTTAATTCAACCATCACTCCAGATCTTAGCGCTGATAAAATTAGTAGGCTAAGATGAGATAGGTTGATAAACTTAGAAGGTTGAAGTAATAAGACTCTAAGAGTTAAAATGCCTGTTCTTTAAAAAACCTGTTTTGACTGGATAGTTGACATGACCGTAACCAAATTAGGTTGATGTGCGTATGTTTTCTGTGACATTTGACATCTGTCATGTTGATAAAACACAAAATGTAATTCGGGTTTTATGTCACCTACTGCATCTAAATTAAGAACTTTTTACATGAATTACATGTCTTATTTTCATGTCCTTACCCTTGGCATCCATTAAAGTCGGATGTTGTTAAACATTACGTTGACATTTGTTGGATTGACTCTTTGAAGAACATTTTGAAATAGAAAACATAAAAAAATAAAGGGAATCATTTCCTACAATCCAATTAATGAAGGAGTATAAACTCGGAAATGTTTTGACTGTTCACAATAAAGAAGTTGTTTTCAATAAAATCTTGCTTTTCTTATTCAATTTGTCTATTTCCCAATACATATGCACACTGTGGTCATTAATATTTATGTGTAAGATAGTTTTTGGTGAATAATTTCATGGAAATCAAAGTAATTCTAATATTAAGCAGAAAAAAATTCCATTTTGCTATAATTTTTTTTACATGTTTTATTGCTGTGTATTATCTTTATACCTCGGATTAACAGTCTGTAGTATACGAGTGTATCGTAATGCCAAGGATTTTCTCCATCCGTCCGTCTGTCTGTCCATCCGTTCGTCTGAAGACATACTTGTTTGACTGATTGCAGAAAAACTATGCTTCTGATTCTTTTCAAATTTTTCTCATCTCCTATACTACTTGGAAAGGCGCAGTGCTAGTTACAAGTGATTTTGTAAAGTTTTGATATTTATTTTAGTAAATTTCTGTTGTTATTTTCTGAGATTTAAATTGATCCATTTGTTGATAGATTGAATTCAATGGTGCAGGGTCGGTGGTTGAACCATGCTCACTTTTAAGCTCGTTCTTTCTTTTATTAGAATCCAATGGCATTGTTATTCATCTGCGGTGACAGCTTGAGGAAGAAGCGCTGTATTTAACTTGTAGGATAGATCCTGTCATATTGTGAGAGTTATGACGACATGACTGTCGACAGCTTCCCAGGGTTGTCATATCTCTCATGTGACTCTCCTCTCCCCAGTACTGCTTGTCTCACAACTCATCCACTTGCCAAGTCTGAACTCAGTCTGACGTTTATTTGTCTTACTTCTCAATAGTCTGGGGAGCCAAGTCAAGATTTGAACTTTTGCTTAACATTGAGAGTAGAGACTGCCTACATGGGGGGGGGGGGGGGGGGGTCAACAATTTTTGCATGGGTCGGTATGGGGACCCAAAAAGTCGACCCCCCCCCCCCCCCCCACCCTTTTTCTAAATTCAAGGATCCACCGCAGGCCAACATGGTTTAAATACAAACAACATTTGGTCAAATTAGGGCTTTCTAAGTATAACATCTGTTGTCTACAGTGGACATTAAATTAGTTTTGAAACTGCAAGTGCATGTAGCATTAATATAATAGAAAAAATAAATGTAAATCATAATTGATGTAATCAGTGCCCCATTTCTGTTATAACTGGTCTTTTACATACCAAGCTTGTATAGAGCGCTTATCAACCCCCCTCAAATTCAGCAATAACTGTATGTCATAAATCTTAAGCTATCTTCTTATCTTCTATTGGTCTTCTATCTTGGAGGGCCCCCTTGTGACCAAATTGTTTTCAGTTTATGGGCGTTTCCTTCCCTTCCTCCTTAAGTTGTTGTTGACAAGCTTAGTGCATTCCACGCGAGTGCATTCGTTTACAGACATGTCATGGGAGCTGGCCAAATGCTTCACATTAGCAAGGACGAATGATAATTATATGCATTCTGCATGCATAATTTTCGCCTTGAGAACATGTTTACATCAGAAAAGAGGACAAAAACATATGCAAATATTAACCCCGTAAAAGCTGAAGGCAAAAATACCTGTGTCCTGTATCAACCGTGAAAATGTTGCATCTGACAGAAGGTTAACCTCTGATGGTTTTAGAGTTTATTGGGATAACTGAAATTTGTAAACTTTCCTTTTGCATTATTTATGGGGATGTAGCTCAGTTGGTAGAGTGTCCGCTCATCACCTAGAAGACTAGGGTTCGATTCCCAGTAGCGTCATACCAAAAAACTTAAAAAGATGGGAGTTCTTGCTTCCTTGCTTGGCACTCAGCATTATAAGGACAGAACAACGCCTGAACTGGCGCTGCACAGTGGCTGCCAGTTGCAAAATGTACAAAACAAATTCGATGTACAATGTATTGAGGACAATAAAGATGATGTTATCATAGTTGTTTCAAGCACGATTTGGTGCGGGATCAAAGGTTTTGCCCAAGGTTATGTTGTGATAAAGTAATGAACGATTTATGGCGTTCAAATAAATAGTGTCAAGACTCATGTCTTTAGAAATACCCTGGATTGAGGATTCACACTTGAAGGCAAAATTTACTTTGCAAAGTTACGTATATTTGATTTTTGATAATGATGACAAGATAAAATCAACATTCGAAAACACTTAGAAAGGTAATAAAGCAGGCTGAACCATTATGTGTTTTACCTTGAACTATTATTATACACCTCAAACAACTCGGCCTTCGTTTATAAAATTCAGTGCCAAAGATTACGTTTTTGCACAACACATGATGGTTAAGGCTATTCTGTTTCTTTATGATTAGTGAAAGACTGACAGAAAGGTCAAAGGGATTTAGGCACAAGTGAAACACTTAAAAGGCCAGTAGCCTTTGACAGCCAGTATCTCTGCTTGAGTTTCTAAGTGAATGTTGAGTGTTGGCAGTGAGTTATATTACACTTCAGATTATAAAGAAATGATGATATGGTTATTGTTATCAGTCACAACAAACAAGATAATAAACGGGAACGTGCAGTTTCACATTCGTTGAAGACTTTCTGATTTGATTGAGGAAAAAGTCGTGAATATTGAAACAACCCTGAGTAGGGGGGGATTTCATATTGGATTTGAAGGGGACATTCTTGTTTATGTTATGAATATATATATTATATATGTATATAATATATATTATAACACACTCCAGTTGAAACATATATGAGAGTAATATGTTGGTGACTAAGATTTTACAATTAGACAAAGAATTGTACATATTCATTTTAAAATATCAATGAGAAGTGATGGCGTTCATCAGCGATACGAGTGTGGAAAACTTCGCTACACCATTAAAGGACATTGGTGATTAGAAAAGTTAGATAAGTTATTTGTTACTTTGTGGATATTCCATCAATGTATGTTTTCTTACTAAGGAGTTAATTAGTAAAAATACAGCAAGTTTCTCATTTCACATAATGTTAAAAACAAAATGGCGGATACTGGTGATAAATCTGTCATCAATATCCGCCATCTTGTTTTTTCAATACAGAAATGTACCGTTCATGCAGATGTCGCAAGGGTAACACTCAGTCCCTGGTTGATCCCAGAATATTGTTTTCATTTGGTGTTGACTAATTTTGCCACTCAGATAAATGTCCATGTAAAGGTTTAATTGTTTGTTTTCAAGCAGCTGGCATTTACCTTGGTATAAGCAAGAGAAGAAACCAATGGCAATCAAATCAGAAGTGTATTTTGTCTTGTATCTGGGTCATGAGAATCTGTCAACACATTAGTTAAAGTAAACAATCACTAATACACATACACAAGTTCACATAGTTAAAGTAAACAATCACACGAATACACATACATATGCGCTCAATAACAGTGTTAGTCAACAATTTTCAGTGGTTCAAAATTAATCATTTAAAAATTAGTAAATAAATTCTTGTAATGCTTTCATTTCATGATTTTTTGTTGTGCACAGGTAAATGCTTTGAATATGAGAAAAAGTGAAAACAGTATTGTTACTTGCCCTTTGACAAATAAACTTTGGAATCTTTTTGACATGTTCATGTTTTTGACAATTTGACAAACTTTGTTACATTTCCATTAAAAATGTTGCCATTTGTTTTGTAAAAAGTGAAATATGATCATTTGATTAAATTATGTGCTTGTTTTATTTTTTTAAAAACTTACAGGTGACTATTCATTTACACAATTCAGTAGAACAAGTAATTAATTTTGTCTGGTTTTAGAAATGTTCAACCATGTATTTTCCATCCCAATATTCAGGTTCTGTTGGTATAATGGAACCCTGCCTTTTGATCAATTGAAAATATTTGTTATAAGATCAAAGGATTGATCAATTTCAGGTATTGAGGCCATCACCAGAACCTTGGACCTTTGTAAATTGAGAAGAATTATGTTTGTTTTATGATATTGAATGTAAATAGTATAGCAGTCTAATTTCCAGACCAGGTGCTCTTTATTGTTTGTGCATTGTTTTCCTTACACAGAAATAAGCAACGAATTTGTGCACAGCAGATGTTTATTATTTTTATGTACTAAATTCACATGTATATCTGCAATGAATTAGTTTCAATTAACCCTTTAACAAAATGTGTTTTTTTAAAAAAGAGTAATGCGTTTTTGCAGTTTTATATTCACTTCATTTTGATTCACTTGATAAGAATGCTGGAAAGACTGAGCTATCAGTCTCTACTCACTCTTCAAATCATTATGTGATGGATATTTCTTGCCAAGCAACGCACTTCATTTTCTGAAATTAATCCCCTGCCTCTGATGTGATACTATAAAGATAGTTTGATCCTCTTGGAGACTGAGAGATTTATAAACTAATATCAGGTTGCAAATTGTCTAAAAAATGAGTTCATGTACATTTTCACTGTCAAGCATTAAGTATTACTGATCATGGAGATGATTCCAAGATGGATGAAACTTCACAAGTAGAAAGTAAATACATTTAGGGTTATCATGGAGACTCTGAGGAGGTTACATTCATCAATGATTTCCAATATTCACTTCTATTTAATGCACCCTCAAATTTGGGTATCCTAATAGATGTCTCCTCAAATGGGGTATCGGACTTAAATGGGGTAATGGACGCACAAATTGGGTATTGAACAGGGGTAGAAATTAGCACTAGCCTTCTAGCCCATGGCTAGTGAAAAAGAAACTAGACTAGTAAAGTGTAAAAACTGGTAGTCCAAAGGACTAGTTAATATTTGAGGTGAAATGATCATGGAGATTTATTTGGCTAGCTGAAATAAGTCTGGACTGGTACTTTTAGAAATGCTACTGCATTGAAAAGGTTAATTACAACCCCTGTTGGTCCCTCTTTGAAAATTCTAATCAATACCAGTAAATGGGAATATAATAATGTCCAGGTGAAAATGAGTTAATTATTTGAAATTAAAGGTGTTACCTTCAGAGTTCTGTTCTTAAAATTGACCAGGAAATGGAATTACTAAACTTAAAAACTGGTTGCACAAAAATGTTGTGCACCCTCAAATTAGTGCACCCTCAAATTTTGGGCCTCCTTCAAATGGGGTACCCTTACAATTCAAGTAACAAATCAAATGCAAAATCCTACTTGCATTGAGTATTGTTATTAGCACCCCCCTCATATTAGGGTACTCAAATTTAGGTACCCTAATTTGATCCCTTTCAATTAATTCCCCCATAAATGTATGCTTGTATTTTCATAATCAAAAATGTTTTAAAATGAGAAAAATACATTTCCTGTAAGTATTTAGTAATATATTACAAAAAAGCATGTACTTAAGACTTATTTCTCCAGTGTTAAATCAACATTATACTCACTCAATAATTGATTTGCTGCTAATTGTAGTTTTGATTTGAAAGCATCTGAAGCATCTGCTTTATTCAGCAGACGTGAATCTAGAATCAGCCGAGTGAATGAAAATCAGCCGACCTATGATAGTAAACAAATACCTCTCAATTCCCTAGTTTATAAACAATTATTTCTTTCCACCATTGCATATTTGTTGAAGAAAGTGGATGAGTGAACCCACAGAGCACATTAAGTAGAGAACAATACCTACATGGTTGGACGTGAGGATAAACAATAATCAGACGTGTTTCATCCGGCCACCATATTGATTATTGGTTTTGTCAGATTAATAGAGCTCACTAAAATGCCTATGGGGCGGATCATCAGCCTGTAATGACTTGTCATATCAACCGACCATACGGACGGATCAACCATCCATCAACCATTACATCAACCTTTTGTCTGTGAAAGAACATATATGACCCGACTAATTCCCGGCAAACACTAGTGAACTGGCGCTGTTAGATGTATGAATTGGCCACTAACTTACATTGATTGCATTAATTGCCAGCGTTCTGAAGACGAGCCTCTAACTGGATGTGAGGTGTAGGTAGCGATCGATACACTGTATGTAGGAAGTGAATAGCACCCAATTGACTTGCAGCTTTCTCTTTGCATATAGCACCACTGATACCGTGTCTGGGAGAGAGATGCTGGACCATATTCAGTCTCCTGTCTCGTCTTCCATATTGAAACGGAAAAATAATATTCATGCTTCAGAACTGATTTCCAAACTACTTCATCTTTTACGGAAGTTAATAGAACATGAAACTCCAGAGAGGAACACACAGCGTTTATTTGACAGGAGTCACAATATTGGAGTTATTTTGACTTATTATAACTGATTTTAAATTTTTTTTTTTTGTTTAATAAAAAAATTAGTCAATATCCATCATTAAAGATAATAAGGCATAAACATAAGGGATATAGAATATGTTGTTGGAGTAATGTCAAAAGTTGTCAGTGATGTTATTTATTCACTCTTTGGTCCATCAAATTTAGATGCAGACGTCTTTGAGGAGATCTCCCACAGTTACTATTTTTGCTTGTGCAGTTCCTTTACTCTTCATTGGCACTACTGCTTGTTTCAACGCCATTTATGTTTTGACATGATTGAAGAACTGGAACCAGCTGTCTTGGTAGAGCTATCTCAAATAAAACCATGTTACATTCAAAGTGATTTTCAAACCCTTTGTTGCTTAGTAAGTGGTTAGTGCTGTAGAGTAAATTCATTGTCAGCGATCTAAAAAGATGCAAATCTATTGTCTGCATCGAGTTTACCCTTTGACCCTGATCCAGCCCACAATTTGGAGCACCGACTGGTTGATGCAGAACTGGAGATCAATATCTGGCTAATCTTGCAAGTCAAGCAGCAGTTTTTCTGTGTGTAGATAATATCAAGTGTTGAGAGCTGGTGAAGTAGTTAAGATTGCCACTTCAAGCCACCTACCTGTATTCAGTCTCCTATACATAGGTTCTGGGGAAGATATTGGTCAGGGTATATTTTCTCTCAATGTTTGGAACTCAGTGGAGTTAGAATTGGAAATTTTGTAATGAATGCAGTAGAGAATGTAAGTCATTTCCTTCTTATGTGTAATATCTAGAGTAACATTGAGAGCTGGTGAAGTAGTTAAGATTGCCACTTCAAGCCACCTACCTGTATTCAGTCTCCTATACATAGGTTCTGGGGAAGATATTGGTCAGGGTATATTTTCTCTCAATGTTTGGAACTCAGTGGAGTTAGAATTGGAAATTTTGTAATGAATGCAGTAGAGAATGTAAGTCATTTCCTTCTTATGTGTAATATCTAGAGTAACATTGAGAGCTGGTGAAGTAGTTAAGATTGCCACTCCAAGTCACTGACCTGTACTCAGTCTCCTAACCAGGGGCGGATGCAGTTTTTTTAGAAGAGGGGTGCACTTTTCCCAAATGCTTTCAGTGGTAGGGGGGTGCGTTGTGGTTCAACGCTTGGGGGGTGCATCACTGTTTTGACTACGTTTTCAATGGTCTTTTACTATATTTGGAACTCTCTTGGCAACCCTAGATGGATCCGCCAATGCTATACACAAGTAATGGGGAAGACATTGGTCAGTCAGGGCAAATTTCTCCCAATGTTTGGGAACTTGGTGAAGCCAGAATTTGAAAATTTTGTAAGTTAAATACAGTGGAAAATGAAATTCATTTCCTTCTTGTGTACCTTCTACAGTGACATTCGAGGTAAATATATCAAGAACAAATAGCATACTTATCCTAATAAATTTAAGTTTACATTATTTCTAAGCAGTCTAGGTTTTGTCCACGAGTACTTGTGAGCTTTAGTGTCATTAACTTTCAACTCTTGAACTAGTCTGAACCAAGGTGAGCATCAGAGCTCTGTTACTTAGCTTACTTCGTCTCAGTGTCACAAAATATCCTATAGAAGCCCACCACAACAAGTATTGATATTCTTATTAAGAACTTCCCCAGCAGTCTAGGTTTTGTCCACTGTGAGTTTAAGTGTCATTGACTTTCAACTCTTGAACTAGTCAGAACCGAGGTCATCATCAGTGCTCTGTCACTTAGCCCTGCTTCATCTCTCGTAATGTCACAAAAAATTGAATTATCCAGGGACTCGATTCAATATTCACCAGGGTTTAACTTGATAATGAGATTACTGCAGTAGAACCAGTCAATGGTGTGGGTAAGTTAGCAATTAGGCTAGTCAGTAGTGCAATTAGTTGAGATATGTGTCCCCACTTTCACCGTCAAGCCAAACATGGTTCTCAGCAAATTCTGGTTGAATACAAGCTTTAAAATATGTAACTCTTAAATTTGCACTATCTGCAAATTCTTGTACCTTTTGTTACCCTGGGTACCCTCAGAGTCAGGCACCAAGCACCAGCACTGATTACCAACAGCTTATACACTCTGCCACTGAGACCTCAAGTTCGAATCAGTAATGTGTGACAAGGGTAACTTGCAGTAGAAAAGTTGGTTGTTATGGTGACTTGTGAAATCGACACGACTCCATGCCTCGGAAACGCTTTTTGTGTAGTCCGTTTATGCCATAAAGGGAATTCTGTTGATATGACGACAGATTCTAGTGACGTACGTTTAGAGGTACTGGTCTTTGAAACCAAATTTCATTTTATTTTCATGATATGAAAATTATTTATCATATCTCATGTTGTGGATAAAAGATCATTATTTTTGTAATTGAAACCACAACATACTCGATGGCTCGGGAGTTACGATAAAAAAAATGGATTTAGACAAGTACTCTCAATAGTTTTAAGGACTAGTGCCTTTACATGTATGATCCCTGTCTTCTATTTCAGGTTAGACTCTGTTAGGGTGTTGGGTGAAGTAACTTTCACAATGTGACCTTGAATGTTCAAATCATCTTCTTAAAGGGGCAGTAGCACGTTTTTTCGCTCAAAAAAGTTGATGAAATGTATTTGAAAAATAATTTCACCAATAGTAAAACATCATTCTCTCTTCGTAAAATAAAGTTTAAAATTAGTGTACATGTTTCGGTAAAGCCATGGGAATCGTTTTTGTAATACAAAATAATAAATTGTGTTCACAATAAAATGGCCGCCATGCAATTTTTGCTTTATACGCAACATAGTTTTTACCACTACAGATAATTGGTTTGTGTAATAAGATGTTTTACCCTCTAAAGTTAATTTAAATGACATAAACTATCATTATAAAAGGGAAATTTGAAAAAATAAATTTTGCAAAAAACGTGTTACAGCGCCTTTAAAATGCTAAATGATGCATGCATTTCACGAACAGCAACAACATGTTTCTCAATATTGTTATGCAAAATTACAACTTCTTTATTGACTTAGTAGGAAATATCCATCTTGTAATTCTTAAACAATGTTATTTGTGCTCTTAAGTTCAACAGTTCTGCAATACAACTTAAGTGAAGACAAGACAGCAAGTGTAGACATTTGGAAGCCAAAATTCATATGCACCGACACTTATCTAGCGGATTAACACTTGTTAGACACCAATCTTGATGTACCAGACACTGGTGACTTCAAGCACTTCTCAGATTTCATTATTTTCAAGTGTTTTGCTGTTCAAATCAATTGACTTAGGAAAGGGGTTTAAAGGTCAAGGCAAGGTCAGGGTCACTGTTGTAGTTGATGTTGTAGATTTGTTGTTTTTTAATGCAATGATGCAATCAAGTCATGTGTTTGAATTAATATATTGTGATATGTTCACTCCGTTTGAAAATAAATTTGAACCTTTGTCTAAGGTTTTTTAAAAAAAGAATTCAAGCAGTAACAGCCATAAATATTATGAATAAATTTAGCCCTACAATGGTGTGCTGTTTGAACAATTTCAGCCAACTATTTTCATATATATTCTTTATGACTTTACTTGTTGTACAACACTGCCAGTGGCAATGTCTGTATCAGTTGTTGATATGTTTATGAGGGTAGAACACTTTATACTGTCAAGGGGAGGGTTCTTTATCACCTTTGATTAAACATTAATAACATGAAAAGAGTAAGGAGCTTTATCTAATTGATAGCTTTTTATTGTTGCAGATGAAAAATCTATCATTGAGAATTTCTTTTATCAGAATATTTACCCTCTGTTATATTTTTTAACTAGTTTATGTTATAATAAATAATATGTAATAATGTCATATAAGCACTAAACAGGAATGTCCCCTCGAATTTCGTTTTCACAAAAAAAGACCCTGATAGAACCCTCACTTTAATGAAATTCCTGACAGATATGAGAGAAACTTGTTGAGAGTAGGTGTAAGACAAGCACCTGTTGCAACTCCTCACCTGTTATCTTGCTCACCTTGAATTACTCCTATTCTCTTCAATTGTCTGCAGTATCAGCAAATTCATAACAGTCCCTGAATTTGTCATGAAGTCCAAACTCAATGTCAACAAGACACCTTTGACAATGGGCCATATTTTTTTGGCTTTTAGTCATTTACAGAATTTCGAATGGGTCATTCTCCTTTATAGCAATAGTACAAATTCCAATTTTAATGGGCCATTTTTTCATCCAATGTGAAAAATACCTCATGTCCCTACCTTTCCCAACCCTTGATGTCAGTCATTCTTGAAATTGTTTAATGATATGCTAAATTCATTGCAACAAGCTTAATACAGGCTTGACACCAGCCAAATGTCATAATTTTTGGGGAGAGAGAGGTATGGCCCCTTGCAACACTTACCTGAACCTGAGGTCGTGAACCCTTTGGACCCCAGCCTCTAAACCCATTGAAAGTCTCTGGGGTTGGCAGCTATGTTGATTTGTTGAACAGGAAAACATAATAATAAAAACATCTCTAAGGTTTCTATTCAGTTTTCCATCAGATAACCTGAAGAGTGGGAAATCTTCCTGGCCACCCTGTCCTGAGTGACTTCATCCATTGTTTATGTTTCTTTATGAATAAAGTTGAGGCTCCTGCATTCCATAGTAACAAAATTGTGAAATTAGTGAATATATAGTGTTTTTCTCATTTCGTGTATAAAAGTATTCTCCAATAGAACCCTCTCTTTAAGATCAGACTCTTGCTTTTCATTATTGGAACAAAATTATGAAGTGTTATACAGTGTTTATGTTCATTTCATTATGCACAAAAACATACTCAGTTAGAACCATTTCTCAGACTCTTGCATATCATAAGTACAAACCTAATGTGTTTTTCTCATTATTCATGTTGGGAACAAAAACATACTGATAGAACCTGGGCTCTCTTAAGTTCAGTCTCTTGTATTTCAGGCCGGGATAGAGCAGTGGTTAGCGTGTTCGGCTTCGGATAATGAGGTCCGGGGTTCGAATCCAGTCAGGGGCACGGCAACTTTGTCTGCAGTAGAGAACTGTTCTTCACGCAGTAAGGTTTTGGTGCAATGCTACACTGCATTTCAGGGTAGTTACTAGTACCACCCATAGTTTGCATGGTTTGCGCAGATTTCTCCGCAGTGCATAGCCACATGGTGTTGCAGGCTTTCTCCCTGCCATAATACTAGCAGCCGTGATATAAGTGAAATACTCTTGAAAGTGGCGTTAGATTAACTCACCTCACCTCTTGTATTTCAGCCATTCAGAAAGGTTCGAAACAAACAGGTGAAGTGCCAAAAACAAGTTCTATAAGCGCAAAAGTTTCAGAGAGTCACTAAGATAGTCTAGATTACAGTGAGATAGCTTGCATCATGTGTACACAACCACCTGTTTCTCTCATCTACTGCATGTAGAGTCATGGTGAAACATTCCAGCAACAAGAGGAGCAGGGAGAATGGAAAGCTTGTTTCAGTCAGCAGAGGGACATTACTAGACTGAAAAACAGACAACTAATGGTTGTAATGGCTGACTTAGGTATTAAGTTGCGATCAATTAAAGGTCTGTTTGTGTTGTAGACGAATGGAAAGTAATGAATGATGTTCCCGTCTGTTGGAAGAATGTTGCCTCAGATTCTAACGTCACAGTTTAACCCTTTGTCTGCTAAATAACTTCTGGGTGAAACGGGGGTGGGATAGCGCAGTGGTTAGCGCGTTTGGCTTCAGATCAGGATGTCCAGGTTTCGAATCCTGCCAGGGCATAACAACTTTATCTGCAGTGCAATGCTACACTGAATTTCAGCTAGTGCCACCCATGGTTCGCTAGTTCAAGCCGATGCTCACAGGTTTCAAAGCAATACATAGCAACATGGCGCTGCAGGCTTTCTCCCTGCCATAATACTAGAAGCCGTGATATTAGTTAAATACTCTTGAAAGCGGCGTTAAACCTCAACTCACCTCACCTCATTGTGCAGAAGCTGTCAGTTGTTGCCTGCAGGTTTCACCACGATGCATAATAGCCATTCCTTTCCCCACTGCTGTCCTCCAAGTCATTTATTAAACCGGCTTTAAACCCCAAATCACCTCACCTGGGTGAAATGACCAAAGCTCTTGGGCTTAATGACCAAAATCTACCAGGAAAGTTGCTCCTGATCAATCCTATAATTCAACCTAAGGCGGAACAAGTAAGATAATATTTTCAGCATATATAAGCTGTAGTACTGGACCAATATCATTGCCATTTTTCCTCTTTCCACCATTAATATAAATGTTATTTTGCTAGGTACTTCAGTTTTGTACTCAATCTACGGTCTGCTTAATGTGGTGTTCATACAATTACTGATTTGAATCTTTCATCTTAAATCTACAATAGATGCCTTACAGTTGTATTGAATACCAACCATTAAGCAGTCACTTGAGAATGCAATTACATTGCGACGAGTTACTAAAAGATTACAGCTGCTGAATGCTGCAGATTGTATTGAAATCTCCCATGGATACCGCCTAAGGGTATTCACCCTTTGAAAATATAATGATTCAGACCAAATCCTATGTTCTTGAGTTTCTGAGCTCCCTAGTTCTTGAGTTAAACTGTTGAATGATGTGGTGACCAAGATAAAATGGATAGAATAATCTTGTGTTTGAAGTGTATTTTCTCATAGAGATTGTCACTACAAGGACATTTTGTAGTGTTAGTGATGAAGAATGGATAATGGATTTTATACTCTTTCTCAGGCGGCCCCTACTTTGCTGTCATTGGGGTTCATAATGATTAGACGTTGATATTTGCCTAGTTCTTTGTAAGGAAGAAATCTGTGAAGTCAAATAAAAAGAGGTAGTTAAATCATGTCTAGCAATATAAGCTTTGAACAAAAAGAGCTGATATTTAAATTGGCAAAATGAGTTGACTTTAGATATTGGGTTAATTAGGTTCAAACCATTTGAAAAGAATCACACCTCGTTAACAAAGAGAATAAAGTGCTCAGGTTGAAGATAAAATATCCAGGACCTAGGTAAAGTGGTAATTACCGGTAAGAAGGAGTGGTTAGAAATCCTAACTATCTACTATCAGAATGCATGAAAACTGGTTGTGTTGCTGATTATATATCTACTATAGTGAGTGTATGAGAACTGCTTGTGTTGCAAGACTTGAATTGATCCCACCACTTGTTGTGCTTCAGTCTTTGCCTACCAGAGACGAAGCTCGAGGATGGTCCGTCTCTCACACGGGAGCTCATCTGTTGCAGTGTGATGGAGGTTTTGCTCCGTTACTGGAGAAATCAATTCAGTGCGTGGGCCATCCACGCTAACTTGAATTTAGACACACTGACGGTCAAGTCTCAGAAATAGGACACATGTATATTTGATGAGGCAGCTTCTTACGCAATACCAGTACTATGTTGAACTCGGATTGTGCAACAGTTGGTGTCTAGTGTATCCAGATTTAGCACCATTGGGATCCAAATCGTCTTGGTTCTAAACTCATGTTCATCTCTTGCTGATGTTCATCGGGATTGATGGTTAGGACTGGGCTTCTTGACAAGAGAATGATAATCCTCTCCCATAGCGGACAGTGATAATCATGTGTAATGTGCTGTTTATGTCAAATCTATCTGCTGTTTATGTCTCCTTGAATATCAAACGCTCTCCATCCTGTCTCCGTCTACCATGTCTCTCTTGCTTGTAAACGACAAATCCTGACAGAAGTTATGTGCACAATAACGCTGTAATATGTCGTGACTGATTAATTGAGGAGTAACCAACAATAAGAGTAATCCCAAGTGATGCTTCCTGAGCTTGTATGCATACCTCTCACCCAACACATTCCTCATATATACCGACTATTAGCAGACACATTCCTCGTATATACCGATTAATAGCATGGACACATTCCTCTTATATACTGACTAATCGCACAAACACATTCCCTTGGTGCACAGCCAGACTGTCATTGTAAGACAACTCCAGCACTGTTGTTCAGGTTAATCCCACAACAGGTTGTTTTGCAGATTCTCTGGCCATGTTCCAGATAAATTGTGTTGTTCTTTGCTCTTCACAGACCTCTGTTTACAAACCAGCAAGTTCTGGCACCATAGGCTTTGGTAAATAATACGTATTGTAATTGGAGAACATAACCAGTCACTGCTCTTTAATTAACTTTTTACACAAAGTTATTCAAGCCATGGCCCAAAAGGGTTGTGGAAGAAATTTGTCTGTTTTACTGATGACAGTTCGTATGTGAATTGATTATAAATATGTTATGATGAAGTGATGTTGATGATGATGATGATGATGATGATGATAACAAGAAACTAAATCAAAAACACATTCTCTGTTTACTTCCCTTGATTTTGCTTTAGATGCAATCTCTGTAACTTAATCTGTCATAATTTTAACAAGGAAAACCTTTGTGCTTAAAACATAGCAATGTCGGCTAGATGTAGACATTTCTGGAAGTGTATGTTATAAGAAACAAATACATCATTTTCAGTTATGAATAATAGAAAGGATATCTTGTGTTTCCATTGAAATATCAATATCTCTCATTGAGTGAAATTGAATTCAAGTAATGTGAATTAAATTCTATATATACTTTCCCCTCCCCCCCATATCATTTCAAACCAGGTCTGACCTGAAAACAAGCTGTCTATGAAAGTTGAAACTTTTGTATCTGTAATGTGTTTCGACTGTAATGTGTCTTAATTGAAGAGTTGGACATCTCCATAACAACAATCATTAACCCTTAACATGCGGGTCCCGGAATTATCCGGGCGGGCTATAAGCTATTCCGAGGTGTCTGTATACGGATCCCGGATCGCTTACTTAGAATAATTCACGGCTGTCTATGTACTGTGCTATCTGCCATACCGGGTCCCGAGTCGATTGTTTCCGCGACTCGCTGCATGAGAATGGCTGTATTTATGCCTCGCAGCCCGCAATGAGAATAAAACTTTCTTCAGTGTCTGGTCAGAACGTCCAGCAAAATTCACACCAATTTGCGTGTGCATTGTTGACCCGTAACGCATCGATAATTAGCTTTACAAAAGGCCAATTTTGTCCTGCTTCGCTCCGATGGCTACACTGCCCGGCGGCTAACTAGCACCTAAGTGTCTGCACTGCCCCGGGGTGAGATAGGCCCGTACAGGCTTATCTGTCTCGCATCCCGCCACATGGGCAGATAGCCTATGCTTATCTGTCTCGCATCTCGCCACATGGGCAGATAGCTTCTAATCACGGGAAGATATTGCGATAAGCTACCTTTCTCTCGCACTTCGTATCATATGAACCAATTGGTTGTTTTCATTTTTTTTTATACCAAAATAAAGAGGAAAGAATGGCCTTTATTCCCATATAAAAATCGCAATTGCGCTAACATAACTGAAAATACAGCAATCGCACAGAGATAGCCGACTTTCGCACTTTTGAATTTTGATACATGTGGCGCATTTACCCCAACATGCCTCGGCGCTCTATTTCTAAGAAACTACTTGGGATATTTTCATAATTTTGTTATCAGTATATAGATAAAAAAATTGTCTTCAATTCCATATAAAATACGTGTATTTTCGGCAATAACTTTTGATGCTCCAGGTGTCGCGCAGAAGGTGATATTCGGCTTTGAATAAGTGGCGCTCTTAGCATATACCATCATTACGGGCTTTATAACTTGTGAACCGCAAGTCCGATTTTTATAATTTTTACATCATTGTAAAGAGAAAAACATTGTCTTCAATTCCATGTATAATGCGCATGTTTTCGGGAAGAACTCTGCATGCGCAAAGCGCCGCGCCAAAAGGTATAATTTTCGCACTTCATAACTTTTGAACCGCAAGTCCGATTTTTATAATTTTTACATCATTGTAAAGAGAAAAACATTGTCTTTAATTCCAGATATAATGCGCATGTTTTTGGGAAGAACTATGCATGCGCGAAGAGCCGCAATATTGATGTACGCATAAGTGAAGAAGTATGATAATATATAACTAAAATACTGTTCTTTTGATACGCAAATATAGAGCTTTATAAACGATGAACAACTGTCATGACGGAATTTTGTTTCCAGTTTTGGAAAAAAAAATATAACATAAAAGTGAAAATATATTTGAGTACGGGACCCGCCGCTCGGGGAAAAGCCTTTTCGTGGGAATATTTTCTCAGGAAAATATTTCACTTTTCGGAGTTTCTAAAAATGCGTGAACATTTTTGTTACTGATGCCATTTGCGAAAGGTTTTTATTTCTAAAATTCAAATGCGAGGGCGCACCTTTCCAAACCATTTGAATTGAATTTATTATTTTATCTTTTACATTATTGAATAAAAGACGTTTCATTCAATAAGATTTGAAGAATTATTTATATGTGTAGCGGACTGAACTGAGCAGATGGAGAATTTGATTCCTCACCACTTTTATTACCAAAGTTCTTTTGTATCACAATTACTTTTTTAGGTATTAGTTTTTTCGTGAGCAGGGGAATTTCCGACGGGATTCGCCATGACATAATGAGAAAAAATTCCCATGAACATGGGCGTGGTCCGTCATCTTCGGGACTGACCCACAAGTATAAATATCTACCGGGGGGTGCGCGGACCCCCCCGCTTTTGGTCGCCACCCCCCAAACTTTTTGTGCAAATTATTATTTTTTTTCTACTTTGAAATAAAGGTTCGTGTCATTCCGAGGTATGAAGGTTTCTGCTATATATGTCGAGAGGGCATGGGAACCCATTCCCAATAGAATCCGGGGTTCGTCCCATAGGATTGTTCCTCGGAGTCTCTCGTTCTCAAAAGAGAACATGGGAAACCTGTCCCGCGATTGAATCCGGGGTCCGCCGCGGAAGACGGGGACGGGAATTCCCGGAGAGCATGGGAGTATGCTCCCATGGGTCCGGGCTCCGCCTCGAGAGACCGCTCCTTGGATGCTCTGCTTCTCGAAAAGAGAAGTCATTCGGCAACTGACAACCCGAGCTTCCCTGACATAGTAGTTTATTTTCCGGGCCTCGCGCCCGGTGCTACACGTCGCCGAGGAAATCAGAAAATGGTCCGTTTGACATATGCGTCGGAAAAAACGGCGCGATGTCAGAAGCCATCGGCGCCGTCGGCGCTTGCGGCGCAGTCGTCCTAGATGCGCCGGGAGGTTCTGAAACTGGCAAATGAACGTCCATGAAGCTCACATTCATTATCTCTGTATGTTTATTGTCTCTAATCACATGTTATATGTTGCATACATCTAACGCATTTTCAATCATTTACAGGTTGAAGCAGAATGCTGCGCGGACATGGACGCAAGGCCCTGCGACGGCCTAGGACGTTGCATACTAGGACACGCAGCTTTGAAGCCGTTACAAGCGACGACGACTTCATCAACGAGATCCATGCTGATGAAGCCTCTGATATGGAGTCAACTGACAGTGATGGTAGCAGTGGTTTAGACAGTGATGATGCATATGATCGGGACACTGTAATAGATAGTGAACATGGTGACACAGATGCTCTGAGTGATATAGAGACAGAGATTGCCAGAAAGATTCTAGCCGCCGGTAATTCCACCGAAGAAGACTTTAGTGGTTTTGAGGAGGAGTTTGCCGAAATACCACAATATAATCATGATAATTCACAGACGTTTGATGAGTGGGTGGATGGTCCGCGGCCACGTGTAAACTTGCCTTTCACTGGTCAAACTGGGTTGCGCCAGTTCATAGAACTTCCTGAGAACCCTGAACCTATTGACTTTTTCAATTTGTTTATACATAATGATGACTATGAGGATATGGCAACGGAAACCAATAGATATTTCAAACAAGCAATGGAGGACAAAATTCTAAGACCCCGTTCAAGAATGCAACAGTGGCAAGACACTAATGCAGAAGAGATGAAGGTATTTGTAGCCATGACAATTGCCATGTCATTGGTTGTGCAGAGAAACTTTGCTGATTACTGGTCAACAAGTGATGTTACCTCAACGCCTTTCTTCGCCAAGTGCATGCCCCGAGACAGGTTTTGGCTTCTTATAACCTACCTACACTTGGCTGACAACAGGAGGATGCCGGGCCGTAACACCCCGTGCTTTTCACCAATAAATAAACTGGGACACTTGTATAACCGGATAGTTCACCGTTTTTCAAGAGTGTATAAACCGCATCAAAACATTTCAGTCGACGAGGGCATGGTGCCCTGGAAAGGTAACTTATCTTTCAAAGTTTATCTTCCCGACAAGCCTAAGAAGTATGGGATAAAGGCTTTCATGTTGTGTGACTCGCACAACGGATACGTTTGCAAGTTCAAACTCTACACTGGAAAAACGAATGAACCGGTTTCTGAAGGTGGCAAAACTTATGATGTAGTCATGGACTTGGTGAACGACTACGTTGGACAGGGGCATCACATCTTTATGGACAACTACTATTCGTCCACAAATCTGTACATAAATTTGTGGGAGCGGGGAATAGGTGCCACGGGGACGTTGAGAGCCAATCGAAAGGGACTTCCTGATTCAGTCAAGAAACCTAAAAAGAAAGCCAAGCAAGGGGACATGACAGTTTCTCACAACCATGGCCTACTCGTTCTTCGCTACGAAGATAGAAAATCAGTGCTTCTCATGTCTACTGTTGAAGATACACAACTTGAACAAACAGGGAAGAAGAACCGGGCAACAGGGGAACCAGTTCTCAAGCCGCGCATTGTAACAACGTACAACAAGTACATGGGAGGTGTTGATCGGGCCGACCAGATGTTGTCGTACACGCCGTTCCGAGTGAAGACCCTGAAGTGGTGGAAACGGGTTTGGTTTCACGTTCTCAACTTTGCCATGTTGAACTCTTACATCGTTTATAAAGAATACAGCAAAGATAAACCTCTAAAAACAAGTCGGGAATACAGGAAGGCTTTGGCGCAACATATAGTAACATTTGCGGACAAGGAACAAGTTCCATCACTTTGCAGACGTCCCCGTGGTCGGCCGAGCACGAGCGACGAGAGTGTCACTCGTCTTCATGGACGTCACTTTCCGACGAAGATTGAGCCTGTCGGAAGGAAGAAAAACGTCACAAGGATGTGTGTGGTATGCTCTAAGGCAAAACGCGCCGTCCTCGCAAAACAGATTGAAGAAGGCAATGGGCCAGCAAGGAAGAAAAAACGAGTAGGCAGAGAGTCTTCTTATGAATGTACAGATTGTAATGTTTCTCTGTGCGCCGCACCATGCTTCAAACTGTACCACACCGCCACTGACTATTCCAGGGCTTACATCACTGCCACGGAAAAAGAAAGAAATGAAGAAGGGAATGAAGAAGAAGAAAATTGAAAGTAAAGAGAGCCGAAGTGTGGACAACCAGTATATACACATTATATACATACCTTGTTAGGTCCCTAAAGCTGTTCTGCGCACAACCGCAGGTAAATATTGTGTATATTTGTACGTAAATGCATTGTAATTTCATTGTAATACATGTCATTGCAAATAAAATATTTTTTATTTTATCAAAGAGACAGAGAAAGTGAATGCGAGCTTTCATTGGAAGTTCAGCCAGAACCGCATCATAAAAAACACCCATAAATGCTGAACCGGGTGGCCGATTTTCATAAAACTTACATAGGGTAAAGAGGAAAGATTCGGCTTTGATTCAATATAAAATTTATACATGCGCACGAAAAACTAAAGTTGCGGCACGTGCCCCGATATGCGCGATAGTCAAAAAGTTGCCTCAAAGTACCGAGGGTACCTTCATTTGGCCCGCTATAGCTTCCGAACGAAGTTGCGCATTTTTTTTCTTTTTACATCATCGTAAAGAGCAATAAATTGTCTTCAATTCCATGTATCATATGTATATGCGCAGCGAAAAATAAACATGCGGCAAATGATGCGCCAGATGTCGCAAAAAGTTAGTTTTTCAAAAATGAATTTTCTAAGTACTGGGGGTGCCTTCCTTACGCTCTTCATATATTGCGAACCATTTGACGTATTCCAATAATGTTTATATCATTGTAAAGAGGAATAAATTGTCTTCAAGTACATACGTGTTTCGCATGCGCGCGAAATAATTTACGATTTTATAAAGCTGGAAATAAAGACAAACTTTACACCGCGCAACATGTATTGCGTTCGCCGCGGTGATTAGTGTATGCTGTGCTCATTAGTACCCATTAGTTCCACGCGCGCTCGGCTCTGGCACTCTCGAGGAGGTCTCGAGGAGGTAACGGTACTGTAATTAGCACAGTCCCGGGGGGACCAAGCAGTGCCAGTAACTTGGTGCGCGTCGGGACCATTCACGTGGTACTGTCGGGGTAGCGTCACTCTCCTTTGGTTGGTTATATTTTCTGAACCATAAGTCGTATTCTAATAATTTTTACGTCATTGTAAAGAGGAATAAACTATCTACAAGCACATATAAATTTCGCAATATGCGCGCTCAGGAGTTTTGATTTCATGAAGCTGGAAATAAAGACAAACTTTAGATGACAATAGAATTATAACCATAGGTCGCATTCTAATATTTTTTATATCATTGTAAAGACAAACATCTGGTCTTCAAGTCCATATAAAAATTTCAGTAGCGCGCTCCAAATTCATGATGTTATAAGGCCCGAATTAAAGACAATCTTTACAAAGTAATAGAAAAGTAAAGAAAAATCGTAAAAAAATAATTCAAAGATGCGGGTATAAAGCAACCATTTGTGTACGGGTGCCGCGACTTGAATTTGTATTCAACGCCCGTATATAGCCCGTATTCGCCATGTAGATGCGGTATATTTCGTAAAAACGGTACCGGAATCGCCGCCTGGAAATTCCGCCAGCAGAGCTCGTTAGTGCCTAAGCTCAAACTACTGCTGCGAGCTGCGAGCCTGTAAATTCCGCCACAGGGGCTAAAAAGGGTAAAATATATATACGCAACGTAAGGGTTAGCAACTAAATAAAGAAAATCCACCACAACGCTATTGTTGAAGAGACAAAGGACAAGCTGGGTAATAATCTCTATGTATCAGACTATCAGTCCCCTCAGTGTTTATAATAATAATAATAGACCATTTATATATAGCGCATATATCCATGCACATTGCATGCTCAAAGCGCTGGTCGACATATTATCCCTAGTCAACGAGTACAGAACACTCCCGTAGGAGATTACAACCGGTCGCCTGTCAGGCGCTCAAGGTTCAAATTCAGACTACCATCGTATCATACCAGGTACCCATTTACTGCTGGACCGTGGACAGAGGAACACTTCGAACTAAGTCACTTAACCAGGGTGACTCTCTCTCAACTCATGTCTCAGTGTGGGGCAGGGAATCACCCTTCAAACTTTCAGTTTATCCAGCAATGAAGCGGGTAACCCACCCATGCGGCAAGCCGCGCCCATTGTTGCTAAACTTCACCGGTCGACTGAACAATGCACAGGACCACGTGCCACCACTTAACTGTTTCTTCCTCTTCTTTCAATTGAGGGTATTCATATTGAGGTTCACATTCTTCATATGTCTGACAGGATGTCGTTCTTCCTCTCTTTCAATTGAGGGTAATCATATTGAGGTTCACATTCTTCATATGTCTGACAGGATGTCGTTCTTCCTCTCTTTCAATTGAGGGTAATCATATTGAGGTTCACATTCTTCATATATCTGACAGGATGTCATTCTTCCTCTTCTTTCAATTGAGGGTAAACATATTGAGGTTAACATTCTTCATATCATGACATTTATTACTTTGTGGCGGAACCTGGGTTCTTGTTTACTACCAGTTAATATTCTTGAACCTATATCACACAGGCACAGTTAGGCACTAAGTAATTCAGCAGGGCAAGGGTTAAGGTGATGAAGCCGGAATGTTGACATGTAGCAAGTAACTTGCTCATTTTGTACAAAGAGCCAGAACTCAGGGTCAGGTTCCACAATGAAATAGACTTATAATGATGAAGATGTACAATAATCAATGGAGAACAAAATGAGAATAATAGAGCGGTATTAAAGTGCTACCAGGCATCCTTGAGAAAATGATAGATATATTGATTTACAGATCATATTTCTCTTTGTCATGCAAAGGCCTCTTCCGGAGAAATCGATTGTGGTAGCTATGAATTTCAGTGATTGTTTCCTTTCAGATAATTACCAACATCAGGTTGCAGTACAGCTGTAGTCAGAAGCCTTGTTATTTTCTTGATTTCTGAAAATAAAAAAATATTGTATTATAGACTGTGAAGTCAGTATGTGAGGAAGGCGTAACTATTTTTTCAAGTTGGATAGGAGGAATGGGTCATGGGGGGGGGGGTGGGGGTCTGGGGGTAGTGGGAGGGGAGGTTGATGCCCTTTCCAACCCTTCAAGTCTTAAAGCTGACACAGGCTTTATTTAACACAGATACTGATTCAGATATTGATTGAGTCTATTTTAGTAATCAAAGATTAGAAAAGTTCCTCGTGCCATCAGGTCATCGTAGAGCGGTCGTGACACTTCTAAGCAAGTTGCAAGTCGACCAACGGAAGTCACATCAATGAACACTCATACTCGTCTCCTGGAGCACATCTCCAGTTGTGTACTGTCCATCTGTTGACCAGACGTAGTATCATTGTGAGAATCGATCCAACGACCACAGTGTTGCTCTGAGCTGTAATCAGAGTCTGAGCTGGACTGGTAGGTCATCACTACCTCCTAATGGTCTACTCACACTACCTTGCTGGTCTCCTCACACTGCCTGGCTTGTCTCCTAACTCATCAAAGTACTCTCCCAGTGTTCAGCCTCTTTTGAAGTGCCATTGGGTATTGTCATTTTACAATATAGCATGTTTAAGAACCTTGCATCTTTTGTTAGTTAAAAGAAGTATTTTTTTTCTGCTTCCTCAGAGCTCTAGATAAGCAGGGTATTTGCGTAAGATACGCAAATTAAATGTTGAATTACGCAAGAAAAATAAATGTCTGCGTATCAAAAAAACACTAAAAATGTACGTTTACGCTACATCAAGAAATGATTGCGTATTTACCCAGGACATAATTATCATGATGCGTATCGTAACAAATCAGCAAATCAAAAAGATCCCACAGAAACGTTGTAAAACACTGAAATAATCTAAATGAGTTCCATCAGATAAAACGTGTTTACATCATAAGAAGGTCAGTCGGTAGACTGGAATCTGAGCAAAATCTACTCCGAACACCAAGTTCTGTACAGAACCCGCTATTATGATTTTATCACTTATTTACTGGTAGCATGGTGTGTGAGGAGTTTGAAAGCCATTTGTTGCATGCCCAAAGTCTGGGCCTGTTTAGTTAATGTATATGACCCAAACCAGTATGAGTTATTGTTTTCCTCGTGTTTCCATTTGTCTGGTTTGAAAAAACAGCTATGGGTAACGATTGTTAACAGCTTGTTAGTGTAAAGCAATATAGTCAGATCATGGTTCTCCAATTACGTTGCGCTACATATTCTTTGTAGACATGATTACGCTCTCGAGTTTACAATTATCTGCGCATGTGCAATATTTTTTGTATTGTTACTTATGAAGGCAGACGAACTCAGCCTTGGCTTGTTTCTTGTGCAGATTTCGGGCTCGAATACAATTCATAATAGCTCAAACCCAGCATTTATAAACAATGAATAGCCTGGTGGAAAACTTGTTGATTTTTAACATAAATATTTGGCCTTATAATATATCCAAAGATGGTCTAGAGGATGACGATAAGATAGAAAGTTTGATAAAACTTCATGAATAAACAATATAATGGGGGTACCACAAACACAGGAAATGGGACATCTTTCAGTTGTGTCAGCATTTTAGCTTTGATTTATACTTTGGTTATCTAACAACAATATTTTTTTATTAAAGATGATTTCTCATTCATGTCCATTGTATATACACATTCTGGAGCCCTGATGAAATATTGCATTTTAATTTGTCAGTTGTCGTTTCAGCTGCTGTTTATTGCATTTTTCGAAATGAAAGTAGGCTTTTCTGTTAGCTATTTATAAATATACACGTGCCGATGAAGATATCAGTCCTTATTTGTTACGCCTCCACTGATTGGTCTTGCTTTAAATAGTGGCCTCTCATAAAACGTTTCTTTTTCTGTGTGGCTTGCAAACTAATCGGCAATGGCGACCAGGCGTGGTCGAAAGCTTCCACAATCTCAAAGTAAAATATAGTCGCAAGCGACTTAAAACGGATTCAGCACATATATGATTCATTTCCTATTAGGTACATTATATTAGCAGTTATTCCTGAAAGTTACACGATTATGTGTAAATGTGTAAAGCTTCAGCAACCTATTCCAGTCCATCATGTAAAACGAAAGTAGGATTTACCCCCTTTGTTTACAGTACTAGAAAAAGTTGCAATTTGATCAAGATAAAATACTTATAACTCATTGGTTATGTTTATCCTCAAACTAAAAATGCTTTCCACGTGTAGAGTAATCCTTTCCCATTCTAACGAGGTATCAAACAACATGCTATGATTTTGCATTGTTGAACTATGCACAAACAAAGATACACTACAAACGTGGCGATTATCAATTTAGAAAGAAGGCAAAAACTGTCCAATTTATGATACCCGTTACTCATTGGTTATGAACACCACTACTGTACTTATTTCATTTTCCGTATATTCCACTAAGGTTGATGTAGTCATAAGTTAGATTGCATACATGGTTAATGCGTAATGTTCTTTTGAATATTCAGGAAAATACTAAAAAAAATGCTTATTTTCGGACCCCTATACCACTTTTCCGATGTTTGAGGCTAAACTATTAACATTTTGATGAAAGGGTTCAACATAAAAGTTTTTATTCTTGAAATTGTGCATTTGCAGGTATGAATAAAATTCCAATAGCATAAGTGGTTAAGCAATAATGATCCTTTAAACATGGCTGAAAATGGCGACTTCTGAAAAATGACAATGTTCTGTGACTTGTCACACATAAAGTATGACAGATACGCAATTGAAATTTATTATTCTTCATGAGAGACATTTCTACTTCACAGTGAGCCATAAAACATTATTGTATCTTCAGTGGTTTACGAAGGAAAATTCTCCAAAGTAGGTACCCCTCGAAAGGTCTCAAAATCACAAAATTTAACTTTTAAGGGATTACGTCTAAATTGTGCCCAATCGATCAACTTTTACATGATCATGATATGTTATGGAATTGTTAAACAAGTTATTATAAAGGGATTGAAATAAGTAACTTTGACATAAATTAATTTGTGACAGAGTTATGCCACTTTGAACATGCAACCGAAAAACGCACTTTTCGAAAAGCTTCAAATACAAGGGCAGATAACTCGAATTCTAAGCCAAAATTCAAAATTCTGTCTCGATAACTTTTTTACACGTTTATCCAGCTTTCAAATGAGCTATCACACATAGCTGTATGTGTTGCCGGGATTTAGAAGAAGATTTTTGAAGACGCGTTCCCTCAAAACCGCGAAAGTACACAACAAATTCAGTTTTTTCGAAATAGCAAAAATTCTATTATTACGGCCGAGAACCCCTATAGGCCTAATCGATGAGGAATGTTGTTGCGCACATTTTGGTGAAAGTTTTGTGCAAATATCTTGATAAGTTTTCGAGCTATTAAGGTTTGAAGTTTTAACTTCCAAGGGGGATAACTCACGAAAGATGTCGAAAATCCAAAAAGTAAAAAAAATAGATCTAAGTTAGGTCACAGGCTACGATCCCTGAAAGTTTCAGAGAAATCGGTCAGGCCGTTAGTTCAGTACCGCAGTCACAAAATCGGTGGAATAATAAAAAAAAACAAAAAAAACACGCCAATAACAATAAGGATTCAGCCTTATGGCTGAATCCTTAATTATCTTCCTTTTTTACGGTACGACCAAACGAAAACTTTATTCGATAAATACTTGATGGATTGTTATCAGAGTGCTGTGTTTCAAAATCAGAATCAGTTGTGAGTGATATTGTAAAGGAACTGGTAAAGTTGTAAGAGTGAAGTGTACAACTGAACTGTAAAACAAGTCTAATACGAGTGAAGCCAAACACTGAAATGTAAAAAAACAAGTTTGCATAAAAAGACAATAAAGTCAACAACTGTAACTGTAAAAATTGTTTGAGTCTTTATTTATTATTAAATACACATGTTTCATATGTTAAAAACATTTGAGACAGGTATACTTGTCATTTGAAATGAATACCCACATTTTAAAAAAGTGGTGGGTATCAAAAAATATAAATACCCACATCAAATTTGAATTACCCACCAAGTTTTCAAAATGCGGGTATCTTACCCACATGGTCAAAAGCTTATCTAGAGCTCTGCTTCCTGTTGTATTAAAAAAATCAACTGAAGATTGACAAAAGATTCTGGGAATATATTTGTCTTGAATATTTTGATGAATTGCTCAATTTTATTTGTATATGTATTTCCACTTATTTTAAAACAATGAAAGCATCACTAACAATTTTAGGCTCAGTCTACACTCGACAGACAATCCAGCAAGAGTAATATAACAGTAGCAGTAATTGGGCCTACAAATTTATGTTGAATGAATCCATACCTCTTGGAATAGGACACTTAACGGGACAGAACTCCATGAAGATTAGCTTGTGACATGCAATGTGATTTACCAGCCATTTTGTCAGGGGTCAGTGTGGGGTCAGAAGTCCAGGACCAGCACCAGTGATGACCTCTGTCATGCTATCTAACTCAGCTCTTTCCATCCTATGTCTAACATCTATCTTACATGACATACACAATGACAGATCCAGAGAGGGTTCAGGGGTTCTATGAAAATTGCATTATTTACCATTACAAGAATTAAGCCACATCTATTCATAGAAACCAAAAATACCCTAGATTTATTCATTATACAAACATAATGAGGTTTTAGTTTTAGGAACAAACTATTTTTAGTCAAAGCATTTCCCATGACAGAGGATGTCACATACGAACTGTCGTCAGTCAACCCTTGGGAGGTCAGTGTTTGTCTGTCAGAGGATAGTCCACATATATTGTGAACTTTTTAGCAGGGGGAGTTATTTTTAGGGAGCAAGGAGACACCTATGACAGCTATATAAAGAAAATTAAGTTTGGTCTCCATCCATAAAAACGTCTACTGAGTTCAGACTCTCCTTCATCTCCCACTCCATGGAGGTGTTGACTTCAGTCTAGAACAATACATCATCAGATCTCTCCGCTGTTCTCAACATGTTAAAGGGACAAATCTGGGTAGTTCTGCTCCATGAACCATATGTGGACCAAGGGTTCAGTTTTTCAATGATGTTGGGGACTGTAACTGTAAAAGAGAAGAACAAGTTCTATGGATATACAACTTCTTTATTGCAACAATGAAGTATATCCATAGAACTTATTCTCCTTTAGACCAACTTTTTAATTGAAAGGCAAATGTTTTACAATACAATACAGTACAGTTTATTAAGTCTCACCATTTGTACAACAGGGGTAAAATGAAGGGGTTAAAATGTGAAATGTAAAAGCACAAATGCCACCCAAAAGGGTTATGAGAGACTATACATTACAAAGCGTGAGATCAATAAAGGTAATTAGAAAAACATGCCATTTAGATAGTGAATTTGTTCTGTTGAAGGTAGTGTTATCCCAAATATAATCTATTAATCATGTAATGAAATTGATACATTTACCTTTATATCCTCCGTATGCTGAGTCAACTAAGATAAAAATGTCAGTACTTCTCGATAACATAATACAATTTATAACGTTTAGCATATGTGACACCTTACAGCACAATGAGCTTCATCCCAATACACAGTTATAATGGTGTTTTGGACTTCCTCCTAATTACAAGGCAGGAATCCCTCACAAGAGGGGGCGGGATAGCACAGTGGTTAGCGCGTTCAGCTTCGGATCAAGAGGTCTGGGGTTCGAATCCCGCCAGGTGCACGGCAACTTTGTCTGCAGTAGAACTGTTCTACACGCAGTAAGGTTTGGGTGCAATGCTACACTGAAGTTCAGCGTAGTACCACCCATGGTTCACTAGTTCCAGCCGATGCTCGCAGGTTTCACCATAATGCATAGCCACATGGCATTGGGGGCTTTCTTCCTGCCATAATACTAGCAGCCGCGATATAAGTTAAATACTCTTGAAAGTGGCATTAAACCCCAACTCACCTTGCCTCCCTCATAAGATTCAAGTCTCTCATATGACTACAGGTCTCTCCCGGTGGCTACAAGTTGCCTGGTGTAATTGTGTTATCTAGTCCGACTGTCTTGCCTGCAGACATAAGGCTTCTCTTGTGTATTACATCTTCAACGGAGGACTCATAATTCACTTAGAATATCCACAGATTCTGATAAAATCTCTACAGAATAGGGGTTGATTTCAGATTAAACATGAATGGCATGGCAAGTGACATATCAGGTTGAATATTAAATATTATAACAATGAATTATCATTGATCTCATGTTCCTTGTGTATTTTAGTGAAATCGTAGTTTTTATGGATTAACAAAACATCAGTGAAATCAAACATGAATGCATGATTTTTTCATTATTCTGTGATTACAATCTACAATATCAATTGTTTATGAAAATCAATATATAAATAAGTTTTTAAAAAAAAGTCAATCATGTGTAAAGGAACCTTTGGCTTGACATCCGACCTCTATAGCATAGCTTCATGTAAGGCTCAACTTTTGTAAAGGTTGTCATATTTTCCATACTTGTTGATGTTTGGATAAATTTGTGTTTTAAAAGATAGATGTAAGATCGGAATTTGTGCTTGTTGATTCGGATATGATGGCTTCCATCATGTTTCCTGCAGTGATGAAGATAAGTGAGGAAATACAAACCACTTCAATTAGGAACAGATGATGGCTGCCAAGACTAACATTTGGTCGCTGAAACGAGCGTTTCTAAATACGTGAAAAAAAGGAAATAACTTGTTGAGAAGCTTGTGATACTAGCATTCTAGACTTGGTTCAGCTTTATTTAAAGAGCCATTGAGTATCTTTCATAATATGTTATTTGGTTGTCATGTGATGAACCAGTGTACTGATTTAAATTCAGATAATTTCACGAGCTTACATATCCAAATATATGATAATCACTTGTATTTCAATAAAAAAAACAAGCAACAGCATTATACATGTGTTAATTTTCGGAAACATTGAGTACTTCTCGATAAAATAACACCATTTATAACGTTTTGGCATATGTGACTCGAACATACTCAATGGCTCTTTATCTGAAGGGTCTGGAAGAGAGACTAGCTGCCATAGGTGGAGAAAGTGACTATTTCAAGATTGGTAATTTACCCTGTTAACAATTAACTATACGCTAATTGGCGTTTATTACAAGTAATCAAAGTTAATGTTGCCTTTATGCAAGAGCAACCTCAAACAATCACATAATGGAAGTCAATTACCCTGATACTGCTAACGAGGGTGGTAATTAGTGTAGTCGAGTTGTGAGAGAGTGGGCGGACACTTGCATTAACCCTTTGCCTACTGAATTGATTTGTGCCAACCAGTCCTGAGGAAAATCAGGAGTCGTTAATTACTAGATTGCACAAGATTTGAACTTGGGTTAATGAAAGGCATACGCAGAATTAGACTAAAATTTAGTCTATGGAATTTTCTTAATTATTGTATCTTCATCCTTTTGATTATTTATGTGTAATACTCTCAGTTCCATATGTGTATTCAGTTTTTCTGACTTGCTGAATAAAGATCAAAACTGTATTGAATATGTCTTATATGTCGATGAACAGTTGTGTTTTTCCCAAAATAATTTAAATTTAAATTTTAAAATTCATTATCCCCCGCCGCGCGTTTAGCGCAAAGCGGGAGATATAGTATTCGGCTGCGTCCGTCCGTCCGTCCGTCCGTACGTCCGTACGAAATAGAATAACTCAAATACTATTCACTGGATTCTTTTCATATTTTGCATATGGGTTCATCATGGTAAGAGTAATGTTCTTTCAGAAGTTTATGACCTTGACCTTCATTTCAAGATCACGACGAGACTTTGTCATTTTACCCTTGTCAGCGGGATATCACAAGAACCTTTCGCTGGCTTTTCTTCATAATTTACAACATAGCTTCTCCAAGGAAAGACAAAGGGCTGATTAGATTATGGTGACCTTGACATTATTTTCAAGGTCACTGCAGAACTTTGAATTTTTCGACATGTTAATGTACATGTAAAGCTTATCAGCGGGATATCTCAAGAACCATTCACAGGAATTCCATCATATCTTACACAAAGCACCTCCTATGGAAGACGACGGGCTGATTAGATTTAGTTGACCTTGACATTATTCTCAAGGTCACAGTGGAGTTTTGACTTTTCCAACATGTTTGACAGTCAATTTTGCTGATTTTGACATTATTTTTCAATTTTGAAGTATTAATTTGCAGCGGGGGATCATGTCACCTTAGTGACAACCACTTTTTTTTTTTAAATTAAAAAATATGTTGAAATATTCTTTTACTGCTGACTAAACGCCTACACTATTCAGTTTTAGAGTATGACATCGAAAACTTGAGATTGAATTGAAAATCATACATGTATATGATAAAACTAACAGTGTGTACTTTCTTTTGCCTGGAAGTTTATATTCTCAGGGTCACTCAGCACTGTGCCCCTTGGCCAACTAACTCAAAGCAGACAAAGGTCTCGAGTGATTTTATCAACAAATGAAAGTCTATATTGTTAATTAGAAACCAGATATCCTGCAGCTGTTGTGGAAATGATGTTATCTCTGTAAAATATATAAAAATATATAAAATTTAAAATTATACACAATCTGTAACAATCATATTGTGATATTTCATTCTCGTTTTCAATATTGAGTTACAGAAGAGCATGTTTAATATGTTATGAAGGTCATTAGAATTCTTAATACATTAGTTGGTAGGGATACCAATAGACATGGCTATATGATACCTATTGTGCATTTTAGTTTAAATAACATTACATTTGGACTCTGAATAATTTATATTCATCAGACGGAGACATTTCTTAATTATAGTGATAAAAGCATTTACAGTAATTTTTAATACAGAATATTTTCATTGATATAAACATATATTGAACATACTCTATGAAAAAAATTATGATACCTTCAAATTGAATATATATATATGTTGTTAACCCTTACGTTGCGTATATATATTTTACCATTTTTAGCCCCTGTGGCGGAATTTACAGGCTCGCAGCTCGCAGCAGTAGTTTGGGCTTTGGCACTAACTAGCTCTGCTGGCGGAATTTCCAGGCGGCGATTCCGGTATCGTTTTTACAAAATATACCGCATCTACATGGCGAATAAGGACTATATACGGGCGTTCAATACAAATTCAAGTAGCGAAACCCGTACACAAATGGCTAATTCACACTCGAAACTTTGAATGAATTTTCTATGTTTTTTCGTTTTTATTCTATTACTTTCGAAAGATTGTCTTTTATTCGGGCCTCGTAACATCATAAATACGAAACGAAAAAAATTCCATTTATATACGGAATTGAAGACAAGATGTCTAGCTTCACAATGATATAAAAATTATTAGAATGCGACCTTTGGTTATAATTCTATAGCTATGTAAAGTTTGTCTTTATTCCCACCTATAAAATCGTCAATACTTACAACATGTATGCGGCATTGCAAACGGTCGTTCATCGCACTTTTCCAAGAAATCATAATCTCGAACCAGTTGACAAATAAGCACATGTCAACCCAAATATGGTTATGTTGTTTGACTTTTCAAATAAACGCTAACCTCGAACCATAACTGATGAAAATATGTTGATAAGTTTGTGTGCCGTTTGGTTTCACATGCCTCTCAGAAAGGTAAAATTGTATCTTTATTTCTGTGAATAAATCTGCGCATTTTATATAGAATAAAAGATTATTCTTTTCGGTTTATTGTGATATAAAAATTATGAAAATGCATTCAGTATTTTAGCCTTGATAAATGTTTTAGAAGTTGTGAAAATCGCCGATTGTTTCAAAATTTATGAAGTGTAAACATGACCTTTTTCACGGCGCTTGCTGTGTCTTTATTATTTTTTTGAGATTTTCTAATTTTATATGGGAATGTAGTCCATTGTTTCCCCTTTATTTTGCCGTATTTTTTTTTGAAAACAAACAATTCGCTCACATGATATGAAGTGCGGGAGTAAGGCGAGTTAGCGATTTTTTTCCCCGTCTCGCGAGATGCGAGGCAGATAGCAGTCTCGGGCGAGGCAAACCCGAGGCAATACAAACACGTGGGTGAAAATAGCCTCAAGCGAATTAATGCTTCGGGGGCTAAGCCCGACATAATTGGCCTTTTGTAAAGCTAATTATCGATGCGTTACGGGTCAACAATGCACACGCAAATTGGTGTGAATTTTGCTTGATATTCCGACCACACACTGAACAAAGCTTTATTCTCATGTCGGGTCGCGATGCGTAAATACAGCCATTCTCATGGGTCGGGTCGCGGACACAATCGACTCGTGACCCGGTATGGGTGATAGAGTATACTTAGACAGCCGTGAATTATTCTAAGTCTTGTATCCGGGATCCGTATACAGACACCTAGGAATCGCTTATAGCCCGCCCGGATAATTCCGTCGCCCGCATGTTAAGGGTTAATGTTGTTTTATTTCCAAAATACATTTTGCAAATTGTCAGCTGAATTATCTGTTACAAAATATATTGTTGTTGTATTATATTTAAATAGTGACACTGCTGTGTTAGCAATGTGAGTTGCTGATATTTTTTTTAATAGTGAGTCAACGGAAGTTTGAATATTTGTAAGTCAATAGACTGAATTGCCATCTGTGTGTTGTCCAGACAGGCAGTGTAAGTGCAAGAGAAGCTCCACCTGGTGATAAGAGTGTATTAGATCGTCAGTTAGTCTCCATTAATCACATCTCTCAGTCAACCGGGCTAGGGGTACCCTACATACATAGCTAATCCTTACCTACAGTTGGGTTCTTAGCCTTGAATTGATATCCATTGACAAAAATTACTCTCAGCTAATAAGGAGCTTAACTGTTGCATCTGGATGGCATTTAAGCGCAATTACGCAGACAGATTATAAATAACTCTATGTTTATGTATAAGAGTCTAAAGAATATGCAATGGGCACGTAAGAATCTTACTTCTTAAAAAAAGGTCGAAGCATTATGATATAAGTGGTCATTTATGCATATTTGAGATAAAAACATAGAGTCGTCTCTCCAAAAATGAAAAACTTAGTTTCTCACTAATATGTTATTTCAGGGATGATGCATTGTATCAGAAAAATATAAAAATACTGTCAATCCTTAATTAGAAGTCAGGTTTATACTATTTTCAAACTGTCTACACCATAGGTGTCTATTTGAGGCAGGCTTCTATTCAAGGCATGTGTCGATTTCGCAAGGCTTGCAGAGACAGGTGACTTCAGTAGAGAGCACAATTGTAGAATTTGAATTTGACAGGCAGTTATCGTTTTTTAAAAACTCTGGGTAAGGGCGTCTATTTGAGGCAGGCATCTATTTAAGGCAGGCGTCTAATAAAGATTGTACGGTAATTACATTTTCAACTAAAGCCACATTTGCCAACTCAGCAAGTTGCTGGTGTGCAATCTGGTTCTGGAGTTCGTCCTTGGTCAATAAGATATCTTTATGTGAATAGGGTTAAGGCTATCTGGTGTTGACAGACCTGTACGAGATGACATTATGTTACGTGTCGTAAGGCAGGCTTCCCTAGTACACATGCTGACATTATTATGTATACACACTACTACATGTCTTTATCTCTCACACTTACTACTATATTACTACAATATTACGCAAGTTCATCTCTATAATAATATATACCGGTTTTATGTTGTGCAATACAATTATTGCAACATGTGGCAATATATTGCACATAACAATTTTAAGTGAAATACATTCATATATCAAAAGACTATCTTTTTCTAACGTAAAATTGCAAGTTTTAAATTCAAGTAAATGCTCTTGATGTGCAAGAACATTTGTCGGACTGTATTACAAGTGAATGTTGTTGTTTTGGAATCTACTGTATAAAATTTTCTTTTTATCTTTAGCTCATCAGGCCTGAAAGGCCCGATGGGCTTATGGCATGGCATGGTGTCCGGCGTCCGTCCATCCGTCCGTAAACTTTTCGCTTTTTCGACTTCTTCTCCAGAGCCAATAACTCCACAGAGCTGAAATTTTATGTGCAGACTCCTTGGCTAATGGGGATTCTAAATTGTAGATTTCGTGACCCCATCACCACAAATGGGGTCACAGGGGTCAGAACCTTAAAAACCTATTTTCATCTTCTTCTCCAGTTCCAAAAGGTCTAGAGAGCTGAAAAGTTGTGTGCAGACTCCTTGGCTAATGGGGATTCTAAATTGTAGAGTTCGTGACCCCATGACCCCAAATGGGGTCACAGGGGTCACATCCTTAAAAACCTATTTTCATCTTCTTCTCCAGTTCCAAAAGGTCTAGAGAGCTGAAATGTTGTGTGCAGACTCCTTGGCCAATGTGGATTCTAAATTGTAGATTTCGTGACCCCGTGACCCCAAATGGGGTCACAGGGGTCACATCCTTAAAAACCTATTTTCATCTTCTTCTCCAGTTCCAAAAGGTCTAGAGAGCTGAAAAGTTGTGTGCAGACTCCTTGGCTAATGGGGATTCTAAATTGTAGATTTTGTGACCCAATGACCCCAAATGGGGTCATAGGGGTCACATCCTTAAAAACCTATTTTCGTCTTCTTCTCCAGTTCCAAAAGGTCTAGAGAGCTGAAAAGTTGTGTGCAGACTCCTTGGCTAATGGGGATTCTAAATTGTAGATTTCGTGACCCTGTGACCCCAAATGGGGTCACAGGGGTCACATCCTCAAAAACCTATTTTCATCTTCTTCTCCAGTTCCAAAAGTTCTAGAGAGCTGAAAAGTTGTGTGCAGACTCCTTGGCTAATGGGGATTCTAAATTGTAGATTTCATGACCCCATGACCCCAAATGGGATCACAGGGGTCACATCCTTAAAAACCTATTTTCATCTTCTTCTCCAGTTCCAAAAGGACTAGAGAGCTGAAATGTTGTGTGCAGACTCCTTGGCCAATGTGGATTCTAAATTGTAGATTTCTTGACCCCATGACCCCAATCTAGGTCACAGGGGACACATCCTTAAAAACCTATTTTCACCTCCTTTCCAGTTCCAAAAGTTCTAGAGTGCTGAAAAGTTGTGTGCAGACTCCTTGGCTAATGGGGATTCTAAATTGTAGATTTCATGACCCCATGACCCCAAATGGGATCACAGGGGTCACATCCTTAAAAACCTATTTTCACCTCCTTTCCAGTTCCAAAAGTTCTAGAGAGCTGAAAAGTTGTGTGCAGACTCCTTGGCTAATGGGGATTCTAAATTGTAGATTTTGTGACCCCATGACCCCAAATGGGGTTACAGGGGTCACATCCTTAAAAACCTATTTTCATCTTCTTCTCCAGTTGCAAAAGGTCTAGAGAGCTGAAAAGTTGTGTGCAGACTCTTTGGCCAATGGGGATTCTGAATTGTAGATTTTGTGACCCTGTGACCCCAATCTAGGTCACGGGTCATGACCCAAAAACCTATTTTCATCTTCTTCTCCAGTTTATATGTAAAGCTCTAGTAAGGTGAAATGATGTGTAGAGATTCTTTGGTCCAAGGTGATTCTTAATTGTTGGATTAGTGACCGTGTGACTCCAAATGTGGGTCTCAGGGGTCATGATCTAAAACCAATATTATTTTGCTTGTTAACAATGTATTACTTGAGATAACTTAGATATTCAACCTTTGATAATAAATCAATAAAACCGTGATGAGCTTCAGAGCCCATGGCTCTATTTTTTTGAGAAATATCCTGTAATTTGAAAGTTCTGCAAGGTATTTCATCTGAGCTTGAATGTTTAAAAGCATTTATAAGTGTAAAACTTTAAAACAAAGTTCATACAATATCTTGCAATATTATCGCAATACAGAGACTGCATGTGTCTTGCAATATATTGCAATATACGATTTAGTGCAATATCCAGCCCTTAATTGCATCTGTATCATTCTTGCACAATAATACATTCATATCTTCTGCATCATGCTCACACAATAATACACTTGTATCATCTATATCATGATCACTATTGTGTGAACATGATACAGATGATATGTTTCTACTGTACCATCTGATTCACCTACACTTATGATACCGTATTTCCTCTAAAAGGGGCCCAGGGCTCTTATCTCCTTGCGCTTAATGGAGGGGGCGGGATAGCGCAGTGGTTAGCTCGTTCGAATCCTACCAGGGGCACGGCAACTTTTTCTGCAGTAGAGAACTGTTTTACACGCAGTAACAGTGTTGTTCCTAGAGGGGGTCCTGGGGACATTTGCCCACCTTTTTGACTTGGTGTCCCTTAAAATTTGGAGAAGTAGGATACTTTTACCATAGCAAAGGGTCCCACTTGTTCAGAAATGGCCAAAATGACCCCTTCAGCAGATCACTTAGGAACAACACTGCAGTAAGGTTTGGGTGCAATGCTACACTGAATCTCAGCGTAGTACCACCCATGGTTCGCTAGTTCCAGCCGATGCTCTCAGGTTTCACCACAATGCATAGCCACATGGCGTTGCAGGCTTTCTCCCTGCCATAATACTAGCAACCGAGATATAAGTGAAAAACTCTTGAAATCGGCGTTAAACCCAACTTACCTCACCTTACCTTATTGGAGGCCCGGCCCTTATTTTATTTTTAGGTTTGACCAACACACATGACAACCTCTAATAACTGAGTAACATTTCGAAGAATAACACAAACTCTTCGACATGTGACATAAACACGATTTAACGTGCTAGTTTAACCCCCTAAGTACCTGGGAACATTTAAACAGAAATATATCTAGGTGGGATTAATCATTGATGCGATATAAACCAGGCGCCTATTTGAGGTCCGGCTCCTTAGAATTCACCTTTTGATACGTTTACCAACAGCTGCTATAAGAGGCCTGGCTCCTATTTGAGGCCCGGCCCCTGTTAGAGGAAATACGGTACACAATCCTGCAATTTAAACTTCTGAATGAAACTACACAAATTTGTACTGAAGCATAAAGTGATCCAAATATAGAATGTGGAGCCTATCTAGCAAGCTGAGTCTACACATGCGCACGTACACACACAGACCCTGGGCTGGTACAACTGAGTAACACTTGTTGCTCTGCTATCAGCTCATATAATAGTAAGACTCGAGTAGGAAGAGAGGTAGAGAGGTGGCCGAAAGCAGGCCAAGGTTGGGGAAACTCTGTAACACCCATGAGGAAGTGAGGGAATGCATCGGTTTCGCGAGCTGAGCCTCTCGGCTGAAAACCCTCTTTGCTGTTGTTAATGCCATGTGAGATCTGAATCAAAGTTTAGTTAGTTGTTGGCTTTTTGCATCATTGATTCTTTGCAGTCCACAAAATTTGGCATCAAAATTTGATGTTAACAATGTATGTGATATTAGTTCGGGAGAAGGATTGCTCATCAAGTTGAAATTGTTAATCACACAAATCAGTGTTTGTAATATGTATAGCTTGTGGAACTTTGGATTTGGAACAGAATAACGGTGAATCAATACACAAATGGACATTTTAGGAAGATTTCATCTTTTATTCGTTATGAAGTTGTGGACCATTTTGAATGAAAACCAAACTAATAAACTTCATGAGAAAAGTAGGAATTATTTCTTCTTTATCATGCAGTGTTGGACAGAACAATCATTAGGGTCATGCTGACCTTATCCTATTGTTGTGTAACTATGCGCCCTGCAGTGTACGACCTCTTACTGGGTGTACATACAGTTGTTGACATAATTAGGTGTGGCGGCACCGTGACTCGTTATACAGCAACATGCATGTGACTCAGTGTAAACATGTCTGCACAGACTGCCATGGAATAGCTGGAATATTCTTACTTGCTGACCTATATATCAAGATGTAAACATACACCGTCCTTGATACCAGCAAGCACATGCAGCAATACTCTTGCACTGACTTTGCCAAAAACAAGATTTGTTTTTTTATATTAGGATTTCTCACAGCATTCTACAGTGTTGTTCCTAGACGGGGTCCTGGTGATATTTGCCAACCCTTTCTCCTTGGTGTACCTTAAAATATGAAAATTAGGATACTTTTACTATAAAGGGTCTCTTCTGCTTAGAATTTGTCAAAAATGGACCCCCTCAGCTGTATATATCCAGGAACAACACTGATTCTATCTGCAGGGGTTGAAATTGATTTATCAGTTTGCTATCCATTTGGATTTGTTCATTTCTGAAAGTATTAGTCCAAAGCAATTTCATGGGCTAGAGGACTTATGCTAATTAATCCTGTTTATGGATATTCAACTTCCTTATTACAAAATAGCGACATTTCAGTATCAATCTACTTCTTTACAAGTTTTCATGTATGTAAAACATAGAGAATGCAATGATTTGCAAATTTTTTTTAAATGTAGGCTTTGGATAGATCTTTACAAATCCAGCAATTAATAAAAATACAAAGTCACTCCTGAGAGAGTTACTTGGATGAGTTATTTACTGACATATAAATATCCTTTGAGAAATGTTGACAACATTTTGTCTGAAATGTTTTTGATAATGCTGCCTTGTGCTCCTGACTAACCTGTCATTTGCAATGACATTTCTGTCGCAGATCGTCCGCCATCTTGCTTTGTTGCAAAACGTGAAATGAAAAATGCTGTAAATATAATATAATATTTGTAAAATGCTGTAAGACAATAAACCGATAACACATACCTTTGACAATGGGCCATTTCAGTTTTTTTTTTATCATTTTCGTAATTTTAAATGGGCGATTTCCCTTTTAGCAAAAGTATAATTTCAAATTTTAATGGGCCATTTTTGCATCCAGTGTGCAAAATGGCCCTTGGCCCCTACCTTTTCCAATCCCTGAATAAAACATATATGCATTGATGGAATATACACAAAGTAACACATACTGTATCATTGATTAAATCAACAATGTCACATTGTGCTGTAGGATATCTTTCAACAGTCGTTGCGCCAATGAATGACTTTTTGTTTTTTTGAAGGAACGTGTGTTTGCCTAACAAATTTTCAAATATGAAGTCATTATAACATTACCCTCAGTAATATGTTTCACATGGATTGTACAGTAAAAATTGTATTGATACCAAATATATTAGTCCTGCCCCATGACTGTGTAAAAAATAAAAGCCTTTTATACAGTCTTGATCTTTATTCAAGAAGTCTAGATAAACTGAATGGAACTGAAAGTATTAAAAATATATAATCAAAAGGATGAAGATAAAGTAATTATGAATATTCCATAGACTTACTAAATTTTCGTCTAACCGTATATGAGTAAGCAGGTATGTCCTCTAGAATTTCATTAAAAAAAAACCCAAACCAAATAAGACCCCCTCTTTAATAGATTTTGGTTATGACATGTATATTGCAAAATTTTGAAATGTGAAGGTGTTAGAAGCAGGTTTATGGTGTTTCTATGATGATTTGGAGTCACTATTCCAAACATTGGTATGATGTAAATGCATTGGATAGAATGACTGTTATGTCCAAACCTGTTCATATATCTGCCTGTTCATTTTCAAGCCCAACTAGTGATATGTGGACGATGGGATGATAAAGATAACTAGTCAAATGGAAACCACCCATAATCAATTAAACAGTGTCCCTTAAGCTCCAGGTTCAATAGATAGATATATGTATCAACTTGCGAACTCATTACATATTAATAGAAAACAAGAAAACTACTTAATAACATGCACCAATCACTCAATAATCTCAGTTATTAGTGTAATTTCCCCCTTATTAAACATGAATATTGAGCAGTCAACAGCTGGTACAGCTGTGTAGAAAACAACAGGCAGCAATGATATAGTCAGCTGTGTATTGCAGTGTATACATTATTCATGTGACATAATGTGAGTGGACTAAATCAGGTGCAGTGTTGTTCCTAGGTGATGTGGGAGGGGGTGCAAGAGACTTGGAGTAGAGCTGCAACGAATACACTACCTAGCGAATACGATACGTATCACGAATATGGGGTAGCGAATACGAATGATTATTCACGAATATGATAACAGATAAAAATAGCAACAAATTAAGTTCAGCTTGTGAATTGTGTCAACTATCAACGTTAAAAACAATGTTATTTTCGTGTCTTGATATCTTTCCAAGCCAAAATAGTTCATTTCCTGTAACGACTACATTAAACTGACATAAAATGTTACAATAGGTGTACAAAATACTCAGCAATTGTTTACGAATTCTCGTTGAATAGCTTCGATAATGGCTGGATGTAAAATCCCCACGAAACCTTTCTGGCCTTTCCATTGGTCGACCCAGTCTTTCCCACGCCAGCGATTGGCTAAGCCATAATGGGGTCATCCAAATATGGAGTTTACATTTATTTATGCTCGTTTTGGGAGCGAAGATTTTTTTTTTAACTCGTTGACGTTTAGAGACAAATTACAACAGTTAATCAACAAATAAAATAAACATATCATTTGTGTGTTGCCGTATTGAATAATGTTTTCATTAATTTTGACTCTCGTGATGTTTACTTTGACCAGCAATATCGATTTTTATAACAGCGAGATGGAACATAGATCTCGCATTACTTTCTGTTGACAGGTTGATGCGATGTGAAATATAATTCACGCATAAAACACTTATTGAACATAAATAAAGACGAATTTTTATTCAGATTAAATTCAAAATTCGTGCAAAATAATTATGTTATTGTGAATAGTAAAAAAAACTAAAAAATCGAAAATATTCGGTTTTCATTGTAACGAATACGATTCATGATTCACACACTGCCACTGTTCGATTCACTGAATATACGAATGTATCGTTGCAGCTCTAGTTCCAAGTAAAGTAAATGACCATTAAAACCATAGTCAAAACCATAGTCAAAACAGGGGTGCACTCCCCAAGAGAATTCAAAGTATTGTAAAAAAATAATGATAAATAACTGAGAGCTTTTTGTGTTACGGAAAAAGTGCAACCCAATCTTAAAAAGCCAACTGTATCTCATCAAGTTATTTAGAAATTATTTCTCCTTTACTTGCTGAGATATAAATTTATGTATTCAACAAAAATGACAATGTTCTATTCAATAGATTTAAATTATGGATAGTGTGTGACGTCATATGATTGAACTGTTATTTCACTTTAATAGTAGAATAACATGTTATTTCACTCAGTGAAAGGGCAGAATCTATTTCAAGTGATAAATACTGTTACTCACCAATGTACAATGCTACATCTGTCCACTATCTAAATGGCATGTAATTCTTTATTTTATTGATTAAGAAGATTGGCATGGACCCTGAAATTTTCTGGAAAATATAGAGGATATCTGTCTTTTCTTGTTTATCTCATCATGTGAAGTAAAAAGGTTATATTTATAACTTTTCTACCTCACGAGATTAGATAAACATGGTATTTGTCAAGAATAGACGGATATTCTATTTATTATATGATGTTATCCTTGTAATTGCGCCTAAACAGCGTCGTTTTCATGTTGAGCAGCCACAAGGAACACCTCGTCACCACAGTAACAATGTGATATCATAAGCGAATTCGTGACGTCAGACCATTGTTTTATGACGTCAAATTATATCAGTCACTGGTCACATTGAAAATATAAGTTATTTTCACTGTAACTTGATAGACGGTTTATTTCACTGATAAATCCCAGTATTTCACTGCTTGTCATGTATATCTATATTGTTCTTCTTTCCTTCACAGGGTGACTTGAAGCACAACCAGACAGCTATCCTGACAGTTCACGATCTAGGATGTAACCGTGAGTACAGGCCAAGGTTTTCTTGAAAAGTTCTTGATAGTTTGAAAACTATTGAAGAGTTGTCCTTGACCTTGTATTAATTCTGGCTTTTGTCATGCGGCATCTGTAAACTGTTTGTCTGTTTGTACATTTTGTCCTTAAATTGGATGTGCTTGGCATTTCTCTTAAAGGCGCTGTAGCATGCAAACAAAAGGTAAATAAATGTTACCAATTGCTAAATAAAACTCCTGATTCAATAAAGAGAGTTCTTAAACAAATGTACATGGTTCAGTTAAGCCATGAGAGTCCATTTCCTATAGGGCGACCAGTTTATGGTGTTAACATTAAATGGTCGCTCAAAGGTAGTTCAAGTGATCTGACTGATGTAGTGATAGCTAAACACTCAGAGTAGAGTTATAAATGTAGTACAATGATGGAATGGTCAACCATCTTGCTGTCTGAACTCTCAAAATCACATGAGACCTACAAATCTACGTAACAAATTTTCTTAGAAAACGGATAGCCGTTTAGTCATGTAATGATATGTTTTACCCTCTAACGTAACAATGTATTGTATAAACTTTAATAAAGATAGCAAATTTGCGAGAAAAAAATATGCAAAAAACGTGGAACTGTGCCTTTAAGAATCATTAAACAGTATCTTCTCCCAAGGATGAAGTGTATTTTAACAACTAGAGTTGATAGGAAGCTTTGAAGTGCCAAACGCTTGTCAACACATCTTGACCTAAAAGATCTGAAGGTAATGTAAGATAATCAAGCTAAGTGTCTTGATTGAACCACGTTCATATCTAGTGAACATGTCAGGAAGCTGTTAAATTGATTGTACCAAATGGTACCAAGGATTGGCTGACTCCAATTGGTCAAAACTCTAGCATCGATTGTAAAGTTTTTCTGAAACAGCCCCCAGATATATAAATCTAATATGACAGTGTGAAATGATGTCTATGTTCAGAAGCAACATTTTCAATCAAACTTTGATCCTTAAAGATCAGAGGAAATACATAATTTCCTGAAGTTAACCGTCCTTGTTAGAAGATGAGGATGAGAGTTCCTCTTGGCCAAGGCCTCCAGATATCATGGCTGGAAGATATCAAACAAACCCTTCCAGTCCAGTCCGAGTCTCTGTATATCAACATCGGGATTGATCCAGGATTTTCGTCTGGAGGAGCTGCAACCTGTTTTTCACAGCTAGCAACAAAAAAACAACCCCATATTATCAGGGGTTCATGAAGGTTAATTGAAACACTGTTGGGGGTGTCCACCCCTGTGACTCCCCTCTAGATCCGCCATTGTGATCTCTGTTTATGTGTTCAAATTACTTGAAGTCAGATCAGTTGGTATGGATAGCTAATATAGATTCAAAGTTGACCTATTATCTGAAAGTCATTGTTGTGAAGTATCTTGTCCAATTGTCTCTTAATGCTGCTGTCTAGATTCCCTCAATTTTAATGAAAAGTTAAGGTCTATATTATATGCCTATTACTGTGAGTCTGGTCCTCTTTGGCAATTTACAATAAAAAAAGAATATGTAATGAGTATAAAATATTTAGATCTGGATTTGGAACAGTTTTACCTATTGTTAATGAGTCATTTAATTCATCATCGATTATATTCGAATATCGCTGCTAATGACTGTGGCATTAAACAATTACTCACTATATTCAAATAAACTAAGCTTTAAGCTTACTTTACGCATTGCCTGTCGTAAACACTACTGATCTTTGAAGGGCACTTAGAAGTGGAATCCATGACAAAGCAAAATTTTGTTGATAACACACTGATAGACTGTTCACAATAAATAAATGCTGCTGAAAAATCTTGCTTTGCCTGTAATATTCTGAAGACTACTGATTGGATTCAAAATGCAGTTACGAATGTTGCTTACATGAATGTTCAGCACCAACTTCCTACATTCCTACTTTTGCATGTAATGTATGGCACAGGACATAAATGACCCTATGTCTTATGCCATACAGCTTGAGATGATGAAAGTTCACTTCAGATCTGCAAAAATTCTTGTTTAGACTCAATGTGGACCCACTTCCTGCGGCATGGCGCGATGGAAGAGATCTCGAAGCGTGCAGCGTTCATTCACGTGGACGTTCCTGGACAGGAGGACGAAGCACCAGACTTGCCCGCAGAGTAAGTAGACCAGTGGATCCATAGTCTCTCTCCACATACCTACCTTCCCAGTTCACTCCAGTGTTGTTCCTAGAGGGAGCCTTTTGCCCAGCCTGCTATACCACTATTGTTCCCAAATGTTGAAAATGTCCAAAAATGGCCCCATGAGCTGACAACCTAGGAACAACACTGCCAGTCCCACAACTAGTCCATACAGCATTCAGAGCTGCTGCATCTAATTAATCTGTAGCCATCTTTGTTTATCAGAATCTCACGGTTCCAATCATGCAGCCAAGTTTCGTTTTCTTCAATTACTCTTACAGACTGTTTGATGAGAAATGGTCTAGTTCTTTAAGCAGTATTAGATGTTGTATGCTTTTCTTTGATTCTCCTAGACACAGAATGCCTCCACTGTTTCAGTCATGCAAATTGAATGTTATTTTGTACTGCTAATGATGCTGTGAGCATGGTTTCTTTTCTAGAAACCGGAGGTCTTGCTGAGGAGAAATAAACACGTCAAGATTTCCACATTGGAGTTTCTGGCACCACACAATTTTTTACCTTTTGACATTCAGCTGGTTGTCTTTCAATTGAGACCCCCTGTGATAGGTAGTGGTCCAAGTCCTTTGAAACCCTGTTTAGAATGCCAGTGTGGCAACAGTGTTTTATTGTTTTCTGTCAATCGTTTTCGTATGTTCTTGGTCATTGGTCCAGTTTTGGTGATTTGCTTGTTACTGGATAAAGTCTTACTTAATACTTGGCTATGATTGGTGTAGAAATGTTCAAGGGATACCTGCGAGTTGTCTTTGAGGGATGAAGAAAGATTCTTGGAGACCTAATTATTGCTTCTGTGTAATGATTTGCTGTATTATCAGGGATAAGGTCTTTAATTCAGTCCGGTGATATTGTTTTTGTTTCAGTGAAGTGTGAAAGATAGAGTGGTTTTAAAGCCAAGCCATTCCTGAGTTGCTGGATTGCAGGAGTTATAACCTTTAAGCTTGTAACAATTGGGTGATATTGGTACTTATTGGGGACGTATGTCCTGCGTTCAGTAACATTGCTCTGTTAACCATTTAGTTGTACGTTATATTCACAAACACTTGAGAAATTCTAATTGTTGGAGGCCAACATCACTGCAATTTGTAAGCTGAAGCATAGACAGCATGTGTAGGTTCTCGCTAGAACATGGGACCACTCTGTAGGAGTTACACTCATATCAGTTACAATCATATCTCCAAGAACCCATGTCACCACTCTGACAAGGAACAATCATATCAAATGCTCCAATCTCCTATCTGTAGGACCACTCTGGCCAGTTACAGTGATATCAAATGTCCCAATCTCCCAGAATCCATGCCACCACTCTTACCAGCTACAATCATATCAAACGTTCCAATCTCCCAAAATCCATGCCACCACTCTTACCAGCTACAATCATATCAAACGTTCCAATCTCCCAGAATCCATGCCACCACTCTTACCAGCTACAATCATATCAAATGTCCCAATCTCCCAGAATCCATGCCACCACTCTTACCAGCTACAATCATATCAAACGTTCCAATCTCCCAGAATCCATGCCACCACTCTTACCAGCTACAATCATATCAAATGTCCCAATCTCCCAGAATCCATGCCACCACTCTTACCAGCTACAATCATATCAAACGTTCCAATCTCCCAGAATCCATGCCACCACTCTTACCAGCTACAATCATATCAAACGTCCCAATCTCCCAGAATCCATGCCACCACTCTTACCAGCTACAATCATATCAAACGTTCCAATCTCCCAGAATCCATGCCACCACTCTTACCAGCTACAATCATATCAAACGTTCCAATCTCCCAGAATCCATGCCACCACTCTTACCAGCTACAATCATATCAAACGTTCCAATCTCCCAGAATCCATGCCACCACTCTTACCAGCTACAATCATATCAAACGTTCCAATCTCCCAGAATCCATGCCACCACTCTTACCAGCTACAATCATATCAAACGTTCCAATCTCCCAAAATCCATGCCACCACTCTTACCAGCTACAATCATATCAAATGTCCCAATCTCCCAGAATCCATGCCACCACTCTTACCAGCTACAATCATATCAAACGTTCCAATCTCCCAGAATCCATGCCACCACTCTTACCAGCTACAATCATATCAAACGTTCCAATCTCCCAAAATCCATGCCACCACTCTTACCAGCTACAATCATATCAAATGTCCCAATCTCCCAGAATCCATGCCACCACTCTTACCAGCTACAATCATATCAAACGTTCCAATCTCCCAGAATCCATGCCACCACTCTTACCAGCTACAATCATATCAAACGTTCCAATCTCCCAAAATCCATGCCACCACTCTTACCAGCTACAATCATATCAAACGTTCCAATCTCCCAAAATCCATGCCACCACTCTTACCAGCTACAATCATATCAAATGTCCCAATCTCCCAGAATCCATGCCACCACTCTTACCAGCTACAATCATATCAAATGTCCCAATCTCCCAGAATCCATGCCACCACTCTTACCAGCTACAATCATATCAAATGTCCCAATCTCCCAGAATCCATGCCACCACTCTTACCAGCTACAATCATATCAAATGTCCCAATCTCCCAGAATCCATGCCACCACTCTTACCAGCTACAATCATATCAAACGTTCCAATCTCCCAGAATCCATGCCACCACTCTTACCAGCTACAATCATATCAAACGTTCCAATCTCCCAAAATCCATGCCACCACTCTTACCAGCTACAATCATATCAAACGTTCCAATCTCCCAGAATCCATTCCACCACTCTTACCAGCTACAATCATATCAAACGTTCCAATCTCCCAAAATCCATGCCACCACTCTTACCAGCTACAATCATATCAAATGTCCCAATCTCCCAGAATCCATGCCACCACTCTTACCAGCTACAATCATATCAAACGTTCCAATCTCCCAAAATCCATGCCACCACTCTTACCAGCTACAATCATATCAAACGTTCCAATCTCCCAGAATCCATGCCACCACTCTTACCAGCTACAATCATATCAAACGTTCCAATCTCCCAGAATCCATGCCACCACTCTTACCAGCTACAATCATATCAAACGTTCCAATCTCCCAAAATCCATGCCACCACTCTTACCAGCTACAATCATATCAAATGTCCCAATCTCCCAGAATCCATGCCACCACTCTTACCAGCTACAATCATATCAAACGTTCCAATCTCCCAAAATCCATGCCACCACTCTTACCAGCTACAATCATATCAAATGTCCCAATCTCCCAGAATCCATGCCACCACTCTTACCAGCTACAATCATATCAAACGTTCCAATCTCCCAAAATCCATGCCACCACTCTTACCAGCTACAATCATATCAAATGTCCCAATCTCCCAGAATCCATGCCACCACTCTTACCAGCTACAATCATATCAAACGTTCCAATCTCCCAGAATCCATGCCACCACTCTTACCAGCTACAATCATATCAAACGTTCCAATCTCCCAGAATCCATGCCACCACTCTTACCAGCTACAATCATATCAAACGTTCCAATCTCCCAGAATCCATGCCACCACTCTTACCAGCTACAATCATATCAAACGTTCCAATCTCCCAGAATCCATGCCACCACTCTTACCAGCTACAATCATATCAAATGTCCCAATCTCCCAGAATCCATGCCACCACTCTTACCAGCTACAATCATATCAAATGTCCCAATCTCCCAGAATCCATGCCACCACTCTTACCAGCTACAATCATATCAAATGTCCCAATCTCCCAGAATCCATGCCACCACTCTTACCAGCTACAATCATATCAAACGTTCCAATCTCCCAGAATCCATGCCACCACTCTTACCAGCTACAATCATATCAAATGTCCCAATCTCCCAGAATCCATGCCACCACTCTTACCAGCTACAATCATATCAAATGTCCCAATCTCCCAGAATCCATGCCACCACTCTTACCAGCTACAATCATATCAAACGTTCCAATCTCCCAGAATCCATGCCACCACTCTTACCAGCTACAATCATATCAAACGTTCCAATCTCCCAGAATCCATGCCACCACTCTTACCAGCTACAATCATATCAAACGTTCCAATCTCCCAGAATCCATGCCACCACTCTTACCAGCTACAATCATATCAAACGTTCCAATCTCCCAGAATCTATGCCACCACTCTTTACCAGCTACAATCAGTGGGACCACTCTAACAAGTTACAATCATATCAAACGTTCCAGTCTCCCAGAATGCATTGGACCACTCTGAAGAGTTACAAGAATATCAATCGTTCCAATCTCCCAGAATGCATGGCACCAATCTGACCAGTCACAATCATATCAGGCCCTCCAATCTCTGCTAGGGCAATGTCACTCTGCCATCAATCATTTTTCCTCCTACTCCCTATTCACACAACAGCTCAATACTGACAGCGTTGCTCACTCGACCAGTATTTTTAAATAGTTTCAAAATGTTCAAAGAGATGGAATTCAAGATGTGACCGGAGATCAATCACATGCTGCTTCTTTGGGAATCAATTTGAGTTTTCCCGTCTCTGGTTGTTCCGTGATCAAGTCACTCTCAGTTTAAAGAGGATAATATGAAGAAAATAGTTAATGATGTCATAAAGGTAATAATGAAGTATCATTCCATTTTGATTCTTTCATTTTGTGCCACTACCATAGGATCATACATATAGAGACTTCAGTAGACACAAATATCTTTGAAAGTGATTTTCTCTCAAGAGCTGAATGTCTTAAAGTTGAATTGATGAAATGTTACTTTACCAAAAGTTGCAAGTAAGTCTAAGAGAGACATGAATTATCACAGGAAGACTAAGCTGTCTAGAATGTGGTTCATTAATGAAAGTATAAACAAACGAGAATTTCACAGTTGATTACTGACCACTGTCATTCCATAGTATATGAAACCCGAATCTTCGCTATTCTTAGCGGGATAGCGCAGTGATTAGTGCATTCGGCTTTGGATCAAGAGGTATGGAGTTTGAATCTCTCCAGGGGCTCAGTGACTTTGTTTGCTGTAGAGAACAGTTCTACATGCAGTAAGGTTTGGGTGCAATGCTACACTGAATTTCAGTGCTGTACCACCCATGGTCGCTATTTCCAGCGTTGCTTGCAGGTTTCACTGCAATTCATAACCACCTTGGTGTTGCAGGCTTTCTCCCTGTAATAATACTAGCAGCTGCGGTGTCAGTGAAATACTCTTTAAAGCAGCATAGAACCCCACCTCCCTTCTTCACTATCTTATACAATGAACAATTCCTGGCTGAAGTAATCACAGTCAAAAGTTACATTTCTCTTCATGACACTTGGCATTTTTTAAATGTAAAATAAATATACTATTGAATATTGTTGTGATGAGGCAATATTAATCATTTACTGTCTCTATGCCGACTAATATGTATTGTGTGTTTGCGCCATTCTCTCATTTACTATAAACAATATTGGAAAAGGACACTGTATTATATGTAATGTGTGAGAGAGTATTGAGAGAAACTATTATTAATTTGATTCAAACTACCGTAGTGTCGCGGGTATAAGTCCATATTTGAGCCTAAGACCACCCCCATTTTTAATAGGATTGTCCTGGTTGGGCTTATTCCCTAGTTATAGCCCACCCCCCATTTTGACAGATGTTCCATGGTCCAACGATGTCTCTATTCATGCACAGATTTCATATCTCGGACATACAATAAAGTTTGATTTGTCATGTTATCGTCTTGTGTTATGTGTTCATATTCTTATTGTGACAGTTTAATTATCGTATATATTTTAATAATTGGATCCATTACATATATCTATAATATTATTTTATAACTTGGGTTATATCTTTCATGAATTATATTTGTGTAGGCCTACGTAAATCAAAACACAACATGAACTTGGTACTTCCCTTCGAGCTGTCAAGTCTCGTGCAGTTACGATACCGTAATTATTAAAAAGAATATCAAACACCATAAACGAATAGGCTAAATGAATTTTCATTTTATGATATGGTAGTAAAATATAGATATGCAGTCAAGTTATTATAACATTCAAGTAGAAAATGGCATCTGTAAACATATCTGACAAAAAATTATCTCACGTGTTTAGTCATGACCGCCATATTTGGAGCGAACAACGTCACAAACTTTTTGTCTTTCAAACAATCACTTGAGGGAAACGATTTGAAGATAGTTGTGAAATAAAATAATTGTTATATTTTCTGTGTTTGTCCTCTTTTCGTATCATTTTGAAGTGTCTAAATACTTCGATTCGAACCAGGAAGTAAGCACCGTATGTCTACGAGTCGCCAAATATATCAGCCAATGAGATTTTGAATCGATGACACACCCTTTTATCCACCAATGAGAGTTCGCATAAGTAATTAGCCATTCGTTCCGACGCAATAATCTGCCATCTGTTTCGTTATATTCTGCACTCGTTCTTGAATAATCGACCTTCAAAGTGAAAACATTTTGTTGATTTTTTGTCAACAACACAGCTTATTGTTATCGTTTTAATTCATGGTACACAATTTTTTTAATTCAACGGCAATAACAAATTTCACAGAAAAAGTTACTCGAGTATCATGGCTTCGCTGATCGTAGCTATACTCACCTGAAAAACAAACACGATGTATTTGTGCGTTAAACGAATATAGTTACGATTTTATAAACATAATGACATAAATAAATATCGTGTTTATGTTATGTTATGAAATAAAACATAAAAACAATATCCTAAACAACATGATGTAGCCTAGTGACAGATCGTGTGTGTTAGAGAGTGACACCACGCTTGCGGGAAGGAAATTCCGTAATGACGATAGTCTGCTCTGATTGGTCGAGACTAATATAACAACCAATCATATTGTACTTCCTTTGAAAAAAAAGCCATTTCAGTCGACATGCATTGACGCTTCCAACACTGAATTGTAAATTGTTCATAAGCAAATTACGATATTTGTTCTGGAATTTATGACTAAATAACGTACATAATTGTCATAAACATTATTGACAACATCATAATTAAGCTATGTAATGATGAATAGCAAATCGGGACGTGTAACTTACATCGATGTTTGATGACGTGAGTAGCTAAATTTATTCCCAACATTTAAATTTTCCCGGATTATTTTGTCAGCTACATACACAACTATCAACAACGCAACTCAAGAATGTTATATTTTTTATTCATTGTACACCATTTTAAACCAAACACATGGCATACAAAATTCATAAATAAAAATATTAATGGCAATGATTTCATGTTTTTTCCAGTCGCCGATCATACAATTCTGAAAAACAAAAATGATGTTTAAGTGCATAATATAATTATCATATATATAAAAAATAACATGAATGAATATTAATAATATTATGTTTATGTTTAAAAGACTTGAAACATCAAAGTACAATATTCTTTGTGCCGGTAACATGCCTTGCCTATTTGTGTTAGTTCCGAGCCGCCATCTTGGATTCGGTCTCATGAGTTGGGGTCTCTCTCGTATACTAGCCCACCCCCATGTTTTCAAGATGTTTGTTTGCCGGGCCCCCTGGTCTTATACCCGCGAGAATACGGTAATATAAATGTTATTTGCTTTTTTTTGGACCAGGCCATTAATTGGGGTGGTACCAGTGTAGTCAACTTAAGGACAACCAACCATTACGGATGTTGTTTTAAAATGTCTGACATTTGGGAGTCTAAGATTAGGGAGGTTACTAGAGAAGAATGCAATGCAGGAGAGTCGGATGGTTGAGCAGACTACCACTCACTACGTCATCAGAGAGATTGACAAATTAAAAAATATATGCCTTTTCATATGTGACACAGAAAGAAAGTTTCATAATTAAAAATTAACAATAACTACATTTTACGTAACTACAAAAAATATTGCAATACCATTTTCTTTTGAGAATGAAATTGATAATGGCATTTCTGTTTTTGTACATTCTATTTCAAACATGAGTGATTAATGATTAATGCTAGTGCATTGCCAATCATGGAACTTTTATTATCAGGAAGCATTCCAACTTATTGATCAAAGGGAATGGTTTGGTAAGAATTAATTTAATGTTAATAATTACATGAGCAGGTTTCAAAATTGACTTATTATTCTTGTTCATATTAAGCAAATATTGGGCACCTACTATCCAGCTGAACTGGAGTTCAGTGTCACTTTATTGCTTCATTACATCAGTTGAAGTTATATCATTACATTCAGTCACAGCTGCTCACAGATAGTCTCTTACTGTCAGTCACAGTCGCTTACATAGTCAGTCATATTCCAGGGGTAGAAACTAACCTGAAATGGTCACTAGCCTTTTGGGCTAGTGGCTTTCAGATCTTACTAGCCCAGCCAACATTCTTCTGGCCCAGTAGCAAACAGACAGGAGACGTAGAAAACAGATGATAAAAAATTATTTGCTTAATTGCAAATTCAGAAAACTCCTTTAATTTCAAATTATTAACTCATTTCACTTCAACATTATTATATTCCCATTTACGAGTATTGACTAAAATTTTCAAAGAGGGACCGACAGGGGTCAAAATTAACCTTTTCAATGCAGTAGCATATCTAAAAGTACTAGTCCAGACTTATTCCAGCTTGCCAAATACATCACCATAATCATTTCACCTCAAATTTTAACTGGTCTTTCGGACTACCAGTTTTTACACTCTACTAGCCCAGCTTCTTTTTCACTAGCCATGGGCTAGCGGGCTAGTGCTAGTTTCTATCCCTGATATTCTGTCAATCATGGTCAATCAGTTACGGTCAGCCACAGGGTCAGCCACACGGTCAGTCACAGGGTCAGTCACACTGGCACACAGTCAGTCAGTCACATTGTCAGTCACTCACACTGTCAGTCAAACAGTCAGTCACACAGATTGACACACAGTCAGTCACACAGTCCATCACATGGTCTGTCACACAGTCAGTCACACAGTCACACAGTCAGTCACACAGACACACAGTCACTCACACTGTCAGTCACATTTCATCACTCTCTCATGATATTGTTAGAACTATTCTGTGATCATTTGATTGCAGCCGTCTAGCACTGTCACATTTACAAATATTAATAAGTTGTTTCAATCTGAAATATCATGAGAAATTGGAATGTCAAGTAATCAAGTAAAGAATTGCTCCAGGTACTTAGCTAATTAAAGATATTTATAACAGGGGGTGAATAAGAATACTCTCAAAATTAGGAAAATTTTCATGTCAGTTTTCTTATTCATGTTATATAGCGTCATGGTGTATATTTACATTAAAGTTAACATTAAATGACTTATGATTGGGAAACTCAATACACTTGAATTTGTAGTACCCGGTCAGGAGTTCTTATTAGGGCAGGGACGCTTATTAGGTTCAGCTTATGTCTCTTCATCTCCGTGTATTCAACGAGAGACATCCACAGAGACCAAATGTTTTTCCAGTCTGCTGATCTTCAGAGACATTATGAGAGACCTAATGTCTTCCCACCCCCGCTCATCCATTCAAGATCCATAGGTGTCCCTGGTGTCCTGGCAGCCATCAAGTTGGTTCGTGTGAGACGGACCGTTTACACGATGCCGAGAGCTGTTCTCTACAGCCATCTGATTGCCTCCTGTAACTCATGTTTGCCCAATCAGACCAGCTTCCATAGTGCCTCTTATCATCCTGGGTTTGAAATGCCAGCCTCTTGACCTCCCATGTTAAATACTCCTCTGCATTATAGGGGATCTGCACAGGAAATGACCAGTGTTTATTGTCCTTGCAAGTGAAGGTCGTGCCTTACAAGAGTTGTCATGTAATACACGTACAGGATGCTGAAATAATTGAGTTGGCACATATTTTAAAATGTTTTCATTGGTTAGATCCTTAAGTAATTGTAAAGATGTGTTGTGGCAATGATTCAATTTTGTCCACTCATGGTTTGATTCAGTACAGTTACCCAAATATTGCTTGTTTTGATAAGTGTTCAGTCAGGCTAGGCTGTTACCAAACTGACTAACTGGGCTGGTATCAAGGGACAAGATTCAACAGTTATATGGAAACTTCATGGCTATACAGTTATCATCATTGATATGTGTGGACATGACTATTTCTAGATTCTATTTCTAGATGGCAGCAATCAGTCAGTATTTAAGCGTATGAAGGTATCTATGTGTGGCTGGTTAGCCCTGCCCACTGAGTCTGACTGGAAGTGTAATGCAGCTCTAGATTGCGGGCTGTTCACCCATAAAGTGGAGTGAGTGTAGCAGAGCGGGAGAAGACTTGAAGTATTGATTGGCTGTACCTCCCTCAGTCTGAGTTCAGCTTGCCCTTGAACGTCCACCAGGACAAACCCAATTGGTCATTGACCAGTCAGTCTACTTACACTGTGAAGACATCGACACTAGTAGCCTACACAATGTCTCCCTGTCTTGTTGACTAATATTGTCCTGTTTGATGGCAAACTGCTGAGTTGGGGTTGGCACATAACTGACAATTTGATGGGGCTGGTTTTTCTCTCTTGAGGTTATGGTAGAGGAATGGGAGGTGATTTGAGAATAGGACAAGTAGCTTAACTTTGGACATAATTATTAGAAGTCTACACAAGTCTTTCATCCATCTTGTTGACTAAATTTGTCTTGTTTGATAGTCATCTGTTGAGTGTTTGCACAATGACCTTCAATTTCATGCTGCTGTAATGATGTGAGCTGTTATGAGGTGGAGGGAGGGCGGTGACATTATTAGACAACAGGGATTGGGGAATCTTAATATCTTTAGGTTTTCTTGATGAATAGTTTGATGAAATACTGTAGGTGTTCAGTAAGGTATGGCACGACGATGACTGAACTCATTGGGCTGGCTTTTCTCTGGCGCAAGGGAAATAAAGAGTTGGACATTATTTGTGAATCGTGATATTTTCAGTTTAAGAGGACCCAAATTGTTTGCATTTCGTGTTTGTTCATCAGCTGTTCACTTCAATATATGACGGAGCAGCTTTCACGAGTTATTGGACAATCTTGATATCAGTCATTTCAATTCCTGATGAATAGTTTCAGGGGCACTACCAACTTCTCCTTGTGCTTGTGGGAAATGAACCAGTATGGCAATCTGGCAGTAACAAGCTTCACTTAGTTGGAAATATTAAGTCAAGAAACGTTAATATTTCTTCTGATTGCTTCACCAATCTAATTCTATAAGAAGCCCATAGCCTGTCCAAGTATAATTATTTCCTAATATGGCGTGATGGCAGTTGTTTTACAGTCAATTCCGAGATCAGTCATTTGGCATGAATGATGACAAATGTTTTGCTGAGCCAACTGTCAAGCTACTCGGAGAACCCATATTTTTCTTGTAGGAGCTCCTGCAGAGACAGTAAGGCTGTACCACTGCAAACATGATTTACTGGGTAATGACAGGATTAGAGCTGGAATCCCTGTAATTGTGCTGTGCATTAAGAAAGGACTGCTATGCTCCCTCATGCCCTGTTAGGAATTCTCCATCCCACTTGCCTCTATTAGCACACTGTTGCTCCAGGAGATTTACCTTCACTTACCCCGAGGAGAATACCGTCAGTCCATCTCAGTCCTCATGACTTCACTATTAGCCTGATAAACTCCCCAGCATTAACCCACATGCCTTCAACCGTGGGGCTGACATTGGACCATGTATATTGCTGTAGAAAGATTTACAGGCTTTACGACAGATACCCCAACAATCTGTGTCCATTCTTGACTGTTGTCTGCACACCTGGAGCTGACATTGGACCAGGTGTATTCCTGTGGGAAGACTTTCAGGCTTTAGGGTGATTACTCTCACAAATCTGCATCCATTCTAGCTCCAGATTTAGGCTAGACATTGTACCAGGTGTATTCTTGTAGAAAGACTTTCAGGCTGTTACGAGCTAGGTTACCCTAACAAATCTGCGTCCATTCTTGCTTGTTAGCTTCAGACCTAGGTTTGACATTGTACCAGGTGTATTCTTGTAGAAAGACTTTCAGGCTTTAGAGTGATTACCCTCACAAATCTCAGCCTGAAATCTGCGTCCATTCTTGCTTGTTAGCTTCAGATCTAGGCTTGACATTGTACCAGGTGTATTCTTGCAGAAAGACTTTCAGGCTGTTACGAGGTTACCTTAACAAATCTGCATCCATTCTTGCTTGTTAGCTTCAGACCTAGGCTTGACATTGTACCAGGTGTATTCTTGTAGAAAGACTTTCAGGCTGTTACGAGGTTACCTTGACAATATGCCTCTTAATTCATCATTCCTTTTGAATATCTGTGACCATTTATCCTACAGAGAGTTTCAACTTTTGTTTACCAGCAAGCAAGACCATATTTGCAATAGCAATTCTCTTATTGTTTCAAATGTGGTTTTTTTTCTTTATTTGTTCAGAAACTAAATGTTTCTTAATTCTTTGGTTCTTGAAATTCAGCAAAAGTCCATATTGGTTGCATTTCATTCTATTAAAACAATAATCCAGGGAAATTTCAGATTTGGATCATTCTAGCAAACAGGAAGGGCTTGGTATTTCTTCTGTCAATTCATATGGAAGTTGGCTTGAAAAAATTAGTTCTTCAACAGCGTGTCAGCTTATCCTTTGAAGAAGTTAGTTGAGTGTAGGGACACACAAATGATGTAACAACTCTGCACACATTCTTCCAGTTACAGTAATGTAGCAATTTGTTTGACGTGAATTCTGTAGATGTATCAATTCATTATACAGTCCTGTTTATGTATTTGTTAGTTGCACATCCAAGTAATAGTTTGATTGAATCTTGTTTTTATGTTAATGTCATATTCATTTATTTCAGTCCTACACCTTTTTCAGTTGTATACCTTGGTTGAATCTAAATGTTTTATTTTCAATGACAATCTTACTGTTCTATGGAAGAATTATTAGAACTTGGGTATGAGACAAGCGTTACTCCTAACTCCACTGTCATTTTGTTCTTTGATTTGCTTGGAAACAGAAGAAAACATCACATTTTTAGACTCGTTAAAACTGGAAAACATGACATGTCTTGTAAAAATAGAAAAGATGACATCTTTTGGAAGGAAAAATGAATATGTCATTTCTTAGAAGGAATTTGAAAATGACATTTCTTGGACATCCTGAATATGTGACATATTTCTCTGAAGCAATAGAAAACATGAAATTTCATGGAAACTGTTTATTTAATGTAAATGTTAAATGATTTCAATTTAGAATCATTATATTTTAAATGATTTGTAAACACTGGATAGCACAGAACAGAGATAGATATTTCACATTGTAAAATAAAACTTCATATTTGCAGATGAACTCCTGTAGTGAGGCCGAAGTAATTCAGTTTCACTTTATCAAATGCCATTGTTCAAATCTGTCAGATCCTCGTTAATATTGCAGACTCATTATTGGAAAGATTTACATGATTTCAATGATTACATGTTCTATTATTTACTGTATTTGTCTGTGTGAAGTGACAGTTTAAGGAAACCTCGTTTATATAACCTGAAAAAATCCTTGACAGTTAATCACCTTAATTGTGCAATTTGAATGTAAATTTTTATTTTAAAATGTCAGCAAGGAACAGCGTTAGTCATTGGTTGCATTCTGTTGCATTAACTCCTAAATTTGTTATCTTTATGATCACTTAAACGTGATAAATACTGTAAACGTTTCAGCACAACAGTGTTATTCCTTTTACATTATGTGTTCCTATAGGAAATGCAAGGCTTGATTGTGTTGAATTTGTCCAGAAGTGATATTTACATAGGCTATCAATGTGAACTAAAAACACATTAAATACTTAGATTGTTTCTGCTATCACATATCTCAATCGACATGATATTTGAAGAACAAAAACGTGTAAATAGACAACGGTTTTCAGATTAGATGAAATCAAACATTCATATTGAAGTACCCGACTGAAGGCTTAATGAAAGAATTCAGAGTAAATTATGGTTTGATAAAGAGGTTCTGTTGTTGACCGATGATTGTAGTTCTTCTGTTCTTCCTCGCCCTATACATTAGATAGCAGAGATACTTCATTGTTGTGAATATAACTTTATCAGCAGATGAGCTCACCCTGTAGTTAGGCAGAAGTAATTTAGTCTCACTTGATCAGATTGCAGTGATCAATCCGTCAGTTCCTCGTTAATATTGCAGACTCGTTATTGGAAAGATTTACATGATTTCAATGATTACATCTTCTATTATTTACTGTATATATCTGTGTGAAGTGACAGTTTAAGAAAACCTCATTTATATAACCTGGAAAATCCTTGACAGTTAATTACCTAAATTGTGCGTTTTTCAATAATTGCACATGATCAGCTGTTCTGCTGACGTGCTCTGGCTTGGTGACTGTGGACAGGCTAGTTACTCATCATGTCTATTTGGCTGACAATCATGGTTCTGAGAGGAAGTAGAAATAATTTTACAAAAGAAAGTCAAGTGAGCTGAGATATCTCCAGTGAACCAAACCCTCACCTACTCTTGTTCACTTAGATATCTTCAGCTGATCCTGATATCATTACAAGAACCCACTTGTCCTCTAAGATATTTCCAGCTGATGTCATGACAAGAACACACCTGTCCTCTAATATATCTCCAGTTGATGTCAATACAAGAACCCCCATTTGTCCCCTAAGATATCTTCAGCTGAAGTCATTACAAGAACCCCCACTTGTCCTCTAAGATATCCTCAGCTGATGTCATAGCCAGAACCCACCTGTCCTCTAATATATATCTCCAGCTGATGTCAATACAAGAATCCCCATTTGACCCCTAAGATATCTCCAACTGATGTCATTACAAGAACCCTTATCATTCCTCATCCCTAAGATATCTCCAACTGATGTCATTACAAGAACCCTTATCATTCCTCATTGCCGAGATATCTCCAACTGATGTCATTACAAGAACCCTTATCGTTCCTCATTGCCGAGATATCTCCAACTGATGTCATTACAAGAACCCTTATCGTTCCTCATCCCCGAGATATCTCCAGCTGATGTCATTACAAGAACCCTTATCATTCCTCATTGCCGAGATATCTCCAGATGATGTCATTACAAGAACCCTTATCATTCCTCATTGCCGAGATATCTCCAGCTGATGTCATTACAAGAACCCTTATCGTTCCTCATCCCTAAGATATCTCCAACTGATGTCATTACAAGAACCCTTATCGTTCCTCATCCCCGAGATATCTCCAGCTGATGTCATTACAAGAGCTTGACTCTTCCCTCTTTCCTTTAGGTATCTACAGATCCCTTCAAGAACCTCGCTTTCTTTTTCTCTCCCTCTGTGTCTTCAGGGAATGAATGCTACAACCCAATCCTGCCCACTAAGATATCTCCAACTGATTCCATAATAAAAACCTTTTATCAACAACTTCTGTGGACAAGAAACAAACCCTCTTCTCTCCTCCCTGATTTCGCTACAAGTACTGGCTTCATTGGTCCTCTGTATCTTACGTTATAATACCTAACAGTGGGAATCATCTAGTATCGACCGAAGTCTCTGCAATGTATGACATTAATCAGATTCATTGTTCTTCTCCTTGCCGCGCTTGATTAATAGTTACTTATCTCAATCAATATTTACGTCCTGTCTATCTGTTGCGTAATATTACTAATGTGTTGGTTTGCTCTGATGTGACATAAGCAATGATTAACATGATTGATGCTGTTCGCTGACAACTTCTGATCACCTCTGTCTTCTGCTCCTGTCCAGGTCTCCCCCAAAGAAAGGGTCCGGAATATCAGTTTGGTAATAAAGTGAGATATAAGATATCTTCTATGGGCATGGATGTAAAAGTCTGCATGGCTTAGGCAGGCCAGGCGTTGGTGACTTGGATCGGGTGACTCCGTGACCAGTCCCTTCTCTGTCCGAGATCGACCATAGTGTTGAGTGGTCACTTGGAAAGCAGTATAAGTTTCTCTAATCTCACATTCTGACAGGCCTTTCTGGTATGCAATGACTTCAAATATTTCACAGTCAAATAAGTCAGGTTTTATTATTTTCATCAAAAAGTTATTTTGCCCATTGTTTATTAATTAATTTTTTTGCAAACAGAATTTAACAAAACGTTATTATGCCCATTGTTTGTTAATTCATTTCTTGCAAACAGCATTTAACAAAAAATTGTTATTGTGCATTGTTTTATTTGTTCATTTCTTGCAAACAGCATTTCAACAAAATTCTTGCCCACTTTTAAGTTTTGCAACTGGTGTTTTTTCCCCCATTATTGGAACATGTGACAGAATCTAAACCATTGAAACGTTTTTGTCCATTATACTGACTACAAATGTTTCCACTAGAAGAAATATATTTGATCATGATAAAGATTATCTGTAGAAAAATATTAATTAGGAGTATTTTCCTTGCTGCTCATCCACCATAATCCAATCACAATGCAAAAGTAATTTTTCAAATTAACTTGCCACCAACGACCCCCTCAAGTATTTAATCATAACATAGTTTCTTAATGATATTAGGAAATCATTATCGTACATCAGTAGATAATTATCCCCAAACTTGAAAGATACGCAGATACATCAGAAGATAAGTACTGTTTGACAAGTTAGATCAATACAACCCGAGTACCAGATTAATTAAGAGGCTCAAGGCTCTAGGTTTAGTAGCTACTGTACAGTAATGATGAGATCCGCAACTTGTCACGTCACTGGTCCACGATCAATAATTCAAGATAATCACTACTTTCACTCAACAATCACATTCAGTGCAATTTATAATTTTGCCCTAATTAAATCAGAGTTCTCGTCTCACTACTCCAACATCTGTCAATCTATGTTCTCTGCTTTGGCAAAATGAATACGTAAATAAAGCTATGATGAAAGAAATTGGTGGACTTAACCTTCAATTACCAATATTCCATTAAAACGAGTACAAGTAAAATATTACCCTTTTAATGTCACTAATTATCAAGTATTTGCTTTATTTTAATCCCTAAAGCATATATCAATGTTATATCCAGTCCATTGTTAAAATATCTGACAGAAATCTTTTTTTTATTCCTGCTAACAAAGTATTATAAATTATCGTTCTGAAACATTTAATTGCTTTAAGCTTCAATACAGCACAGTATTAGTTTGGAAAGAAAAAAATCAAATTTTAAAAAGAGTTGATTTATATTTTTGGTAGGTTTGTGATCTCTTTGAATCTATACTACCAATAGATTTATTTTTAACTTTTCCTCGAACTAGTAGAAGAGAAAGCGTTTGAATATTCGGTTTATCATGTACCTCTCAGTGTAAGTCTAGCATATCAGAGCGGTTTGTTTGGAATGAGTTATCTCCCCCTGGCCATGGTCTGCCTGTCTTATCGGAATGCTTCATGTACCATATTGTACCGTCATTTCATCGTCATCTTTGTTGTGCGTGGGTCATGATGTGCAAGCAACCAATCGTCTAACTTCCTCCTCCTTTCCTCCTGTAGTGGTCAAACCAATTAATCCTCTTCTGTATCTAACTCTCCAATTCTGGATAAGATGAATGAATAACTGAAGTGAGGTTGAACCTGGTTGCATATATATATCTATATCTGATGTACGTACATTGTGATTCTTTGTAGTACGGTATGTTCAATCTCTTGGCATGCGTTGCGTCAAGGTTATCTTTATTTTAATTTCTTTCTATGATTTATTTATGATGCACTTTCCTTCTTTTTTTCTGTTTCAAGACTTGGCGCTTCTTTTCTTATGTTTCTTTCTTTGTAGTCATTATCGATCTTGTATGTAATGTTCTGTTGGTATGTTGGAACGCAGACATATTGTATTGTCTCCTTTGAAGTTGACAGAAGTTTATGGATTAATATTGTCTTGTTGATGAAGTATGTTGCGCTGGCTTTGTCCGACTTGATCTGTCCTTGTTCTTATATTACTCACCTGGTTAACAGCGGACAGGTGAGGTGCTGACATGTCGTGTACGTGCTGACATGTCGTGTAGTACGTGCTGACATGTCGTGTACGTGCACATGTGGTGAGTGGCCGTGCTGCATGACAGCCCTATTAATGAATAACATTCAGTCAGAGTGTTTAGGACAAATTCAAATATGTCAATGTTGTGTTTCAGGGGTCAAAATTAACCAAATCAACCACTAGCCATTGGGACTAGTTAATTCCTAAAGTACTAGTCAAAAGCTGTTCAGCTGGCAAAATACATTTACAGATCATCTTTAAAGTCAAATTAGCTTTTCGTAAAACTGGCAGGGATTGGGAAAGGTACGAATCATGGACCATTTTGCACATTGGATGAAAAAATGTCTCATTAACTTCTTTTACTAATGGCTTAATTAACATTCCAAAAATGAGCACGATAAAATATTGTCTTTCCCAATCCCTGTACCCGTCCAAACATTTTACTAGCTCAGCATTTTTCTGTAGCCATGGGCTGCTGGTACTATTTTCAAACCCTGTGTTTTATTAGACATCAAACGATACCAGCTGTCGGTGTTATATTAGACATTCAACATCATACCTGTCAAGTAGGCCTCATCTGGCATGTAACAACACACAGCTCAACACATGGATCGTCACACACTTGTGGTTTGCTAAAAAAAATATCAAACTTTGAATTTCAGAATTGCTTGATGGTATAATATGAGGTTTGAAATTAGGTTTAATCTCTGTACCCTTCAGATCCTAGTCTCTCATACATTAATTTTTTTCAGATCCTAGTTTCTCAAAAATTAATTTTCTTCAGATCCTAGTTTCTCAAACATTAATTTTTCTTCAGATCCCAGTTTCTCAAACATTATATTTTCTTCAGATCCTAGTTTCTCAAGCATTAACTTTTCTTCAGATCTTAGCCTCTCAAACCCTTTTCTACAGATCTTAATCTCTCAATCAATAACTTTTCTTTAGATCCTAGCCTCCCAAACATTAACTTTCTTTCAGAGCCAAGCCTCTCAAACACTTTTCTTTAAATCCAAGGCTTCAGATCCTAGCCTCTCAAACATTGACTTTGCTTCAGATCCTAGCCTCTCAAACATTGACTTTGCTTCAGATCCTTGCCTCCCAAACATTAACTTTTCTTCAGATCCTAGCCTCTCTAACACTTTTCTTTAAATCCAAGGCTATCAAACATTAACTGTTCTTCAGACCCTAGCCTCTCAAACATTAAATTTTCTTCAGATCCTAGCCTCTCAAACATTATTTTTTCTTCAGATCCTAATCTCTCAAACATCAAATTTTCTTTTGCATCAGAGGAAGCTGTAAGCATAAAATTCACGAAAATTTTCTTCATCCAGAACATAATTTATTTTTCAATTTTATCAAACATCAAGTTTGCTCTTCCTTGCCTTAGCACCCTTTTCACTTTTGAATGGAATCATCATATTGTCACTTCCTACTTGAACAGATGAGCATGGCAAGGAACTAATTTTAAGAAACCTTATGTAAAGATGATGACTCCACTACAATGTCGTCACCTGACCTTTGAGCGTGATTGGAAAGGCAAACACTGCTCAGAGCTTTATAGCAAAATGATTGGATGTGATTTGTGTCTCAGCGTCTTCTCACCCACTCTTAATTACACTCCGGAGACATCTTGTGGCCTCAAACGAAAAACATGATGAAAGAACAAATAATCCGACTTAATATTTGACCTTTCACTTTGATAATAGATCTTGACAGATATGAACTAATCTGACATGATTTTAAAGGGAAACTGAATCGAGGATAAATATGAGATCAGATTTTTTTTTATCTATGCTGATTAGCGTGTCTGCTAAAGAGTCACGCTTCGCTTCAATGTTTACAGCGAGTTTTTTTTATAACTAATAATCCAAGGTGTCTGAAATTGGAGGTCTGTGACTTGTAAGCAGACAGGCTAATCAGAAAAGCTAGATAAATCTGATCTCAAAATTATCCTCGACGCAGTGTCCCTTTAAGCTTATGTTTGTTTGTCAGCTGTTTACAAAGTTTAATTGAAATTGAACAAAATAATAATCCAGTATAAAAAATATATGTTAAAACTTTAGCTTTTGAGTTAGATTTAGCCAATTTAAAAGTATCACAACTCGTTAAACAAAAACAACAATCCAGGAATTTGCCAGTGGCTAAAGATAGACTATCGCATTGAGGTTTGCTTCTTCAGTCATTGTACAGCCACACAAACAACAATTGTAAAAAGCAGACATGTTTTTGTTAAACATGAACATTAACTGTAAGAGGACCACTTGACACTGATGTGTGCACGTAATCTGCAGCCTGCTCCTGTGCTCTCCACGACAGCATGTAGCAGATCCACCAGAAACTGTAAGAGGACCGCTTTACACTGATATGTGCACGTAAGCTACAGTCTGCTCCAGTACTCTCCTCGACAGCATGTAGCAGATCCACCAGATGCTCTGTCTGCTAGCTTCTAGCTGACATAGGGCGGGATCTGGTGTTGCTTTACTCACTGCTCAGAATGTACAACAATTGTAGTACTAATGATCATTTTACGGGTAATATCCAACACTGGTGAATGGCGGCACATTATTACCCTGAAAGGACTGTATACTATGGTGCTGATACTAAGCGCACCACATGAACGTACAGGTCTGTACATCCTGTGTACCCATTTAAGCAGCTGGGTGGACTGAGTGCAATGTGGATGAAGTGCCTTGCCCAGGGACACAACACAGTATGACCCAAGTCACAAAATTTTGATACCTTGAACCTGGGCCCCGGACATGTGTGATTGTTCCTGTCACACTGCTTCTGGGAACCTGCTGCCAGTCTTTTGCTAGAATTTGTTATTAGAATCTGTTGGACTGTTTGCTGGAACTTTTGCCAGAAGGGTGACCTCTCACTCTTGAGCTCTACAAGCGGTGTTCTGGCAACTTCAGGGTCAGCTACTTGAAGCTGGGGCATGAATCTGTTCCTAGATTCTGTGCAGACTAAACCCTTCAGCAAGCAGACATAAAAGATCATTGGTAAAACTGATGTCCAATCTGACATAACCTGACAACAGTTCATTGTCTTTCCACGTCAACAATCTGTTGCAAACAAGCAATGAACCTTTGCTAGAAACCTATGGTAGCTTTGGGTTGTTGCAAAAATCTTTGTGAAAAGCTGTTACAAGTTATTGGAAGAGGCTCTTGCTTGAAGCTGTGTGAGAACCTACTACAGGATGTTGCAAGGAGCTATTGCAGGAAATTGTCGTTGAAGCAAGAAGCTATTACTAAAGCTATGTTCGAGGCCTAAGACCACAGCTGCCTCAATCATAACCAACTAGTCCACTACTCCATTGAAGAGATTAGAGCCTGAAGGCATAATAAACTGAACAATATTAACCAGGGACTCTTCTACTAATAGGTATCAATCTGACACCGATATAATACAGTACCTAATTAGACCGATTATGCCCAGTCAGTGCGAACAAGCAAACAAGATTTCATGATGACAATTGCGGACATTTTAGTTGCAGGAGTATAAGAAAATGGAATACACATGACAATTGAAGTAGGTGTTAGAGCAGATATGTATGTTGAGTTGAGATGATGGTATGTAGTTGGGTATGATATCCAGAGGGTGAGAGGGGAGTGACAATGAAGTCCTTAGCACATTTGGCAGATTTTGAGGTCTGGGGTTCGAATACTCAGTTTCCTCCAATAGACGCCAATTTTTCAAAATTTTTCAATATTTTCAAAACTCCTACAGCCCCGGCTCCTATTTGAGAGGCGGCTTCTATCCGAGGCCGGCATTTATTAATTGTTTGGCTATATAAAAAATCCAACTATCAAACATAGAAGTGCAATCATGAAAAAATATGAATTTGAATTGGTGAATATTTATTCATTATTGAATTGAACAGCATATTCTTAAGGAGGCGTACTTGAACATATAAACATTGCATTTTTAAAAAAAAATATCATCAAAACTTATCTTATCAATCGGCATCTATTTTAGACCCGCTGTCTATCTTTTCGGTCATACTCCCAGTGTTTATTTGAGACCCGACGTCTGTTGGAGGAAATACGGTACTGCTGGTGGCTTAGTAACTCCACAGAGATAGAACTGTCTGTTGAGGGCACAACTGCATTGAAATTTTAACCATGCCTGCAGTAATACATTCTCTTCCCACAGAGGTTACTCCCAGTCTGATTAAAATCAACCTTGTTCCGAGGAATAAAATTTGCAAAATAATGCATCTGCCACGATACAAACGTGTTCTGTAGATTCCTCGCCACAAGATCTGAGAACACCCCGTATAGGCGCGTGTTCCGAACCAGTTTTGTGCAATCGAAGCCCAGTCAAATAGCTGACCAATCACATCATAGTTTTTAAACGGTCGCCGTTTTGAAAGCATTCGTAACAGACGAAAGGATAGCTGTTTGAAGTGTCTGCCCCTAGCTTCTAGCACCGAAAGCTTTTGTTTGAGATTTTATGATTGGTTAAACGAATTGCGTGTGAACATGGGAGTCTACGGGCTGTTATCAGACGGTTTTGCAAGGTACCTCCGAACAATATGAGTTCGTATCATGGTAGTGTCACTATTTTGCAATTTTTATTCCTCGGAAAACCGTTTATTTTAATCAGACTGAAGTTACACCCTTCAGATTTCTGATCCTAATCTCTGTTCTACATGGCCTGAATCCAAGAGCAGAAATTGAGTGTCCTGATTGGTTACAATTGAATCTAGTTGTGCAATCAGCGACGCTGTTGTAAAAGTGACATTTGCCAATGACAAGTGATAAGAAACAAAATAACGTAACATAAACGTTTTCTTGTTTCATGTGTTTTCCACGAAATATGCTATTTGATTTTTGGAAAACAATTGATCATAAACATGATGATGAATAGAAAGACCAAATCAGGGACAAATACCAAAAATAGTTTTAGCTGGAGCCTTGAAATTCAGGCTATGTAGAACAGAGGTTAGGATCCGATATCTGAACGGAGTAACGTCTGTGGGAAGACATTGGCAGTAATAGTACAAGCTCTAATGATGCAATCTTGCAAATGAAGACTTTTGAGGGAGATATTAATCCCAATATCACTTGACTTGACTAATATAACTAAGGAGCACTGTCTGCAGATTAATATCTAACATTTTGAAGACTACAGTTATTACTAGGATCAAGAAAACTGCACATCTCAAATACTTGCACACATTTTCCAACACTTTTTTCATATATTTGAAATCTCTTAATATTTCACCATTTTAAATGAATACTTTAAAAAGAATTTAAACCAATTAAATATCATTAGACTGAGTTTATGGTCTGAATTTATTTTTTCATTTTATCAAATTATCTGCACTTGAAAGTTTTACTTCAAAATATTAATTTCAATTCTCTAGTTATTTAAACAGGCATGACAGTTAACAAATAACTTTATAACGTATCATGAATTAATTTTTTTTTTTTTAAGCACGAATAGAACTCATGCTAGAATTTTGCAACATAACTGATCTAACAGGTTATGCAGACATTTATGTTAGATATATTAATCCAAATAAGTAATTTGCTGTAAGAGAGTAAGTTATTGTTACTGATGAAATCAATAGTCTTGGCTGTGTAACTGAATATATCATAAACATTATTAATTTAATAAATCAATTTCTTCCCTTTTGATGATTCTATGTGTCTCTATTTATGTGTTAATATATGTATTGATATTTTTGTCCCACTTTCTATCTGTCTGTCAATCATGTATATTTTCAGATGTTTTTTAAAACTCTTACTCCATAATGATTTATTACAGGTTTAATGTGCTATTGTATATATAAGTTGCTGGCTGTGTATATTGGTCCTGTATGTTTCTCTGTTGCAGCTACACATTCCCGAGCATGCAGAGTCTGGGCGAGGATCTTGTGTGTGTCCTGGACCAACTGGAGTACGTACTTGGAGACGGGGGCTCTAATAATACCTGTGGGGTGGGATAAGAAAATGATGGGGAAGGGGGGAACTGGTGTGTGTCCTGGACAAACAGGAGTACGTTCTTGGAGACTGGGGCTCTAATATTACCTGTGGGGTGGGATACGGAGATGATAGGGGAGGGGGGAACTGTTGTGTGTCCTGGACAAACAGGAGTACGTACTTGGAGACTGGGGCTCTAATAATACCTGTGGGGTGGGATAAGAAAATGATGGGGAAGGGGGGAACTGGTGTGTGTCCTGGACAAACAGGAGTACGTTCTTGGAGACTGGGGCTCTAATATTACCTGTGGGGTGGGATACGGAGATGATAGGGGAGGGGGGAACTGTTGTGTGTCCTGGACAAACAGGAGTACGTACTTGGAGACTGGGGCTCTAATATTACCTGTGGGATGGGATAAGAAAATGATGGGGAAGGGGGGGAACTGTTGTGTGTCCTGGACCAACTGGAGTACGTACTTGGAGACGGGGGCTCTAATATTACCTGTGGGATGGGATACGGAGATGATAGGGGAGGGGGGAACTGGTGTGTGTCCTGGACAAACAGGAGTACGTATTTGGAGACGGGGGCTCTAATATTACCTGTGGGATGGGATACGGAGATGATAGGGGAGGGGGGAACTGGTGTGTGTCCTGGACAAACAGGAGTACGTACTTGGAGACGGGGGCTCTAATATTACCTGTGGGATGGGATACGGAGATGATAGGGGAGGGGGGAACTGGTGTGTGTCCTGGACAAACAGGAGTACGTATTTGGAGACGGGGGCTCTAATATTACCTGTGGGATGGGATACGGAGATGATAGGGGAGGGGGGAACTGGTGTGTGTCCTGGACAAACAGGAGTACGTATTTGGAGACGGGGGCTCTAATATTACCTGTGGGTTGGGATACGGAGATGATAGGGGAGGGGGGAACTGTTGTGTGTCCTGGACAAACAGGAATACGTATTTGGAGACGGGGGCTCTAATATTACCTGTGGGATGGGATACGGAGATGATAGGGGAGGGGGGAACTGGTGTGTGTCCTGGACAAACAGGAGTACGTACTTGGAGACGGGGGCTCTAATATTACCTGTGGGTTGGGATACGGAGATGATAGGGGAGGGGGGAACTGTTGTGTGTCCTGGACAAACAGGAATACGTATTTGGAGACGGGGGCTCTAATATTACCTGTGGGATGGGATACGGAGATGATAGGGGAGGGGGGAACTGGTGTGTGTCCTGGACCAACTGGAGTACGTACTTGGAGACGGGGGCTCTAATAATACATGTGGGGTGGGATAAGAAAATGATGGGGAAGGGGGGGAACTGTTGTGTGTCCTGGACAAACATGAGTACGTACTTGGAGACTGGGGCTCTAATATTACCTGTGGGTTGGGATACGGAGATGATAGGGGAGGGGGGAACTGGTGTGTGTCCTGGACAAACAGGAGTACGTACTTGGAGACGGGGGCTCTAATATTACCTGTGGGATGGGATACGGAGATGATAGGGGAGGGGGGAACTGTTGTGTGTCCAGGACCAACTGGAGTACGTACTTGAAGACGGGGGCTCTAATATTACCTGTGGGGTGGGATACGGAGATGATAGGGGAGGGGGGAACTGGTGTGTGTCCTGGACAAACAGGAGTACGTACTTGGAGAGGGGGCTCTAATATTACCTGTGGGATGGGATACGGAGATGATAGGGGAGGGGGGAACTGTTGTGTGTCCAGGACCAACTGGAGTACGTACTTGGAGACGGGGGCTCTAATATTACCTGTGGGATGGGATACGGAGATGATAGGGGAGGGGGGAACTGGTGTGTGTCCTGGACCAACTGGAGTACGTACTTGGAGACGGGGGCTCTAATAATACATGTGGGGTGGGATACGGAGATGATAGGGGAGGGGGGAACTGGTGTGTGTCCTGGACAAACAGGAGTACGTACTTGGAGACTGGGGCTCTAATATTACCTGTGGGTTGGGATACGGAGATGATAGGGGAGGGGGGAACTGGTGTGTGTCCTGGACAAACAGGAGTACGTACTTGGAGACGGGGGCTCTAATATTACCTGTGGGATGGGATACGGAGATGATAGGGGAGGGGGGAACTGTTGTGTGTCCAGGACCAACTGGAGTACGTACTTGGAGACGGGGGCTCTAATATTACCTGTGGGGTGGGATAAGAAAATGATGGGGAAGGGGGGAACTGGTGTGTGTCCTGGACAAACAGGAGTACGTACTTGGAGACTGGGGCTCTAATATTACCTGTGGGTTGGGATACGGAGATGATAGGGGAGGGGGGAACTGTTGTGTGTCCTGGACAAACAGGAATACGTATTTGGAGACGGGGGCTCTAATATTACCTGTGGGATGGGATACGGAGATGATAGGGGAGGGGGGAACTGGTGTGTGTCCTGGACCAACTGGAGTACGTACTTGGAGACGGGGGCTCTAATAATACATGTGGGGTGGGATAAGAAAATGATGGGGAAGGGGGGAACTGGTGTGTGTCCTGGACAAACAGGAGTACGTACTTGGAGACTGGGGCTCTAATATTACCTGTGGGTTGGGATACGGAGATGATAGGGGAGGGGGGAACTGGTGTGTGTCCTGGACCAACTGGAGTACGTACTTGGAGACGGGGGCTCTAATATTACCTGTGGGTTGGGATACGGAGATGATAGGGGAGGGGGGAACTGGTGTGTGTCCTGGACAAACAGGAGTACGTACTTGGAGACTGGGGCTCTAATATTACCTGTGGGTTGGGATACGGAGATGATAGGGGAGGGGGGAACTGGTGTGTGTCCTGGACAAACAGGAGTACGTACTTGGAGACTGGGGCTCTAATATTACCTGTGGGTTGGGATACGGAGATGATAGGGGAGGGGGGAACTGGTGTGTGTCCTGGACAAACAGGAATACGTATTTGGAGACGGGGGCTCTAATATTACCTGTGGGATGGGATACGGAGATGATAGGGGAGGGGGGAACTGGTGTGTGTCCTGGACCAACTGGAGTACGTACTTGGAGACGGGGGCTCTAATATTACCTGTGGGGTGGGATACGGAGATGATAGGGGAGGGGGGAACTGGTGTGTGTCCTGGACAAACAGGAGTACGTACTTGGAGACTGGGGCTCTAATAATACCTGTGGGGTGGGATACGGAGATGATAGGGGAGGGGGGAACTGGTGTGTGTCCTGGACAAACAGGAGTACGTATTTGGAGACGGGGGCTCTAATATTACCTGTGGGATGGGATACGGAGATGATAGGGGAGGGGGGAACTGTTGTGTGTCCTGGACAAACAGGAATACGTATTTGGAGACGGGGGCTCTAATATTACCTGTGGGATGGGATACGGAGATGATAGGGGAGGGGGGAACTGGTGTGTGTCCTGGACCAACTGGAGTACGTACTTGGAGACGGGGGCTCTAATATTACCTGTGGGATGGGATACGGAGATGATAGGGGAGGGGGGAACTGGTGTGTGTCCTGGACAAACAGGAGTACGTACTTGGAGACTGGGGCTCTAATATTACCTGTGGGATGGGATAAGAAAATGAAGGGGAAGGGGGGGAACTGTTGTGTGTCCTGGACAAACAGGAGTACGTACTTGGAGACGGGGGCTCTAATATTACCTGTGGGGTGGGATACGGAGATGATAGGGGAGGGGGGAACTGTTGTGTGTCCTGGACAAACAGGAGTACGTACTTGGAGACGGGGGCTCTAATATTACCTGTGGGTTGGGATACGGAGATGATAGGGGAGGGGGGAACTGTTGTGTGTCCTTGACAAACAGGAGTACGTACTTGGAGACTGGGGCTCTAATATTACCTGTGGGATGGGATACGGAGATGATAGGGGAGGGGGGAACTGTTGTGTGTCCTGGACAAACAGGAGTACGTACTTGGAGACGGGGGCTCTAATATTACCTGTGGGGTGGGATACGGAGATGATAGGGGAGGGGGGAACTGTTGTGTGTCCTGGACAAACAGGAGTACGTACTTGGAGATGGGGGCTCTAATATTACCTGTGGGATGGGATACGGAGATGATAGGGGAGGGGGGAACTGTTGTGTGTCCTTGACAAACAGGAGTACGTACTTGGAGACGGGGGCTCTAATATTACCTGTGGGATGGGATACGGAGATGATAGGGGAGGGGGGAACTGGGATGGGGCATTGACAGGAGCAGGATGTGTAGGCAAGGATATGGTATATGTCCTGGACTACATGCATCTTGTATACATGGAGGAGTGGATATAAGGGAAGTGGTGATGTAACAATTATTTTATGGGGTGGGGTGTCAGGGTGCATCCTATACAAGGAGTTGAAAAAGATGAGATTGGGTGGTGGAGATGAGTTTTCGATTGGCATGGGTGTGGTGAGTTTGGTTGTTGGCTCATCATGAAACGAGAAGGAAAATAGACATCAGCATAAATAATGAAGGAGTAACTTGAAATGAATAAAACTTGTTTTGTTCACACTTTTTATTTATGAGAAAATATATTTTGTTACAAAATGATAAGAACAATCCTATAGTGTCAATCTGCTTGAGCTACCACATAGCCTTATTGGCTGATGGCATGCACTGGGACAACAAGTAGCACTGCATTAAGCTGACTGTATGATGAAGTGACTGGGACATATTCAATCTCCATCCACTAAGCAGATTTTGTACTATTATTCTAATCAATTGGCTGGCCAGGTCATCATATAAACCCCTATCCTCATCAGTCAGGGGCTGCTTAACACTTGCCATTGGTCACTGTAGAGCTAAGAGGAGATAACTTCAGGGGGACTTTCTCATAATGTGTCTTTCTTAACATTATACATCAGGCTGTAAAAGTCTTAAAGGCACACGTTTGTATATTATGTTTTCTCAAATTTGGCGTTTATTATTAAAGTTTATAAATAAAGTATTTCAAAATCTTGATGTTGAAGAGCGACAAAATGGGAGTAAAAACTAGGGCTTGGACAGGTAACCTGGATACCCAGGACGGATGGGTACTGATTGGGATCTGGGTACTCATCACGTTACCTGGACCCGTTATTATCATGTGACGAAATATACAGTTTTATGTTTTTCGTTATAACAAGATTGCATTGTATTTGAAGATTCCGCAGTATCAAAGTCAATTGTCATTCATAATAAAATTTGACTATAATATCCATAGATCTCTATGATTAACTCCTTAAGATCGACAAAACGGGTATTCAGGTAGGGTAAGGTTGTAGGGGGTCGGGGGGTCGAGCGGTCGGGTACGTGGGTTGAAAAAAATATACCTGTCATGTCCCAGCTGTAGTAAAAACGTAACAATGAATATAGGGCTAATTTTAGGCGTGTAGTGTTGAATGGGTTAATAAATTCTGTAGTCCTTCCCTTTGCTTTAGGAAATTCCTTATCAATATTTCAAATAGTTGTAAGGGGTTGAAATTAGCCTTATCAAAGCACTAGCCATTCAGACTACCTAATTTCCTAAAGTATTAGTTCAAAGCTATTTCAGTAAGCCAAATGCATAGATCTACAGGATCATACCTCTAAATTCAAACTACCCTTTTTGACTAAAGTCCAAATATTTTACTATCTCAGCAACATTTATAGAAGCCATGGTGTAACAGCCAATATCTTCCCCACACTAAACTAGAAACTAGCCAAGACCGAAGTTTCCCCATGAGGAAAGTTTAGCCTGTTACACCAGACTAACGCTTATTTCTAACCTTGTTGGTTAATAATATTGGGAACTTGAAAAAATCTAGGAAAATAAAAAACTGAATCAAGAAAGGGGACATCGATACAGACAATATGATCGTTACGGGTAATGTTTTCTCTCACTTATGGATAGAGCCAATCCACAAGCAATGGTAATAAATGTAACCCATTCTATTGATATTGGCTACACTCTATTGTGACTGCTTTGCGGGATGGCAATGAGATTTAATGAGATCAGAGAGAGAAAAAGAATTAGAGATCATGGACCCAAGGAAATTAGGATTGAGAGAACTTGAATCTGCGACTGCTATGGATGAAGAGAGTGTACTCCCAAGTAGATTCTGCAGGCTTATTGATTATTGAGAAGCTAAGAATCCAGCCGTAGTTATCCAACACGGACCGTCACCAGTTAAAGGGTTTGACGAGACATAACACAATTTTAATCATATAAATAGGCCTCAGCTGCTCAACTGTTTGTCTTTTCTCGTACAGATTTCGTTACTCAAGTTTATTTAGGATAAAGTCACAGCTAGATTGTTATTTATGGAGTCAATAGCTTTAAGTAACAATATTTAAAACAAGAGTCTTGTAGCTTGGACCTTTCGGCTGCTTGCCGTTAATGGCTACAATACTGCCGAAGCGACATTAAACAATAACTCTCTCTCCTTTTGACTGCTCCTAAAAAGGGACGTACAATTGGGTATATTTTTTTCAAGAACTTCAAGGAAATTTCTTTATTTATGTCATTGATACATGATGCATAACTTTTATGTGTTTACTTATTCATAAAGCAAGTCAGAATTATCTGATGATTAATGATCGGTGAAAACATGGTAAGACACTCAGTGACAGGCACTTTCAATTCTCTATTGACTGTAGATATGTTTGAAGAGTGCAGACAAGCGAGTAGAAGAGTTGTGCAATCAACAATCTCAATTTGCAATCTGGTTTACCGGACTGATTGAATAGATACTCAAGACTTGTCAAGTTGGGGGCGGGATAGCGCAGTGGTTAGCGCGTTCAGCTTTGGATCAAGAGGTTCAGAGTTCGAAACCTGCCAGGGGCACAGCAACTTTGTCTGCAGTAGAGAACTGTTCTACACGCATTAAAGTTTGGGTGCAATGCTACACTGAATTTCAGAGTAGTACCACCCATGGTTCGCTAGTTCCAGCCGTTGCTCGCAGGTTTCACTGCAATAGGCACATGGTGTTGCGGGCTTTCTCCCTGCCATAATTCTAGCAGCCGCGATATAAGTGAAATACTCTTGAAAGCGGTGTAAACCCCAACTCACTCACTCACTCACCCAAATGCATAGCCACATGGCGTTGCATTCTTTCTCCCTTCAATAATACTAGCAGCCGTGATATAAGTGAAATACTCTTGAAAGCGGCGTTAAACCCTAACTCACTCCCTCACTCACTTGTCAAGTTCACATCTTACATCTTGTACAGCTTACAAATAAAGTAAAGGTTAAAACATGCATCCAAGGTTTGGTTGAAAGGGTAATTAGGGAGATGGGAAATCTTAAGTCCTGAAGGCACAAGGATGTTGACAGTTAACACCTCAACCAAAACCAAAATAGTTAAAAACTTGCTTGTGAACTGTAAAGGAGGACTATTGCCCATGTGCAAATATCCCAGGGCTTTAACGATCATCTGAAAGATAAAAAAACACATTACCTCATCGACATATCTTTATGAATTATCTTAGTCAGTGAAATAAAAAGACAAGTATTTGAAACAATTTAGAGTAAAGAAATCTCAAATGTAGGTCTTACTTGCAATACATCCTACAACTTTTAAAACAAGGTTTTGAAAATTCTAACCTCAGGGACAAGCTGCTTGAAATAATATCACAGGTTTATTTCTGATACTACGGGAATATTGAATCAGAAAAATAGTTTAGTTTAAATAGTGTATAGTTTGTTTATTGTATTGGTTGTGTGTTGCAGTGTGAAGCAGGTCATCTGTCTGGGCGAGGGAGCGGGAGCCAACATTGTCGCCAGATTTGCGGTGAGTTGTCCTCAATAATATATAACACACTAATAATTAATAACTACAATGAAATAATGAGATTCATAAACAGTAAAAATTTAAAATAAAAATTAAAATATTTTCTTCAATTTCTATATGCTCTTATATTTCAGCACCATATCTGTCATCCGCTCAAATGGTAAAATATATATATGCAGTTGCTCCACTTTTTTTACCCAGGGTAACCCATTCAAAACTGCGACCTATGTGAGAGAGTGAGAGAGTTTATTTCCTGTATTGGAGGCCGGATGGCCCAGAGTACAAAATTTAGCACATATACAATTCAGTGTGAGATTAACATTTTACATTGACATAAACAATATAAACTCGTGTGCGAAGCCTAATATCAATATTACATGTTTCTGTGACCTAAGACATGATAGGAAAAGCGAATATATTTCCGTATAGAAACTGTATAAATAAGGAAAAACAGGTTTTTTAGCACGGTTTTCAATAATTCATGTCATTACTCAAAAATATAGAAAATATTTAGCATAATTTGAACTAATTTCTAAGCTATCCAGCTGCCTGACAGTTCCATGATGATGTTTGTTCCAGATGGCCCAGCCTAACCGTGTTCTTGGAGTATGCCTCATTCACTGTACAGGCTCAACCGCTAACTTCATGGGCTCACTCAAGGATAAGGTAACTTGTATACATCCACCAACACACGTTCACCAACTCTTAACACAACTTTCATTGTGAGGAAAACACCCATAAAATTTTTTTATGATTTTAGGAAAATCTCATAAAAAAAGGTTCATTGTTGTGAAAAATCAACCCATAGGAATCTCATTGATGTACAAAATTTAACAGTAAATTGGCATTATTTACAAGTCAAACATGCACACAAAGAAATGTAATAAGTCCCCCAAAAACCGCTGAGACAACATGAGGTTTTTATCTGTAATATTTGTTTCGTAGTAGTCTCTCATAAGTACTTTACAATTATAGTCAATTATTACTCAATATTTGATATAAGCACAGATATGTAAATCTACATGTAAATAAATAAGGCTTAAAGGACCAAACGTCATAGTAGTGGATCGAAAGATGAAACTATGGTCCAAGGGGAGGTAACAACACTGTAGGGGAGGTAACTCCAACCAATGCCCTCAACATTGAAGATGTTACTCAGTTTTGTTTTTCCTTTAACATTAATCATGGAAAATAAACTGATTAGTGCTAAATTAGTTAATCAAAAGAATTGATTTAAAAAAAATTCTGCTAAATCTATCATGTGAGGGAGATCTCGGTCTCCGAGAGCTTATTTCTGAATTGAAGGCCGTAAGACCCTGAGTAAAGCTTTACAGGAACATACATTTCAATATGAAAATATTTCACATTCATTAACAAATTTAAAAATGTATGAAAAGCAAATATTAATACACATTTCTTTTCAAGTATAATGCAAGTGATTTCAAGATCCGTTTAGAGTAATAATTTGACGTGAGGTTTTCTCAACTTTCTTTAACGTATATGGGCATACAAGAAGTAAATGAACAATGAATAAGATTTGAAGTGAATGAATATTCCTCACATAAACAATGAGAAACAGACTGCCCTACTTTATTTTATTGTTGGAATGTGAAATTACGCTGCAAAATATGTAGAATTATCCCACTTTGTGCAGTTTTGGTCCAAGTGAATGAATATCCAAATAATATGATATAAATATTTGAAAGGTTCATTTCATAATTGGAGTATCCAAATCTCCTTGCTTTTCACAGTATATTATAATAATATAATAGCACTATTTCCATGCTTAATGCATACTCAAAGCACATAGTTTGCATTATTACGAAAGAATTGTATTTTTGGTGCCACTGCTAAGTAATCCTATAACTTCATCCCATTGAGGCATCGACAAAGATGTGTGCTTATAGTCATATATTTGGAGAGCAACTTCACTGAGACTACTTTCATATCAATTCCCTCAGTGACAATGCACATTTCATTTTAACTGATAATTAAATGCTGTATTTTACCCTTGATTATTAAAAATTATTATTTCAAAATCTAACACATAATACAAATGCTTGGTTTCTTCCTGACACAGGTTAGGACGTGGAAGCTTGATCAGATTGGAATGAACCCATCCTCGGAGGCCTATCTCGTGGTGCACAGATTTGGCTCGGTAAGTCTCACCCCCGCTCCTGTACTCGATGTATGGGTTGGAGGAATATCATTTTGGGAACACTTTAATAAATATCTGGTATATCCTTTAGTAAACATTGTGAATTTTCAGTTTATAGATCGGGAATTTTAATCAAATTATGATTTCAGCTGTTCTATGACCTTCATGATCTTTGTTATAATATTGGCTTGTATTCATTGTTATCTCCCTTGTAGAATATTTAAACATTCCTCGAGTGGGATACCTTGGTTATGGTTGATTGAGTAGTTTTATGTGGGTAAATCTGATCTGGTGATGGAAATAGACTCCCTTTTCCCTTTCCTTTAGCTGGGTCTTCCTAACTCATATTCAGTTTGTGATATTGTAATATAGTATAAAAATTGGTTGATATTGACCAATAAGATCCCCTCAAGTGACCAAAATGACCCCTCAACCAGCAAAAGTGACCGCTTGTTTCTGTAGACCTGAAGACAATTAAGACTCTATTTGTGTAATGTTTATTTAATCGCTGTGTTTTGATGATTCCCTCAACTGACCAAATGCCCCCTCAACTGACCAAAATGACCCTCAACCAGCGAAAATGACCGTTTGTTTTTGTGTAATATTTACTTGATCTGTGTTGCATGTATTCAGTGTATATATTTATGTTGTTTTGCAGACAAATAAGATAAAGGTGCCTTGTTAAGATTGTGTTCTTCAATTGTGTTCTTGTTCTTTGTGTATTTGTTCCTGTTGAAGTGTATTGCCAATGTTAGCTGATTTGATAATAAATGAATTTGGTGAACATTAAGGCGTCGGTGCAATAGAGTGATTTCACATTTATCTTGGATTAGAGTTATAGTGATTTGTGTTTTGGAACATAGCAGGGGCTGTATGCAGTGGGTGCACTGCCTCCAAAATAATGTGAAATCATCATATAGACGAGTTGTTGGTAAATTCTGTGAATTGGCGCCGTAAAACCAATTCTCTTTGACTTAATGATTTTTATAGAAATTTGGGGAGATAATGAACATATATATAGCTTGCCAAAAGTATTAATGAAGTAGCCTTATTATTAATCTTGGGCTTTGAAACATATTTTGTACCCATTTTGTTTTTTTTGCATGGTTGCTTATGGTTTTAAATAATTGCAAAAGCCTAAAGCTTTTATGGGTTGGAATTTTGTTTCTTTCTATTATCCTTCATATATTTTGTACTTATTTATACAAATTGTTTAAAACTTGTCAAACGTTTTTTGTGAGATGAAATTTGCGTTTAGTTGATTTGTTGTTTGCGTGTATGTTGTTTACAGAGTGTATGTACGGACTCAGTGTACATGTCCGATGTGTTGCGTCAGTTCAGCTACTAGGGACGTGATGTAGTCAATCAGTGTCTTGTATTGACAGCAGGTGTCCCCCATCCCCTGAGATATATCTTGTGCCCAAAAATGCACTTCCCTGTGGTAAGATATGCAAAATGCACAGTGCATTCATTATTTTAGCCTAGAGATTGAAATCTCCAACATTTTATCATTGAAGCCTCATTAACCATTTCTGACACTTCTGTTTTACAAGGAGAATTTAAAAAATATATAATTAAGAACCTGATTCAAGCATCTTTTATCTCATATTTCTTTTCATTTTCCTCATTGGACTCCAAAATGCTTCACAAAGAAATTCGTAACTACTGTATATTAAGATCAGTCCGTGGAGTAATTTTTATGTGAAAATAATTGTAAACTTTGAGAATATGAATTTTTTTTACCGAAAAAAATAGCAATTACAAAATCTCCTCAACGGGGAATATTCTGAATAATGGTTTTAGGCTGTAAATCTAAGTACTGATTAATAAATAGCCTCACCGTCACATCACCGTCACGAGTCCTATGTTGATGTCAACTTTCACCTTCTTCTCTTCTTTACTTTCATGGCTTAGACAACTGATGAGGTAACACTACACTTCAAGAAGCGAATTTTGTTTCTCACACACAATTAGAGGCAAAATGTCCAATTTGACGTTTCTGACATCAATCAAGCTTGATATGTTTACAGCATTAACCGGTGTATGAAATAAACAAACAGTGTTTTTTTGACACCTTACCGAAATGTGATGTGAACATCACTTTGATGATATTTTAAAATTTTGTAATTTTGAATTTTTTTTAAATTTTGAATTTTTGAAATTTTTGAAATTTTGAATTTTTTGAATTTTTAAAATTTAAAATTTGTTTAATATGAAACATTGTTGGATATTTTGCCCACATTTTCTAATAGAACACATTTACTCTGATTTAAAGAGTTAAGAATAAAATAATTGAGCTATTAATGAAAGACGCAGAGCTTTCCAAGCTACAACAAGCCAGGTGAAGGAAATGAAATATTCCGCAGAAACTTACCCGTCATAACTACTTATATGTTATACTCTCTACTAACAGCATGCTTGAGATGTTATTCTTATTCAACTAACTGTAACCATATTTACAGTATTTACCTTAACAAAAGAGGTGGGTGCTTACAATAACAGTAACTGAATCTAATAACTTAATGACTTGACTCTCACCCAAAGTTATCAACAAAGAACTGACAATTTGAAATAAACAAATGTATTAATTTGAGGATCTGCAGAATATTTTTTGGCTGCATATCTAGATTATGTAGAATATTAGATTATGTTAAACAAATCTTTTAGAAATACATGCCAGATTTGAAAATTCAATTAATTTTGTTCTTTAAAAATTCAAAGTTTGAGTATTTTTCGAAGTGCATGTATTTGCTCACTTAATGTTAGATGGTTTGCACATTTTCAATATAGATATACTGTAATGTTAGAGATGCGAATCTAGATTTACGCATAGCCAAAGCATTTAGATAGATACAGTCTCTAAAGATCTAGTTCACTGTGAAATTCTCATTAGTTATCTTACAGTTAAGTTTTTGGCTTTAACAACATCTTTTGGCTTATAAAACCAAAACATCTACTCTAACTACCGTAATTTAAGGGTAAGATAATGAATACCCGTGTAAACTTCTACATGTTTGGATTCTTGCTATCCAGGTAAGTATTTTACAGGTTTAAATTAACAGATTTGTGTTTTAAACTTTTTGATTGCAATTTTGAAATTTTATCCACCACTTCACCTACCCATGAATAGAAATGATTTTCTATTGTGCAAATTTTAGCATGGACCATTTATGGATATGAATACCTAATAATTCTATCTTTTGCATGGATTTCAAAACGGCACAATATTTATTCTCACCTTTTTTGTCAAACTACAGATTTTTAATCAAGGTTGATATTTCTCACTTATTGAATGTAAATCACAGTATTAATTCAATCACAAAATAATTAAGTCTTTTAAATACAGTTTATACACTATGTTTGGGTCCATCTGCAGACATTCTTCTTGATTCACATGCAGATAAAGAATAAGAATTTATGTAAAATCAACTTTATCATATGATTTTAACATTTAGGTCGTAATTGTTCTTCTGTTATGACTGTCCAATCTATCCTTTGTAAATGATAGAGGAGTTATGATAGAGACATTACTATCATGAAATGTTGATGATTAATTTAATAATTCAGAAATTGATTATTAATAAATAATTACTTGTCATGTACAAACCAAAAATAAGAATGCTGCTCAAAATGTTCATACAGTTCCATGAAAACCATTTGTAGAAATTGTCATACAAACAGTTCACTTTAATCGCTTGTAGATTTGTCAAGATTCTACCCATATTGACTCAGTGATTTCCATACAGTGGGTTGCCTTTACCAGGAATACCATATCAATATCGGTATTATCCGACACATTATTGAACGGGATACATGCCTCTGTATAGAAAAGGCCCAGAAAACCATGACCATATTTGAACTTGAATGAATTGTATGTACAGTCAGGCCTCGATAATCCGAACGCTTCCGTTTTTCATAAAAAAACGTGGACGGTTCGGATAGTGAAATGTTCGGACTACTGAAATGAATCAAACAAGATGGAGTTGATTGCCTTTGAATCTACAGACAGACGAGAACGTATTTAAAATATTAAATGACGTTGACACGGTGGATATTTATAACTATCACACAAAATGAGAAATTTCAATATATTACAATCACAAACTACTCACACAAAATGTAATTAACTAATCTGTTACGGCTAATTGGCGTTCGGATTCGGAAACGGAATCAATGGATTAATGAATCAACATTTAATGAGTTTATATAGAGATTAGTTTGGTTCGTCTTGCTACCGTTCGGACACTGCGAGATTTGGATTATCGATTGCCGGACTATCGCGGCTTGACTGTAATACCTTTTTCATCAACAACTGATATCCAGGCCAGATAGCGCTTGTATGAGGTTAAACAATATCCTAAATTCTTTGGTGAGATTCACACGGATAGGGCTTGTATGAGATTAAACCATCGCAATCACTTGGGTGAGATTCTCCATGAATGGATTGAGTAAGTTATCTGTGCATGTATCTAGGAGAACGCTGCAGATCACGACCCGCCCGTAGGCGGTGAGTGACCGCGTTGTGTTGGTGTGTTTCAGTTCGAGAAGGCGGAGAACAAGGAACAGCTCGAGAGGGTGATCGAATCATTCCAGCAGTGTCTGCGCTCCAAGATCAACCCCCGCAACCTCAAGCGATTCGTACAGGCGTTCATGAAGTGAGTAGTTCCATAATGGCCAAATATTTCAATGAATTATGTTGAAGCTTAAGTAAATTATGAAGGCCTTCAATAAGAATCACAAAATGAGTGAAATCCAAAATGATTTGTGTGGTAGCGAGATCAAGAATCGAGTTATTGTTTACTGGCTGAACTGTTTCCATCAATTTTAAGACCTGAAGTGAATTAAGCAGGCCATCATGAAATTGGACGGCCTTGAGCTAAAACATAAAGACCTCCAAGAAATGGGTCGAGCCTCACATTATACATAAAGGCCTTCATGAAATGGGACGGCCTTGAGGTAATACATAAAGGCCTCAATGAAATGGGTCGAGCCTCATTTAATATATAAAGGCCTCCGTTATGGGTCGAGCCTTACGTAATGCATAAAGACCTCCATGAAATGGGTTGAGCCTTACGTAATACATAAAAGACCTCCATGAAATGGGTCGAGCCTCACATAATATATAAAGGCCTTCATGAAATACTTTGAGCGTCACGTAATAGAGGTCTGCACAATATGGTTTGAGCCTCACAAAAAACATAATCGTTTCCATGAAATAGATGAAACCTTGAAATGTGTAGAGTGTCATGTTATACATAAAGGTCTTCTTGAAATTAGTCCACCTGCAAGCTATACATAAAGGTCTTCATAAAGTGAATATAGTAGCAAGCCATCTCTTGTTTGTTTTCAATGTATTTCTGGATTTAAAATCAAATAATAATGTTTCATTTCTTATTTCAGACGTTCAAACATTGCTGACAACATTAAAAAGATCAGGTAAATGTTATAAAGTCATTTGCATGATTGATTAATATGTAAATATTATAATGCTGATCCGATGCAAGGAAGCAACAACTCCCACCTTAAAAATCTTGAAATTTAAATGGGCTGGGAATTGCTCTAGGGTATAATGCGATACTCTGACAATGGAGCTTCATCTCTCAAACAGGTAGAACTACACTACATTGCCCTATGCGGAAAGGGATATTTTGTAGTGAGAAAGATTATTAGTCTTCAAAAAAATCACCGCGTTTGAAGTATTCCCTACATGCCTGATAGAGTCTAGCGTTAGCTATGCATGTGTATGTCCATCTACTGCAGATGCCCGATCCTGATGGTGACTGGTTCGAAGGCGTCCCACAACGGGTCAGTGCAAAAACTCTTCTCCAAGATGTCCGACCAGATCGACAAGAAAAACACAGAGATGCTGGAGATTGATGGGGTCGCTAATGTACTCGAGGAGAGGGTACGTGCTGATGGACCCAACTCAACTCAAATTTTATCTAATCTTGTCTGAAAGACAATTTTGGCTTATTGGCCGGCGTCAGTCTGTCGTCCAGCAACATTTGACATTTTCGAATTCTCAGGAACCGCTGTACACCCAATGAAATTTTGGGGATGTTCCATGTACCTAGGGGATCACAGTTTGTTCATTTTGCATGGGAAGGTTAAAGGGGCAGTAGCACGTTTATTCGCTGAAATAAGTTGATAAAATGTATTCGAAAAATAATGTCACCAATAGTAAAACATCCTTCTCTCTTCAGAAAAGCAAGCTAAAAATGAGTGTACATGGCTCGGTAAAGCCAAGGGAATAGTTTTTGTCATTCGAAATAATAAAATGTGTTCACAATAAAATGGCCGCCATGCAATTTTTGCTTTATACGCAACATCATTATTACCATTGCGGATAATTGGTTTGTTTAATAAGATGTTTTACCCTCTAAAGTATATATAAATGACATAAACTATCAATATAAATGGGACATTTGAAAAAATAAAATTTGCAAAAAACATGCTACTGCCCCTTTAATTTTGAACCTTTCAGAATACCGTCTTTGTTACATGATGACTAAAGTTTGTTCAATTTGTTTTGATCTCTCCTCAAATATGGGTGTGGAAAGTCTCCCCAAGAACCAATAATGCTAGGAAGTTTTGAAATTTTGAGAATATCTTTGTTGGATGGAGACTAAGATTTGTAAATTTCCTTACCATGCCCCCATAAATAAGGCGGCGAATGGGGTGCAATTTAAAGTGGTTTTGCATTTAAGCAATGATAAATTGTTGAAGGTAATTAATAAAGTTCTGTGACCTTTCAATTGAACCCAATTTTATGTCTGTAGCACCAATAATAGATAAAATATAACTTATTCTTTCTTTCTTTTTCTTGCCAGTGTCAAGATATTTAAGAAATAGATTTCATAATGTGTTTGTTCACTGGCTTATAAACGGTTTGAAAGGTGCAAGTCAAACTTTGCAATTTAAGCGATTTCTAATCAGTAAATATACTTTAGAAAATATAAAATCTCTGCAAAAAATGTACAGGGCATGATAAAACAAATGTTTAGTACTGTCTTAGATCAGGCGTTAAGCTTTGCCCACAATAATACCGCATCACTTATGTGTCACCACGCACAAAACGTAGTTAACAGGAAATTATAATGATTAAAGTATTTAATTTTTGGTTCTAACATGCTGTTTTGATCAAACTTTCAATCAAACTACAATAAGAATTCGTTGTAAAGTTTTAAAAAGTTCAATCAAGAAAAGAGCATGTGATAGCAGTGTCATAATTGCGCAATGATACAGTGATAAAGTAGTACTGGCAGGTTATTTTATGTAAACTTCAGAGTATGAAGGTTATCCTATTCAGCTGTCAATCTTGAGTTTATGAGAATGTATACTGGTCACATGACATGGTTTAATCCAATCAGCAGAGAGCATATCGTTTTAATTTCAAAGTCTGAATTTATTAACACTACAATTCTACAACTAACCTATTCATTCATAAAACTTGACAAGCTTATCTCGATAAACACGTGTCATAATGTTAATTCCAATCAGGGCAGTTATTCATTAACGTATCCAGTAATTATCTTAGCTTTGTTGTGTTCTTATCTGTAATTGGTCTGTATATCCTTCTCTGGATTGAAGTGGTGGTTTACATGGTCAACGTTAAATAAACATGTCTTTAGCTTGAGAAGTTTACTGCATTGAGTGGCCCCTCGCTATAACACACGTTGGGAGCCAAATATTGACAGCCGCGTAATAGAGAATCAGCAGTAAAGCTAACCAGAGTTGGAATGAAAAATAATGGCTTGACTTCAGCTATCAAACATTACCGACCTTTCAAAAGCATTCTGCAGTATTAAATACAACTAGTTCAACTTTGTTTATAAGAAGGGACAAATATTTACAACACTACGATAGAAATCTAGACATTAAATCTTGCTTGGCTTCGGGCATGCGCAATCAAGCTTGGTTATCAAAGCTCTTCACACCATTTTAATCTTATAAACACTGAAGCGACTTCTAAATCTGTGTACGGAGTATCGGCTTTGTTTAGATGTTATAACATGGCGAATATTTACAATAGATTGTTGACTGTAGTGTTGCTAATCTCGCTTGAACTGACAAGAAAATGACATATCATTAAAAAAAAAGAACAAACACCGTAAGAAAACGTATGTATTTTTTATTTTGGTACATTTAAAATTTTTTTTTCAAAAACAAACGATTATAACAAAACATTTAGGTCATGTTACTTTACCGTATCAACTTACCGTTACCAAATCTTACCAACGTGTTTTCCCATCATGGCATGTCGACCTGTTTCCACGATTGCTAGAAGGGGGTCGTCTTATACATGAGATACATGGTTTTTACCTGATTTTAGGGGTCTGAGAAAGGAGGTCGTCTTATACACAGGGTAGCCTTATACACAGTAATATACGGTATATTGAGTCATGAACTTAAGGGGAGAGTGAGGGAGGGATATTACAAGCCTCTATGTGATGAAATCCGAAATTACACGTTCCATTTATATGTACTGTATTCTCTCTAATATAAGACCAGGGCCTCAGGCAAACAAACATCTTGAAAACATGGGGGTGGGCTTTTAGACGGGAGAGACCCAAACTCAGATATAGGTTTTATGTAGGTTTTTGACACTTCACTTAAAATAATATTATAGATTTATGTAATGTATGACCATGGAACATCTGGCAAATTGGGGGTGGGCTATAACCTGAGAATAACCCCAACCAGGACAACCCTCTGAAAAGTGTGGGTGGTCTTAGGCTTCAGTGTGGTCTTATACCCGGGAGAATACGGTATATTATATGATGTATATATCATACCAACCCAAATCTGTCTCAAATCAAAACTGTTGTGCAAAAAGTCAGACCCATTCTGAATTAGTTACCGACTTCCATATTCAACACTGTTTAGGTATGATTTTGAACTGAACTTTCTCACAATTTGGATATTGATATCAATAAATTTTTACGAATTTATTAGTGAAAATGAAGACTCACACTCAAATTAATCTGAAAATACTAACTTACTCAACCGATTTCAAAGTGAAAGGGGGCAGGAAAGAGCAGTGGTTAGTGCGTTTGGCTTTTGAGCAAATGGTCACGGTTTCAATTCCCGTCAGGAATTTGGCAACTGTAGAGAACAGTTCTACATGCAGTAAGGTTTGAGTGCAATACTACAGTGAATTTCAGTGTAGTACCACCCATGGTTTTCTAGTTCCAGCTGATGTTCGCAGATGTCACCACAATGCAAAGTCACACTTTTGCTGCTTTTTTCCTGCAATAATACAGCCCTTAACATAAGTGAAATAATCTTGAAAATGGCATTAAACTCCAAGTTAGGAGTATATAACGGAGTCAGACTAAGCAAAAGGGATACACAAAAGAAAAGAGCTCTAATGAATATATATTTTTCTTGTAGCCGGACAAGTTTTCTGAGAGCTTCTTGTACTTCCTTCAAGGATTAGGAGTTGGTAAGTACGGAGGTGTGGTGAAAAATCCCCCATTACATACTGTCTTTATCATGCAGTCGGACGATTTGGTTACAGTTGAAAATTGTCTGGATATCGAGTCATGTGGTTATCTGAATTAGGCATCTAACCAAAATATAGCGAAGTATTCACTGATAATTTGATTTAATTAGCCTTACTGTTTGACGTCATAATTAACATTTCAAGTCTAAATGTTTTTATTACAGTTTGTTTTTTCTATTAGAGTGACACATGTCAATTATTATGTTTGAACAAGGGATTACTATATGCTTCAGACAACCACCATGTGGTATATTTAGATGATTAGTCGTTAGATACCACTCACAACTGACAAGTGAGCTAGTGTTTCTGGTGAAGCTAACCGTCATTTGCATAGAATTTGACGATTTGAAATACTTCAGTGCGGATGCAGATGTCAGACTATTTGAATACAATTTGTTTCGCCAAATATTTCTTGCGGGTGGCGGTATTGACTCGGTCTGACTGTTTATTGTCAGTTATTATTCTAGCTTCAAATTGAATCTTGAAATTGATTTGTGCCTTGATGATGGGTTTATTCAGGGTGCTTGATGAAGGGTCTATCACACATAAATGATAAATAATCGTCATATTTCATGCTTTGTTTGAATGTTGAGTCATTGTTTCATTTCATGTAAACTTTTAAAGGACTATTTGAGTATCCGCAATCATTCCTTCCTACAGCTGGTGGAGTGCCAATGATGCGTGGTCAGAGGTCAGCCTCTTTCGAGGCGGGCACCCCGCCGGGCCGCACCAGAAGCATGTCCATGGAGGAAGCGGACCAACCCCGAGGCATCTACTCGATGAGCCCCCCCAAGTTTGGCACCTCTCCCCCAAAGATGGGTCTGGATTGCAGTCCCCCCAGCGGCAGTGTCCTGTCGTCTAGCCCCACAAAGAGCTAAGATGGAGGAGGAGTGATGAGGAGAAGGGAGGAAGGGCTTCATCGAGGAGCCAACCAGCTGTGTTTGTAAATTGTACGGAGGGAGGGAGGGATTGACGAAGCTTATAGGTTGTCCTGTCCGATCCTGTGTGTTTGTTGCTCCCCAGCGGCAAAGTATCATTTGTGGCATTATAGATGATGTCATAAGCATTGTAATCGATGATGACAATGTGGCATCATTGATGCGTCAAAGGTGCTGTCATTGGTGTCATCAACCGTGTCAAATATGATCGATTAAAAGTGTAATCAGTGGTGTCATTATTGACATCATTGAAATAATAGGTGTTTCATTAGTGCTGATGTCATCAACATTGTCATTGGTTGTGTCATCAGTGACGTCATTGATAACATCGTCACTAGTGGTGTCACCGCCATTTTCATTGACGGCATCATTGACAGTGTCGTCATTGGTGTCACATGTCATATATCGCAGGGTCAGCGACAGACATGAGCGAGCCATTAGATTGCTGTCGATTGTATTCCAGATTGACAATACCGAAAAACTTTGCTATGCACTTGGATCACATCTTTGTTGTTTGGTTTGGGCTTGTGTATGGTGGGAGAAATTGTGTACAACTCCTAGTTATCTCTAGCTGAGGCAGGTGTTCATTGTCTGAGGCCTGCCTGGTATGCTAACAATATTCAAGAGATGTAGATACAAACAAGATCCAGCAGATAATAAGTTGTCTGGCTAGTAGTATTACGTACATGTGTGTCTTCAGTATTTCTACTTTAGAATATTTTTTACCTTATTTTAAGATATAAACATCTTAAATGGGTTGGGAGATGAAAGTATCAGTGGCTTTTGTATTGGCTTTTTGTCATATTGGTTTTAATACATAACAAAGAGCATATCCCCTCCATGTTCACCACAAACACTTTACCAAAATACATGTTCTTTCTTTGGGTTTTATAGACATATCTTGGCAACACAATCATAAAGAGCGAAGGGGCTCCTTTTCACAAAGCAACCGTAACTCCCTATCAATATTACACTGTTGTTACCCTTGTGAAAGGAGGTCCTGTTCCATTTATATTTGACATCAGTGCTCTCCCTTTGAGTGAGTCGTAGGTTGGAGTTGTGTCCCTTTGACTGTTACTCAGAACCATAACCACACATTGTTGATACTTCAACATGGAAAAGCTATATTCTTTCTCCATTGTAAGCAGTTTTGGTTATTATAACAGCAGTGTAACTGCCTGAATGTCGAACAATTCAACATCTTATAGAAAGCTGTTTATGCATATTGGTGAGTGTCTGTGGTTGGCGTATGAAGGAGGGGGGCATGTCTTCAATTGGTGTAGAGTATATAAGCAAGTAATCTAGACGTGTGTGTTCCTGTACCCATTGTGTGTGGCTGTATGTATCTTATCATCATGTAGAGGGAAACTATGGGAGAATCGACGGCTTGCAGCTTATATATATATATATATAAATGTTCACACTCATACTATATTCACAGTAGCCAACGAGTCTCATCTATGCTTGATGTAATCCTGCGGTAAACTTGTATTAAGCTGAGTTGATTCATGAGATATCCCTATCCTCCTTTCCTTATGGACCATCCATTCTTGTTTTCTGGCAAATAGAGGTAGATATTTTGTCAACTTATTCCTCTACCAAACAGTCCACTGAAGAAATAATTTGACTGCACCGAAATGAGTTGCATCAAAGTCTCAAACAGGCAATTGCTCACTTAGTGAAGAGAATACAGTAATCTTGCTCAAGTTAATATTAAGAATGAATTCAATGAAATATTTTACTATTTTAAAGTTTTTGTACACCTTATTTATTGTTTTTAAAACATCATGTTTGATTTTAAAAAAAGGCTCATTGGTTATTTGTTTACATTAGACCTTTGTTCAGAATGTATAGTGCCAAGTTTTTAAAATTTAAGATTTTAGAACTTAAGTTTTCTAGTCAATACTCGTGCCATTCATAACTTAAGCAGTGCCACAGCTAGTAGCAGTTACTTAATGCCCATTTAACAATCTTATTTTTACTCAAGAAGTGAATACTCACACAAAGCTCGTCTTACTTTCTTGACCATGGCAGCATCCATTCACATTTATATCAGCGGATCCCAGATTTTTCAAAACCTCTGAACCTCCTTGTGGATCTGCCTTCCTGTAGCACTTGCAAACAGCAGTCGTTCTCAACACCACAATCAGCTAACACATTTTAGTGAGTCAGCAGACCTTCCATTTTGTGATGGCCATTTGCTTCTATACAACTGTCCTAAGGGTATTTGGTGAAGTGTTAGCATGTTTGCCTTTTGATAATTCTGAATGAATGAAATATTTTACCGAGTTTTTTTTGTAATTATGCAGACAAGCAGTTTGTGTTGTGACAATTGTTTATGTTGACTAACCTTTCAATACATACAATATACATACATAGCTGAGACCATCAGAAACAGGACTCCGTTCCCAGCTGCCATTTCTGTTTTGATTCACTCTGTATGAGAAAGCACTTGTTTGATGTTAGAAGGCAGGAAGACTCAAGGAAGGCAGAAGGAAGTAAGTGTGTAGCGCTCCAGGTGTTTCTTCCTTCTACCCATTTGTTGAGGGCTTACTTTCCTGTTCCTAACTAATGAGGAGTGCCTTATCACACTTACAAACCTGAACCCATAATTGATGGATGGTAATGTAATGCACATTTTTGAAAGAAACTGAATGTTTGGTCTCAGCTTTGTAGGGTGACGGAGGTGAAACCACACTATATTCATTCCTAGAAGACACTGCCACTGTGTGTGCCCTCTCTGTACCAATGTACCTAGTCTGTATCAATATGTATCAGTACCTTCTCTGGACCTTATTATAGCTCAGGATCAGCAGTTGTACATAAGCTTGCAATTCTTTCAGTCAAATAGTTTCTTCTTTTTGTTGCATGTCTTTTGTATTGGGTACATCAAATGTTTTTGTCAGTATGAAATTTTTGCCTTTTTATTAGGTGACAAAGTGTTTTCTTTGTTTTTGATACTGATGAATTGCTCCCTGTGAAAGAAATAAGTTCATGCAATAATGTTCCGACAAAACAAGTCTTTGTATTTTTTGTTTGTTGGGATTGGTCACATCATCGTGAATGTTTGACAATATTGATTTTTTTATCATCACAATATCATTCTTTGAGCGTCAGTGAACATAGAACACACATTTTATTTGTAGTCGAATGTAGGAAGATCCAGTTATTGACAGATAATCACTACATTATTGATTTACTGAAACATTTATAAAAACAACCTGAAAGTTGTTGATTTTGCATCATTGGTTCTGAACATTGAAACAAAAGAAAGGTTTCGTCACAAAGATGTTGAAGAAATCAATGGAAAAGATACAAGGTATAAATCTTTCCAGTATTTAACATTTGGAAGTTGTTTAACTTATTCACCTGTTCCTGTTCCTGTTGTGTTCTTGTTGCACTTGTTAACTATCTATTAGTTGTTGGCTTGCTCTTGACTCATCAGGTTGTATATTGACAGGAGCATTTGATCTGTCCTTTACCGGATTTCAAATCTTTGTTACACAATGAGAAGGTTAAACAAATCTACTTAGATTAGTTTTGTAACCAGTCAATGTCCTCATATTTTCAAAGTACCACAGGCTTATAGTATTTGTTTTTGGACAGTTTGGGACATTTTCTGGAATGATGTTTTATATTTGTTTGACAGAATTTGTTGATTAAACTGACTACTTGAGAGATGAGCTTGTGGCACAAGCTATCCTTAGTATGCCAAGCCTAGCCCTACTTAATATGCTGTAGTTAAACCGTCAGTCCATCTGTCTATGTGTCCTGCAGCACAATGCTAGCAATAAACCAGGACTGATGACTACAGGATGGTTCCAGCAGCATCAGCTAGTTAATGCACTCACTGGCCTAGAGCATCAAGGACAGTGTCACACTGTCACAACTTCTCCCTATAGAGCATCCAGGACAGTGTCACACTGTCACAACTTCTCCACGTAGAGCATCCGGACAGTGTCACACTGTCACAAATTCTCCCTGTAGCTGTTCATAGTTCCTGTATCTGTTATATCTTATTTTTAGACAATGTTGATTTTAAATAATCAAGATGATTTGAACCCATAAACCTCATTAAGTGATGTAAAGATTTTTGAAATAAAGTATTTGCAGATATTTCTGACTTTGTGATTTGTTTGCATACTGTGTTGGATTTAATTTTTTGCTAGAGGATTCTCCCAAGGAAGCTTTGAGAGTCAAACAATGATGTGTCTCTGTGCCCTCAAATCTGGGGTCCAAGTCTGAGGATGACATTAATCCCTATATAAATACTCATGGTAAAAACTTGTGGCTAAGCTGCTTGCAGATAATTCAGTACCGAAGACTTTCTGCATCCAGGAGACAAGACTAACCTAGAACATTTTGGAGGACCAACATCCCAGTTAAAAATGTTGAAATTGCTCTGCCAGTACATATTCACAACAGATCCATTTGTTGACTTGTTCACAAATAGGGGTTATATGGTATCAAGCAAGTTACCATTGCTCATACCAGAATTTTGAACACTTTATAACCAAATTGTTACAGAGTATGGTTCAAATAGAAACTTGTCCCCTTTCCAACATATGCTATCAGCAAGGAATTGTAAGACCGAGATTACATACAGAAACAAGTAAAAGTAACACTGTCTACATCGCCAAAACATGACCAAAAAAAGTCCTGGCATAGTAGTCCGGGAATGTGCTATCATGGTCAAGGATAATAATTAATAATGATAATGGGTATATGTACATGCGCCAATATCCAGGTACTAATAACAGCTCATGGTGTTGACAACAGAAGGGGTAAGAGTAAGGAAAATGTCTACTGGGAATAAGCGAGTTGGAAAAAGTGGGTTTTGAGAGAAGATTTGAAACACAATAAAGAACTGGCAGATTTGACTTCAGTTGGTATAGAGTTCCATAGAGGCAGCTGTGAATTCAATGGTTCTTTGACAACAGGATGAGAGTCTGACAAGGAGAATTGTGAGAAGACGTTGGTTCTTCGACCTCAATGACCGGCTTGGCTGGTACAAGGAGAGATCAGACAGATAGGCTGGAGTTTGTCCATGGAAACACTTGTAGGTGATACAGATGGTTTTGAATTTAATCCGAAATTCTTCAAGAAGCCAGTGGAGGAACTCTAGAGAAGAGGATATATGGTCACATCTGGATTTAAGACATGATACAAGCTGCGTCCTTCTGAATTTTCTGGAGTTTCCGTAGATGAGTAGAATTTATTCCGACAAGAAGACTGACACAGTAGTCAAGACAAGATATTACAAGGGGTCGAACAAGAGAGTGGGCAGAGTCTGATGTGATGAGTTTGCGGATGGAGCCTACAATTCTAAGGTAGTGGTGACAGGTTGTGCAGAGATGATTCACTTGAGACTCAAGAGAATGATTGGAATCAACGTACACACCAAGATCATTTATGACTGCTGAGGGTGTAATGGTGGCAGATGCGATAGTATAAGCGATATATAAATGCTCAACACAATAGGATAGCAAGGTTATGTGCTCAAAACGCTGTTGAGTGCTCAGATTCGACTCTGGTCATACTTCTCTAGTTTAAGAATCAATATCGGACTATAACTATTCTTTAGACATCTGCAAGACAGGCTGAACATAAGCTGGAACAGCAGTATCGGTTGCACAGAGAATTCACCAAATTGAACATTAGTTTAATTAAGTCCATAAATTGATCGGAAGTGAAAACAAGCATCCACCAGTTATCAATAAAAGAACAGGAAAAGTTCTTGACACACTCACCATCTCTAAATTTGAAATAGAAGATGCCATAAGATGTTTGCATTCGAGAAAAGCCTCAGGTCCTGATAAGATAAGTCGGCAACTCTTGAAAAATGTTGTATACTCAATAAGTAACGTTTTATGCTTATTATTCAATATGTCTTTACAAACGTGTGTATCCAGCTGAGTGGAAAGTTGCAAATGTCATGCCTCTATTTAAGAAGGGAGTCCAACATTAGCTGCGACCTATATCTCTAATTACTTGTGATGGTAAAGTATTTTAAACAGTTGTCTTCAAACATTTTTTTAATAATTTAGTTTTAAGCTCTTGTATAAATACCAAGCTGGTTTTCAACAAGGACATTCAAGTGTTCACCATTTAATAGAAATTAATTGAAATATTTCAAAGGGTTCGTGAATCATTTGATAAGAAAGACAACTTTTGTATGGTATTCTGTCATATATCAAAAGCATTCGATGTGTTTGGCACAGAGGGCTATTATTAAAACTGGAAACTACGGAATAAGCGTCAATTGTTGGGATGGTTAGCTAGTTACATAACTTATCGGAGTCCGTCGTGTATTTGTCAATGGATCGATTCACAAAATTCATAACACTAAGCGCTGGTGTCCCACAAGGGTCAGTGCTTGGTCCGTTCTTATTCAATGTATATATTAACGATATAGCAGACGATTTGGATTGTTTAATGCGCTTGTTTGCTGATGATTCGTCTCTCGGATACTCTGCACCAGATAACAGACTTATCGAAATGAACTTAAATGCAAATCTCAGTAAGTTAGGACAAACAATGGTTCATTAAGTACAACCCTGATAAGACTGAAGCGATCCTGTTTTCGATGAAAAAAGAAACTGATATGCTGAATTGTGGATAAACATAAGCATAAGAGTTACTCTTGCAAGTAATGGGAAATTTTCAAAATTTGAAGCAAAAAGTTTCGAAAATGGTCTGCTCCATGAGACTTATAAAATCAAATTGTGTAGGGATACTCTTGCTAAAATCTATGTCATGTTCATTCGGCCACATCTTGAACATGCATGCGAAGTATGGGATGGGTGTACTCTCGAACAAGTTAGAACAGCTACAATTACAGGCAGCGAGAATTGTTACTGGATTGCCTTAATATATATCACACATATTTCTTTATTATGAAACTGGTTGGAAAACATTACAAGAGCGTAGGCGAAAACGAAAATTATGTTTCATGTACAACATTAAAAATGAAATTGCTTGTATATATCTGAACGAACTGCTTCCCGCAAATATAGGTTAGAATCTACGCAGCTCTGAAAATTTATCAATTCCGATCTCAAGACTTAAACATTCAAAAGAATCTTTTTTTCCAATCTTCAATAAATTCTTGGAATAAATTACCAACCAAAGTTCGAAATTCAAAAAGTGTTCCATCTTTTAGATCATCTATTACTGATTATGGAGTTATTCAGTATGTTGTTTGAACTTTGATTTATGCGGAGTTGGAATTAAGACTGTTACTAACTGTGTGTTGCAATTTTGTTGAAAATTCTTATCATTATTTGTTGTCCATTGTATAAACGTCACAGAGACAAACTCATCTGTAATTCAGCAGGTATTACAGTAAATCTTGGAACTTTTCTTAGAAGGAAGTGCAGACCTATCACAATGTCAAAATAGAATCATATTTAAGTTAGTGCAGTCGTTCATCAGTGAGACAAAGCGATTTGAATAGCATGTAATCATTCTGTAGAATTTTTCTCTGTATAATTTTCCTGTCAACTATCTGTCATGTTTGTCTGTAAAAAAGTAGATCACATTTGTACATACCAATGAGAGGGTATTCTAAGTTGGAGAACTTGTTCTAATCCTTTTCTTTGTGGATAAAATATATTTTAATAAAAAACCAGTTATTATTCTGAATTCTCACCATCCTGCGTTTGTGTGTTTGAATGTGTCACAACTGCCGGTCTGTGTAGCCAAATGTGCCAATGCAAAATACTACCACTACCACTACCACTACCACTACCACTACCACTACCACTACCACTACCACTACCACTACTGATAAATGTAAACTGGTACAACTACTGCTGCCACAACTATGTCATATGTTACTTCTTCTTCAACTAGACATTGTTCTTACAATAGAAACAATGACACGTATATATAATACTATATCGTCAAACGTGACCTCTGACCCATTGGTCTGTATTAGACAGGCATACTATTTCTTATGTATGAATATGCTTGCTTATACATCTCTTGTAGTCCTTGTGTGAGATTAAGAGACATATCATCAATAGACAATGCCCCCTAAATAGATTTGGTCGGGAGAGTTAAGATAAAATACCCGTCTGATCTCTCTGTACGAATCAAGGTAATTCCACATCAAAGAGGACGATCAAAGAGATTCGAGACTGTCTACACAAAGCAGACACCTCACAATTGGATTTACTCCAGACGTTGTTAGATCGAGGAACTGTAACTTATTTACCTGCTGATAAGAAAGCGATATTATAAAGTAGTTACAACAGACGTACACGTATTTAAAGGTGGCCTAAGAGTGAAGGTCATGTTCTTGAATTTATGTTATCTTCATGAGGTTTCATCAAATTATGTTTTGAGTGTTTAATTTCATATTTATGATTTTAGAAAATGGTAGTTATTCAAGGCCAATTTAAAATCAGAACCGTTGATTTAATTTTCTTATATTGTAAATAATAAAAAATTGGATTTTCGAATAGAACACCAATCGGTGAACTTCGTGTGAATTTCAAATATTGACGTGTGTTAATAAAAAAAATAAATAAAAAATCAAGAATGCAAATAAAACAAGCTAAAATAGCAATGTCGTTTCTTTGGAGGACAGCTGTATATCAAACTTGACGACAATAGTGGATTAGGCCGAATACAGGAAACAAATACAGCTCACAATTGGATTACATCTAGACACCAGCGGATTGAGAACCTATAACTTGTTTAACTGAAGAGTGCAAAGCAATGTTAGGAAGTAATTGATACAGACGATACCCATTGTGCTGACAGTTGAGGGCAATATCGGAGCTTGGATATTGTGTAATCTAGTTCAACACTGTGTACAGGAATAATAATCCATCCATAATGCATCATATTCATCAAAAAGAATGCAAACAATTGCCAATTTTGCAATGTCGTTTCTTTGGAGTACAGCCCGACATCAAACATGACAATTAGAGTGGATAAGGATGAATACAGGAAACAAATAAGCTCACAATTAGATTTCATCTAGACACCAGCGGATTGAGAACCTATATAACCTGTTTAACTGAAGAGTGCAAAGCAATGTTAGGAAGTAATTGATACAGACGATACCCATTGTGCTGACAGTTGAGGGAATATCGGAGCTTGGATATTGCGCAATCTAGTTCAACACTGTGTACACTGTGTTCATTACTATTGATCCTTTAAAAAACGTATTGGCAATTAAAGTAAATTTGATCAGGAAAAATCGGCGTGTAAGAAAAATATCAGCGGTGTAAAATACATCGTTAGCAAGATTTAATTATTTCAAATTCAACATTGTAATACTGATAATAATAATAATAATAATAAAAGTATATTTATAACGGCACATATCCATGCACAATGCATGCTCAAGGCGCTACACAATTATTACCCTGAAGGAATCGTACTTTCGGTGCCGCCTATGACGCCTGTTGCTACGGGCCTGTTTCTTTTTAGAATGACCCTATTACATTTTGACAACATTTCTTAGTATATGTTACTTTAACTAACTATCCAATCTCAAACTAGTCAATTTGTCATGTAGGACGTCGGAATTACTCAGACGTATTCTGTACTTCATACTAATCAATTTGAGGTGAGGTGAATTGGGGTTTAACGTCGTTATCAATTTGAACACACATCATTTATTTGTCATGCAGCATTGCAACATCTTAGTTTGAAGACGGAAATTTCTTCCCCACATTTAGCTTGACATATGGTAGTCCTGTCAGTGAAGATGGATCCATTGTTCCTATTCAAGTCACTAAAGTAACAACTGTTTCCTCCAAGACTGCAACATGACATATGATTCCTGGTGTCCCATTATACTGGATCGACGAGTTGAAATAGATGCTACTGAATCAATCACAGCACAGGTCACATCGACCTACAGGGTTGATTCGGATCCTTCAAGGAACTCGATTGTTTATTCAGAGTAGAGATTGTTGAATGTAGTGAGCGGTGGATGCTACAAGCTGAGCTTTATAGATCAAACAAACATGGTGACGTTTATAGGTTTGACCTCAGTTGTGACTTTCTCCCAACATTATCAAGAATAGAGAATTTTGCAACATGCAGCAATGTTTGATGACGTACTACATTGACATTCAAGGCACATTCGGCAGTCCCTTCAGTAAAGATGGATCCATTGTCAATATTCCCGTCACTGAAGAAGCAAACTGTTTCCTCCCGGACTAACTACCACATAACAGATGCCTTCGACGCTTCCTGGTGTCCCATTCTACTGGATAAAAGAGTTGAAATTAAATCTACTGAATCAATCACAGGACAGGTCACATCGACCTTCTGGATGGAACGGTGCAGTGGCTTCAGAATATGAGATCCGGGGTTCGAATTCAGTCAGTCTACTTTATCAAGAATAGGGGATTTGCAGCAATGTTTGGTGACATGCTGCATTGACAACCAAGGCACGATGTGATTCATGCACATCTTCTTAATGCATAACTGTAACCAATATTTGGGCTTATCAGATACCAGATATTCGACATCAAGTACTTGAGATTAAGTTTATTAGAACAAATAAGTAAATAATTTGTGTCAAACAAACTTGTCGTAGGTCAAGATTTGTTTTCTGTTAAAAACTTTACCCCACATGCCAAAACTCGAGCCGGTCTACATCACAGACTAATTTAAGCCTTGTCACATTTCTTTACTTCCCTGTGCCAACATATAGAGACGCTGCAACTGAACTTTATAGTGGACATTGATTCACCAGCACACGAAAGAAAAGGAACATCAATGCGACAAGCCTTAAATTAACCATTGATTGATACAAGAGCGAGTTAGGCCTTCCAGGGGGGAAGTTTTTATCAAACTGTTTATGGAGCTCTTCACAGCACAGCCCTAAATGTGAACAGAGTGTATGAATAAGAATAAAATGCATTATGGATGGATTATTATTCATGTACACAGTGTTGAACTAGATTACACAATATCCAAGCTCCGATATTGCCCTCAACTCAAGTAGAAATCAATGGTTCCAATTTAAAACTGATCTTAGAGAACTATTATTTTCTTAATTTATGAATATGGAATGAAACACTCAAAAATTAAAAAACCTCATTGATATAACATAAATTCAAGAACATTGACCGTCACTCTTGGGCCACCTTTAAATACATGGACGTCTATTGTAACTACTTTATAATATCGCTTTCTTATCAGCAGGTAAATAAGTTACAGTTCCTCGATCTAACAACGTCTGGAGTAAATCCAATTGTGAGGTGTCTGCTTTGTGTAGACAGTCTCGAATCTCTCTGATCGTCCTCTTTGATGTGGAATTACCTTGATTCGTACAGAGAGATCAGACGGGTATTTTATCTTAACTCTCCCGACCAAATCTATTTAGGGGGCATTGTCTATTGATGATATGTCTCTTAATTCCACACAAGGACTACAAGAGATTTATAAGCGAGCATATTTATATAATATAAAAATATATGCCTGTCTAATACAGACCAGGTCAGAAGTAATTTGACAAAATATATGTAATTGTGTCTATTGCAAGAACAGTGTCTAGTTGAAGAAGTAGAACAGGTGATTAGTAGTCGTAGCCGTGCCAGTACTTGTTTAAGCTTTATTATCAGTAGTAGTAGCAGCAGCTGCAGTAGAAGTCGTAGTTGCAATAGTAGTAAAAGTACACTGTATCAGAATCAGTATTTTCAGTAGGGTGACTATCAGAAAGAGTCATTGTAGTATCGTAGTAGTTGAAGTACTAGTGGTAGTGGAAACAGTGGTAGTAGTAGCGGTGGTGGTGGTGGTGGTGGTGCTGATGGTAGTGGTGGTGGAAGTGGCAGTAGTAGTAGTAGTAGTAGTAGTAGTCGTTGTTTACTGATAGTTGACTATTTTGCATTGGCACATTGGGCTATACAGAACGGCAGTTTGACAGTGACAATATCAGGATAGGAATTCAGACCAATAACTGATGAATCCTTGTTTTAACTCCTGATGAAGTTATTGAACTTATGTTGAATTTGATGATGCAACCAATACTGCTGTTCTCAGCTTGTAGAGTTATTTACAGCCTTTTCATGTATGTCATGCAGATGTCTAAAGATGTTTAGTTATAGTCCGATAGTGATTCTTAAACTAGAGAAGTATGACCCGAGTCGAATGAGCACTCGACAGCGTTTTGAGCACATAACCTTGCTATCCTATACTAGTTAAGCATTTAAATATCCTTGACCATGTCCGCACATTCCCAGACTAGCTGCCAGGACTTTCTTTGGACATTAGATATTTATGATGTGGCGTAGACAGCGTCACTTTACTAGTTTCAATATAAGATAAGATAAGATAAGATAAGATAAGATAATTCTTTAATGTCCATTGGAAATTTGCTGTACACTGTTTTCTGACCCATATAAGTATATAGATATAATCTAATCAAGATGAATAGTTTTGATGCTGACCTGTTTCAATCAAATGTTTTTAGTCAATATAATCACGTCAAATGTCTTTAGATGAAACTACAGTGGGTAAAAGATTCAGCTTAAAATTGTTTACAGGACCGTCTCGAATTGCAACGTTTAATGATAGTACTACGAGAATAGGCAATTACATTTAACTTCTGTCAAAGCAGTTCATCTGAAGCTGATAGCCACAGAGGTTGCATTTGATTTACAGATTACTTGTAGTGGGCATGATATTATGGTTTTGTATGTTCACAGAGCAAGTATTGGCGTTGTTAATTGATACATGCATTGAATGTTGTATGAGCAAAATTAAAACATTCATTTAGATATATATGGACACACATTTGGTGATGGTGTTTTGATGATGCATTCTAAATGTGTCTCTGTTCATATGCAAAAGAACTACGACAGGTTTAAAGTAAAACAACATCAAGGGTAGTTGGGTTGTATACCCTCGAAAAGTATATAACAAACTGTATAGATATATATTAATATAATAATTGTCTTTATTTGTAGACAATAATCTTATGTATGTTATTGGAAATCAATGACTTAAGAAACCTCACGTATATCTAGGCCCTATCACGTACATCTCAATAATCATATATGGTTGTCTTTATCTAAAGTGTGCAAAAGGTCACCGCCTCTCCTCGTTGATTCAATTCTAACTTAATCTTATTCCCCTAAAGTCTATTCTCTCATAATTAAGTAACCAATGCATTTGGAACTCTTAAATCCAAAGTAATTGAAAGTTCAGCAGATATTTAGTTGACATAACTACCTCAACATTAATCACACATTCTATAATTAAAAATTAATTTTCTCATATATTACATTTAAGTGTGTGTATTATATGTGCAGTATCAAGCGTATGATGACACATGCATCAAGTCGAAGCGCTCTTTCAAAAATAAGATGTAAATCCATATCGTTTGTTTTCACTCATTTAACCAACTTCTAAATGTCTCAAGAGGCAAAGAAGATGTATTTAAATCGTCTAAATGCGTGTCGTTTTCATCTACATCTGATTTGTCAAGAATGGTAGATTCCCGGTTCTGAATAAGTTTCTCACGTTCTCACCAATTCTTAATCTTATAGTTATAAATACTTTCATTAATGCCTATTCTAGATTCTTTATGCCAATTGTCCACGATCACATGTTTACAATGTAAACCTAGTCCTGCGCTGTGTATATAGAATATCGGGGAGTCTTCCCTGGAGACAGAGTCTGTACATGATGGAGTGGACGGGAATGTGGTCCCGAGGCATCTGATCTGTGATCCGAGAAGAATTCTTCTGTGGACAGACTGTCAACTCATTCATCTCTTGTGTTTATGTGCAGTACTAAAAGTAATACAAATCTTCATGATGTTTACAGGAACAGCTAGATAGTCGATTTCTTTGGGGATGTTTGCTCTTGATTGTTGTGCAAAGGAATATGTTTCCTTTATGCTTTACATTATCCTTGGCTTTTACCTAATTAGACTCATCACGAAATGACATATTTCTTATCTGTAATACCCATCCTTGCTGAGGCAGTAAACTAAATAACATCAACCACAATGGTCAATTATAATATTCTTATCAGACTCCAAGAATTGTTTTCTGTATTTTTTCTTAAATATCAGTACTTGCCATTGAAAACATAATAATTCATCGATCTCATGGCGACTAGAAATTTTGTGATTCTTCTTTATATAATTCTGGGTACCCAATATACTGCTGGGTGGACAGAGGCATATTTCGAGCTAAGTCACTTACCCAGGATGACACCTCATGTCTCCATCAGGGGTACTGTACGTACTGTTTATCCAGCAGGGAAGTGGATTACCCACACATGCAGTAAGTCGCGCCCATTGTTTTTGAACTTCACTGTTGGTGGTCGACTGAGCTATGCACAGGATCATGTGCCATCATATAAACAAAAGTATAGTTGAATTGTATAGTTGTATCCTTCACATACATGTATGAAAACCAAAGAGACATATGGATTATGGATAATCGTTATTCCAGCCATTATTCTGATACTAATACAGTTCATCTATTGCTATTAGAATTATATATTTATAACCACTAGCATAAGTATCTTTCTTTGACAAATACCAACTTTTATCTCATCAAGATTCTTCCTCAAATGTACTTCACCTACAATCATATAATACAGTAGTTATCACTAACCCCAGGAAATTATAAGTCGAAGTTGTGTAGCTTGTCCAGACAGAGATTTCCAGATTGGCAGAGTAGATTATGTCACCTACAGACCAGAGCTATCACGAAACTCTACCACCTTCCTGTATTCTTATTTCACGCTGTGAACTGTGCAAGGTTGGAGTAGACGATGAAACGTTTTATGGATGTTTTATGTACATTCTTTTTAAAAACGCCATCAATGTGACAAATAACAATACGCTCAGACAAGGCATTTTCAAAGATACATCACACTGCCTTGCAATACTATAAAATGTCCCTTACTGTGCTTCGAGGTTCGGCGCTATGCCAGAACACTTGTTTGTCTCTTATCATCAGGAGGCACCTGCACGCACCGTGCTGTAACTCTCAAGTAGAGGGTGAAGCAAAATGGAGAGGTGCTGAGATTCAATTCTGCTGATGCGACAGTTTTCGATGACCGTAACTAAACACGTCAAACAGATGTAAGTACTGTTATTTCCTCCTGTGCTATGTTAATGTATAAAAATACATATTATCGATTCTTAAAATGTTATTATAAAATATAAGAAGCCTTAGCCCTAGTTATTTTAGAAATAAGTGTCAGATTTTTTGACATTGTAGATTAATATGTTTTTATGAATAATTTACCAAACATTTACCATAAAACGTTATGTGGTGTTATAAATGTAATAATAGGAATAGATATAGCAGTCAAATCAGTAAAAAAATGGAAGTATGGAAAATGGATAAACATAATCATTATTACAATCACTAAGTGTGATGCGTAACACATTTATTATAACATACTTTACAAATTTATTTTCAGCCATCATTTTCGGGACCTTAGCTGGTCCACGGAAGACGGTCATATTAGTTCTATAGCAGACAGCATCGATAAAGTTAACAAAGTGAGACAACAAGAACCCTTCATATAGTTCACCAGACATCTGTTTAACAAATCAATATGGTTCAGATATTATTTCAAATCTTGTTAAATGAAATCAGAGAATCCTCTCATTGACCCTCTTCAGTGAAGAAAAGAGAAGAAAAAAGAACTTTATTCACAAATGTAATCATGCACTAAAAGACTTATATGTTGACCTTGCAATAAAGGTTATAACTACTAGTTACATCTTGCAAACATGTACACTCGCTCACTCAATATGAAATTATTGTATGACCCCATAGTCACCGACCAGCTGTTTACACTTCAAGAAAACTCGTTTGAAGATGACATCAATGCACCCAAATAATATTTGGATAGAATACAAGCAGACATATGTGTTATTGATAATCAGTATTCCAGCTATCTGAATCTGAGGAATAAGTTCATCTATTGGTTTTTAGAATATACATATTATTACTGGGATAACTGTCTTCTAATGACAAATATCGTCTTTATCTCATCGGGTGAATTGAAACGTTAGAGTGGCAGAGCCAAGGTCATTGATAGAACCCTTTATTTCACAGACAATCATTTAATTCAATTAATTATCACTTCCACAGGAGGTTATAAGTCGAAGTTGTGTAGCGTGTCCAGACAGGGATTTCCAAACTGGCAGAGTACATTATGTCACATACAGACCAGAGCTATCATGAAACTCTACCACCTTCCTGTATTCTTATTTCATGCAGTGAACTGTGCAAGGTTTGAGTAGGTGATGAGACATAGAGTACAGACTGGAGACAATATGCAAACACGTAGCTATGGAGCTTTAGGACAGCCACACAATAGGTCAGTAATGGCTGATTTTTAGGAAATTCAGTTTAATATCGCACTCAGTGTGACAAATAACAATAGGCTCTGACAAGACCAGAAGAGTCACCAAACTGTTATGGTACCCTATAAAATGTCAGTTTGGCTCGAGGTCTTATTAGCACTATGCCAGAACACTTGTCTGTATCTTATCATCAGTACCCACCTGCACGCACCGTGTTATAACTCTCAAGTAGAGGGTGAGGTGAAATGAGGAGGACCTGAGAGTAAATTCTGCTGACACGACAGTTTTATATGACTTTGAGACTGCGTGGTATTTTAATTCAAAGTAACAAAGATATCATCCCAATTATAAAGTGTGATCATTAATTAACTAATTATACAAATTCTTTTAAAACTTATTTTCAGCCATCATTTTTATAACATAGCTGGGTCATAGAAGTCGAAGTCCAATTATAGATAGTAAACATCGCAATCAAGGTAACAATGTGAGACTTTAAGAACCCTTCACAACGTCCACCAGACATCTGTGAAGCAAATCAATATGGTTCAGACATACTTATAAAATTGTTTAGAGAAATCAGATAGAATCCTCTTATATACTCTGCTATGTGGCAATTATTTGATTTGGACGGGGTGCCACTAGAATCATTACTCCAAAATTCAAGGTGATATTGTTAATCATAATTATTGTTGCCTCATTGTTTGAATTGACCTAGGGTAGCTGTACATCGAGGAATAATATACCGTCATTCAAAACTCCATGCACAAACAATTGTATAAGAATGAATTTCTACAAATGGTTAAATAAAGAAGCAATAAATAAGTGCAATAGTTTATACCTTATCCATAACCGTTTCGGATTCTTCTGTCCATGGGCCAGTAAAACTGGTGATAAACATGGGTATTGATCAAACAAACTATGAACATTTGATAGCGATAATTATGAGAATTAGCGTCCCATTTATGGGATATTCAAGGTAAGAAGGCTTTGATAAGAGTTTAGATGTTACTGTTAATGGTCTTTCTGACCGTATTCTTCCAGAATGAAGCAAATCTTCGAAATATTCTAATTTCTAGTTTATGGTGCACACTCACTGCGGTATTCTTACCTTTTTATGAATTCGAGGCTTTGCCTTTCCAAATCCTTAAAAAAATAATACTCTTTCATTTCTGCAATGTTCCATTAAAAACGTCATGTCTACCAGAATTAAACACACCGCTAACCTCATCTGACCAATTCTCGCTAAAACAATATATTTTCAAGTGATGATGTTCTTTCCAAAATAGAATTTTTTTCATTAGGAATACATGCTTTTTCATAGCCGAATTGGAGGTTTTGCCTTTATGTTCCTTAAAAATGACAGTCTTTCATTTCTGTAATGTTTGATGACAATCTAGTTAAAACTAACTTTAATGTTATACGCCTAGGGGACGTTTTGACGGGGTTGGTTTGACGAAAGAGGATCTTAAGTACCAGCATAAAACCCACAACTCACCTCGTCTCATTCTCAAGAGACTGTGTTCTATACTATCTTGATAAAAGAAATAATTATTTTGCCCTTTACATCTTCAAATATTTTTTCAAACATCCCATTAAATCTTGGAATGTTAAAACAAGTTTTAAAAATGTCTATGAAATATAAGTACATGAGGTTACCTGAACAACACTAGAAAAATAGACTTTGGTATAAAAAAATTGACTTTGATGAAAATGTCACTTGGATGAAGCAATATACTCTATGGCGGAAATATATATTTGATGAAAAAAAGTGACTTTAATGAAGAGAGTAATCCTTGATGTAAAGTGACATAATGACAAAATATTTTGACTTACATGTATATGAACAAAGAAATGAAATGAAAAAGCACTTATGATAACCTCCGACAAAAGAAAGTATACACTTAAGTTGGTTTTATCATATGTATGATTTCCAATTACAAATATCTTGAGTTTTCAACGTCATACTCCAGAACTGAATAGTGTAGGCCTTTAATTACCAGTCTAGGAATACATTGTTTTAATTTTAAAAATTTAAATTAAAAAATTCTTCAAATATTAATTTGGATAATGACAACGGTTCATCGACATATTAGACATTATCTATGTGTAAATCAATAAATATGCCCTCATTCTGTACACATTTTTACAACATTTTACAACCAAATGAATCTTATTTCTTTTAAAATATTTAATAAATCGAAACAAAATGATGTGTGTACTTTCTTTTTCCTGGCAGTTTACATATTATAACACTTATGCCCCTAAAGTATCTGGTTAGAAATCTGTTACATATGTGCTTATGCAACATATTTGAATACTGTAAGACTTTTTTGTTCTCATTCAAATATAGTCTTTATCAAAGTAATGTCTTACATATAACAATAATGGTGTTACATTGCGTGAGAATAATCTAAGGTATCTGTCAGAAGAATATCTTGATATCATCTTCAATTAGATGGGAGTACATGTAGCAACAATGATAACCTTCAATTACTGTACCGTCACGGTGCCAAAAGTGTTGCAAGAATCGCCGTTTTCCCCATAAGGCCCCATGTTATGTCAGTGTAGCATAGTTAAGTTTAATTATCTCAATTTTCAAAATATTTCACTGAAAATTTACATGGAAGCAGGATATCTAATCTGCAACACATACACGTTATTTACAACGTTATTAGTCCATGTAAACTCAGTGGAGCACAGGAACACAGTGCTGCAAGTGTTGGAATTTTGTACTGCTAGGATAATTTTGCTTGAAGCTAGAAATATTGTCAATGTGTACCTTAGGTTACGTGGGAAGAAAAGACTTAGGTAAACTCTTTGAGGAGAGAATGAAGAAAAAATTAATTATAGAGTTTTTGTCAACGACTAAACACTGGTACCATTTACCTGAGATTAAATTATCACCGATCAAGTAGAAAGCCAATTGCTATAGCTGAAAATTGATACACATTTAGGGTATTACAAAAACATAACTAACGCTATAAGAGTACTAAATGGGTAAATTGAAACTGTACCAAACTGAAGATGACTATTCTTATTAAGTGTCCACATATCCTGAAATAAACTATATTAATCCTAAATAGGTATGTAGAACACATGTGGTTTAAGAGCTGAAAGAACTGATCACACTGATCTGTACACCTCTTGAAGTCACGAATAGAAGAGATGACAAAAATGTTTTAACGGTGTCATTTGTTGTTTTCAGAAACACATGGTTTCAAAGGGAGCAATGTTCAAAGATGTACTTTTAAGGTACTGGTTGCAAAATATCATTAAACAAAACGTTGATTCATGTGCACATAAATAGAATTTACTGTTTGATTAAAGAAAAAGAAAACTCCCAAATTGGCCCATGTTGTTATACATAATAAAATGATTTAGGAAGGCTCTCTAATTGGAACTATAAAAGTGTCTGCTGATATCCATATATATTTATTGATTGGGCAAGTCATATGATAGCATATCGGATCCATGAAGTTAAATCAGTGTGTAACGTGTCCTATTTGAGGGCAGCAATCTGGCGTCTGTAGACATTTTGCAATTTCGATTTTTCTCCTAAAGAAAATATAAAAGAATGTGCAGTGTTCCAGATAGTGTGATTCAATATAAAGAATGTTATAAATAACTATTTTACATGCTATGGTTTAGTTACATATGGCAATGGTAAATGGAAAAGATTCATAAATAGTTCTGAAGTTGGGGGCTGATACAAACGGGTTATTTACAGAGAGTTCTCAAGAAAAATGGATTATCCATTCTTGTTATGGAACATTCACTCTTTTGAGACATGCCAACCTCAATGACATATTATGTACATGGGACACAGCAAGTGTTTGCACAAAGCACAAGGATGGAAGGTTATCAGGAATCGATGAATGAGAGGACTTTCTGTGTAAACAGGCCCGGAGATACCATTTATATATCCTCATGAAAGCAACATATCTTTTCTGTCAATTCTGATGCATAGAGCGACGTTGCCATTGATATCGGAAGTATATCCACAAAAACTTCCCTGGTCTGAAGAGATGGTACCTCACTGTGCTGCCTTGGCTTGGACATTCAGTCTTCAATGTACATGCATCTTTGAGATCCGATAAAAGAACAATAAACATGTCTGGTGATAGTCATATATATTTATCGTCTTGACTACTTGACTGCTTAACGTTGGCAGAAGCAATGGATGAGGTAACATTTTGTGTTAACAAGATCCGCAGATACCATTAACATGTACATATCCTCAAGAAACCAACATATCTCTCCTGTCAGTTCTACAATTTATACAGAAAAAGCGCCAGGGTGATCAGAAGTATATGCACACACACTGTCACTGGTAGCTTTTTGTCCCTGTTCTGAAGAGATGGTAGTTTATTGTGTTAAAATGGCATGGACATTTAACCGTCAAATGACATGAAGCTCAACAAGAGATCCAATCAATAGTAGACCTAAAAAGGCACTTGAATAGGAAGTATTAACATGTCTGATGATATCCATATATATTTAATATATTGTCTGGGCTACTTGACTACTTAACTTTTATGGCTTGGCCATAGCCCAGCCCACGTTTGACGTTCCTCAGTTTACCAGCAACAGCAGCAATTTACACAATTTTCGAACAGCGGCTTTCGTGACTGAACTTTTACAATTTCAAGCTTATGAAATACCGAATATATCAAGTCAGTCTGCCGGATCAGTGTGACCTTATAGCTAACATTTTTTAAGTGAAACTTGCATACTATCATGACATCATAACTTGGAAACTTCATTTGAAAGAAACCAAAAACATGTCAAATGTGTAGCGAAATATTTAATTTCGTCTCGATGCTTGATAAATAATGATTTCTATGTGTTTTGCAAACTTATAAAAAATGAATAGTGAAATACTCCATCTCAAAAGAAACGAGTGACATTTTCTATGTCCAGCAACATCAGCAATTTACACAATTTCGAACAGTGGCTTTCATACCTGAATTTTTACAACTGTAAGCTTGCGAAATACCGAAATGCGTAGGATCATGACATCATAACTTGGAAACTTTATTTGAAAGAAAACAAAAAAAATGTCATATGGGTAGCAAAATATTTAATTTCGTCTCGATGCTTGATAAATAATGATATCTATGTGTTTTGCATATAAAAAAAAGAAGAGTGAAAGACTGATACATGAAATCCTGAGAAAGACGAATATTAGTGACTTATCCTTTTGCAGTGATGTAGTTGAAATGTCAAGCAATTGAAAGGATTGTTCTTTTCGAATCAAACACTCAATTTCAGTAATACGCGAAATACATGTTATAATATTTCTTCAAACCATTTCTATTCTTTTTTGTGTTGGAAGTTTCAATGGTTCAAAAGATTAGACTTTTGTATGTAAATTGAAATCATTGATTAATATTTCAACCAGTGAAGTGGTCAACAAGCAATTAGTTTAGATATCAATGGGGTCATCCTTTTCATAGCTGTAATAACTTTTCTTTGGATTCATTGAAAAAAGACGCAAAAGATAGACTGATAGAGCTTAGATGCTTTCAAATAGTATATTCGGTTACAATTGTAAATCAGTTTGGTACAAAAATGGTGGTGCTGGTATAACCGGATAATTCCAACATAATGCTACCTGTACAACTGAGTCGACAAGACAATAACTTTATTTGGAATTGCTATTGTCACTCTGCAGAGAAAAACTGAAATTCGATAACAAGAGGGTATAGATTGTCTTTGATAACGAGTTCTCTTTTAGGGAACTTTTGCAGTTAATTCCTTGAATAGCCTATATGTCAGTCTGAAGTTGCTATAATAGAACCCTTTCCAAAATGGATGTTCCTGAAAGAAGAGCCGTTAGGAGCATGTGTAATTTGGATCGGATTCTTCTGTAATGTTCCTGCACTTCACTGACATCTATTGCTCTATGTAATCAATGGGAAAGTTTTGAAAAGTTGGAGCAATTACATTTCAAGTTTTGTCCCGCTTTCACTGTTGTCTAAGCAATCGAGGAAACCATTTCTGTAAATCCATATTGTTTGTGTTTCCCAACTTACCATACTACTGTAAACTTTTTCTTTTTTAAACAATAACGAGATTAATAGTCTTTTAGATGATGACACTCCATATAAATGTGCTAAAAAATCCATGCATAATGGAAACTGGCATGTTATAGGTCCCACATAGTTTACATTGATTATCTGACGCCATTGTTTGTGGTATTAAAGGGGTACTATGACGCTTAGTTATTTTGGTTACGACCGCAGCGTGGCGAGGCCCTAACGAGTCACGTGACGCAACTGGGTACTGGGCTGTCTGACCAGACTGCAGGTGTGGGTAAATCCGTACCTAAAGCGACCTTGTTTCAATCAGGAATTCGTAATCAAAACGAACCCATACAAAACATTCACTCACATTTCATTCAGTGTTTTTTATTTGTTTTTGTCACATTTGAAAGCGGGGAAAAACAATATTCATACAGTATATATGTGATCTTGACATTGTGTCGTAAAAAACATTACTTTAATCTAATTTTTCCCATTAGAACGTTGTATATAGTATGTAATGTAATTTTTGCAAACCATATTCACCATTAGACGATTTCGGACAAGGGGATTCCTATATTAATATTAAACATATGTTTCAAAATACACGAATTCAATGCCAATGCTGCCTACATTTATGTATAACTCCAATTACATGTTATCGTATATAACGTCTTAGATTAGAAATATATATATATTTGTATTCCACGTTTAGGCGTAAGTTCTTTAAAATGTTCCTTTTATATAATATATATTTTACATTATCATCGCTCCCTGTAATACAACACATGTCTGCATAATGTCTGTATCATGGGCCTGTGGCCCCTTTACGAAATAAGCACATATTCAGTATTCAGTATTTCAGTATTTTCGGTATTTCACGTTTAGTCATATATCAAGATTTATCAGTTCAGCTAAGTTTCTGTAAGTTGGTTTAATTTACAAGAAAAATGTGACGGGTAAATAAGTCAAAAGATTTTAAAGCCTGCAATGATAAAAAACCATGATTTATTTCAAATCGAAATGAAAAGGGCGTTTTCTTTTTCGATACATATTTTCTTTCAGATTCTGTTCTATTATTATCATATTATTTGGGTAAAATCGATGAAAAGAAATGGTAGTTTTGAATTTCATTCTATATTGTTGAGAAGTTAGTCCTGAAATTTAACAGTCTCTAATTACGCCTAATGCATTAACACCTTTTCTTTGATGCCGCATATCTGTCACTGGGCCGTTTCAATTACACAAGAGGTGGCGCGTCAAGTTTATTGCTAACGTTCTGTCATATGACGTAACTGTTGACACTTAAGTGGCCGTTAGTAAATAAAGATACACATATAGGCGACATTCAGTCTAGATACAGTGAGCCATTCGAAGTAAAGAACATTTTATTTAACCAATGAAATTTAGAAACATGATGTAAGCTTCGTTTTTCTGTTGTTTCGTCAGTGATCGTAGCCAGTCATTCACGGTTATATATGATGTACACCAATGTATTGTACATGGATAAGCAATCACATGCTGACAACAGGTTCGTTATTTATATCATTGAAGTCATCATAAATTTATTTGTTTTACATGCGAACTAGTTACACAACCATCACAATTTAATTTGTTTGTTGATATGTAGGTCTATTTCTTTTAATTTGTAAAATGATATAGATATTCGTTGCATAAGTCTCGTTTTTCGTTGAGACGGATCAGCACAAATTGATTAAAAGCATAAGCATGTATAACAAAACAGACATTTATAGTAGTAGGCTTATGTATATTCGGTTCAGTAAGATGCCCGCCTGTCTTCGCGCAAACGCAGGGCACGCATAGCAGACAGAACACTAGTTGAGATTTCCGGCTCGCCAGCTGTGGTGATAATTAATCTTGGGTCGCGTAAATTAGCGTTATAGTGCCCCTTTAATGGTAATATGTCATTTATATTTACCTTAGAGGGTAAAACATCTAATTTTACAAACCAATTACCCATACTGGTTATAACCGTGTAGTGTATAAAGCAAATATTGCATGGCGGCCATTTCAATGTGAACGCCTTTTATCATTTCGAATTACAAAAACGATTCCCATGGCTTTACCGAACCATGTACACTCATTTTCAACTTGTTTTTCCGAAGAGAGAAGGGTGTTATACTATTGGTGACATTATTTCTCAAATACATTTCATCTACTTATTTGAGCGAAAAAACGTGCTACTGCCCCTTTAAGGAGTATTACTTGAATCGGTTTTGAGTTGATGGTTGACCTTATAATATATGCAATAGGGGGAGAGAGTCAAATGAGAAAAAGGTAAATCCAATGATTAAGTCCCTAGGGGTTTGTCTGTTCACAAATCACCACTGTTACTGCATCCATTTCGAGGTTATTCTCTGCATCTAATAAAACAAATCCCTTGGAAAGTTCTCCTTTCGCCTGGTAATCTTTGCTCAAGATAATATATTACTTCACATGTACAATATTCTTGGTTGGGGATATATATATATATATATATATATATATATATATATATATATATATATATATATATATATATATATATGAGGACATACCGTGTACGTATTTCGAGAGCTATAGTCGATAATAGTATAGTATGTAGAATTGATTACATGTCTTGCCAAACTTAACAAACACAAGTTTTCAAGTTTCCTTAATGATCTGAAAGTTAGAAATGTACGAGAAAGGGGAAACAAACAGATTTTAACTAAACTTATATTAAAAACATTATAGCTAGATACTATGATTATATTTGAGTACAACACTCTGTTCAAGAATAGAAAAACTATCATTGAAATTTGGACATAGGACATTTGCCTATACAATTGGATCACGTTAAATTAGCTTTCATTTCCTCCTATTCAACTGTTGTTTAAGGGAATCTAACGTTACAGTTGTAACAAACTTGATTATCTTGTCCCTAATTTACCAAGAACGGATTTTATTTGATAAGTTGGATTAGAAGAATGGAGAGGAATTCAATTGAATTGAATTGAGGTCATTAGCAACATAGGTTTTTCAAATAAAGCAATTGACAAGTGTCTGTAAGTATTGCAGGAACATAAATGACCAATTCTTGAACACAGCTGTGATGTAGTGAGTATTAAATGCCTGCTTACCCTACGAGGTCACCTTCGGCACATATCCCTACTTAGCATCGCTACAACTTCCACAATATATAAGCGATGACTGTTTCTTTCTTCTTCAGAGTGGCAATTAAAAATCAAAATACTAAATCAACAATATTTATCTGAATTTAATTTCTCCCGTGACAGATCATTCAATATCGTACACAATACAAACAGCTTTTAGTCGAGATACAGAATGTTCCTTATCTTATGCTGTAAATTGCATAACTATGAAATGAATAAACAAAAATAACTTTTATCGCTTTTATCAGTTTTTAATGGTTATTTTAGACTATTCAGTTTACAAAGTACACGATATATCAAAAAAAATTAAATGTAACATTAACATCATAATGTCAACCAGGTAATATTAAACACCTTCATGCAACACTGACATCCAAAAACTCAACCATGTAATATGATCATCACGTTGTCAACCATGTAACAATAAACATCTCAATGTCAGACTTATAACATTAACAACTCAATGTCAGACTTATAACATTAACAACTCAATGTCAGACTTATAACATTAACAACTCAAAGTTAACCATGTAACATAACATCTCAATGTCCAACATTAACAGATCATTAATATTTCCAACCTATTAATACAGTGCGAATCTAAACTCCCCTTTGAAAATTCCTTGATCCCAATATGAACCCAGATGTCGTCTGGCATCAGCCTTTTAATGTATGTTTAAAGTTGTCTGCCTTTGAGGAATTGTAACACATGGCACTGATATTAGAATAAAAGGAAAGTTCCATTTAAATTTCTTAGAAGGGAATATGATGCAAGGCTCTGGCACTTTGAATATACCAATACCAATTCCATAGAGACTAACTGTCTATTCGGAGAATCATTCAATAAATGAAAGACTTACAGTAACGTTAGTACTGCTATTTTTCATATCCTCTTGTCTGAGACTATGTGATGCTTTAAGTTTTACCTTATTCATCATATTTGAATTATGATGATACTTTTGCTTTCTCTTGCACGTGTATGTCTCACGTTTATTGAAGTTTAGGAAACTAAACTCTTCAATTGCGTTCATGATCATTCAAAATGGCTATTAAATAAACAATCACCTCAAACATACACCTTTTAACTGTGTTGCCGGGTATTGGGACTTTTACTTCATTGACATAAGAATATTGCTACTTTTGAAAGTATGGATTTTGAAATAGTCCATTTGACTGGACTTCAAGTTTCTATAGTAGTGCAAAGTGAGACATGTGAAAGAAAGAAAACTTCGGCTAGGAAAAAACCGGAGCTCGTAATTGAAAGAGAAAGAAATGACTGATTTTTTTTTTTTCAATTTACTTTTTCTAAATGGAAATAATCCTATATTAATTTCAGCTGAAAATGACGTAATGCGTGTAATTTCAACCAATAGTTTTTTCAAATACCCTTTTTGCAGATAAATGATAAATTAGTTGCAGATCATCTCATATTTCCTTCTCCAACCAATTTGTATTTTGAATCTTCTTTGTGATAATATTTTGCTGCCTTAATATATAACTCGCTGAAGAAAGGGAACTGTGCATATAGCAAACACAATAAGATGTTCCATACCATTTTGGATGTTCTTTTGTTTTTTAACATAAATGTTTATGATTAGCAAATTACAAGATTAAGTCCCAAGGGAAAATACACAATGAAACTGATTAGCAATAATTATCTTGAATGAACTACAATACGATCACATGTATACTAATAGTTACAAACGCCTAGAGTCTTGAGAAAAGATTGACAAAGCATGTGCTATTGTATCTTGACCAAAATACAGATACCAGTCCTTTTTCAATTCAGGTTGATTTCTTGAACATATATACTCATCCACCGAGTTTGATTAATATTTCAGAAATGCATGTTTTAAGAAAGTAATGAACTATATCAAGAATACATCAAAGAGAGTATGTTGATACAGCATAGTTCGACGGTTTTATATTTCAACCAATTGCTGATACAGTCCATCTACATATACACATAGGGAACAGCTTGAAGTATCCACAATATTTCAATATTTCAGTGTATAATATAATTAATGTTTCATTCTCTTTTTGTGCCTTTGTTGAGCTTCTTGCTTGGATCCAGTCTGTCTTCATCATTGTTTTTGCAATATTATTTGTTTTTATCTCATCCTTTTTTATCGCATCACTATGGAAGCGCATTGCTGCCAGCAGTGAGAAAAAATTTACACAACGTCTAATTAGATGATAGTTTTATCTAATTAGAGGATAGCTTAATCTAATTAGATGATAGTTTTATCTAATTAGACGATAGTTTTATCTAATTAGATGATAGTTTTATCTAATTAGACGATAGTTTCAATTAATAAAGTACTTTTTTAAATGTCTAATTAGATGATACGTTCGTCTAATTAGATGATACTTTCGTCTAATTAGATGATACTTTCGTCTAATTAGATGATACTTTCGTCTAATTAGATGATAATTTCGTCTAATTAGATGATAATTTCGTCTAATTAGATGATAATTTCGTCTAATTAGATGATACTTTCGTCTAATTAGATGACAATTTCGTCTAATTAGATGATACTTTCGTCTAATTAGATGATACTTTCGTCTAATTAGATGACAATTTCGTCTAATTAGATGATACTTTCGTCTATTCAGATGATAGTTTGTATAAAAGAACCAATCTGATGCATACCGGTTTCCTTTTCCGAGAAAACAACGGCAAGATGCACTGCATTTCCCCTAAGTAAGTCTATAATCTAATTAGACGACAGTATCATCTAATTAGACGAAAGTATCATCTATTTAGACGAAAGTATGATCTAATTAGACGAAAGTATCATCTAATTAGACGAAAGTATCATCTAATTAGACGAAAGTATCATCTAATTAGACGAAAGTATCATCTAATTAGACGAAGGTATCATCTAATTAGACGAAAGTAGCATCTAATTAGACGAAAATATCATCTACTTAGACCTAAAGTATCATCTAATTATACGAAGTATCATCTAATTAGATGAATCTATCATCTAATTAGATGAAACTATCATCTAATTAGATGAAACTATCATCTAATTAGATGAAACTATCATCTAATTAGACATTTAAAAAAATACTTCATTAGATGAAACTATCGTCTAATTAGATGAAACTATCATCTAATTAGATTAAACTATCGTCTAATTAGATAAAACTATCATCAAATTAGATTAAACTATCCTCTAATTAGATAAAACTATCTTTTAATTAGATGAAACTATCATCTAATTAGACGTTGTGTCAATTTTTTCTCACTGCTGGCAGCAATGCACTTCCATACATCACTGCTATGGAGAATACAATATATCTGCTACATATCCTATTGAATGTATATATTACGGACTTCCCTCATTGATCACTATCTGTGATTGCATCTGACGTTTAGGATCCTACCAAATGGACTGCATACAAGTTAAGTTGATCCTTTGTCTCAAGTGCCAGGTACTGATGACCTAACCAAGGAGATTGTCTGAGGAGATTGAAAGGGGAAGCTTACACTGATAGTAACACTGATTAATGACCATTTATCTCTTGTTGTTACCTTCTCATCCCTCATGTTACAATATGTCAAACAGAGATATATCTAGATAAATTGAACAGTGCTAGAAGCCTGGATAATCAGTTTGTATGGCCTGTGGTAGAGGTTATTGAAAAGTTAAATTTCTAGTTTACGTAAGGTTTTAGTAGCTCTACTGTTATAGATCTACTAACACACGATCTAAAACCTTGAATCTACACATTGGCGGTTGTTTTATAATGTATTCTATGAAGCATGTTATAAGTAATATGTTATGTATTTCGAGGTAGTACTTATCATGGTTGACAACTGACGTCTGACACCTCCTGGTTTTCAAAATGTAACTTAACAATGTAGCTGTTGGCTTTGTCCCTGCAATAACACTTACTAACAATGATAACAATGTTTACATTTCTTTTTTGAGTCAGATAAGAGGTAAAAAAGGGAAAATATGACTGCATCATCAATTTGTGAAATGCCTTACAGTAACAGGGATCAGATTGGGGAATCATACAACGACAATTTACAGATATTTTATCAGCCAGAGAAAACCCCGGTGTTCTGTGTACACAGTGCAGAACTGGGTTGTTCCGGGCGAACAGAGTTGATCACAAAGACTGGCAACAGCGAAATTCTGGTTCTTGTACAGAGGTTTGAGAAACATCAAAACAAGAACAGAACAAGTTACTTCAGTGTAAATAACACATTCATTCATTCTCTTTTGAAATCTGTTTCATTTTTGAAAATGCATATTCCTTGTAGGCCCCGCGCTACGCTTACACGACGTGTAATCGATTAAAACTTAACTTTATATTATCATATACTTGGATAATATACCTATCGTTCAACATTCATGGAACCTTTATTGACATTTCTGCAAGTCGACCGAAAACTGTTTTTCCACTCTCAACTTAGCCAAGTGAACACAAAAGGCCGCGGGGTGTGTGGCCAAAACGAGCGCTCTGATTGGCCTGTGGTAAACAAATGACGATGAATCAGACGGAAGTGATATGGATTTACTTCCTCTGTATTGTAAAAATTAGAATTTTAGGTGTCAATACCACCACTGTTATCAATTACAGACGATGTTAGTGTCCACACCGAAATGCCACATTCTCCCGTTAGACAAAATTTGCAGCCATACACTGGCTTCTGATTAAATAGTTTAAAGGCACAGACAATCCAATTATGTAAGTTTTATTACATAGTGTATGATGGATTGCAAATCTCAGGGATTTACTAATTTTATAATGTTACTTTTCACAAATTGGATTAGTGCTGAAGAGACGTGACCTTTAATATGGTAAATATGATAAGACCCGCAATAGACACATGTTATTGTTGGAGGAAACCCTATGCATGGTACTATTCAGTTGCATACCGAAAGTTTGTTCACCTACCTGTGTATTTCAGTGTAAAAATCATATAATGTGGCATGTCTTTGAAGCATCCAATCCACGCGAAAACAAGACCGATCATTTTGCATAACATAATCTGATTCTTTGTAAACAGTCACAGTTTGGCAGCACTTTGAAGTAACAAGGGGTCAATCTTTTCAAAACTTCAGTTATTTTCTATTGTGAAATATTCAGTAAGTGATCAAGTGAGTCAAACATATTCCTATTTCCTCTTATACTCATAAGAGAATTACGGACGATTTTCATGAACATTTCCCATTAAAATCCTAATATAGATAATTCATTTATAAACAACAAAAATCCCTCCTAATAAATACTTGGAAATATTTGATTTAGTAAATGTCAGCAGACATAACCTACATTATGTACTAGACTGACGTGAATCTCTCTCACAACAATTTTAAATAAGTTCAAAAAGAAGATCTTATCTATTTTGTATTTGTTTCAATAGATACATTCCAACATTTGGAAAGGTTAACATGTATACAGTATACATTCAAAAGTTACAGAGCAAGTTATATGCCAACATGTTCCAATGCTATCATCAGAATGTGTAAGTAGAAGTAGAAAACGTTACTTTTAGTACTGTCTACATCATAAACAATGTTTCATGTGTTCACTGTCTACATAGCATGTATTTCTAATGATATTACAGCTATAAAATATGCAGAGTATCTTTAAGCCTAGTATTTCGACGTGTGAAGACTTGATACGATTGGAGTAAGTAAGAACAGTTTAATTGGACAAAGACTATCTTTAACATATTCTATTGAAGAAATCCGGGGTTCAAATTCCGTCAGTCTAGTTTATCAAGAATAGGGATTCTGCAACATGAAGCAATGTTTGGTGACATTTAACATTAAAAATCGGGTCGCGGAGCGATTCCAACACATCTTCCAAATGTATAAATGTAACCATGATATAAGTACACTATTCATGAAATCGTTGTTAAACCAAATTGTACATTACTTCACCACATCTCTATCCTATATTTGGGCTTATCAGATTACATATATACAACATTAAGTACTTGAAATTAAGTTATTGGGTCTATTTATTACATTTCACAGAGTGTAATATGTGCAGTATCAAGCTTATGATGATACAGGCATCTAAGAGATCTTGCAAACATAAGTTGTAAATCCATAGAACTCGTTCTCACTCATTTAAACAACTTCTAAATGTCTCAAGACACAAAGAATATGCATTATAATCGTCTAAATGCGTATCGTTTTGATGTACATCTTGTTCGTCAAGAATGGTAGATTCCCGGTTCTCACCAATTCGTAATCTTACAGTTATTAATACTGCCATTAATTCCTATTCTAGATTCTTTGTGTCAGTCTCCGCGGTCACATGTTTACAATGTAAACCCAGTCCTGCAGTGTACATAGGACGTCGGGGAATCTTCCCTGGAGTCTGTACATGGTGGAGTGGACAGAACAGATCTGAATGTGGTCCCGAGGCATCTGCTCTGTGATCCGAGAAGAAATCTTCTGTGGACAGACTGTCAGCTCATTCATCTCTTGTGTTTATATGCAGTACTGGAAATAATACAAAGCTTCATGCTGTTTACACAAACAGCTGGATTGTGAATTCCTTGGGGATTGTGTGATCTTGATTGTTGTGCAAGGGACATAGGTTTACTTTATGCTTTACATTATCCTTGGCGTTCACCTAATTACACTCATCACGAAATGACATAATTTCTTATCTGTAATACCCATCCTCGTTGAGGCGATAAACTAAATAACATCAACCACAAAGGTCAATTATGAGATTCTTTTCAGACCCCAATAATTGTTTTCTGTAATTTTTCTTAAATATCAGTACTTGCCATTGAAAACACACTAATTCATCGATCGCATGACAACTAGATATTTTTTTTATTCTTCTTCATATAATTCTGAGTACCCAATTACTGCTGGGTGGACAGAGGCACATTTCGAACTAAGTCACTAACGTAGGATGACACCACACCTTTCGAACTTGCAGTTTATCCAGCGGTGAAGTGGGTTACCCACACACGCAGGAGGTTGCGCCCTTTGTTTTGAACCTCATTGATAGTGGTCGACTGAGCTATCCGCAGGATCATGTGCCATCATATAAACAAATGTATAATAGTATTGTATAGTTGTATCCTTCACATACATGTATGAAGACCAAATAGTCACCAACCATCCTTTTACACTTTGAGAACATGAAATTTCTACTGGTCTGAAATTAATATCAATGCATCATATAATATTTTGATAGAATGAAAGAGACATATTTATTATTTAGATTTTTTGTGTGGATTTAAAAATGTATTATTTATTTGGATTATGGATAATCGTTATTTCAGCCATCTGATTCTGATTAATACAGTTCATCTATTGCTATTAGAATTATATTTAAAACCACTAGCATAAGCATCATTCCTTGACAAATACCGGGTTTAATCTCATCAAAATTCTACCTCAAGATTGTCAAATGTACTTCACCGACAATCATATAATACAGTAGTTATCACTTCCACAGGAAATTATAAGTCGAAGTTGTGCAGCGTGTCCAGACAGAGATTTATAGATTGGCAGAGTAGATTATGTCACATACAGACCAGAGATATCACGAAAGCCTACCACCTTCCTGTATTCTTATTTCACGCTGTGAACTGTGCAATGTTTTAGTAGCAGATGAGACTCCGAGGACAGATTGCAGACAATATGTAAATACTATGGAGCCCAGGGTCAGCCATATAGTTCTTCAGGAACTGCATGTGGAGGTTTCAAGTACATCCGAATTAATAACGCCATCAATGTGACAAATAACAATACGATCAGACAAGACAATCACAAAGATACATCCCACTGTCCTGCAATACTATAAAATGTCCCTTATTGTGCTTCGAGGTTCAGCGCTATGCCAGAACACTTGTTTGTCTCTTATCATCAGGAGGCACCTGCACGCAACGTGCTGTAACTCTCAAGGAGAGTGTGAAGCAAAATGGAGAGGTGCTGAGAGTCAATTCTGCTGATGCGACAGTTTTCGATGACCTTAACTAAACACGCTAAACATATGTAAGTGCTGTTATATCTTCATTAAACGTTATTATAAAAATATAAGATGCCTTAGCCCTAGTTACTTCAGATATAAGCGTCAGATTTATTGACATTGTAGATTAATACGATGATATGAATAATTTCATATAAGTTACCATAGAATGTTATGTGGTGTTATAAATGTAATATTAGGAATATTATAGCAGGCAAATAAATGAACCTATATGTAAATGAAAAAAGGATAACCATCCTAATTATCATAATCAGTAACTGTCATACGTAATACATTTATTATAACAATTCTTTTACAAATTTATTTTCAACCATTATTTCGTCATTGTCGGGATCATACCTGGTAATAATATAAGGTAAACAATGTGAGACTACAAGAACCCTTCACACTGTTCATCAGACATCTGTGAAGAAAATGAATATGGCTCAGACATACCTGAAATATTGTTAAGTGAAATTATATAGAACCCTTTCATTGACCCTCTGCAGTCAAGAAAAGAGAAGTCAAAAGTAAATATATTCACAAATGTAATCATGCACTAATATACTTACATTTTGACCACGCCACAAAGGTTACAACTACTAGTTACATCTTGCAAAATTGTACACTTGCTCACTCAATATGAAATTATTGTATGACCCAATAATTACCGACCAGCCGTTTACACTTCAAGAAAACTCGTCTGAAAATGATATCAATGCACCCAAATGATATTTGGATAGAATACAAGCAGACATATGGGTTATTGATAATCAGTATTCCAGCAATCTGAATCTGAGGAATACAGTTCATCTATTGGTTTTTAATCGTGTGAATTAAAACGTTAGCCAAGGTCATTGATAGAACCCTTTATTTCACAGACAATCACTATTTCACAGACAATACTATGATTCAATGAATTACCACTTCCACAGGAAGTTATAAGTCGAGGCTTTGTAACGTGTCCAGACAGATATTCCCATATTGGCAGAGTAGATTATGTCACATACAAACCAGAGCTATCACGAAAGCCTATCACCTTGCTGTATTCTTATTTTATGCAGTGAACTGTGCAAGGTTTGAGTAGATGATGAGACACAGAGTACAGACTAGAGACAATATGCAATACGTAGCTATGGAGCTTTAGGTCAGCCACACAATAGGTCAGTAATGGATGATTTTTTTAAGAAAATTCAGTTTAATATCGCACTCGTGTGACAAATAACATTTGGCTCTGACAAGACAGTCCATAAGAATCACCAAACTGTTCTGGTACCCTATAAAATGTCAGTTTCGCTTGGGGTCTAATAGACACTATGCCAGAACACTTGTCTGTATCTTATCATCAGCACCCACCTGCAAGCACTGTGTTGTAACTCTCAAGTAGGGTGTGAAGTGAAATGAAGACGTGCTGAGAGTCAATTCTGCTGACACGACAGTTTTAGATGACTTTGAGACTGCGTGGAATTATTATTAAATGTAACAACGCTATCCATCCCAATTATAAAGTGTGATAATTAATGAACTAATTATATCAATTATTTTGAAATTTGTTTTCAGCCATCATTTTGTCAGCTGGGTCATTTAAGTCGAAGTCCAATTATAAATAGTAAACAGTGCCAAATCAAGATAACAAGGTGAGACTTTAAGAACCCTTCACAACGTTCACCAGACATCTGTGAAGCAAATCAATATGGTTCTGACATACTTAGAAAATTGTTAAGTGGGATCAGATAGAATCCTCTTATATACTCTGCTATGTGGAAATTTCACCATTATTTGATTTGGACGGGGTGCCACTAGAATCATTACTCCAAAAATCAAATTATTGTTGTCTCATTGTTTAAATTGATAGGGTAGCTGTACAACAAGGAATAATATATCGTCATTCAAAACTCATGCACTTAGTTGTATAAGAATGAATTTCTACAAATGGTAAAATTAAGCAGCATTAATTTGAGTGCAATAGTTTATACCTTATACGTTTCGTATTCTTCTGTAGCGGCTAGAACAATCGAAATAAAAGTACTTTATCAGACGATAAAGGTATAGTTTTTATGATGATGTAAGAATTGAATGAGGTTTCCGCTCCCCTCGTAGTCACGTGTGCCCATGCTAACCCAACGAAAGAGGGCAGTTGAAAAGACTGATAATGTCCTAAAACAACGGTAGCGTTGTTATAACAATTATTGAAGGTATATGTTCTTTTTTTATCCGAATAAGCCCTGAACTATTATAACGTCAAAGTACTCGGACTACCGTCCTCGTACTTTAACTATAATAGTTCAAGGCAAAACTATACTTTATTACAAAACAGATTGGGGTACAGGGAACTTTATTTCTTAATTAATAGCGATAATTATGAGAAATTTATTCAAGGTAAGAAGGCTTTGATAAGAGTTAAGATGTTACTCTTTATGGTCTTTCTGACCGTATTCTTCTGGTATGAAGCAAATGTTCAAAATATTTTAATTTCTAATTTATGGGACACGCTCACTAAGGTATTCATACCTTTTTAATACACGAATTCGAGGCTTTGCCTTTATGAATCCTTAAAAAAATAATACTCTTTCATTTCTGCAATGTTTAATGTCTACCAGCATTAAACACACAACTAACCTCATCTGACCAATTCTTGCTCATGCAATATATCTCAAGTGAAGATGTTCTTTCCAATTGTGAATTTTTTTCACTTTTTTTACATGCTTTTTCATAGCCGAGTTGGAGGTTTTGCCTTTATATCCTTAAAAATGACAGTCTTTCATTTCTGTAATGTTTGATGACAATATAGTTAATACTAGATTTAATGTTATACGCCGAGGGGACATTTTAACCAGGTTGGTTTGATGAAAGAGGATCTTAAGTACTCACCTCGTCTCATTCGCAAGTGACTGTGTTCTTTACCATCTTGATAAAAGAAAGAATTATTTTGCCCTTTACCATCTTGAAGTACTTTTCGAATCTCGTATTAAATCTTGGAATGTGAAAACAAGTTTTTAAAATGTCTATGAGATATAAGTGCATGAGGTAACCTCAACATAACTTTAAAGAAAAATCGACTTTGATGAAAGTAGGGCATTGGTATAAAATATCGTCTTTGATAAAAATGTCACTTTGATGTAGAAATTGACCTTTTGGGGGAACTATATTTGATGAAGAAATTTGACTTTAATGAAAACAGTCACCTTAGTGTAAAGTGTCATATTGGCATAAAATTTTGACTTACATATATATGAACAAAGAAATGAAATGAAAAAGCACATATGATAATCTACCACCTTAGTTGGTTTAATCATGTATGATTTCCAATTACAAATATATTGAGTTTTCGGCGTCAAACTCCAAAACTGAATAGTGTAGGCCTTTAGTTATCAGTCTAGGATTACTTCTACATCGTTTTAATTTAAAAAAAAATGAAATCTTAAATTTCAAAATGCTTCAAACATTAATTTGGATAAATGACAACTATTCATCGACATATTAGACATTATCTATGTGGATTCAATAAATATGCCCTAATTCTGTACACATTTTTACAACATTATACAACCAATAAATCTCATTTCTTTTAAAATATTTGATAAATCGAAACAAAATGATGTGTGTACTTTCTTTTTCCTGGCAGTTTACATATTATAACACTTATGCCCCTGAAGTATCTGGTTAGAAATCTGTTACATATGTGCTTATGCAACATATTTGAATACTGTAAGACTTTTTTGTTCTCATTCAAATATAGTCTTTATCAAAGTAATTTCTTACATATAACAATAATGGTGTTACATTGCGTGAGAATAATCTAAGGTATCTGTCAGAAGAATATCTTGATATCATCTTCAATTAGATGGGAGTACATGTAGCAACAATGATAACCTTCAATTACTGTACCGTCACGGTGCCAAAAGTGTTGCAGGAATCGCCGTTTTCCCCATAAGGCCCAATGTTATGTCAGTGTAGCATAGTTAAGTTTAATTATCTCAATTTTCAAAATATTTCACTGAAAATTTACATGGAAGCAGGATATCTAATCTGCAACACATACACGTTATTTACAACGTTATTATTCCATGTAAACTCAGTGGAGCACGGGAACACAGTGCTGCAAGTGTTGGAATTTTGTACTGCTAGGATAATTTTGCTTGAAGCTAGAAATATTGTCAATGTGTACCTTAGGTTACGTGGGAAGAAATGACTTAGGTAAACTCTTTGAGGAGAGAATGAAGAAAAAATTAATTATAGAGTTTTTGTCAACGACTAAACACTGGTACCATTTACCTGAGATTAAATTATCACAGATGCAAGTAGAAAGCCAATCGCTATAGCTGAAAATGTAAATACATTTAGGGTATTACAAAAACATAACTAACGCTATAAGAGTACTAAATGGGTAAATTGAAACTGTACCAAACTGAAGATGACTATTCTTATTAAGTGTCCACATATCCAGAAATAAATTAAATAAATCCTAAATAAGTATGTTGAACACATGTGGTTTTTGGAGGTGAAAGAACTGACCACACTGATCTGTACACCTCTTGAAGTCACGAATAGAAAACATGTGAAAACGGTGTCATTGTTGTTTTTAGAAACACATGGTTTCAAAGGGAGAAATGTTATACTAAGATATACTTTTATGGTACTGGTTGCAAAATATCATTAAACAAAACGTTGATTCATGTGCACATAAATAGAATTTACTTTTTGATTAAAGAAAAAGAAAACTCCCAAATTGGCCCATGTTGTTATACATAATTAGTTTTATAAACAAAATGATTTAGGAAGGCTCTCTAATTGGAACTATAAAAGTGTCTGCTGATATCCATATGTATTTATTGATTGGGCAAGTCATATGATAGCATATCGGATCCATAAGGCTAAATAAGTGTGTAACGTGTTCTATTTGAGGGCAGCAATCTGGCGTCTGTAGACATTTTGCAATTTCGATTTTTCTCCTAAAGAAAATATACAAGAATGTGCAGTGTTCCAGATAGTGTGATCCAATATAAAGAATGTTATAAATAACTATTTTACATGCTATGGTTTAGTTACATATGACAATGGTAAATGGAATAGATTCATAAATAGTTCTGAAGTTGGGGGCTGATACAAACGGGTTATTTACAGAGAGTTCTCAAGAAAAATGGATTATCCATTCTTGTTATGGAACATTCACTCTTTTGAGACATGCCAACCTCAATGACATATTATGTACATGGGACACAGCAAGTGTTTGCACAACGCACAAGGATGGAAGGTTATCAGGAATCAATGAATGAGAAGACGTTCTGTGTAAACAGGCCCGGAGATACCATTTACATATCCTCATGAAAGCAACATATCTTTTCTGTCAATTCAGATACATAGAGCGACGTTGTCATGGATATCGGAAGTCTATCAACACAAACTTCCCTGGTCTGAAGAGATGGTACTTTGTGTTGCAGTGGCTTTGACATTCAATCATTAATGTACATGCATCTAACAATAAACATGTCTGATGATAGTCATATAAATTTATCGCCTGGTACATGTACATGTTCTCATGAAACCAATGCATCTCTCCTGTCAGTTCTACAATATATATAGAAAAAGCGCCAGGGTGATCGGAAGTATATGCACACACACTGTCACTGGTAGCTTTTTGTCCCTGTTCTGAAGAGATGGTAGTTTATTGTGTTAAAATGTCATGGACATTTTACAGTCAATTGAGATGAAGCTCGACAATTGAATCAATAGTAGACCTAAAAAGGCACTTGAATAGGAACTATTAGCATGTCTGATGATATCCATATATATTACATATATTGTCTGGACTACTTGAGTAATAAATGTTTATGGTGTTGGCCATAGCCCAGCCCACTTTTGACGTTCTGCAATTTACCAGCAACAGCAGCAATTTACACAATTTCGAACAGCGGCTTTCGTGACTGAACTTTTACAATTTCAAGCTTATGAAATACCGAATATATCAAGTCAGTCTGCCGGATCAGTGTGACCTTATAGCTAACATTTATAAAGTGAAACTTGCATACTATCATGACATCATAACTTGGAAACTTCATTTGAAAGAAACCAAAAACAAGAGATGTCATATGTGTAGCGAAATATTTAATTTCGTCTCGATGCTTGATAAATAATGATTTCTATGTGTTTTGCAAACTTATAAAAATGGAATAGTGAAAGACTGATACATGAAATCTTGAGAAAGACGAATATAAGTGACTCATCCTTTTGCAGTGATGTAGTTGAAATGTCAAGTACTTGAGAGGATTGGTTTTTCTTCAAATCAAACAATCAAAGTCAGTAATACATGTTTTAATATTTCCTCAAACTATTTTCTTGTTGTCTTTGGAAACTTTAATGTAAAGATTAGACTAAGTATGTAAATTGAAAACATTGAATAATATTTCTAACAATGAAGTGGTCAACAAGCAATTATTTCAGATATCAATGGTGTCATCCTTAATTTTCATAGCATTTTCTTTGGATTATTAGGTTATTAGGTTGGCAGAAGGTGAGATTTACATAGTGTGACAAAAAGGCTGATGTGACCCAAAGTTCGATTGATGGAGCCCATTTAGAGCTTTTTAAATGATATATTCGGTAACAATTGTAAGTCAGTTTGTTACAAAATGGTTGTGCTGGTATGACCGAAAAACTCAAACATAATGGTTTAAACATATTTTATTCATGTAATGAATTGGGATTGGTGAACAATATAATATATAGTATATTATATTATATTAACCCCGCTCCCAAAACATAATATAAATTGTATGCTTCTCACGAGGGTAATACGGTCTCATGTACCATCTTTGTACCAGTGTCACTGGTACACATTAGCCATCTCCCACCTTATTATCATACAAATGCTACTGTCCAGAAATACATAAATTTGCTTAGTTCACCTTCATCATCTTTATTATATAACTGTGCAATGCTGGTTAAACAATCTCTTTTACAGCGTAAAATACATCTTGAAATGTAAATCCATATGCCATGTAAAATGTTTGTAATGAATTATACATGGGCCAATGGCCTTTCTATTGAATAAAATTGAATTGAATTGAAATTAGCATTATTATAGTTTTTGTGTTTTGACAGCGAGTAACTGATCTGACCTTGACCCTAAACGTAAACCAAATTGCGTAAACAAAATGGCGCCTCTGAAATGTTAGAAGTTGTATAACGTATTACTACAAACTTTTAAATGCCTTTAAACGAGTTAATAATAGTTTAATTGAGTATGCAAGCAATGCGAAATGAGATTTGTTTCCAAACCAAGCAGCAAATAAGGCGAAAATAAGTCTGTAATTAGTAGACTCGTAAACAGCTGATCGAACTGTTCAAAACTCTGTGCACCGAGTGCGTCATTTTATAACCTCATCTGACCATAATGCGACACCTACCCTTAGTTAGGAGCTGTTACTATGACAGCGGGGTAATATGAACTATATTAAATTTGTACACTGTGAGACTGACGGGGTACATAGGAAAAAACGTAACGACCGTTAGCCAATCAGAAACGAGTATTTTACTGTAAGGAAAGATAATGCTGCCTGTACAACTGTATGGGTCAAGTAGACAATAACTTTCTTTAGGATTTCTTTTGTCATTCTGCAGCGAAATACTGAAATTCGATAACAAGAGAGTTGAGATTTCTTTAATAAGATAAAAAAATTATTCGATAACGAGTTCTCTTTTAGTGAATCTTTTGCAGTTAATTCCTAGGATAGCCTATATGTAAGGCTGAAGTTGCTGTAATAGCATCCTTTCCAAAATGGATGTTCCTGAAAGAAGAGCCGTTAGGAGCATGTGTACTTTGGATCAGATTCTTCTGTAATGTTCCTCCATTTCAATGACATCTTTTGCTCTATGTAATCGATGGGAAAGTTTTGAAAGTTGGAGCATTTGCATTTCAAGTTTTGTCCCGCTTTCACTGTTGTCTAAGCAATCGAGGACACCATTTCTGTAGGTTCTTCATTGTTTGTGTTTGCCAACTTACCATACTACTGTAAACTTTTTCTTTGTTAAACCATAATGAGATTAATAGTCTTTTAGATGATGACACTCCATATAAATGTCCTAACAAAAATCCATGCGTAGTTTGAGCATTTACACTTTTTAACACAAAACTCATTTCCTGCTTTCACTGTCGTCTAAGCTACCGAGGGAAGCATTCCGTAGGGTCTTCATTATTTGTGTTTCCCAACTTATAATAATACTGTACACTTTTCTTTTTTCCATAACGAGATTTTTAGTCTTTTAGCTGATGACACTCCATATACATGTTGCGTAAAGCAAATATTGCATGTCAGCCATTTCAATCCCTGGGTGAACAGAAGCTATTTATTACCTTTACAAATATTTATTATTTTGTAAATATCATCTTTAATAGATATTTAATCTTTGTAAATATCATCTTTTATCATACAATGGATGGTGTTCTCGGCAGGATAAAGGCAACGGATATTTTCGGTATCCGTTGGGGTCATATACGGATAAAGATGCAAATCACAAAGGTCAAGTGACGGAACTTCTTTTGAAAATGACGTCACAAGCATTAACATTTCGAACGCCTGTAATAACAGTAACAGTTGTAATAGCGTAATAGCTTCATGTAAATAGACATACTTCAGTCTTCATTTCATATAGATTTACATTAATTTGAAAAATGACAAAACAAACATAGTGCAATGTATATTACGGAAACAATTATTATGATCAAGCAGTGCCAAAACATGTTCATCGCGAGTCGAAAACTACCGAGTAAACACTTTAAATACTCAAAGTAACAAAGGCAGTTTGAGTTACATATGCATTTATCGAACGTCAATCTTCATTGTTCTATAATGTGACTTTTGTAAAGGAGATTTTAGAATTCGCTGCCTAATACATTCAGTTTAGCTCACCGTGCTTTGATGTGTGCGTCGCCATTTGCAACCGGGCGGAAGGGAAGCAACTCTCGCCCCTTCAAGATGAACTCCCCTACACTCATGATTACACGAAAGGACGCGAGTTCGAATTCGCTGTCCTCACCTTAAATATTTTTCATTTGAAAAACGTATTAAAACAAGATCATGCCAAAAATAACAATTACTTTCACTGAAAGCATAATTTAGGAGGCGTTATTTTGTGTCATTTTACCGTGAGATTAGACCGCAGTTCATTTGCATATATCAATACGCGTATTTACGGTAGAGTTCAACTTTGAAATTAATGTTGTCATGCTGTTTTGCACAAAATGAATGAAGAATGACATTGTATGATAAAGAAGTTATCATGCTCGTGTGTTTTGGGATGGTAAATATCCTGCATTAGGAATAAACACAATGTATTTAGCTCGCCAAGGCTCGCAAAATACAATGTTTATTCCTTATGCAGGATATTGACCATCCCAAAACACACTCTCATGATAACCTCTATTAATCTGTATTCGATATTTGTAAATATTTGTAAATGTTTGTAAATATTATTAAATATTTGTAAATATCATCTTTAATCTGTATTAAATATTTGTAAATATCATCTTTAATCTGTTTTAAATATTTGTAAATATCATCTTTAATAATGTTGTAAAGGTTTGTAAATATCATCTCTAATCAAGCTGTAAAGGTTTGTTAATAGCATCTTAATGTAAATAGTAATTAGTGAAGGGGACTGATACCACGGGGGATGGATGAGTGGGGGGAGTCTGTGCGGGGGTAGGGGGAAGGATGGAGGTGTGGGGTTTGGGGGGTGTCTGTTGGTTATGGGTTGGAGGTTTGGGGGGGGGGGGGGGGGGGGGGGTGTCTGTTGGTTATGGGTTGGAGGTTTGAGGTGACTTGTGTGGACTGAATAGAGATTGATGGTGAGAAGAGCAAAAAAACGTGATACTGTCTCTTTAAGGAGTATTGCTTTAATTAGTTTTGAGAAGTTGCTTGACCTGATAATATATGCTTTAGGGAGAGAGAGAGAGTCAAATGAAAAAGGTAAATCCAATGATTAAGTCCCTGGGGTTTGTCTGTTCACAAATCACCACTGTTACTGCATCCATTTCGAGGTTATTCTCTGCATCTAATAAGACATATCCCTTGGGAAATTCTCCTTTCGCCTGATTATCTTTGTTCAAGATAATGTAAATATTTACATGTAGAATCTTTTTGGTCGGAAATAGATAATATATATGTATGTATATGTATACGAGGACATACCGTGTACGTATTTCAAGCCCTGGAGCCGATAATAGTACGTAGAACTGATTACATACACAAGTTTTCAAGTTTCCTTACCAGTCTGAAAGTTACGGGGACGGGAAATAAAGGATAGATTTTAACTAAACTTATCTTAACAACATTTTAGGTAGATATTATGATTATCTTTGAGTACAAAACTCTGTTCAAGAATAGTTACTATGATAGCATTCTAATCAACAAGGACATTTGCCTTTACAGTTCAATCACGTAAAATTATTTTACATTTCCTCCTATTCACTATCATATGTTGTTTAGGGGAATTTAAGGTTACAGTTGTAACACACTTAGATTATCTTGTGGTCCCTAATTTACCAAGAATGGTTTTTATTTTAAGTTCGATAAGAAGAATGGAGAGTAATTGAATTGAATTAGCAACATAGGTTTTTCAAATAAAGCAATTGACAAGTGTCTGTAAGTATTGAAGGAACATCAATGACCAATTCTTGAACACAGCTGTGATGTAGTGATTATTAATTTCCTGCTTACCCTACGAGTTCACCTTCGGCAAACATCTCTACTTACCATCGCTACAACTTCCACAATATCTAAGCGATGACTGTTTTTTTCCTTCATAGTGGCAATTAAAAATAAAAATACTAAAACTACAATATTTATCTGAAATTAATTTCTCCCGTGACAGATCATTCAATATTGTACACAATGTAAATAGATGTTATCAGTTACATTTACAGTTGCATTTGAGTAATAAATAATGAAAATAAGTAAATTTGAATTATGCTAAGTCGAGATACAGAATGTTCTTTATCAAATGCTGTAAATTGAATAACTATGAAATGAATAAACAAAAATAACTTTTATCGCTTTTATCAGTTTCTAATGGTTATTTTAGACTATTCAGTTTACAAAGTTCACGATATATCAAAACAAAATTAAATGTAACATTAACATCATAATGTCAACCAGGTAATATTAAACACCTTAATGCAAAACACTGACATCCAAAAACTCAACCATGTAATATGATCATCAAGTTGTCAACCATGTAAAAATAAACAACTCAATGTCAGACTTATAACATTAACAGCTCAATGTTAACCATGTAACATTAACAAATCAATGTCAGCATTAACATATCATTAATATTTCCAAACTATTAATACAGTGCGAATCTAACCTCCCCTTTGAAAATTCCTTGATCCCAATATGAACCCAGATGTCGTCTGGCATCAGCCTTTTAATGTATGTTTAAATTTGTCTGCCTTTGAGGAATTTGCAACACATGGCACTGATATTAGAATAAAAGAAATGATCCATTTAAATTTCTTAGAAGGGAAAATGATGCAAGGCTCTGGCACTTTGAATATACCAATACCAATTCCATAGGGACTAACTGTCTATTCGGGGAATCATTCAATAAATGAAAGACCTACAGTAACGTTAATACTGCTGCTTTCATATCCTCTTGTCGGAGACTATGTGATGCTTTAAGTTTTACCTTATTCATCATATTTGAATTATGATGATACTTTTGCTTTCTCTTGCACGTGTATGTCTCACGTTTATTGAAGTTTAGGAAACTAAACTCTTCAATTGCGTTTATGATCATTCAAGATGGCTATTAAATAAACAATCACCTCAAACATACACCTTTTAACTGTGTTGCCGGTTTTTCGGACTTTTTCTCCATTGATATAAGATATTGCTACTTTTGAAAGTATGGATTTTGAAATAGTCCATTTGTCAAATCTGAGACATGTGAAAGAAAAAAAACTTCGGCTAGGCTAAGTTTCCGTGAAAAGAAAAAAATATGTTTTATATTCAATTTCCTTTTTCCACATGGAAATTATCCTATATTAATTTCAGCTGAAAAGGACGTAATGCGCGTAATTTCGATCAATAGTTTGTTTCAAATACCCTTTTAGGAGATAAATGATAAATTAATTTGCAGATCATTGTCTCATATTTCCTTCTCCAACCAATTTGTATTTTGAAAATTTTGTGATAATATTTTGCCGCCCTAATCTATAACTCGCGGAATGAGGGAACTGTGCATATGGCAAGCACAATCAGATGTTCAATACAATTTCATGTTCGATTGTTTTTAACACACATGTTTTATGATTAGCAAATTACGAGATTAAGTCCCAAGGGAAAATGCACAATGAAACTGGTTAGCAATAATTATCTTGAATGAATTACAATACCATCACATGTATACTAATAGCTACGCCTTGAGTCTTGAGAAAAGATTGACTAATACAAAGCATGTGTTATTGTGTCTTGACCAAAATACAGATACCAGTCCTTTTTCAATCCACATTGATTTCTTGAACATACATACTCATCAGTTTGATAAATATTTCAGAAATACATGTATTAAGAAAGTAATGAACTATATCAAGAATACATCAAAGAGAGTATGTTCATACAGCATATTTCGACGGTTTTATATTCCAACCAATTGCTGATACAGCCCATCTACATATACACATAGAAAACAGCTTGAAGTATCAACAATAATTTCAATATTTCAGTGTATAATATAATTTATGTTTCAGTCACTTGTTGTGCCTTTGTGGATCCAGTCTGTCTTCATCATTATTTTTGCAATATTACTTGTTTTTATCGCATCCTTTTTATCACATCACTGCTGTGGTGAATACAATATATCTGCTACATATCCTATTGAATAAAATATTAAAGGCACATCCATTGTGTTTCATAAAATTGTATTCCGTTTTTTTTACGTTCCAACTCACGACATGTGTTGTCAACAACACACATAAATTCACTCAGCTTGCATATTTATCCCCAATCGCCAAATATATCATAATAACTAGTTTCCAATTAAAATTGAGTAACATAATTATGCATGTGCAGATACCGAAACTTCACGTCCCATTTACATGCACAGTAGTTATGGGACATATTAAACATTATCAACTCAAATTTTTCTTTTTATCGGTTATAAATAAGATTCCAAAATTACATTTGACTCATTGACGCGCGCTACACGCTGTGCATTGTCCGGTTTTCGATCAGAAATCACTACTTTTACCTTCAGATCATCAAAATGCTAAATCTACTGTCATCAAAATGGTAGTTTTCGGTAACAGTCAGTACTTCTCGATAGAGAAAATAACACCATTTATAACGTTTGGAATATTTGACCCCCAACAACACAATGGATGTACCTTTAAGAACTTCCCTTATTGATCACTATCTCTGATTGCATCTGACGTTTAGGATGTTACCAAATGGACTGCATACAAGTTAAGTTGATCTTTTGTCTCAAATGCCAGGGACTGATGACCTAACCAAGGAGATTGTCTGAGGAGATTGAAAGGGGAAGCTTACACTGATAGTAACACTGATTAATGAACAGTTATCCCTTGTTGTTTCCTTCTCATCCCTCATGTTACAATATGTCAAAGAGATATATCTAGATAAATTGAACTGTACTAGTGTTAGAAGCCAGGTGAATCAGTGGATATCAGGATATGGCCTGTGGCAGAGGTTTCTGAAAAGTTAAATTTCTAGTTTACGTAATGTTTTAGTAGCTCTACTGTTGTAGACCTAGTAACACACGATCTAAAACTTTGAATCTACAAATTGGCGGTTGGCAAAATATGACTGCATTATCAATTTGTGAATTGCCTTACAGTAACAGAGATCAGATATCCAGAACGACAATTTACAGATATTTTATCAGCCAGAGAAAACCCTGGTGTTCTGTGTACACAGTGCAGAACTGGGTTGTTCCGGGCGAACAGAGTTGACTACAAAGACTGGTAACAGCGAAATTAAGCTGGTTCTTGTACAGAGGTTTCAGAAACATCAAAATAGTTCAGAACAAGTTACTTCAGTGTAAATAACACATTCATTCATTTAAGAAATAGATTTCATAATTTGTTACTTCACTGGCTTATAAACGGTTAAATGCCGGAGCTTGTCGACGGCATTTGTACTACAGTTTAACTTGAACTTTCAAACCGTTTATAAGCCAGTGAACAAACACATTATTAAATCTTTTTCTCATAAATTCTAACTCAAATTTAAGCAATTTCTTTTCAGTAAATTTTGAATATAAAAATCTCTGCAAAAAGTGTACAGTGCATGATAAAACAAATGTTGAGTATTGTCTTAGATCAAGCGCTAAGCTCCGCCCACAATAACACCGGATCACTTATTTGTCACCACGAGCAAAACGTTCTTCACAGGAAATATGATTAAAGTATTTAACTTTTGGTTCTAACATGCTGTTTTAATCAAACTGTCAATCAAACTACAATAAGAATTCACGTTGTAAGGTTTTTAAAAAGTTTAATCAAGAAAAGAGCATGTGTAAGCAGTGTAATAATTGCGCAATGATACAGTGATAAAGTAGTACCGCAGGTTATTTTTTTTAAACGTCAGAGTATGAATGTTATGCTTTTCAGCTGTCAATCTTGTGTTTATGAGAATGTATACCAGTCACATGACCTTGTTTACTCCAATCAGCAGAGAGCATATCGCTTAAATTTCCAAGTCTGAATTTATTCTTTTTTGAAATCTGTTTCATTTTTTAAAATACCTATTCCTTCAAAGGCATTCAAGATACATGTATACATCACAGGCCCTTGGGTCATTGCTTCTCACACTTAAAGAAAACAAAACTTTATTGCCATTATTGTCAGTCGACCGAACGCTGTTTTTCACTCTCAACGTAGCCAAGTGAACACAAATTGCCGCGAGGTGTGTGGCCAGGCGAGCGCTCTGATTGGCCTGTGGTATACACATGACAATGAATCAGATTGAAGAGAGAATTTTAGGTGTCGATACCACCACTGTTATCAATTACAGACGGTGTTAGGGACCACACCGAAATGCCACATTCTCCCGATAGACAAAATTTACACCCATACACTGGCTTCTGATTGAATAGTATAAGGGCACAGACAATCCAATTATGTAAGTTTTATTACATAGAGTATGATGGATTGCAAATCTCAGGGATTTAATAATTGTATAATGTTACTTTTCACAAATTCGATAAGTGATGAAGAGACGTGACCTTTAATATGGTAAATATGATAAGACCTGCAGTAGACACATGTTAATGTTGGAGGAAGCCCTACAGGGAATTGTGATGCATGGTACTATTCAGTTGCATCCCGAAAGTTTGTTTACCTAATTGTGTATTTCAATGTAAAAATCATGTGATATGGCATGTCTTTGAAGCATCGTATCCACGCGAAAACAAGACCGATCATTTTGCATTTCGCAATATAAGAAGACTGTTCCATAACATAATCTGATTCTTAGAAAACAGTTACAGTTTTGGCAGCTCTTTGAAGTAACAAGGGGTCAATCTTTTCAAAACTTCAGCTGTGTGTATGCCATGTGGTTTTCATTTCTTGCCCATCCTATATGTTGACAGACAAGACCTTAGGGCCATGTAAAGATTGTGCTGGTGTACTGGTGTTTGCAGGACAATTTATTTGGCAAACTAAGCCAACACATGAAATCACCATGAAGTTAAGGTTTTGAGGATAATGATCAGGATATAACAATATATAAAGATTTAAGAGCTCTACCTGTTTGATGTTTCAAAATATAATTCTTATTATAAACAGTAACTTACTGTACAGCTGTTATTCAGACAACAGTAAAATATAAAGAATTACCGACGATTTTCATGAACAATTCCCACTAAAATCTCAATATAGATTATTCATTTGTATACAACAAAAATCCCCTATAATAAATACTTGGAAATATGTTATTTAGTAAATGTCAGCAGATAGAACCTACATTATGTACTAGATAAAAAAAATGTTGTGGATCTCTCTCACAATAATGTTAAATAAGTTCCAAAAGGTATTTGTTTCAATAGATGCAATTCAACATTGAAAAGATTAACATGTATACAGTATACATTCAAAAGTAACAAACATATTACAGAGCAAGTTAAATGCCAACATGTTCCAATGCTATCATCAGAATGTGTAAGTAGAAGTAGAAAACGTTACTTTTAGTTTTGTCTACATCATAAACAATGTTTCATGTGTTCATTGTCTTAATAGCATGTATTTCTAATGATGGTACAGCTATCAAATCTGCACTTATTTAAGCCAGGTATTTCGACTATGTGAAGACTTATGATTGGAGTAAGTAACATTTTAATTGGACAAAGACTATCATTAACATATTCTATTGAAGAAATAAGCTTGAAAAGGACCAACCAAATAACAAATAACGAGGCTTTTATTTCAAAATATATATCTTAATTTTCATGTCACATTGTGTTAGCCTCTGTCTTTGAGTTCTTGATCATATTGCATATACAAAGTGTAATAATATTAAAATATGATAAATAAGTACAGGTGGGTGATGCTGAGATTTGTTGTATAATTGAGCAAATGCACACATTGATGTTGAATGTTGTTCAGTTATTATAATTCCTCATCTTATTAATAAGAAAGGTAGGTAATATTATTACAGCATCAAATACAAACGCACTCCAACATTTCTCTTTAAACCAATTGTATATATCTTCGTAAAGATAATTCACCGAGCACTATTTAAGCTGTTTCGACAGAGGACCATTGTTCTGAACTAAAACACTTTTACGTCCTTTCTTAAAATACATGGAGTTCAGACGGAATACCAGCATGACAATGCATGACCTCATGTTACTCGTGTTGTAAACGACTTCTTTGTGCAGCAGAATATAAGAACTCTCTCATGGCAGGCGGTTTCTCTAGATCCCAATGCTTTTGAGCATGTTTGGGACGACAACGCAAGCCTGTTACCTTGAACGACCTGGTTGACATTTTCAATAAGATTCCACAAGCCTTTTCACTAACCCGATATCGCCCATGAGGCGTATATGTCAATCCTGTGTTGATGCTCACGGTGGTCACACTCGATACTGATTTGTGAACATGATTGTGTGAACCTATCCTCGATAAGGAACGTTATGTGTTACTGTTGACTTTTGCTGAGAATTTGTTGTTGCAATAACAATTTGACACTGACCTCGGTCGAGAAAATAAAGATTAACAATGAAACAATTTGCTTTGTTTCTTCACATAATACATTTGCTTTGTTTTGTAGAAGCCATATGTAATTTAAATGACATTTGATCTGTCCATCCGTCTGTGCAGTGTCTATCACTTTTCGCCAGATTGCATTGGTAACATTTATCAACAAATATTATGTCAAATTGCAAACGTCAATGATTCTGTCATGTATAACAAATTTATCAAATAATTACAGGCGTGTATAGTAATCACATACAGAGGTTACCTTAACTTAAAGGAGCAGTAGCACGTTTTTTGCAAAATTTATTTTTTCAAATTTCCAATTTATAATGATAGTTTGTGCCATTTAAATTTACTTTAGAGGGTAAAGCATCCTATTACACAAACCAATTGTCCGTTGTAGTGATAACGGTGTTGCGTATAAAGCAAAAATTGCTTGGCGGCCATTTTATTGTGAACACAATTTATTATTTCGAATGACAAAAACGATCCCCATTGCTTTATGGAACCATGTACACCCATTTTTTACTTGATTTTCCAAAGACAGAAGGGTGTTTTATGATTTGTGAAATTATCTTTTAAATACATTTCATCGACTTGTTTGAGCGAAAAAACGTGCTACAGCGCCTTTAAGTATCAACCTTTCTTACGTATTCCAATCATATTGCAGAATGAGTTTGAACATTCGATGGTATACAATTGTTTGTACACCTAAGATGGTAATGTCCAACTACATTACACCATAAGGAATATTGATGCCCTTGTCCGTTTCAGTGTCGGTTTGTATATATGACTCTTTCTGATGTTGTGACATTACACATTTTCCATGAACAGGGCATTGAGTGTATTAATAGGACGTTACGATAAATACTCATTTAATATAATTAATTAATTACAAAGTTGATCAATCATATAAACTGGCTCAAATTGTTTGTTTGCCAGTATTATTATGCTGAAGGCTCATATATTTGATTATAACTACGATATCGCCCATTTACATCTCTACATCTGAAGGAATTATCATCTCACTGGAGTCAAACATGTTTGAAAATCAACCAATCAAAACGGTGCTGGCTCGATCTATGAAAGAAATTGTCATCGGGTGAATATAAACCTAAAATTCTTGTTCATCTGGAAACTACGCGAGTGACCATTCGTATTTGAAGTGGCATTATCTCAGCAGGTATTTTGTCTATCGAATGAATCATTGCTACCTAATATTGCTAATTAAATTGTAATTCTTGTTATTAATTTTATTTCTGTCTCTTGTGAAAATTGATAACTTTTTCCTCATCCTGAAGATTTAAAATATTTTTTCTTTTGTTTTTGAGTATACATTATCGATTTAGAATGAATAATAATGTTTAACGTCGATTACATCAATTCCTGAAGGTTTTAAGAACATTAAGAAAAGTTAACTTGAAGCTCGCTGTTTACCCAAAGTATTTAGATTTCCGATATACTTTGCAGTTAGCTCCCATAGCATCATGAACAATAAATAATGTCAGAAAGCAATTTTTTCATACGTTATTAACCCTTTCACCACTAATGCACTAAGAAACCTGAACGCTAATACGTTTACGTGTCTAATTTTAGGCGTGTTAGATTTATTGATCAAGGAACGGACAATACAATCATATTATGATCAAGTTGCAAGTGCAATTGTCATTCAAATTCAATTAGGTAGACTTGTTTTTCTTATAACTGTGAATACAGTACAATTAGATTTGATCCTTTGTACAACTTGTTTAAAGGGGCAGTAGCACGTTTTTTTTGCGAATTTTACTTTTTTTTTTATTTACTTCAGAGGGTAAAGCATATTATTACACAAACCAAATATCCGTAGTGGTAATAACGGTTTTAGGTATAAAGCAAAAATTGCATCGTGGCCATTTTATTATTTCGAATGACAAAAAACATTCCCATGGCTTTGCAGAACTATGTACACTCATTTTAAAGTTGATTTTCCGAAGAGACAAGAGTGTTTTACTTTTGGTGACATTATTTTTCAAATACATTTCATCGACTTATTTCAGCGAAAAAAAATGCTACTGCCCCTTTACATTTACATCGTCAAGAAATCATAACCAAAGAATAAATTATTAATGTTAGTATATTAAGGAAACAATGATGACAGTTGAAATAAAATGAAACAATGGCAATAATTCTATACTTAATTATCAATTCACATGAGACTCTTATAACTTTAAATTTTAAAAAGTGAATTGGACGTTCATTGAGGCTATAATTGGGACCAAAGTCCGTTTTGAAACAATTTCACAAGTTTGTTCGACTTGCAACCAAAAATGAAAATCTAATGACGTTTGATCTGTCTAGTTGGTGCAGGGTTTATCAAATTGTAGATGTTGCATAGGTGACATTTATCAGATAAGGTAAAAAACCCAGCTCTGATAATGTCAATAGTTTTCTCTGCGTTCCACGTTCATCACAATATGTCATGTCTATATGTCATGTTGTTCAGTTTTATTGAATAATGTTTGACTTAAAAAGACCCACCTAGACAGCGATAAACCATTAGATGTATATTCACACCAAGATAAAGCATCAACCTTTCATTTGATCTGGTTTCCTTCTTCTGTTATTTGTTCATGTTGACAAGTCAGAATCCTCTCACAGATACACTATACATTGTCAAATAAATCTATCTTTTAAATGCAAGGATCAACACAAACCTAGAGAGAGAGTCTATTCAGTAAAGGCCAATACTTAACATTCCAACATATCTCAAAAGTCGTATCAGTATAAAATTTTGGATTTGATTTATCTACATCATTATTAGACTCTATTATGAAAATGAAACGATTCTGACAATGTTTATCAATGAACTTTTATAGTTTCTGAACGATTATGTTTTTTCCCATTGACAAATGTTGCTATTATGTTAAAATCTCACTCCCCAAATCATAAAAAAAGTTTTCTGGAAGAAAAGTCAATATTTCGCTCGTAATTTTTTTATTATCAAAGAACGAACTTGCTTAAGTTTCGTTTTAAAATGTCTATTTTTATGATGTTTTACATAATAATGAAATGATGAAAGGGATGGTGTCCTAAAACAGAGAAAAAGAAAGATTCCCATTCTCATTTCCAGACAAAAATAAACAGCCTCTCTAATTAATTTCCTGTTGAATTTCTTTTCAACATTTATTTTATCTTTCTTTCATGTGCATTTATGTTACAATTTAATTAATTACCATATATGCAACATTTGTTCATTATACAGCTGCGTACCGAAAGATTGTCCACCTACCGGTGTATTTAGTGCAAATATCATATAATTTTTCATGTCTTTGAAGCATTGTATCAATGCGATAACTAGACCGATAATTTTACATTTTTACATTATACAAAAACAGTTGTGTATTCCATAACATAATCTAATTTATAACGTCATAGTAACTTCAAGCAGTTTCAGTTACATTTACAAATCTTTGAAGTGACCAGAGTAATTTTTTTCAAAACTACAGTTTTTCTTTTCTCCTGTGAAATATTCAATAAGTGATCAACTGGGTTAACCATACATCATATATTTCCTCGTATACCCAGTCAATGTATTTGTGATGAAAATGTCCTCAGTTAGTCAATATGAAAAGTTTTATTCGAAAATTAATGAAATTTGAATTTGCAAAATATGATCCCTTCTGTCTATTTCATTATGCCCTAATTCATAAACATGCACCACTGCCGTGACGATCACAAGGTACGTTTGAGAATGATTGTTTTACTCATTGATATGTGATGATTCATTCTCATTGTTCGTGATGTAGTATTACATGATATTTGCACTAAAATTCACATGTAGGTGAACTTTTTTTCGGTACGCAGCTGTACAGTGTACATGTGTGCTTCCGTTTCTATGGATATTGGTGTAATAGCAGACTTTAGAAACTATGAAGTCGAATATGAGTTTGTTGCTCAATGTGTTTTAAAAGTCCTACAGCAATGCATAAAATCACTACAGACTGCTTTTGAACTTTCTTTTCAAACAGATGAAATTAAAATGAAAGTATTTAATGTTTTCTCTTTTTCGCCTGAAGCTGACTTGTGACATTTCACAGCATGGAATAACGTTTCTAATTAAATATGAGAAAGATGTTTTGTTGTGTATAACGAGCCCTGAACAAGATTTCTAATATGGACTGGCGTCCATAGAATGGAAACTTTACAGTGTGCTTCATACATAAAACAGCACTGTTGAATATTGCTAATATTGAATGAAATGTTCAATCATCTTCGAGTCTTGAAGGGCATATTAAATCAATGTGTTACGTGTAAGTTGGAAGCTTGTTTGTCAACTTGGTGAGGTTGGTTTGTAAGTATATTTTGTTATGAATTCTTAATGACTCATTATATTTTGACAACAATGATTATTATATTTTGTTTTAAACAAACTCTTCAATCTCAAGTTTTCAATTGGCCATGTAGGAAATCGGAATTACGCAGATTTATTGTGTCATTTATTTTAATCAATTTTAACACACATCAGTCATTTCCAATGAAGTGTTGTCAACATAGATTGAAGATATGCGGCAGTTCTGTCAGTAAAGATGGATCCATTGAATATTCCCGTCACTAAAGAAGCAAACTGTTTCCTCTGCTTCCTGACTGCAACATGACAGATGATTTCAGTATATCCCGGTGTCCCATTATTCTGGATCAAAAAGTTGGAATAGACTCCACTGAATCAATCAAAGGTTAGGCAAATCGGCCCAATGAATGGAATGGACGGTTGTTTCGGCTTCAAATCATGTGCAAATTACCATTTCTTAATAATTACAAAATGAGTTTGTTACACTAATTTCCGCGTTTCTGATTGGACGAGAGCTCTCAAAAACCTGCTGCCATTTCTCGATGAATGCACATAAAATGTGCAACCATACCTCGTGCATTCGTACCTTGTGACGTCACAATCCATTCGAACAAACGGTCGGGTCAGCCGGTTCTTACAACTGAGCGTAACGTTTTGATTGCAAAATAAGAAATACATAAGTCAATTCTTCGGCACACCTAAGCCGATAACTGGAATAAACATTCCTTTTCCGAATGAGTCAATTAATTTCACCGGGAACACTTCATTTTAATAGATACAAGTCCTCAAGCTTGTCCATCCACTTGCGCTTCGCAAACGTAGCCATGTTTGAACGTCGCGTGATATGCTAATGAGGGTTAATCACAAAATGCGCAAACTAGAAAAAACGAAACCTGATTGTATGTATGTAAATGCTGGGAAAACGAAATTGAATCCTCTGCCGTTTTAGATGAAGGATTCCTCAATTTTGCTTCAGTCATGTATTGTTGCGTGTAACAAGCTGCTGCCTTCCGTGATAATTGGCACATAAATTAGATTTTGGCAAATATTTATTGAAAAGCGTGTTGATTTTGTAATTATAAGGATTGCTACGCGATGTTATACAATTTGTTGCTGTTATACTTCGATAGAGGCAAAACACATGTAAAACAATCCTTAAATGTGTTGACCATTGAAAATCACAAAGATGACATTTAGTTTAAAACTTTGAATTTTTGGATTTTCCGTTGTATGAATTTAGTAATTTTTTTAGAATGACCCAATTACATTTTTACAATATCTATTAGTATATTTTACCTAAACAAACTATCCGATCTCAAACTGGTCAATTTGTCATGTAGGACGTCGAAATTACTCGGACTTTTTATGTATCCCATATTAATAAATTTGAACACACATCAGTCATTTTCTATGCAGTGTTGCATCATCTTAGTTTGAAGAGATAGTCCACTCAGAGAAGGTGGATCCATTGTTCCTATTCCCGTCACTAAAACAGCAAATTGTTTCCTCTCAGACTTCCTGCATCATGACAGATGATTTCAGTGTATCCTGGTGTACCATTACACTGGATCAAAGAGTTAATAGACTCCACTGAATCAGTCACAGGACAGGTCACATCAACCCAGTGGATGCATTCCCCTTCCGCACTAGATGTCTCGGGTTTGAATCCAGCCAGAAACTCGATTGTTCTACCCTGACTAGAGATTGTGTAGAATGTAGTAAGTGATTGATGATTCGAGCTGACGTTCATAGATCTTTAAACATTTTCTGACTTTCATAGGGTTACCTCAATGGTGAATTTATTTTATCATGATGTTAAAACATATAAAGGGGGTAAAATAATAAAATAATCTTCTCTTCCAACCTCACAGTGATCCAGTGGTTACGTTTCTAGATAATAAAAAAATAAGCGTTTGCATTAAGACACTTTTAAACCTTTGTTCAATTGGTTCTCAAGTTCACCCTAATTTGATCTCGATCTTGATTTTCATTTCTCCCTCCCTTATCAAAATGTTTTTGGCATTTACGCCATGAAAACTGTTCCCACTCCCTTATCAACGTGTTATTGGCAGTGGTGCCATGACAATTTCTCCTCTCACAGCCATTTCCGCCAGATCAACATTTCTCACTCCTTTATAAATAAATTCTTGGCATTTGCATCACTACAACAGTTCTGGCTCTCTTATCAATATGAAAGATCTCACCGATTCGGATTCGTTCTTAATGTACACTAATTGACGAGTTCCTTCGAGTTTATATATCCATAACATGACATAACATGTTCATTTTCATCTGTGAATGAATGAATTCATAACATTATTATATTTTAAGGAAAAGTATTTAGAATGTTAAAAAGTGTTCCCTTTCTCAACTGTGTGAATGAAGGTGTTCCGTCTCAATAAAATCTGAACGTGTAAGTTAATGAAAATGGAATCGGTGTATTTAAACTGATAATTATATGCTATATATTATATGCTATAAATTGAAATAATACCTTTTAACAAAACACAATCATTTTTTATTACACTTCAAGTTCATTTGACGATAGTTGAGGAACTCAGTCTTCATAAATTTTTAACAAACTCTATTTGCATCTTCATGAAATCTAAACCAAAAAATAAGTGTTAGTACATTAAGAAAACTTTGGAATATAATGATCCATGGTAATATTTTTTTCATCAATGGAAATCAGACTCTTTAAACTTTAATATAAAAACAGTGAATTATTAGTTCATTGAGAACAAGTTTAGGACCCGAGTTGAATTCTGTAAAATTGAGCAACTTACAATGGTAACTGATGTATAATGATGTTTGATCTGTCCAACTGGTGTCGTGTCTATCACATTATAGATGTTACATTGGTGACTTTTATCAGATTAAGTAATATCACAGTGCAAACGCCAGCTTCGATAATGTCAATAGTTTTCTCTGCGTTCCACATTCATCACAAAAAGTCATATTGTTCAGTGTCATTGAATAATGTCTGACTTTTATACCAAAAATCAGACAGTGATTACAGAGTATACTTACCAAAATAAAAATCAAACTTCCCACCTCTTATTCAATGAAGGTGATATGCCAACTTCATAAAATGTGTTTTATTTCAATGTTATTCAAAATGTTGTTGGTTTTTTAGATGTCTCCATCCATCACTTCATTATAACACTGTCTCCTGTCTGGACAACATCCAATTATGAGTTGTCTGCGTGGTGTTCTCAGACTCGAATCTTTCCTGTCTTCCTCTTTCGTGTAAAGCTATCTTGTTATTGCCACTGGTGCAGACAGGTCACTAGACACGTTGGAGTGTACTAATTGTATACAGCTACAAATATTAGATTACCTTGCATAATGTGGACAGTAATCAACTCGTCTCGCTTTCATAAGATATAGTTTCTGCATTTCAAGAAACACGAATGTCACACACACATCATATATTCACTTATACCAAGTCAATGTATTTGTGATGAATTTGTTCTCAATTAGTCAACATGAACAGTTTTATTCGAAAATTAAAGAAATTTGAATTTGCAAAATTTGACCCCTTATGTATTTTTCTTAATACCAAATTACATAAACATGCACCACTGCTTTGACGATCCCAAGGTACGTTTGAGAATGATTGTTTTACTCATGGATATATGAAGATTCATTCTCATTGTTCGTTTGAAAGTTTATTGATGTTATAACGGACATCAATTTACATGATATTTGCACTAAAATTCACAAGTAGGTGAACAAACTATCGGTGTGCAGCTGTACAGTGTGTACTTCAGTTTCTATGGATTCTGGTGTAATAGCAGACTCTAGTAACTATGAAGTCGAATATGAGTTTGTTGCTCAATGTGTTTTAAAAGTCCTAAATCAATGCATAAAAACACTATGGACTGCTTTTGAACTTTCTTTTCAAACAGTTGAAATTAAAATGAAAGTATTTAATATTTTCCCTTTTTCGCCTGAAGCTGACTAGTGTCATTTCACAGCATGAAATAACTTTTTCTAATTAAATATGAGAAAGATGTTTTATTGTGTATAACGATCCCTGAAAAAGATTTCTAAATATGGACTGGCGTCCAAAGAATGGAAACTTTACAGTGTACTTTATACATAAAACAGCAATGTTGAATAATGCCAATATTGAATAAAATGTTCAATCATCGTCGAGTCTTGAAGGGCATATTAAATCAATGTGTTGCGTGTAAGTTGGAAGCTTGTTTGTCAACTTGGTGATGTTTGTTTACGCTTAACGTTTTGTAAGTATAGTTTGTTATGGATTCTTGATGACTCATTATATGTTGACAACACTTATTATTATATTTTGTTTAAAAAAAACTATTCAATCTTAAAGTTTTCATTTGGCCATGTATGAAATCGGAATTACGCAGATCTATTGTGTCCTCTTAATCAATATAAACACACATTAGTAATTTCCAATGAAGTGTTGTCAACATAGATTGAAGACATGCGGCAGTTATTTCAGTAAAGATGGATCCATTGTCCCTATTCCCGTCACTAAAGAAGCAAACTGTTTCCTCTGCTTCCTAAATGAAACATAACATATGATTTCCGTGTATCCAGGTGTCCGATTATTCTAGGTCAAAAAGTTGGAATAGAATAAACTCTACTGAATCAATCAAAGGACAGGTCACATCGGCCCAGTGCATGGAACAGACGTAGGGTTCGGCTTCAAATTACCATTTCTCAATGTGTTGACCATTGAAAACCACAAAGATGACATTCATTTTAAAACTTGTTTGTATTTTCTGTTGTACAAATATACTGATTTTTTTTAGAATGACACTATTTCATTTTGACAACATCTATTAGTTTATTTTACTAAAACAAGTTATCCAATCTCAAACTTGTCAATTTGTCATGTAGGAGGGAGAAATTTTTGTATACCTCATATTACTAAATTTGAACACACATCAGTCATTTTCTATGCCGTGTTGCAACAACTTAATTTGAAGAGATAGTCCACTCAGAGAAGGTGGATCCATTGTTCCTATTCCCGTCACTAAAGAAGCAAATTGTTTCCTCTCAGACTTCCTGCATCATGACAGATGATTTCAGTGTATCCTGGTGTACCATTACACTGGATCAAAGAGTTGAAATAGACTCCACTGAATCAGTCACAGGACAGGTCACATCAACCCACTTGATCGGATCCTTCAAGTAACTCGATTGTTCTATTCAGCGTAGAGATTGTTGAATGTAATTAGCGATGAATGCTACAAGCTGAGCTTTATAGAACAAACAAAACTGGTGACGTTTATAGGTTTGATCCCAGTTGTGACTTTCTCCCAACATTATCAAGAATAGAGAATTTTGCAACATGCAGCAATGTTTGATGACGTACTACATTGACAATCAAGGCGCGATGTGTTTCAAACACATCTTCCACTTGGATAATTGTAACCATAATATCAGTATAATATTCCTTAAAGAATGATAAACCACAATACACATTACCTCGCCTCACTTCTACCAAGTAGTTTGCTTAGTGAAGGTAGTCATGTGATTGCTCAATTACAATTTCATACATGGCAAAGCATTGGTTAGAAGATGAAACAATCACACTGTTACACAATATCTATCAGCCTTTTGAAAGCTATGGTACACAAGTAAGAATACTGTTTGTTGATTTTTCATTTTCTTTCATTGCCTTTCAATATCATTCAGCCTCATCTACTTATTGACAAACTTTCCAAAATGAATGTAAATTCTAATATACGTAGATGGATAAATGCAATCCTGGTATAGATAGCCCTTATAGAAATGCCGAGATTCTCTACAATGCAGCGAGAATAGCAAAATACCACTCCTAACGTCATTCGACGTTTGACAACGTTGATGTTACGTCGTGCCAAGGCATGTATTGATGCCCAATATGGACATATCCGAAATTACCTCTAGGCATATAAACCACCATAATGTTGTGTGAAAAATAAATTACGATATATTGTAATGAAATTAACAATGTTTGAAAAAGAAGAAGACCTTTCTTGCAAACTAAACAGTTCTGTTGATCCTGAATGTCTGATTTTTCCTTCAGGGTTATTTTGAAGACGTTTCCAACTTTCTTCTTGACAGCAGTATATTCAACATAACATTGAGGTTACCATAGTAACTAACGACCATCTATGTGCATTGCTTAGAAGAACTTATCCAAGAAACTATACTTTGTTTTTATGTTTTCACAGGGCTTGAAAACTAAAGTGCTGTCACTAAAAGTTCTAGGGAATATAGCTTTAGCAGTTATATGGAGAAGTCTTTTATGTTTAGAAGTTACATTTACCTTGATATCTACATCTACAGACACATTGTTTATTTGATTATTGTTGATTATCCAGACAAGACAAATGAAAACACTTTATGTATGATGAATGTGTTTCACAAAGAAGTCCAATTAGTATTTCAATATAGATTATATTTTACGTGCAACAAAACGCTGTATTGATAAATAATTTGAAACGTTTTATTTTGAATGTCAGCAGACAGTTACCTATATTAGCACTGTTCGAAATCTTAGGAAATATAGATTTAGGAAATTAGTGTTTCCAAAACATAGACTTTAATTTTCTTTTAATATTTGTTGTCTTCCTGATAACGATATATCTATTTTTGAACTCTTTACCAATTATTCTACGGCTGCATAAAAAAGTTTAATATACGAATATGTATTAAAACGTGTTAAGAGTGCTTGGGAAATGTAATGCATGTCATTTTTGGATTATAAAACATATTCACTTGATGTAAAAATGTTTGAGGTTTTGCCTGTAGAGTTCATGCAAAAGACTATCATCAACATGGCGAACTTCAAATTCATAGTGTAGCTAAAACTAATTGATAATGATCTATGTACTGCTAATAATGTTAATTTAATTGTAGACTGCATTAATCAAATATTACAGTGAAGAGAAATACCAAAGGTCCATTACAGATGATTGAGATTACTTTATGTGTTTAAAGTAATTAAATACTTTCCTTGAGCAGATATAATGAAGATTTCTCTGTAGATCTCTAAACGCTGTTACTTAAATATATCTACTTCCACAGGGGCGTGAATCGCTTAGAAATAACGTTAAAAAGACATATACCAATGTAGACTCTAGTAATAGAGTATGGTCTTGACACAACGTCTCCTCACAGTAAGCACTGTTGCATTTACATCCGACCTTGTATGTGAGAAATCTCAGTCAATGTGTATATATTTTGTTAACTAAACTTGTTTTATAGAGCTGGTATAAACATGTTTCACATGTTGAATGTCCACTAGCGACTACTCTTGTTTATCAGTCTTGTAAATATGTGTATATCCTCCAATTTGTAAAATGTACAAGTTCACCTATTAATGTATTTGTATAATTGTTTCTGATCTTCGGTGTAAACTGGAGGAAATAAAGAATCTCTCTGTCTAACTGTAGGCCAGATAGAGAGAAACCTATTACGACTCTGTCAGTTACAGATTGCCAGCTCTCCTTAAGTCGTACTTGAGATGCTCAGTCATGATCAACTGAACTAGCACTAATCTGGGTCTAGACAATAGCGCTGGAAGCTATGGACTGTGAATAGAGGGCGCCTTCATACGTAAATATTTCTTCTTATGGCATTGTTTGGTATCGCCTTTTTTCTTGTATATTGTTTTCATGTACATTGACATTTTTGATAAATGTGAAGGTATGGTTTTAAGCTCATTAAAACTTTAAAAATGTATATTGACATTATAGATAAATGTGAAGGTATGATTTTAAGCTCATTAAAACTTTGAAACAAAATTTCAAAAAAACATCAATAACTTTATGTTGAAAGTCAATGACTTCATTTTAACGCTGGACTTCAATAATGGTAAAACGGTCATGGTAGAATGGCGATAAACCTACTTTGTGCTACGCGTTTGGTTTCAATTTAAAATTTACTCGGTATCAATCCAGTATAATATGTCTCTGATTTTCAAACACAGTAGGGTTATCTCCTAAATCTGAAAAAAGGCTGAACTAATTGTATCCAACACCTTAATTTTGTAATATATAATTGAATAACACAATTTCATCGTAATTGGATCTTGTGGCCGTGTTTTGTTGTTATTCTTATGACTATTGGTCCTGTACTAAAATGTTTTTTTATTCTCCATGATTGATATTTCATTGATTTGATAGACAAGAGTTTATAGTTCATGCCAAATGTAAGTTAAATAAGATTAACATTTAGCCTTTCAAATGTCAAATGAATATTTGATGTTGTAATTATTTAAACACTGCGATAGTGAGGGTAATGTCAAATATTGTGAAGTTCTAAAATCATGATATTCAATTAAATAGACAGTAAATAACATAATTAAATTATAATATTTTATCTGTGGTTCTGCTTCGTGCAAGCTCGATGAAACTTGTAATTGTTTAAAATCATAATTGGATCTGGTGGCAGAGTCCTGTGGTAATGTTTATCACTATTGGTCAAGTACTGCAAACAAAGAAAACTTTTCTCCATGATTGATATTTCATTGATTTGTTAGACAAGAGTTTATTAGTAAGGTAAATATGATTAACATTTACCCTTTCAAATGTCAAATTAATATTTGAGGTTGTAATTTTTTAAACAGTGCGAAAGTGTGATTAATGTCAAAATGTCAAATAGTGTAACGTTTGTTAATATAAGTTAACTAGTTATGATGAGATTCAGTATTACATTTGATGGGTCCCCCTTAAACGGTAAATATCATATTTAATTGAATTTTGTATTGCGGTTCTATTTCATAGCCAGCTAAGTGAAAATTATAATTGATCTAAATTTACCATAATGATTGTGTCGGGTCCTTAGTCAAAGGACACTGGGGTCAATTTTGTCAGGCAATTATACATATGCTTCATGTTTATTTAAACATAGCTGTGATGTTATCACCCACTTACACCTCTACATCTGACTTGATTACCTTTTCACAGGAACCAAACGTGTATAAAAATCAACCAATCAAAACTATGCTGGCTCGATCATCTGAAAACCACTCACGTGGAAATATATACTGGATGTAAAAACTGTGAATAGCATATTGTGTTAATGATTCTTATCAATCAATGTAGTTGATGCTTCTTTTCATGATTTGTAAATATTGTATTTGTGAACTTGGAGAAGCATTAACATTTTGTATGTTTAATAGATATTAAATAAATACCCATAACCCGTTTGTGAAGCTTTGCTGACAGTCCATATTTGACAAGGTGGAATTAAACTGTCACTTTAAATGTTGTACTAAATTGAGTTCTCTCTTGTGCGATACTTGATAACTCTTTCCTTATTCTGAAGATATAAAAAAAATTGTTTTGTTTTTGATATTGATTTTCAAAGAAATATTATTCTAAACATCGATAACATCAACCCCAGAAGGTTTTCAAGAACATTTAACTTAAAATTAAAGGAAGTTATTTGAAGCTAAGCTTTTATCTAAAGTATTCAGGTTTCATTTGTGTTTTGAAATTAGTTCCAAGAGATTCATGAAAAATTAATCATGTCAGAAAGCAAAACTTGCATCAGTTATTAAATCAGATTGTATTAATCATTTGAGCTCATTTCCTTTCAACTTCAATACAGAATCACAGCAATAATGTGATGACATGAGAAGACTAAATAGGCCATCAAATGTATTAGGGAAATCTGAGAGTACGGCGATTCAGCTCCTCACGTCGTTGTCCATGATTCGTATAGTTTAAACCCTTTCTGCATAAGCTTGTGAATCTGAACTACTAATAAAGATAGACTGCACTCTGTCAATCTGTTCATACTAGCTGCAACATTATGTGTAACATGTTAGCGCGAAACTATATAACATTACACCATACAAGATTGCCACCCTGCATACAACAGAATATCATAGCGTATGGTTGATTCACTTATAAATACCATTATTTATCTCTGATGGTTGCGTCAACACTGTTGACGACTTGGTTAACTTGTGTGCTGACACGTTGTACTGGTGAAATGGTAAAATTGTGTGATGACACATAATCCTGTGCATGGCTCAGTTCACCACTCTCAGTGAGGTTCAGCACTAATGGTTGCAGCTCGCTGGATGGGTGACCCAAATCTTAGCTGGATATTCTGTTTACAATGAGTCTTGGTTAAATTGGATCTGTCATGAGAACAGGAAGATTTTCTGGATAACAACTTCTTTAATGTGAAAATACACGACGTTTCGGACATACTTCATCAGGTGGAATGTAAGGAAATAACAAAATATGATACATTTATAAACAATGGTGAGGAAACTCAATCTGTCATGTTTATTTCGTAAGAGGTACACCAAAACAATCGCCCAAGAGGTGGGATCAACCAAGATGTATTGTTATCTTCATGATCATCAATTTGGACACCCATTAATTATCATCAATCAATGTTTTCAACATCTAAATCTTTTGGATGAAATTCTCGACAAAATTAGTTATAGATGCGACAGTCCTGTCTGTAAAGATAGATCCAGTGTACCTATTCCTGTGGCTAAAATATCAAACTGTTTCCTACCAGACTAACATAACAGATGCTTTCAGTTGTCCTATCATCAAGAGTTGAAATGGAATATACTGAATCAATTACAGCACGGGTCACATCGACCCACCAGACTTTAAATCCTACCAGGAACTGGATTGTTCTGTCCAGTGTAGAGATTGTATAACAAGTAGTAAGTATTGGATGATTTAAAGGTGTCGTTCACGGATTTTACAAACATAGTGACCTTCATAGATTTTACCTCAAAAGTGACTTTCTCCAATTATGATGTGAAACTTGTATTCTTAAAAAACTTATTTCATGATCATGGCTTTATTTGAATAAAAGGCTATGGTTACAAATATATGCAAGAGGAACATGTTATTGTATTGTTATTTTGAAGCATTTTGAATAAAACTGAAGTATAACCAAATTTTTTTGTTGTCAAACATTCATACATTAGTCATTTCATCTCAAGATCAAACAATCATATAGTACGGCGTTAGCTTAATTAATAATAATACTGTAATAATTTTAAATTGATGAGGGAGATAACTCTGACATTTGACTGAGACAATTTAAATGACGTTTCCGCTTTAAATATATTATAGAGCAAAATGACAAGATACGTCTTTTCATTTTTAAACAAGCAAATATTTTTAAACAATATAAAATACAATGATTTAATTATCGTATAAGAAAAGAGTAATTTAAATGTTATATGCATTACACTGTTACTGAACATACAAAAAAGTTACAAGGCTATACACATTTGAGTCTGACAACTGCGACAGCTTCAATAATGTAAATTGCTCTCATATATTCCACATTCATCATAAAATGTCATGATGATCAGTATTATTGAATAACGTTTGACTTTGAGAACAAAACACAGACAGTGATATATCAATAAGAGTATATTCACACCAAGAAAAAGAATCAACCTTTCTATCTGTTATGGTTTCCTTCATCAATTATTTGGTCATCTTGACAAGTCAGAATCCTCTCACAGATACACTATAAATTGTCAACTAAATCTATCTTTTAAGTGCAAAGATCAACTCATTCAGATGATATCCTTAACATTTAGTATATTTAAGTTCTAAACACATTAATGCATGAATAAATTTCAATGATAAAAGATGCAAGACTGTTTTGCAAATTTTTGTAAATAAATAAAATGGTGGCAATTGTATTAAGAACTATCAACATTTGAAAGGTGACAATATATTAAGACAATAATTGAATTGAATTTATTTTACTGCCTTTAAAATGTCTTCGTTTAAAAATCGTCTTCATGAATCACTTTAGTTAGCTCTGTCTCTAAGTGAACATAGTGTAGTTCCTCCTTCTAAATAGAATTATGAGTTGTCTGAGTGGAGTATTCAGACTCAAAATAAGTCATATTGTTCAGTGTCATTGAATAATGTCTGACTTATATACCAAAAATCAGACAGTGATTGCAGTGTATACATACCAAAATAAACATCAAACTTCCCACCTCTTAGTAATAGATAGAGGACGAGTAGCAGTACATTATCGGGATATAAATGTACGGGTTTGAGAGGGTTGGGCGAGGCGTTAGCCGAGCCTAACCCTCTCAAACCCGTACATTTATATCCCGATAATGTACTGCTGCGAGTTCTCTATCTATCTTAGAGCATAGTCAAATGCTTGAGTCGTCAAGAAAATGTCTTAAAATGAATTTATTTCAAATATTTTGTCAACAAATTTGGGAAACATTCTCTCGAACACAACATGCAAAACATTGACATCTCTCATTTTCATATGCAAATGTTAGGGACATTGACGTCATCTTCGGCACTGTGAGCACTGAATTTCTGAACTTGTCCGAGGTGCATGAGGCGTACATTTTATATAAAGCGTACGAGTCGTGCTACAGCATAAGCGTCGTGCTTGAATCACGCACATGCATGATTTAAGCACGTTTTTATTCAGCAATCTTGAGCAGTAATACATTTCATTGCCTATAAAGACTGAGTGGTTTGTGGAATGAATCAGTTCACACAATGGCTTCATCGTGGACAGTCCAAGGACAAGTACACTATTCTTTCAGGAATGGTAACTTTACTTTTTTACTCCTTGTATATTTTTAAAATTCAAAGTAAATTACATTACATTGGTTTATTTAAGAAAAGTTATTGTCTTTTGTATTTCAAATATTTTTGTTTGTTGAGCTGTATTTATCAATATGCGAGTTGTTATATCTATTGTTGCATATGCTAGTATGCATCCCGAAGAATGTAACGTCGTACTGGACATCGCTCGGACGCCGTGTGACGATACAGGAGTTTCAGTGAGACGACAATGCAGTCTCCACCCTAACACTCCAAGAAGGTAATTTTATATCACTTTCTTATTTCTCATTTTTATGTCGTTTGATATTTATATCAATATATTTATTTGATATTATTTTTTATATCGTGGTTGAAAATATAAAAAACATTGGTAACATGGTTTGATGCTTGTCATTGTTTCACTTACTCGTGATATAAATGAAATACACTTGAAAAATCCCAATTGACCTCACATTACTTGCTTTATTTACATGCTTTTATTCTTCTTTTAGGAATATCAAGCTCCTTAATATAGAAGACCTTCATCAACGGAAGCGACTATTTCCTTTCGGAAAGGGAACACAGCAGGTCATTTGTCAATGTAATAAGTATTTAATTGTGTATTATCTCCATAAATAAAACAATCAGTTGACATTGTTTGTTGTTTTTATGAAAGTCTGTGAACCAGTTTATGAGCATGATACCCGAACGCAACCAGACAACCGTACATCTATCGGGATATAAATGTACTCCACGTGACCACAATACACTCATATGATTGGACGAAAGCATTTGACTGTGCTCTAATTCAATGAAGGTGATATGCCAACTTCATAAAATGTGTTTTATTTCACTGTTATTTAAAATGTTGTTTGTTTTTTAGATGTCTCCATCCATCACTTCATTATAACACTGTCTCTTGTCCGGACAACATTCAATTATGAGTTGTCTGCGTGGTGTTCCCAGACTCGAATCTTTCCTGTCTTCCTCTTTGGTGTAGAGCTATCTTGTTATTGCTACAGGTGAAGACAGATCACTAGATACCCTAGCACAGTACACAAAGCTCGGAACAGTGATATTAGATAATCATGCATAATGTATAAAATTATTGTCTGGAACACCAGGAGTGTGAAGAATTTGTATGAAGGTTTCCAAAAAGACATAATGAAAAAAGAAACCCTCTTAGATATGGTTGTTGTAACATCATTACTGGGTATTGTCTTGATCAAGAATGAATTAACATGGAGGAGAAAACTCTAAAGGCATAACAGTTTAGTTTATCTTACAGTAATGAATGCCTATGTACGGTTATAAGACGAAAATGTGCAAGTTATATGCTATGCTCATTTGTCCCCCATTGTGCTATCAAGGTTCTCTACCGAGAAATATACTTTTTCCTAACATTTTGTCAAATGTTAAACAAAATTCAAATAATAATCCTGGGATTTATGTAAAGTACAGCATTGGCTTTAATGTTTTATTGTATCATAGAAACAAGAATTTTACTTGACATTGTATAACTAATAAACTAATAAGCTTTCTCTAATAAATCAATGTAAATTAAATTATGAAGATACATTGTCTGGCATTTAAAATTTACTGAACGAATATCGATATTAATTATTGACATAGTGTTATTCTCTTAATCTTGACAGCCTGAATTGGTTATCAAATTATGTTATTTAATTTCAAGTTAATTCATAAGTAGGGCGTTTCTTCTGCTACAAAGTGTATTTAGATCTCTCAGTCAACATCAACATTGAAATCATCTGAAAATATTTGGGGAAAGATAACGAGTACTAAACAATGGCAGGTATTAATTATCCTAAGTACTCTTCGAGCAGTTTAAACGTCATACATATTAGAATCAAGCAGTCTTATTTTCTGTGGGGGATGAATGTCCATAACTTATACAACTTTGACGTCATTAAACTAATTTTTTTATCAGACATGTCAAACCATACCCAACATTTTGTATTGCCTCAAGTTGCTTTAGCGTTAATCTTTTTTTAGGCTGTATTGATTTGAACATAGACAGCAAATTTCAGTGAAATCACTTGAACCAAGAATTTCAACATTCCAAAGATATAGTTAGAGAACATGGTTTTGTATAATTCCTCTTTGTTATAAGCTCAGAGCCAACATAGTTTTAAATGTATGTCCAGATGCACATTGGAACTACAAACATGTAGGAACCCTCGTGTGTTGACATTATACTCAGAGATATCTAACTGTAGGTAAGATGGAGGGAAGCCTATTACGACTCTGTCGGTAACAGATTGCTAGGTCTCCTTAAGTCGTTCTTGAGATGCACAGTTATGATGTGGAAGGGTTAAACTGAACCAACACGGGTCTAGACAGCAACACGCGGAGCTGTGGACTCTGAATAAAGGCTGTTTCATTTGTAAATATTTCTTCTTATGTTATCGCTTGGATAAGCCTTTTTGAAAACTTGATATCTGAAATTTGATATTAATGACTGATGAAACTCGTTCATAAGTACATGTTTGTCCTATTTGAAAGGTCGTAGCTCTGTTTCCGTCCATATTTGAAAATTGCAAATTTATTTTTCCTTCATGTGTTATTCGGTCATGTTGTAAAGTCAGAAGCCTCTCACAGATCAACTATACATTGTCAAATCTTTCTTTTAAGTGCAAGAATCAATCTGCAAGAATTAGTCTAATTTGTATTGAAATATAATAGAACAATATAGAACAATGTATTGTTGAACCTTAAAACGATGATTGAATTCGTTTTACTTCACTGCCATTTAAACATGATCTTTTTTTTAAATAAGTTGTTTTTCTCAATTACTTCATTTGAACACTTTGCTGTCTCCCAGTAAAAAGGTTATAGTTCCCTCTTGAAACTTAAAAACGATTATTGAATTGGATTTTCTCCACTGCCATTTAAAATGTTCTTTTAAAAAATTATCTTCATCAATTACTTCATTATAAGTCTGTGCTGTAAATACATTATATTCATCCTTCTCACGGTGTCTGGACTGAATCCAGTTATATGTTGTCTGTGTGGTGTATTCAGACTCGAATGTCTCCTGCCTTCCTGTTTTCTACTTTTTATTGCTTCAGATGTAGGCAGGTTATAAGATACATTTTAATGTGTTAAATGTATACTGACACATATATTTGATTATCATGCATAATTAGAATGTTATCAATTTGACAGGGTTACATAAGAAATAAGTGTTAGGCAAATATTGCTTCATAGATTTTATGAAGGATTTCTATCATGGTTTCTAGCTAAAATAAACCTCCTCGATTATTACTGCATATTGTCAGGCTCCAGAATGCAACTATCTTAGCACAAACGTAATGATAGCTTATAGAAGGTTTCATGATATTGAGAAGACACTTAATTGTGAACAAATGTCAGAATGTTTTGTTTTTTGTTGACAAGGAAATACATGAAAACTATATTGAGTGTTCCAGTACAATGGAAGTGAATTTAAAACAATTGCATGGAAACATTCTTTTGTTACAGTAGCTATGCCAGAAAGTGTTACATGTATTCACCTCACAACATAGTGAACATTGACTGAACTGTATGTATAATACTGAAGTTTACTAACTTTTTATAAATTAGTTTAAATTAACTTTGAAATTACCATGACATTTAGGCAATGAGCAAATTATGTTGTATTTTGGATCCCACTTTGAAAATTTCTTCTTTACAGAGATAGATTGCCAAATTTAGATGTGCATTGCCTTGTAGCTTAAGCATCAGTGTTAAGTAACAATGTATTCTCATTTGAAATTTGCTAATGGTTGTTTTATTGCCAATTGGAATACGAGGAATTACTCCTGTTCTTTTTCTGTCAACAATTTCATTTTGAGCTGTAACCTCTTTATATGAAAAGATAAAAAGGAATGGATTTGCCCATGAAAAGTAACCTTATGGAATTTATTGAGTGTACTATTTCTGTGAGTTTTTAAACAAGATAATATTATGCTCAATCATTGTTATTCGTGTCATTACTTAAATATCTTGATTGTACAGTAATTATTGTATTTCTGAGAGTTAATAAATGTGTGGATTACTACATATTGCCTTGAAATAGTATTTCCTTCTGTTTGACTTCATATCAATAATGAAATATCTTTCGCCAAAATACATTGACTGGCTCATGATAGGATACAAATTTACTTTAGTAAAATCGTTCTATTTTATTGACGTAAATACTCTAATGACTTGTTGGTTATATGGTTTAATTTAAATTCGGACACATTTTTCAAAAAATAAATATAAATTTTAGCAATTGGTATTCTACTTTGGTGAGGGTCAGTGTTGTATGTCTTTCTCTTTTGATATGGTTTAAACCACAAACCTTAGGGAAAAAAGCTTGACTTTGTGTCAGCTATGTTCAAGACACTAGTGAAGAAATCTGACATCTTCAGGGAACTGTTTCTGACCTCCAAGCACAAACACTTAAGTTACCCATCATTATGCTTACCTTACTATAGTATTAAAAATGATAGTTAAGTCAACCTCTATGAACTTTGAATCATTCCCTGCAATATATTTTAACTGGTCTGTGCAACATAATTGTTTTCTAGTATGTTAGTTAAATTCGAAATGCTTCAAAATTAGATTGATGATTTTAGTGTGGATGAAAACATTATAATATTGCAGTAAAATTGTGCATGGACCATTAGCTGTATATCATTGTTATTTGTCAAAATGTACGTTGATATAATAACTTCTGCCTGTCTGTGGATATAGTTGACAGAGACTCGATAGACGTTGTTTCATGAAAATCTTTATATGTGTTACTGTCTGGTTATGTTTTTAACGAAACTAGTTTAGTTTAATTTTAAAAAAACCCCGTTTATTCAGCTGATTTTTGTAATAATTTCTGAACAATTGAATTGGTCTCATGGAAAAACGTTGCTTGAAGTCAAAATCTCAATTGCATAATTTTATCAAAAACTAACTTGCTTAAGATTTTTAAAATTTTCATTATATTTCACAAAGTAATGCAAAGAACGGTGAATGAACATAGTGAACAAGAACGATTCCAATGTGGATCATCCACAAACAGCATCATCACATTTCCTGACAGAAATAACCAGCCTTTCTAATTATTTTCCTCTTGAATTTTCTTCAAACATCTTAAGGAATATTAAATTTCTTTTTGATGAACATTGGGATATAATTAGCTCAGAGAACACTGTAGAACGATCATTGACAAGAAATCCAAATAAGACCGAAAAGTGAAATATGATTGAGATACTAGCATCTGAAACTCAACTGCATCTTTGACTGCATATATATTCTGTTAGTTGGTCACTTTAAATGAAGCTGTATCTCAATGCATCATCGACCATCAAAATTCAAAGTTCATTGGCAGTGTCGCTTTAATAAAAATCTAAAAATCAATCATATCAGTGGTTTGTGAAAATGTCATGAATATGAAAATAACATGAATATCAACTTAAATAAAAAAGCAGTTGATAGAATCCTTTTTTTGAAGTAAAACAGCCGGTCTGTGGAATTGTTTAATGTGACAAATTAACGTGCTGCATCAACCAAATTTAATCACAACAGGAAACAGAGATAAAATCAGCACTGAATAAGATTTTTTGAAATGTTTTTGAACACAAAATGTCAGTGATGTGAGAACACATCCCCATGTACTTATTATCTTAACTCTCTTGTGTAAATTCTTATCTTTTTACACTTCCATGCCTGAATTTTTAAAGTCTTTTGTCAACCCTTAACTTGTTTACACTTTTTGGCCTGAAGTTAAAAACCCTTTTTTCGTTCTAAACTTTTTGGCACTTTTTTGTCTCTTTTGTACATTAAAAAGTTTTTCTTACAGTGTTTACAGATTATGTTGTCACCTTAATTGTACATTTTGTTTAAAACAAAATATTCAATCTTAAAGTTTTCATTTGGCCATGTAGGAAATCGGAATTTCACAGATTTTGTGTGTCCTTTTAATCAGTTTAAACACACATTAGTAATTTCCAATGAAGTGTTGTCAACATAGATTGAAGACATGCGGCAGTTATTTCAGTAAAGATGGATCCATTGTCCCTATTGCCGTCACTAAAGAAGCAAACTGTTTCCTCTGCTTCCTAAATGCAACATAACATATGATTTCAGTGTATCCAGGTGTCCGATTATTCTAGGTCAAAAAGTTGGAATAGACTCTACTGAATCAATCAAAGGACAGGTCACATCGGCCCAGTGCATGGAACGGACGTAGGGTTCGGTTTAAAGTACCATTTCTCAATGTGTTGACCATTGAAAACCACAAAGATGACATTCATTTTAAAACATGTTTGTATTTTCCGTTGTATGAATATACTGATTTTTTTAAGAATGACCCTATTACATTTTGACAACATATATTAGTTTATTTTACTTAAACAATTTATCCAATCACAAACTTGTTAATTTGTCATGTAGGACGTCGAAATTACTCAGACTTTTTGTGTACCTCATATTAATCAATTTGACACAAATTTTAACACACATAAGTCATTTTCTATGCAGTGTTGCAACATCTTAGTTTGAAGAGATAGTCCTATCAGAGAAGATGGATCCATTGTCCCTATTCCCGTCATTAAAGAAGCAAACTGTTTCCTCCTAGACTCACTGCAACATGACAGATGATTTCAGTGCTTCCTGGTGTCCCATTATACTGGATAAAAGAGTTGAAATAGACTCCACTGAATCAATCACAGGACAGGTCACATCGACCCACTGGATGGATTCGGATCCTTCAAGGAACTCGATTGTTCTATTTAGAGTAGAGATTGTTGAATGCAGTGAGCGATGGATGCTACAAGCTGACGTTCATAGATCAAACAAAAATGGTGACGTTTATAGGTTTGATCCCAGTTGTAACTTTCTCCCAACATTATCAATAATACAGAATTTTGCAACATGCAGCAATGTGTGATGACGTACTACATTGACAATCAAGGCGCGATGTGTTTCAAACACATCTTCAAAATGGATAATTCTAACCATACTATCAGTATAATATTCCTCAAAGCATGGGAAAACCACAATACACATTACCTCGCCTCACTTCTACCAAATATTTTGCTTAGTGAAGGCAGTCATGTGATTGCTCCATTACAATTTCATACATGGCAAAGCATTGGTTAGAAGATGAAACAATCACATTGTTAAACACTATCTATCAGCGTTTTGAAAGCTATGGTACATAAGTAAGAATAATGTTTGTTGATCTTTCATCGGCTATCCATATCATATAGCCTCATCTGCTTATTGACAAACTTTCCAAAATGAATGTAAATTCACATATAGGTAGATGGATAAATGCAATCCTGGTATAGATAGCCCTTATAGAAATGCCGAGATTCTCTGCAATGCAGCGAGAATAGCAAAATACCACTCCTAACGTCATTCGACGTTTTACAACGTTGATGTGTCGTCGTGCCAAGGCATGTATTGATGCCCAGTATGGACATATCCGATATTACCTCTAGGCATATAAACCACCATAATGTTGTGTGAAAAATAAATTACGATATATTGTAATGAAATGAACAATGTTTGAAGAAAAATGACTTTTCATGCAATTTTTTTTTATCCTGAATGTCTTATTGTTTCTTCAGGGTTATTTTGAAGACGTTTCCAACTTTCTTCTTAACAGCAGTATATTCAACATAACATTGAGGTTACCATAGTAACTAACGACCATCTATGTGCATTGCTTAGAAGAACTTATCCAAGAAACTATACTTTGTTTTTATGTTTTCACAGGGCTTGAAAACTAAAGTGCTGTCACTAAAAGTTCTAGGGAATATAGCTTTAGCAGTTATATGGAAAAGTCTTTTATGTTTAGAAGTTACATTTACCTTGATATCTACATCTACAGACAAATTGTTTATTTGATTATTGTTGATTATCCAGACAAGACAAATGAAAACACTTTATGTATGATGAATGTGTTTCACAAAGAAGTCCAATTAGTATTTCAATATAGATTATATTTTACGTGCAACAAAACGCTGTATTGATAAATAATTTGAAACGTTTTATTTTGAATGTCAGCAGACAGTTACCTATATTAGCACTGTTTGAAATCTTAGGAAATATAGATTTAGGAAATTAGTGTTTCTAAAACATAAAATTAAATTATTCATTTACTTTTAACATTTGTTGTCTTCCTGATAAATATATATCTATTTTTGAACTCTTTACCAATTATTATACGGCTGCATAAAAAAGTTAAATATACGAATATGTATTAAAACGTGTTAAGAGTGCTTGGGATATTTAATGCTGGTCATTTTTGGATAAGAAAACATATTCACTTGATGTAAACAGAAATGTTTGAGGTTTTGCCTGTAGAGTTTATGCAAAAGACTATCATCAACATGGCGAACTTCAAATTCTCAGTGTAGCTAAAACTAATTGATAATGATCTATGTACTGCTAATAATGTTAATTTAATTGTAGACTGCATTAATCAAATATTACAGTGAAGATAAATACCAAAGGTCCATGACAGATGATTGAGATTACTTTATGTGTTTAAAGTAATGAAATCCTTTCCTTGAGCAGATATAATGAGGATTTCTCTGTATATCTCTAAACGCTGTTACTTGAATATATCTACTTCCACAGGGGCGTGAATCGCTTAGAAATAACGTTAAAAAGACATATACCAATGTAGACTCTAGTAATAGAGTATGGTCTTGACACAACGTCTTCTCACAGTAAGCACTGTTGCATTTACATCCGACCTTGTATGTGAGAAATCTCAGTCAATGTGTATATATTTTGTTAACTACACTTGTTTTATAGAGCTGGTATAAACATGTTTCACATGTTGAATGTCCACTAGCGACTACTCTTGTTTATCAGTCTTGTAAATATGTGTATATCCTCCAATTTGTAAAATGTACAAGTTCACCTATTAATGTATTTGTATAATTGTTTCTGATCTTCGGTGTAAACTGGAGGAAATAAAGAATCTCTCTGTCTAACTGTAGGCTAGATAGAGAGAAACCTTTTACGACTCTGTCAGTTACAGATTGCCAGGTCTCCTTAAGTCGTACTTGAGATGCTCTGTCATGATCAACGGAACTAGCACTAAGCTGGGTCTAGACAATAGCGTTGGAAGCTATGGACTGTGAATAGAGGGCGCCTTCATACGTAAATATTTCTTCTTATGGAATTGTTTGGTATTGCTTTTTTCTTGGATATTGTTTTCATGTATATTGACATTTTTGATAAATGTGAAGGTATGTTTTTAAGCTCATTAAAACTTTAAAAATGTATATTGACATTATTGATAAAACATTAAAACAAGATTTTAAAAAAAACATCGATAACTTTATTTTGAATGTCAATGACTTCATTTTAAAGCTGGACTTCAATAACGCCTTTTCATAACTTATTATCTGAAATGAAAAGTTTAATTTAATATGAGCTGATTAAGATCTGATAAGTCACATGTCAAAGAATTTCATTCTTCAGAAATCGATACATCCGTTCATTTATCATACCTCAAACTGAAAAAAAGACCAACGAAATCTTTAGGAATTTAACATTTCAGAATAATTTACTGCTTCTTCTCGAACCAGCGTCACCCGCACCATCACAACACCATCACCAACACCATCATCAACACCAACACCATTAACCCCATCACCATTACTATCACCATCACTATCACAATCATCATCAGTAACAGATCATCACCATCACATCATCACCATCACATCACCAACACCATCATAACACCATCACCAACAACAAAATTACCATCAACAACACCAACACCACCGACACGCCATCTACTTCACGACTACTACAATCACCGTTCCTTACCTGCCGAACCACTACAATCACTCAAATCCGCCCTTCCACAATAACCACCACTCATTAACCACCCAACAACCTCAACCACTATTCCCCTACCCCTATCTCCTTACCACCACCCTCTTGTCGTCCCATCCTGGGACACTTCAATGATGTGCATGACAAATCTATTGTAACAGCCAAATAGCAATGCTTGTGATATGTTTATGGAAATCAAGTCAAGTAAAAAAACGAGGTATGTTTGAAACAATTTCAAAATCCTTTCTCAAGAAGTTGTGCATCATTTTTATGTTTATATATTGTTTTGGAATATATATCCTTTGCTGACTTAAAAATAATTCTACCATGACATTGCTGGATACTCGATTCTGATTGGTCATTTTAAATGTTTTATTTAATTGATATCTGTCTTTCCTAACTCTTTCCTAATTCTGAAGATAAAACATGTTTTTTTTTGCTTTTGAATTTGAGTTTTGAGAAATATTGAACTTGAAGGAAATATTATCTTAAATATCGATAACATCAATTTCAGATGATTGTCAAGAACATTTAACTTAAAATTACAGGAACTAATTATAAGCTCAGCTTTTATCTTAAGTAATCAGTTTTCGTTTGTGTTTATCAAATAGTTGCCATAGAATCATGCATTATTAATCATGGCAGAAAGAAAACAAATCATCCGTTATTAAATCAAAATTTATGAATCATTTAACACTAAATTAGCGATCAAATTTCTTAGGGAAATTGCAATGATGTATCATTGATTCACTTTTGATTTGATTAACATGTGTGGTGACACGTTTGACGCAATGGCGAAATGGTTAAATTGTGTGGTGACATATGGTACTGGCGAAATGGTTAACTGTTATCCTGTGCATTGCTCAGTTACCTGTGTATGGTCCCAGATTATACCCTCCTTCAAAGTATACTCAGGTAGATTTTGCGAGATTTTTGGATTTTAAAAACATAGTGTCAAGTTTTATTTATTTATGCAAATGTATTTACATTCATTCCAAAATTTCAAGAAATTGTGCATTGTAAATAATTGTGACTGATGCAAATGCAGTTATTAACTAATTTTATTTCGAGTGGTCAGATTCTGAGAGGGTCTTCGGTCGAGTCTTAATTGGATCTATGATGTTTATTTCGTAAGAGGTTCGCCACAACAATCAACCAAGATGTATTGTTATCTTCATATTCATCAATTTGAAAACTCATTGATTATCATTCATCAATGTTTTCAACATCTAAATGTTTTGGATGTATTTTTTGACAAAATTAGTTTAGATGCGGAAGTCCTGTGGGTAAAGATGGATCCATTGTCCCTATTCCCGTCGCTAAAATAGCAAACTGTTTCCTCCCAGACTAACATAACATATGCTTTCCGTTGTCCTATCATCAAGAGTTGAAATGGAATATACTGAATCAATTACAGCACACAACGTCCAGAGTTAAATCCTACCAGGAACTCGATTGTTCTAACCAGTGAAGAGATTGTTTAACATGTAGTAAGTGTTGGATGAGTCAAGGTCACGTTCATGGATTTTACAAACATCGTGACGTTTATAAGTTTTACCTAAATGGTGAGTTTCTCCAATTATGATGTGAAACTTGTATTCTTAAAACTTATTTTATGATTATGGCTTTATTTGAATAAAACGTTATGGTTACAAATATATGGAAGAGGAACATGTTATTGTATTGTTAATTTGAGCATTTTGACTAAAACTGAAGTATTACAAAATTTTGATGCTTTTCTTTGGTCAACCATTCATATATTTGTCATTTCATCTCAAGATCAAACAATCATATAGTACGGCGTTAACTTAAATAATAATACTGTAATAGTAATAGTTTTAAATTGATGAGGGTGAAAACTCTGACACTGGACTGAGACAATTTAAATGACGTTTCCGCTTAAAAAAGATTATAGAGCAAAATAACAAAATATATCTTTTCATTTTAATTTTTTTAATTATCGTATAAGAAAAGAGTAATTTAAATGTTATATGCATTACGCTGTTACTGAACATACACAAAAGTTACAATGCTATACACATTTGAGTCTGACAACTGCGACAGCTTCAATAATGTCAATTGCTCTAATGCATTCAATGTTCATCATTATATGTCATTTGGATCAGTATTATTGAATAATTGTTTGACTTTCATGACAAAACACAGACGCTGATATACTAATACAAGTATATTCACGAGATTAAGCATCCACCTTTCATCTGTAATGGTTTCCTTCATCTGTTTTGGGGTCATTTTGACAAGTCAGAATCCTCTCACAGATGAACTATACATTGTCAACTAAATCTATCGTTATATTTCCTGTCTTCCTATTGGTGTCGAACTATCTTGTTATTGCCACAGGTGCAGACAATTGCAAGTCACCTTAGTACAGTACAAGTTTGGAACAGTGATATTAGATAATCATGCATAATGTATACAGTTATTGTCTGAATCTCCAGGAATATGAAGACTTTATATTACTGTTTCCAACTCTAATTATGAACAGAGATAAAGAAAATATTAAGAATCCCCCTAAGATATGGCTGTTGTAAAATCATTATTGGGTATTGTTTGAATCCAGAAGGTTCTAACATGAAGGTGAAAACTCTTAAGGCATAAAGGGTTTGCTTATATTTCAGTGATGTGCTGATGTACGGTTATAAGACGAAAACGTGCAAGTCAAATGCTATGCTCATTTGTCCTCCATTGTGCTATCAAGGTTCAACTTATTTTCTAATCAGAAAGATACATTTTCCGGACATTTAGTCAAATGTTAAAATAAATGCAAATTCTAATCCTGCGATTTCTGTAAAGTACAGCGTCGGCTTTAATGTTTTATTAAGTATCATAGAAACATAGAAGACAAACACAGAAAGCTCGAAATATCATATTCCAGTGATGCAATGAAACTCTATTCCACAAATGTAACGTCATAGTTGCATTAAGACCTTTAAACATCAGAATTTGACAAATTAAATAATGTATTCTTACTGCAATCTAACTTCAGTTACCCTGTACTATAAAGACTTTATCTTCAGGATTGTTTGGTAATAGGCACATTCCAGCAATGTTGTTACATAGTCCAGAGAACTATAGAGAATTGTTCATTACATCTGCTCAAGGAAAATACGAAATAAATTCAAACATTAAACATATCTCTATCCCCATCATAGATCTTTGGTATTTCTGCAATATTGGGTTAATTCAGGCTACAATGAAACTAACATTATGACACTGTACATGAGTGATTGTTAATTTGTTTTAACTACACTGGAAAGTTGAAGTTCACCTTTTGTTAAAAACCTTGTCGATGATGGCCACGAATTGCATCCAGTGACATACTCCCAGGTGTATATCACTGCAGTATGCTTATGTTCTTTAACATCATGGAAGAACAAAATCTTGAGATTTTACCTGTACCATCTTGCAATATACAGAGATGGTACAAGGAAAACCCTTGTTTTGTTAAGCTATCTTGAATATAAAATATTCCAAAATGGAATAGAAAAAAATCGTTTTAAATGTTATTCAAAGTCCTATCAAACAGGATAGTGCCATGATATGTCTGTAAAAACATCAGAATTAAATTAAAACAAGATTATAAACGCATATTGATATCCATATATATGAACATGTGCAAAAGCCAATTTTACTTGGAATTGTATATCTAATAAACTAATAAGCCTTCTCTAATAAATCAATGTAAATTAAATCATTGAGATAGATTGTCTGGCATTTAAAATTTACTGAACGAATAGCAATATGAATTATTGACATAGAGTTATTCTGTTATTCTTAACAGTCTGAATTCGTTATCAAATTATGTTATTTAATTTAATTTTATTAAATTATTAAATTTAAGTTAATTCAAAAGTAGGACGTTTCTACAAAGTGTATTTAGAACTCTAACAGGACACTTTCCTTTCCTTTGAAATCAATTAAAAATATTTGGGGAAAGATAATGAGTATTAAAAAATGACAGGCATTAATTAGATAGCGGACATGATTTTGTGTAATTTCTTTTTGTTATAAGCTCAGCGCCAACAGAGTTTCAAAAGTATGTCCAGATATACATTGGAACTACAAACATGTAGAAACCCTCGTTCTTGAGATTGACAGTCATCAAATCATGATCAGGAAGGGTAAAACTGAACCAACACTAATCCGGGTCTAGGCAGAAACACGCGGAGCTGTGGACTCTTTGAATAAAGGGTGTTTTCATTTGTAAATATTTCTTCTTATGTCATCGCTTGGAAAAGCCTTTTTGAAACATGATATCTGAAATTTGATGTTAATGACTGAGGAAACTTTCAATTACTTGTTTGCCCTATTTGAAAGGTCGTAATTTACTTCCGTCCATATTTGAAAAATGCCAATTTATGTTTCCTTCATCTGTTCATGTTGTAAAGTCAGAAGCCTCTCACTGATCAACTATACATTGTCAAATCTATCTTTCAAGTGCACGAATGATTCTGCTTTAATGATAGAAGGTGCAAGAGTTTGGTCTAATTTGTATTGAAATATAATGGTGGAAACTGCATATAGAACAATCTACGGTCGAACCTTTAAACGATAATTGAATTGGTTCAACTTCATTGCCATTACAAATGATATTTTAAAAAAAAGTTATCCTCATCAATTACTTCATTTGAACTCTGTGCAGTCTCCCAGTAAATAAATTATAGTTCCTGCTTCTCACGGTGTCTGGACTCAATCCAGTTATATGTTGTCTGTGTGGAGTATTCAGATTTGAATGTCTCCCGCCTTCCCGTTTTTCTTCTTCGTTTTATTGCAACAGATGTAGACAGGTCACAAGGTAACGTGTAGGGTGTTAATTGTATTCTAGCACATATATTTGATTATCATGCAAAATGTAGAATGTTATCAATTTAACAGGGTTTCATAAGAAATAACACTATATAAGTGTGAGGCAAATATTGGACATCTAGATTAATGGAGGATTTCTTTCTCTAAATATAAACAGATTTAACAAAGAAACGTCATTACTGCATATTGTCAAGATCCAGACTACAACTATCTAAGCACAGATTTGCTAGTATTGATAACTTATAAAAGGTTTCAGGATATTGAGAATACACTTAATTTTGAACAAATGTCAGACTGTTTTGTTTTTTGTTGACAAGGAAATAAATGAAAACCAAATAGGGTCTTCCATGACAGTGGAAGAAAGTGAATTTAAAACGATTGCATGAACGTTTTTGTTTAGCTGTGCCAGTGTTAAAATTATTCACCACACAACACAGTGAACATAGACTGTAAATCTGAAAACACTGAAGTTTACTCACTTAAAATAAAATTAACTTAAATTACCATGACATTTAGACAATGAACAAATTATGTTGTATTTGCGATCTCACTCTCATCTTTACAGAGAAAGGTTGCCAAATTCAGGTGTGCATTGCCTTGTAGGTTTAGTGTCAATGTTCAGTATATCGAATTTAATTAGTGTACTATTTCTGTGGGTTTTTAAAAAGATAATATTATGCTCAATCATTGTTATACGTGTCACAGGACAAAAAGTTGAATCCGCTTGCCGCATCCCTCCGCTTCTTCCGGATTCCTCGTGATCCGGAATTTTGTTGGAAAATCCGAAAGGATCCTGAAATCGGATTCCACCACTTTTTGCCCTTTGTGTCATAATGATTATTGTATTTCTGAGAGTTAATTAATGTGTGAAGTACGACATATTGCCTTGAAATATTATTTCTTTCTTTTGATTTCATATCAATAATGAAATATCTTTCAACAAAATACACAGACTTGCTCATAATTGGAAACAATTTACTATAGTGAAATCTTTTTATTGATGTAAATACTCTAATGACTTGTTGGTTATATGGTTTAATTTAGTTCGGAACACGTTTTACTATATTTTTTAGCAATTGGTAACCTACTTTGTTGAGGGTCAATGTACATGTCTTTAAGTTTAAGCCACAAACCTTAAGGAAACAAGCTTGACTTTATGCCAGCTATGCTCAGGACACTAACAAAGAAATCGGACTTCTTCAGGTAACAAATGTTACTGTTCCTGGCCCCTAGCACAAAACACTTAAGTTACCCGTCGTTATGCTTACCTTACTGTAGTATTAAAAATGATAGTTGAGTCAACCTCTATCAATTTTGCATCACACCCTGCATTATATTTTGAGACTCAAAGAGTTGATTTCGAGTTTAACTGGTCTGGGCAACATAATTGTTTTCTAGTATGTGAGTTAAATTCGAAATTCTTCACATTAGATTGATGATTTTAGTGTAGATGAAAACATTATAATTATATTGCAGTGAAATTGTCTCATAGACCCCTGGCTGTGTCTCATTGCAATATTGTCCAAATGTACATTGATATAATAACTTCTTCCAATCTGTGGATATAGTCGACAGAAAGTACCAAAGTCGATAGGCGTTGTTTAATGAAAAGTCACTTCATATGTGTAAAACTACTTTTTTAATGAACCTAGTTTAGTTTATCTCGGAAAAAACTTTGATTCAGCTGATTTTTGTTATAATTTCTGAACAACTGTGTTGGCCCAATGGATACACGTTGCTTCAAGTCAACATCTCACTCGCATAATTATGTCAAATAACTAACTTGCTTTAGCTTGTTTTTTATTTTCATTATATTTTACATAGTAATACAAAGATGAAACGAATGACGTTGAACTGGAACGATACCCATGTGGATCATCCTAAACAGCGACATCTCATTTCCTGACAGAAATAACCAGCCTTTCTAATTAATTTCCTGCAGAAATGACGCTGTATTTCAGTTCATCCATCAAAATTCAAAGTTCATTGACGTTGTCGCTTTAATGAAAATCTAAAAATCAATCATATCAGTGGTTTGTGAAAATATAATGAATATGAAAATAGCATGAATATAAAAAAAACAAAGCAGTTGAAAAAATCCCTTTTTTGAAGTAAAACAGCCAGTCTGTAGAATTGTTTAATGTGACAAGTTGGCGTGCTGCTTCAACCAAATGTTATCACAGCAGGAAACAGGGATAAAATCAGCACTGAAGAAGATTGTTTGAAATGGTTTTGAACACCAAATGTCAGTGATGTGAATACATATCCCCTAGTATTTCTTATCTTAACTCTCTTGTGTAAATTATAATCTTTTTACACTTTATGCCTGAAGTTTTAAAGTCTTTTGTCAACCTTTAACTTGTTTACACGTTTTTCCTGAAGTTTAAAACCCTTTTGTACGTTCTAAACTTTTTTGCACCTTTTTGCTCAAAGTCTTGGTCTCTTTTTTGTACATTGAACAAGTTTATTTTTATGTTTACAAATTCTGTAACAACAAGGTTGACCAAAAAGGCCTCACAATTTTTTATATTATTTATTAGAAACAAATTCTGACAGCATTATTGTGTGTCAAATAACAAATATGTTTCAAACATAGTCTACATTTCCCTTAAATTCAACTTAAATATTGGGAGACTAAAAACTTGAGGGTCGTTGACTAAAGCTAGACGAGTTTTTCAACTGTTTTCAGCATTTATCTGTAGCAATGATATTAGTAAAATAATCCTGATTCCCAAGAGTAATTATTAATTAACAGTCAAGTTATCGGTCGAACACAGTTTGGTATGGTCATTGTCTTTCCATGGAGTCAGAATTCTCCACTCCACTGTAGAAACGTGATCTTGATTCTTACTGAAGATGAGACGAGGCTATTTGTAATTTACTACATTCTAGTATTTCTATAATATATTCTGATAGTTTCTGTTCATATTGATAACTGTGCCTGCGGATCAGTATTCAATCATATTATTTTAATAGACAAAAAACAGTGTTTCGTTTGTTCATTTCACTATCCATCTATATTATAAAACAATATAAAATTATATCACTACTGGCATTTGAACTAAATATGAAATGTTAAAACACAAAAACATACACAAATAATGTAAGTTTGCATGTTATATCCCTTTGTGTACGTTTCGCTATGTTATGTGGATATTGGATAAAGTAATACCGATCAGTTACCATAAAGCTGAAGTTTTCTAAATATGTTTTGGTGTCTTAAGGCTATTCCTGAAAAACTATGGACTGCTTTTGAACTTCTTTTCCAGTGCAGATGTTATGAAAATTGAAATATTAAGTGTTTTATCCTTGTTTGCCTTTGCATTTCAGAGCATGAAAAACGTTTCTAATTAAATATCAGAAACATCTTTTTTTTGTATAACGAGCCCTGTCAAATATATCTTAATTCGTACTGATGTCCTACGAATCGAACATGTACTTTATACATTCAACAGCACTGTTGAAGATTGCCTATATGTAATGAAACGTTAAATCATTGTCGAGTGTTTGAAAAACATATCATTGTGTTGTGAGTAAGTGTTTGGATTGATTGTCAACTTTGTGAGGTACATGAGCTCTATGCTTTTCTAAGTTTATTTCGTTACATTTTCTTTATTAAGCATTACGTTTCAACAAAATTGATTATCATGTTTTGCTTGTAACTAAATCTTCAATCTCAAACTTTTCGGTTTGTCATGTTGGAAATTTGTTCATCACATATTAAAATAGGTGTATTTTGTTTCATATTGTTGTTCATATCCGGATTGAGTGGGTTATGAGTTGAGACATATGCAATGTCGATTGTTTCGGATTTTTCTTTCTTCTTTACTTGAAATAGTTCTTTTCTATCGATGGATAATGCCTTATTAATTCCATCCTCGACGAGAAATGGTGGGTATCCTCTTTTATGTAGTAACACTTTGAGTTCTCCGAGTCTCATAACCACCCTCATAACTCATAACCCACGAAGAAGACACCTGTGCAAAAAATAAAGAAATTAAATTTAAAATATTTCCTTTTTACAAAATGGAAACAAATGATAGAATGGTGAGACAATTCAAAGAAGACTATTTTATTAAAATATTAAAACCCAAACTTAATGTTTAAAACTGTGTTAATTATGTTATACTTTATTTACTCTGTTGGGCCTACATGTACAATGAGTCCACTCTACCGCTTGCTGTATTATGGCGTCATACCATTGTTACGTCACTATCATTGTGACATTGTAACGTCACAACTGTCATTCTCCCTGATGATACCAATGAAACATGTTGGGAAAAAAATGGCTCTGTGTTTTTTTGACTTTTGAATATTTGTAACTGTATACTTGTCAAACTTTTTAAAATGTTGTCTATATATATATATATTATATATATATATATATATATATATATATATATATATATATATATATATATATATATATATATATATATTATATATATATATATATATATATATATATAATTGAAATGATATCTTTCAACAAAACACAATCATGTTATATTGCAATTTCAATCTAAATCTAAACCAAATAATAGGTGTAATTACATTAAGGAAACTTTTGAAATATAATGAATCATGGTAATATTTTTTTATCAATGGAAATCAGACTCTTTAAACTTTAATGTAAAACAGTTCATTGAGAACAAGTTTAGGACCCAAGTTGAATTCTGTAAATTTGAGCGACTTGCAATGGTAACCGATGTATAATCATGTTTGATCTGTCCAACTGGTGCCGTGTCTATCACATAATAGATGTTACATTGGTGACTTTTATCAGATTAAGCAATATCACAGTGCGAACGCCAGCTTCGATAATGCCAATAATTGTATCTGCGTTCCACATTAATCGCAATAAGTCATGTTGTTCAGTCTCATTGAATAATGTCTGACTTTTATACCAAAACTCAGACAGTGAATTCAGAATATACATACCAAAACAAACATCAAACTTCCCACCTGTTATTCAATGAAGGTTATATGGCAGCTTCATGAAATGTGTTTTATTTCACTGTTATTTAAAATGTGTTTTTTAGATGTCTCCATCCATCACTTCATTATAACACTGACTCCTGTCAGGACAACATCCAATTATGAGTTGTCTGCGTGGTGTACTCAGACTCGAATCTTTCCTGTCTTCCTCTTGGGTGTAGAGCTATCTTGTTATTGCCACAGGTGCAGACAGGTCACTAGACACGTTGGAGTGTACTAATTGTATACAGCTACAGATATTAGATTACCTTGCATAATGTGGACAGTAATCAACTCGTCTCGCTTTCATAAGATATAGTTTCTGCATTTCCAGAAACACGAAGGTCAAACACACATCATATATTGCCTCTTATACCCAGTGAATGTATTTGTGATGAATTTGTTCTAAATTAGTCAATATGAAAAGTTTTATTCGAAAATTAATGAAATTTGAATTTGCAAAATTTGACCCCTTATGTCTTTTTCATAATGCCAAATTATATAAACATGCACCACTGCCTTGACGATCACAAGGTACGTTAGGTATTGTTTTACTCATGGATATATGATGATTCATTCTCATTGTTCGTCATGTAGTTTTATTGATGTTACAATGGACGTCAATTTACATGATATTTGCACTAAAATTCACATGTAGGTGAACAAATTGTCGGTACGCAGGTGTACAGTGTGTCCTTCCGTTTCTGTGGATTCTGCTGTAATAGCAGACTCTAGAAACTATGAAGTCGAATATGAGTTTGTTGCTCAATGTGTTTTAAAAAGTCCTAAAGCACTGCATAAACACACTACGGACTGGTTTTGAACCAGATGAACTGAAAATGAAACTATTTAATGTTCGCCGTTTTCGCCTGAAGCTGACTAGTGACATTTCACCGCATAAAATAAACGTTTCTAATTAAATATGAGAAAGATGTTTTGTTGTGTATAACGAGCCCTGAAAAAGATTTCTAAATATGGACTGGCGTCCAAAGATTGGAAACTTTACAGTGTACTTTATACATAAAACAGCAGTGTTGAATATTGCCAATATTGAATGAAATGTTCAATCATCGTCTTGAAGGGCATATTAAATCAATGTGTTGCGTGTAAGTTGGAAGCTTGTTTGTCAACTTGGTGAGGTTGGTTTACGCTTAACGCTTTGTAAGTATATTTTGTTATGTATTCTTGATAAATCATTATATTTTGACAACACTGATTATTATATTTTGTTTTAAACAAACTCTTCAATCTCAAGTTTTCAATTGGCCATGTAGGAAATCGGAATTACGCAGATTTATTGTGTCCTTTTAATCAGTTTAAACACACATTAGTAATATCCAATGAAGTGTTGTCAACATAGATTGAAGACATGCGGCAGTTATTTCAGTAAAGATGGATCCATTGTCCCTATTCCCGTCACTAAAGAAGCAAACTGTTTCCTCTGCTTCCTAAATGCAACATAACATATGATTTCAGTGTATCCAGGTGTCCGATTATTCTAGGTCAAAAAGTTGGAATAGACTCTACTGAATCAATCAAAGGACAGGTCACATCGGCCCAGTGCATGGAACGGACGTAGGGTTCGGTTTAAAGTACCATTTCTCAATGTGTTGACCACTGAAAACCACAAAGATGACATTCATTTTAAAACATGTTTGTATTTTCCGTTGTATGAATATACCGATTTTTTTTAGAATGACCCTATTACATTTTGACAACATATATTAGTTTATTTTACTTAAACAATTTATCCAATCTCAAACTTGTTAATTTGTCATGTAGGACGTCGAAATTACGCAGACTTTTTGTGTACCTCATATTAATCAATTTGACACCAAATTTAACACACATAAGTCATTTTCTATGCAGTGTTGCAACATCTTAGTTTGAAGAGATAGTCCTATCAGAGAAGATGGATCCATTGTTCCTATTCCCGTCACTAAAGAAGCAAACTGTTTCCTCCCATACTCACTGCAACATAACAGATGATTTCAGTGCTTCCCGGTGTCCAATTATACTGGATAAAAGAGTTGAAATAGACTCCACTGAATCAATCACAGGACAGGTCACATCGACCCACTGGATGGATTCGGATCCTTCAAGGAACTCGATTGTTCTATTCAGAGTAGAGATTGTTGAATGTAGTGAGCGATGGATGCTACAAACTGAGCTTTATAGATGGAACAAAGATGTTTATAGGTTTGACCTCAGTTGTGACTTTCTCCCAACATTATCAAGAATAGAAAATTTTGCAACATGCAGCAATGTTTGATGACGTACTACATTGACAATCAAGGCGCGATGTGTTTCAAACACATCTTCCACTTGGATAATTGTAACCATAATATCAGTATAATATTCCTTAAAGCATGATAAACCACAATACACATTACCTTGCCTCACTTCTACCAAGTAGTAGCTTAGTGAAAGGTAGTCATGTGATTGCTCAATTACAATTTCATACATGGCAAAGCATTGGTTAGAAGATGCAACAATCACACTGTTACACAATATCTATCAGCCTTTTGAAAGCTATGGTACATAAGTAAGGATACTGTTTGTTGATTTTTCATTTTCTTTCATTGCCTTTCAATATCATTCAGCCTCATCTACTTATTAACAAACTTTCAAAAATGAACGTAAATTCTAATATACGTAGATGGATAAATGCAATCCTTGTATAGAGAGCCCTCATAGAAATGCCGAGATCCTCAACAATGCAGCGATAATAGCAAAATACCACTCCTAACGTCATTCGACGTTTGACAAAGATGTGTCGTCGTGCCAAGACATGTATTGATGCCCAAGATGGACATATTCGATATTACCTCTAGGCATATAAACCACCATAATGTTGTGTGAAAATTGAATTACGATATATTGTAATGAAATGAACAATGTTTGAAGAAAAATGACTATTCTTGCAAAATAAACAGTTTTTTGTAATCCTGAATGTCTTATTTTTTCTTCAGGGTTATTTTGAAGACGTTTCCAACTTTCCTCTTGACAGCAGTATATTCAACATAACAGTGAGGTTACCGTAATAACTTACGACCATATCTGTATATTGCTGAGGAGAACTTATCCAAGGAACTACACTTTGGTTTTATGTTTTCACAGGGCTTGAAAAAGTGCTGTCACTTTTCATCATTATCATCATTTTAACACAAAGTTCCAGGGAATATAGCTTTAGCAGTTAGAAGTTGTGTAACTTTAAAAGTTACATTTACCTTGATGTCTACATCTACAGACAAATTGTTTATTTGATTATTGTTAACCAGTAATTGTTACTACTATCCAGACAAGACAAATGAAAATACTTTATGAATGATGAATGTGTTTCACAAAGAAGTCCAATTAGTATTTCAATATAGATTATATTTTATGTGCAACAAAAAGCTGTTTTGATAAATAATTTGAAAAGTTTTATTTTGAATGTCAGCAGACAGTAACCTATATTAGCATTGTTGAAAATCTTAGGACTAAAACTTAAAGTTAAATTATTCATTTACTTTTAACATTTGTTGTCTTCCTGATAAATGTATATCTATTTGTGTACTCTTTGATAATTATTCTACGGCTGCATAAAAAAGTAAAATGTTTCACGTCACTATTTAAAAAATGGAACAAATAATTTCGAGGGATCAGTACTTTTTTCCATCAAAATATGACTTGGAAGTGGCAGAAGTTTTCGAAATAGAAGAACATCCATTCCTGCAGATCCGTATATTTGGTGAAGAAATGGATGGAAATGATGCTTCAAATTCTTGATTTATTCATTAAAAAGACAATAACAGAAAGAGAAATATTTCATTTTTAAATTCAGCTGTAAGAACATAAAAAAGGAAATCTTGTATATTTTTTACATGAAATATATTTTTAATACAGTTAAACACTTTCAAATAATAAAACTTATATAAACATAATACATATTAGTGACAAAGATCAAAATGGATTTTTGCCTGAAATTTTATTAAAAAATCTCTATTCAATTAATAAAACAAATAAAAAACATGTTGGTAACTATTATTATCTCGTATTCCTCCATATAAAAACGTATGGAGCGTTGTCATTATGCTCAGCAAATAAAAGCGCAATTAAAATTGCTTCTATACAATTCAATCGGATCCTTGCAGATTATATCTAGTACCATGACTGCCACTCTTAACATATGTTTGTCTTGATATGAACTGGCATGAATTTTCTTACTTTTACTGGAAATAAATCAGAACACGTAATTCGGTTTTAGTCCTTTTTGATCACGAGAAGCAGTTTAATTCATTTCTTGATCTATTCATTGAATATTGTCAAATCTAAACATTGATGACATCTAAAGTCATATCGTAAAAGAATCGCTCATAAAATCACTAAAAGGATCATGATTGATGTTTTGAACTTTTCTTTAGGTATACATTTGTAGAATCTTTTGTCCAATCAGATTTATACCTGTAAAGTTGTGCATACTAAAACTTCCGCCGCCTCTTAAGTATATGGTTTCATCAGGGGTCGAGACCATATTCAATCACTAAGGTCTCTATTAACTGCCAGGCAAAAGAAAGCACATACCTCAGTTGGTTTCGATTAATCAATCATTTAAAAGAAATCAGATGCATTTGACTATAGTACGATACAATAATACTCATCTGCAGTAGTTTGAATAAATTAATTGGTGACTATGGTTACATTCTAGTTAAAATATCTTTGTTTAATGAAGATAGGGGTAAGAAATGAAATTTACACCAACATAACCCCTACCATGTTTAAAAGTTTGTAAATGTGTGCAGAATCAGGCACATATATTAAATTTTCACATAGAATATGTCTTTTATGTCGATGAACAGTTGTGTATCATCAACAATAATTCTTAAAATAATTTAAAATTTAAAATTTCTTTTTTTTAAAACAAAAAAAACCCCACATGTAGACGTATTCTTAATACTAAACACCTGTACTTTTCAGTCTTAGATTATGACATCGTAACCTTGAGAAAACTTGAAAATAATACATAGGATAAATTCAACGGAGGTGAGTACTTTCTTTTGCCTGGCAGTTTAGGTATATGTCTTTCAAACGCTATTTCTACGTGACACAGGCTCCTGTGGAAGTAGAAACATTCAACTAACGATGTTATGACGTTCAGAGATCTACCAAGAATTCTTCATTATATCTGCTCAACTTGATGTGTTTAAAGTAATTAAATTTTTTCACACATAAAGTGATCTCCATCTTCTGTCATAGACCTTTGGTATTTCTGTTCACTGTAATATTTGATTATTGCAGTCTACAATGAAATTAACATTATTAGCAGTACAAAGATCATTATCAATTAGTTTTAGCTACACTGGGAAGTTGAACTTCATGATAGGCGTCAATTGCACAGATATTTTCCTTCCAAACTTGTAAAAACAAATCATGAATCATTTTACCTTATAATCTTACAATAGTTAATACAATTGTTAAATCATCTTGAAATTAATCCAAGACGAAATATGACAAAACGTTTTTAAATGTTATTCAAGGTTTTAAAACAGTTTCACTTTATTTTACTGTTTCTTTATTCTTACTTGAAGTATACAGGGCAATTACATGTATAATGTAAATATTTTGATGATATATTTAGATAATTTTACTTGAATAATTGATTTGTATTACTCTCATGGAATGTAAAAATAATCATTGTTGCTATAGTGGAAATGGTATTCCAAGATTGTATTGAAAAATTTCATGAATAGTTATAGAGTTTGCTCGTGTTTATAATAAGTATAATGTAAACATATATACTGTTGTTTAAGGGTTTACTTGTATGTCTCTTTTGTTGAGAATTCCATTCCACTCTTACAGGCAAAACCTCCAACATTTCTAGTTAAATCAAATGAATATATCTATTTATCCAAACAGGACCAGCATTAAATATCCCAAGCACTCTGCAAACTGATTACATACATTTTCGAACTAGCGAACCACGATTCTTTTGTGTTTTCTGCTGGTGAAACATGTTTTAAAATTTTGACGACATTAAATCAAATATTATAGTAATTGTTTACCAGATGTATCAGAACATATGAAATTTTCTAAAATTTACTTAAGATACTAATAGTTGTTTTGACGTTACCATACAATTATGGAGTGTTTTTTTTGAAAATATTTCACTTGTCACTTAAAAATCAGGAAACTGCAACATTCGATTGCCAACATGTTTTTGTGTGTGTTGTCCCTGCAGTACTGCTAATTGATTTACATTTTGATGTCAAATTCACTTTTTAACAACGAACATCAACTGACCAATGGAGGTAAGACAGACATTATCCACGTCACCATATTGATCCCTTTGTCACTAACCTTCCCCTGAACAGTGTTTTGGTTCTATGTATGTTTCAAATATTTCGTTGTTAGTTGAGGCAATGCTCTGGGCTTGAAGTTATTTTATTCACATCATAATTAGCTCATGCGCCGACATAGAGTTAAATGTATGTCCAGATGCACATTGGAACTACAAACATGTAGGAACCCTCGTGAGTTGACATTATTCTCAGTGATATCTAACTGTAGGCTAGATAGAGGGAAACCTCTGTCAGTTAGAGATTGCCAGATCTCCTGAAGTCGTACTTGAGATGCACAGTCATGATCTGGAAGGGTTAAACTGAACCAGCGCTAATTCATATCTAGACAATAGCGCTGGAAGCTGTGGACTGTGAATAAAGGGACCTTCATATGTAAATATTTCTTCTTATGGCATTGTTTGGTAATGCTTTTTTTTAACATGATAACTGAAATTTAAGTAAAAGCCTAATGACACTTTACCATAATAACATTACTATTGTCTTATTTGAAAGGTCATAACTCTGCTTCACTCAATATTAGAAAATGAAAATGTATATTGACATTTTTGATAAATTTGAAGTTATGTCTTTCAGCTCATTAAAACTTTAAAACAAAATTGAAAAAATACTTTATTTGAAAAGTAAATGGCTTCATTATATCGCTGGACTTCAATAATGCCTTTTCAAAATTTACTGTCTGAAATTAAAGGTTTAATTTCATATGAACTGATTAAAATCTGATTAATCACATGTCAAAGAAATTCTTTCTTCAGAAATTGATATTTTCATTCATTTATCATAACTCAAAATGAAAAAAAGACCCATGAAATCTTTGGGAATTTAATATTTCAGAATAAGAATTTACTGCTTCTTTTCAGACCACCTGTTTATTCACCATCACAAACACCAACATCAACACCGACACCATCACCATCACCAACACGAGCACCCACATCAACACCATCACAAACAACCACATCAACACCATCACAAACACCCACACCATCACCCACATCAACACCAAGACAATCACCAACACCAACACCATCACCAACACCATCACCCACACAAACACCCACACCATTACCCCAATCACCAACACTATCACTAACATCCACACAAACATCAACACCATCACCAACACCATAACCATCACCATCACCAACACCCACACCATCACTCACACCAACACCATCATCCACACCAACAACATCACCAACACAACAACATCACCAACACCCACACAGTCACAAGACCAACACCGACACCCACACCATCACCCGCATCACCATCATCACCATCACCATTACCAACATCATCGTAAACACCATCACGAACAACACAATCGTCATCATAAACACCAACACATCCACATCACCAACACCAACACCACCTACATCACCATCTACCCCCATCCGTCACACGACTCCTACAATCGCCACTCCTTAACTGCCAAACCAACACTACAATCAACCAATAACCACCGCTCGTTAACAGTCCCACAACCTCAACCACTACTCCCCTACCGTCTCCATTCCACCACTCCCTTGTCGTCCCATCCTGGGACACTTCAATGATGTGCATGACAAATCTATTGTATCAGCCCAATAACAATGCATGTGATATGTTTATGAACATCTTGACAGTAAGTCAAGCCAAAAACGAGGTATATGTGAAACAATTTCAAAGTCAATTCTCAAGAAGTTGTGCATCAGTTTTATGTTTATTTATTGTTTGAGAACATATATGGATTCGACACCTTAATTGTGAAATCTAAAATTGAATAACACAATTTCATCGTAATTGGATCTTGTGGCCGAGTCATGTGGTTATTCTTATCACTATTTGTTCTGTACTAAAAAAAAGTATTCTCCATGATTGATGTTTCATTGATTTGTTAGACAAGAGTTTATTAGTTCATGCCAAATGTAAATTAAATAAGATTAACATTTAGCCTTTCAAATGTCAAATGAATATTTGATGTTGTAATTATTTAAACAGTGCGATAGTGAGAGTAATGTCAAATATTGTGAAGTTCTAAAATCATGAAGTTCAATTAAATAGACAGTAAATAACATAATTGAATTATAATATAATCTGTGATTCGTCTTCGTGCAAGCTCGATGAACCTTGTCATTGTTTAAAAGCTTTCAAAAGTACAGTCGACATTATATCCAGGGAAAGTGCCATGTTGAGGGTAGGGGAAGGCACAGCCGTACAGGCAAGGTAGTTATATAATCATCAGGTGGAGCCGTAGATTTATCACTGGATATGACCAATGATGCTGAATCGTACACCTTGACATTGAAACAGTGCTGTATTTATAAAATGATAATGTTGAGGATACTATAGAGCGCTGAAAGCCACACCAATACGGGCTCAAATATAATTAACATTTACAATTTTAAATGTCAAATGAAAAGTGCAACAATGAGGTTAATATACACATATTGTTAAAGTGTTGATGAGTTTATGTTCAATTCATGATTTGTTTTTTTTTAAAGACAGAAAAAATTTACATTTTACATGGTAAGATTTGATTCCAACTTTTTATTTTAATCTTATAAAAAACAACGTTAAACTGTAAGAAATATGTACCACAAATCAAATAACTCACTTTTCTATTAAATATTTCACATTATTTATATTGCTATTAAACTGACAGTTACTAACTGACCTTTTATTAATTAATCACTGAATTTTGTATTGTGCTTCTATTTCATAGTAAGCTAAATGAAAATTATAATTGATTTAAATTTACTACAATGATTGTGTCGGGTCCTTAGTCAAAGCACACTGCGGTCAATTTTATGTAAGCAATTATACTACTCTTCATGGTTATTTAAACATCGGTTTGATGTTATTACCCACTTACATCTCTACATCTGACACGATTACCTTTTCACTGGAACCAAATATGTTTGAAAATCAATCAATCAAAAAGCTGCTTGATCTATCTTGCAGGTCACCTGAAAACCACTCAATCAGATGTAGTTGATGCTTCTTTTCATGATTTTATCTGTGAAATTGTTAGTGTACTTGGAGAAGCATTAGCATTTGTCCATCTTACAAAATATGTTTAAAGATACTTAATAATTACCAATAGCCCCTCTGTGAAGCTTTGCTCACAGTCCAAATTTGACAAAGTGGAATTAAACTGTCGCTTTAAATGTTGAACTTAATTGATTTCTGTCTTGTGCGATACTTGATAACTCTTTCCTAATTCTGAAGATATAAAATATGTGTCTTCTGCTTTTGAATTTTAAAGGAAATATTATTTTAAATATCAAATAACTCCAACTCCAGAAGGGTTTCAAGAACATTTATCTTGAAATTAAAGGAAGTAATTTGAGGCTCAGCTTTGATCTTAAGTATTCAGTTTTCATTTGTGTTTTGCAATTAGTTCCCAGAGAATCATGAATAATTAATCATGTCGGAAAGCAGCATTTCCATCAGTTATTAAAGCAGATTTTATATATAATTTGTTCCCATTCCTTTTCAACTGAATACAGAATGACAGCAAACATGTAATGACATGAGAAAACTAAATTAGCGATAACATTTCCTTGTGAAATCAAAGACTATGGTGATGCATCTCCTCATGTCGTTGTCTGAACCCCGATTCATTTAGTTTAAACCCTTTCTGCCCAAGCTTGTGCGTCTGAAAAACTAATAAGGGTAGAATGCACTCTGTCAATCTGTTCATACTAGATGCAACGTTATGTGTGACATGTAAAGGAAAAACTGTTGAAGATATAACATTACAACATACTACATTGTCACCCTACATATACAACAGAATTTATATATAGCATATCATTGATTCACTTATAAATGCCATTATTTATCTCTGATGGTTGTGCCAACACTGTTGACGAATTGGTTAAATTGTGTGTTGACATTTGGTACTGGCGAAATGGTTAAATTGTGTGATGACATGTAATCCTGTGAATTGCTCAGTAACCGGCTCTCAGTGAGGTTCAGCAATAATGGGTGTAGCTCGCCGGATGGTTCATCCACGTAATAGCTGGATATCCTGTTTGAAATGAGTCTTTGGTTAAATTGGATCTATCATGTTTATTTCGTATGAGTTACGCCAAAACAATCATCCAAGAGGTTGGATTTACCAAAATCTATAGTTCTCTTCATATTCATAAATTTGAACACGCATTAATTATCATTCATCAATGTTTTCAACATCTAAATCTTTTGGATGAAATTTGCGACAAAATTAGTTTAGATGCGGTAGTCCTGTCAGTTAAGATGGATCCATTGTACCTATTCCCGTGGCTAAAATAGCAAACTGTTTCCTCCCAGACTAACATAATAGATGTTTTCAGTTGTCCTATAATCGGGAGTTAAAATAGAATCTACTGAATCAATTACAGCACAGGTCACATCGACCCACCAGACTTTAAATCCTACCAGGAACTGGATTGTTCTACCCAGTGAAGAGATTGTATAACATGTAGTAAGTATTGGATGAGTCAAGGTCAGGTTCATGGATCTAACAAACATCATGATGTTTATACGTTTTACCCGAATGATGACTTTCTCCAATTATGATGTGAAACTTGTATTCATAAAACTTATTTTATGATTATGGCTTTATTTGAATAAAATTTAAAGGAACATGTTATTGTATTGTGACTTTGAAGCAGTTTGACTAAAACTGAAGTATTACCTAATTTTGATGTGTTTTTTGTCAAACATTCATACATTTGTCATTTCATCTGAAGATCAAACAATCATATAGTACGGCGTTAACTTAAATTATAATACTGTAATAATTTTAAATTGATGAGGGTGATAACTCTGACATTGGACTGAGACAATTTAAATGACGTTTCCGCTTTAAATAGATTATAGAGCAAAATAACAAAATACGTCTTTTCATTTTAGAACATTTTAGAGTTTTTTTAACAATATATGATGCAATGATTTAATTATCGTATATAAAAAGAGTAATTTAAATGTTATTAGTAGTAGAGGGGCCTGCATACTCCCAAATTTACTCCTTAATTTATTGATAGGAGCCTGTATACTCCTAAAATTATTGATAGGGGCTTGTATAGGATATTTTTTGGATATTTTTTTGAATGGGCTTGTATAGTCTTAAATTAATTGAGTTGACCGATTTGTTTAAAATTCGGTCAAACTGATTTCTCATTTTATGTCCAGACCTGTAGCACAGGTGTTCTCAGTGTCGTATATATGGTTTGACCAATTTAATTGTTAATTGAATTGACCGATTTGTTTAAAATTCGGTCAGACTGATATCATTTACTTCAGTCAGCTCAACACCTGTCCTTAGATGAACCTGTGAAAGGTTTAACTATAACAAACATGCGGCGATCCACTATGTTTACTCAGTAAACAATGACCGGATAATGGGATCCGAGGATACAATGACCTCCCCGAGTGTGACTCGCCCTCACATTTACACCCCTTGGAAGCCCTAACTTGCTTTGCATTTTCACAGCCTGTTTTAGCTTTGTAAAACACATGCGAACATAGACATTAGTTTTCTAAAATGTCCCCCTGAAAATAAATGTTGTTCTTATTCCATACATCTCTCACATATAATACAGGTAATTTGTTCAGTTATTTAAATGTTGTAAAAGAAAAATCACAGATATCTAACATATATAACATATCACTAGAATGTCAACACTTTGAATAAATTGGGATTTCAGTAGAGTAACTACATAAAACGTGTTAAAATTGTGTCAATCTGTTGATTGTCTTATTAAGGAAAACAAAAGCTTAATTATCATGAGCTTTCTTTTCACACTCCTTCACTTATTAAATATTCAATCTGAAATAAAAGACTTGCACTCAGTTTGTGTTGTAGTGGAAATTTGCCTCGCTGTTGACCACTTTAGATGTCCCACAGGACAGTGGAGCGTTAATCCTTAATACAAACAGACTACGAACACACCGGATTGAATAAACAAACAGAGGCTCTTGGGCGCGTGTCAGGTGTGTTCATGTTTGAATGAACTTTAGAAAGCTAGAATACCTAAGAGGCCCTTTAAGATAATTTGGCTTACAACTTGCTTTACGTATACACGGTCTGTTTTAGCTTTGTAAATGATTTTTTTTAGACATTAGTTTTCTAAAATCTTCCCCTGAAAATATATAATAAATAATAAATTGAAATAGAGACATCAACTATGTTTATGTCAGACCATCTGCAGTTGTTTTGAGTATTATTTACTTACTTAAATGATCATTGTATATCAAAGCAAGTTTACATAGACTTAATTCAATTTGTATTTGTTTTATTTGTATAAGATCTACCGCTGCTTGAGTAGTGTTCCGTAGGTAAAATGATTTTTGGATTGTAAAAAGGATAAAAAAATAAAATAAAAGAGAGATTCATTCTTTCATTCATCATAATAAAAATTATATCTTTATAACCAAATGACAGAAAATAAATGAATATGAAATTATGAAATAAGAACTGTCAAAGTTCAGGTAAAACATCTAGATAGCTTTAGCATTGATATGTATGAATACAGTTAGTGGGAACATCTCTGAGCTGTTTGCTTACTTGAGTAAAACTACGGGGTCTCTGGCCTATTTCCCATATGTGCTGAAAATTATCTATTTTTAGGTGACTTCATATCTGTTGCTAGGGCTGTTATGATCATAATTAGGGTGACCCATTTTCTAATTGTATACCCCTCAATTTCTTGAAACAAACCAGTTTAAACCAGTTTTCAGATTTAGTATAAAAAACCTTGAAATTTTAATGTTACTTAAGTCCTATCTTTATTGCCATTGAAAAAGGTATGATCCAGCCGACAGCTAATCTCAGGCCGATTATTGTGAGACATCTTATCTAAGAAAATGTAAGTAATTATTTTATTATCATGAAAATACTATATCATGTTTTATCCAAAGGGACCATTGTTCTTTATTTTTACTTTTTTTATGATTCACACCATGATGACAGTGAAGTGATTCAGTCTGGTGATGATAGCAAGGAACTACAAGCAACCATTAAAATTGAGTCGATAAATCATATGAAAAGCGACTTCAAAAATAATAGTCATTTGGGCTCCATTTTTTTTATTTGAAAGTGCCCTTTTCTTTTTTTTTTGGTTTAGAGTGACCATTAATTTGGTGTACCCCAAAGGTATTCCATTCTGAAATGTACAGAAAAAATATTACTTAAAACATATGATATTATATGTAATAAACTTTTTCAATCTATTACTATATTTGTCAATTTAATTTTTGAGATAATCAATGACTTTAAAACCAAGTGTGAAACGTATGTTTATAATACAACAAAACCTCAGATATTTACTTACACAATAAGGAGGTTCGTCTTGAGGCTGGATAACTCCTCCTTTAGTTTATTCACCTCTGCCTTTAATGTATTCACCTCCTCCTGAATAGGGGTGACAAAGGGGGCTGGTTGGGACATCAATATAGTCCTATAAGCAAAACAGTTGTGACATAGGTAAAATACTCTGTATTTCCACATGACATCAAATGTTTTATAGTCCGTTAAGAGAAAACATCAACTTACAAGGGTGAGGCAGGTCTGACGGGTGTTGGCGCCACTAATAACACCTCAACTGATGGGGCCCCTTCAGTTGTGACCACTGGCACTGTTGAAGGCGCCCTTGTTGCCATTGGTTGATGCTGCTAGAAAAACACACACACAAAAAAATTCATAAAGTTTCAGTCCTTTTTTTTTAAAACAATTTTAATGAGTTAGGTAATAAAACAATGAAAACACTTATTATAATTTTGTAAAACAATTAATAAAAAAAGGGAAAACATAAATGTATTACTTACCGTTTCTAGGTTTTCCAAAAACCTCATCAGCTCCAATTCATCCCTGTAACCAATACATGGGGTATATGTTACAGCGACAGTTAACACTATATGTAAAATATGACTTTGTAAATAAATCTGACTAATCTTATTATACAATTATGATAAGGTTTTTACAAACATCCCTTTACATTCCTCTTGTAATCTTATGATAACACTTTAATTAACAAATACAGATAAAAATAACTTACACATCCATGAACCCATCCATGGCATTTTCATTGCTGAAAAAAAAATAGTCATGGTAAGGAATATTAACATATGTGTAGGATAATGCAAGAAATTTTGCAATTATACAAGGTATACTCACAAGTTGTTCATATTTTCTGGGGACTGTTAAAGAAGATGGTTTGCTGTATGTGGTTTGTCAAAGGAGACTGGGGAAGAGTTGACAGTGGGGATGGTTTTTATACAGGGTCATACATCGGTCATCCGTATCTTATTTGCTCACTCGTTCTGTACTAAATACAAAACCAGTTTGACATATGCCCATGTAGTTTTCATAACATGATTTCTACAAAATATAGCTTCATGAACATAGTAAGATTTTCTACATGTGTTTGATTTGTGCTGTTCATCAGATTATAAAATTAAATTATACTCTGATAGACATTGCAGTATTGTTTAATAAACTTTCACCATTGTATTCATCATTAACTTCATTCTTACATGTATATAATCTAAATCTTCTCTTTTTTTTTGACATTGTAGTATTGTTTAATATACTTTCACCATTAATTTTTTATTCATCATTAACTTCATTCTTACATATGCATAATTTAAATCTCTCCCTTCCCATTCATCATTGAACCTAACATTTGCAATAAATAAAATCAAAATATCTAAATCTTACTAATGCACATATGTACTGTTTATATAAACACATGAGTAAACTTTTTTTTGTTCAGATCATTCTTAAATTCTGGGGAAAAAAAATAGAAACACATATGACAATTCAGTGGAAAGTTGTACACACAAGGCTGAAAGAGTTGTCTCCCTTCGTCATGTGGAATTTGCACTGGGTCGTTTTCAAGAGAGAAGAAATTGAGTGATTACTTTGAAACATAGCCCATGTCACTAAGGCTGTAGGAGTTGTCTCCCTTCATTTATAATTTACTTTTGTGTTATGTTGAAAACAATACGATTTGTCTCTTAAGTGAATGTTATTTATTTATTTATTTATTTATTTATTTTTCTTATGCAGATGGACCATATTTTTAGAGAAGCTGTTTTGGCCAACTTGGATTCATTCACGACCAGTAATGAGTTAATTTTCTGGGTACAGTGCTTGGGCCTGGAAAAATATGAAGCAGTGAATTTAAAACTGATTGAGCTGTTGTGTTTACCTGAAAATGAACAAACAGCCAATGACACCATGGAAATAGAAGACTATGGGGAACTTGCCACACTATGTGTCCAGGATGGAGAGTCTAAGAAGGAAGGAACAGAAAATAACCATTCACCCATAGACACTTTACCAATAAATATGGATATATGCCAAGAAGAAATTAATGATCTTACAATGACCTGTGTCACTGATGGAGAATGGTCAGACAAGGGTAAAGGGTTGCCATGTCAATTTTGTGGAGAAACATTTCGCCGTGTCCCTCAACTGGCTAGACATCGTCAGCAGTGTCTCAAACGTCCACCACCAGTTATCCAACCATCAACATCAAAGGAACCAGAGTCTCAGACTTTACCAGGTCCTCTTAGAAGTAAAATGGCAAGAATGGATGATCTTTTTCAATCACCCATCAAAGAACCTTCAAAGAAGAGGTCAGCCCCTTCACCATTATCACCACCAGAAATGCCATCTTCTTCCAAACGACTCAGACTGTCGAATGTGGAGATAGATGAGGTAATTAATGAGTTTTTTCAACCTGGCAGCAGTCTTCCTGAGCAATGGGAAGAAATTGTAAGGGATTTTGATTTAGATCTTTTCAATCAAGAAGGGGGAGGGAATAGTGAAGAGGAACCAAATCAAGCAGAGCAAAACACAGATAAAGTTACTGACAAAGAGGGAGGTAATGATAAACCACCTTATGAGTTTAGATTAAGACGTGAGAGAACATTTGCCAAAAATGCTGCTGTAGAGAAGATCTATAATGTCAGGTTCAATGATGAATTTAAGGGAACCAATCTTATCGATTTACATGATAGTCTTCATGACATGTTTGATGATGTATTGCAGAAAGCGCGAGGAGATTTAGAGGATAATGATCTTTGTCGTATTATTATCCGTCACGAGAATTTGGATACACCCGTAGTCGTAGCATTAAGACCTCTGAAAGAAATGAATTCGAATGTCATATTGACACACATAGAAAATGTCATGCAATCCCATCAGGATCTGGCTCTCAATGACAGTTTTGATATAGACATTGGCATGATTGATATGCCCAAAGGCCGGGGAAGTGGTCATAATTTTTTTAATGTGAAAGAAAGTGTCAAAGAAAAACGGTCTATTGTGGAAATAAAAAATACAGACAATATGTGTTTGGCAAGATCTTTGGCGGTTTGTTTTGCAAAAAGTCACATGACCTCACAATCTGATTGGGAGGATCTTCTCAAGTCACATCCTTTAGACAAATGTCAGTGTTCACATACACGCCTCAGTTTACCTGATCAGAAAGTATCCCATATGGCTCATCTGGCTTTAGAACATCAGAAATGTCCCCCAAATCTGTATACCAATTTATATAAGCATGCAAAGCAACAAACCATCTTTGCTTCCATTCTTTCTGACAAAGCAAGTGTTTCAAAAGACAGGGCTGCTAGTTTATCAGATATACCTAAATTTGAAAAAGTGCTAGGATGTCAAATTTTGGTGGTCAGTGCAGAATTGGGCAATAAGTTTATGACGAAAGGTTATAATGATAACAGAAAGCAGTTGTTTGTGTATTTAGACAACCAACATTTCCATGCCATTCCGAACATTTCAGGTTTTTTCTCCCAAAGCTATTTCTGCAAACACTGTCTCACTCCATTCCAAAGTAAAGAGAAACATTCTTGTGAAAATTATTGCAGAGTTTGTAAAAGGCCATCTTGTACAAAATTAGATAATCCAGTCAACTGTCCAGACTGTCATATGCAGTGCCGATCAGAAGCATGTTTTAAGGCCCATAAGAAAATGAAAAAAGATAATCTTCCTTCAGAATGTCAGACCTATTGGCGATGTCCACAATGTTTCAAAGTTTTGAATCCTGGGACCAAAGCAGAGCATGACTGCAATCAATACAAGTGTCAACCTTGTCAAAAGATGGTACCATATGGTCATCACTGTTATCACATTCCCCTTCAAATAGATAACAAACATAAGATAAACAAATTCATCATGTTTGACTTTGAATGCAGCCAAGATGAAGTAACTACTTGTATAGATGGCTATGTTCCTTCCACTTGTTCACAATGTGGCCCCAAAGATGATTGCTCACACCATACAACATGTGTAAATTGCCATGAAGTTTGGTGTGGTCATCAGGAACACAAACCCAATTTTGTTATTGCTCAAACGGTGTGTGATATCTGTAAAGATAAACCGTTGAATAAGGGCGCCAAATGCAATAACTGTGGTTCTCGTTGTGTTCTATGTTCGAAATGGAACAAAAAATTCAAATGTTTCAAAACAGCACCATGTAATTCTTGTGGACAAAGAGAGGTGTTGTTCAAAGGTCCGAAAACTGCTGATCGTTTCTGTCACTGGCTGTTTTCAAAACAACATCACAATGCTTCAGTATTTGCTCATAACCTCAAAAGCTATGATGGGACATTCTTGATGAATTATCTTATCAAAAACAGCATTCTTCCTGACAATATAGTATACAATGGGTCCAAATTGATGTATATGCATATTCCACGAGGGTTGAACATGCGTGTTCTGGACTCTCTCTCTTTCTTCAGTACAAGTTTGGCTAAGCTTCCAGAGATGTTTCATCTGGAAGAGTTAAAGAAAGGGTATTTCCCTCACTATTTCAATACTTCAGCCAATCAAACCTATGTAGGTTCAATCCCTGATCCTTCCTTCTATGGTGTAGACAGTATGTCCACCAAAGGCAGGGCTGATTTCCTCAAGTGGCATGCAGAACAAAAAGGCAAGGTCTTCCATTTTGCTCAAGAAATGGAAGACTATTGTAGGTCTGATGTTCAAATCTTGAGAGAAGCCCTCATGACCTTTAGACAATTGTTAATGTCTGTCACTGAAAAATCATACTGTGATGCACAGCAACAAAAGAGGAAAGAGCCTGGTATTGATCCTCTGGACTATGTCACCATTGCCAGTGTGTGTCATGGGGTATTCAAACATAAGTTCCTGACAGACTACACGCATGTCAAACTGCTATGGCAAGGTAAGATCACCTCTTGGCTTCCTGTCAAAGAAGATGCCCAAAGTCAGGAATGGGTTGAAATTGAACCTGGATCTTGGCGAACCCTTCAATCAATTCAAGATGCAGGGGGTGTGATACATGAGTCTGAAACTCTACCAAGTCCTATTGCAAAACTACCAGCCAATAGCTATACCAAAGACCAATACAGTAAATCCTCCATTCAGTGGTTAGAGTGGGTCAGTCATGAAGAAGGTATTTACATACAACATGCATTGAATGAGGGGGAATTTCAAATTCCTGGCACCAATTATAAAGCTGATGGCAGACATGGACATCGACTATGGGAGTACCAGGGTTGTATTTGGCATGGTTGCCCTACATGCTATCCCCATGACAGAGAGACCACAGTCTTACCTGGAACAAAACAGTCTATGAGTGAGCTTTATGCTCTGACAATGAAACGAAATGCTGTTGTCAAAGAAAAAGGCTATAAGCTGGTCACCATCTGGGAGCATGAGTTTCACCAACAGCTTAAAGTCAACCCTGACATGAAGACCTTTGTATCCTCTTTAGATCTTCAAGATCGACTCAATCCCAGAGATTCATTTTTTGGTGGACGTACAAATGCAACCAAATTATATTATGAAGCTCAAGAGGATGAAGAGATTCTTTACATGGATTTCACCTCCCTTTATCCCTGGGTCAACAAGTATGGTGAATATCCTATAGGTCATCCTCAAATTATCACAAGAGATTTCAAATCTTTGGGTGAATACTTTGGTTTGGCCAAAGTCAAGATCCTCCCCCCTAGGGGTCTGTACCATCCTGTCTTGCCTCATAAGTCAAATGGCAAACTCAAATTTGCACTCTGTATGAGCTGTGCTGACCTTGAACAACAAACTCCTTGTCATCATTCTGACAAAGAGAGGTGTTTTGTAGGCACTTGGTGTATTCCAGAGTTGCTCAAGGCATTGGAGAAAGGTTATGAAATTGTCAAAATTTATGAAATTTATCATTGGGAGGAAACAACACAATATGACAAGACAACCAAATCAGGAGGACTGTTTGCTGACTACATCAACACTTTCTTGAAAATCAAGCAAGAGTCTTCTGATTGGCCTGCATGGTGTCAGACAGAACAAGATAAGGAAAAGTACATAGACAATTATTTGGAGAATGAAGGTATTCAACTTGACCCTACCAAAATTCAGAAAAACCCAGGTTTAAGATCATTGGCGAAACTGGTTTTAAATTCGTTCTGGGGTCGCTATGCGATGCGATCCAATTTGACTCAGACGAAATTTGTGTATTCTTCAAAATTGGAGGAATTTTATCAATTTTTGACTGACCAAAAAAAGACCCTTCAAAATTTTCACATTCTGAATGACAATGTAGCGCAGTTTCAATGGACTCATAATTCTGAATTCATTCCAGAAAGTGAGGCTACCAATATATTCATTGCTACCTTTACAACATGCTATGCCCGTCTGAAATTGTATTCAGTTTTAGATTTTCTGAAACAGCGTGTATTGTATTATGATACAGATTCTGTCTTGTTTGTTTCACAATCGGATGATGTTAATCCTCCATTAGGGGACTATCTTGGTGAATTGACAGATGAACTAGAAGGGGATCCTATTCAGATCTTTTGTTCAGGGGGGCCCAAAAATTATGCCTACCGTACAAAATCTGGCAAAGAAACATGTAAAGTCAGAGGTTTCACTTTGAATTACACCAACTCTCTATTGATAAACTTTGATTCTGTAAGGAAACTTGTTCTTTCCAAAAAGGATATTTTGAATGACAAGACCCAATCAACAGAGAGAAAGATCTGTAGCATGACAAAATCGAAAAAAAGAAAACAACCACAAGTATTAGACATTGTAAATCCATCCAAGATTTCAAGAGATAAACTTTCAAATAAAATTTACAACAGATCAGAAACTAAAAAGTATCGTATTGTGTATACCAAAAGATCCATTCAAGAGGATTTAGATACTTTACCTTTTGGCTATTGAATTGACAACCACATGGTGTCATCACGAAAGCGAATGGAAGCCACAGGCAGCCACAGACAGCCATTTCAGGGCCATATCAGGGCCATATGTATATAGTCAGGGCCATTTCAGGGCCATATCAGGGCCATATGTATATAGTCAGGGCCATTTCAGGGCCATATGTATATAGTCAGGGCCATTTCAGGGCCACTTCAGGGCCATATGTATATAGTCAGGGCCATTTCAGGGCCATATCAGGGCTTTATGTTTATAGTCAGGGCCACTTTAGGGCCATATGTATGTAGTCAGGGCCATTTCAGGGCCATATCAGGGCTATATGTTTATAGTCAGGGCCACTTTAGGGCCATATGTATGTAGTCAGGGCCATTTCAGGGCCACTTCAGGGCCATATGTATATAGTCAGGGCCATTTCAGGGCCACTTCAGGGCCATATGTATATAGTCAGGGCCATATCAGGGCTATATGTTTATAGTCATGGCCACGTTAGGGCCATATGTATATAGTCAGGGCCACTTCAGGGCCATATCAGGGCCGTATGTATGTAGTCAGGGCCATATCAGGGCCATATGTATGTAGTCAGGGTCATTTTCAGGGTCATTATATGATTAACCATTAAGGAGTTAAGACATAGTATGGGTAGGATTAAGAAAGATTGTCCAGTACCAGGTTGTAAAGCTCGAAATTTATCAAGACTTCCTAACCATCTGTCACAAGTTCATAAGCTGAATTCTGACAAGAAACCTTGGTTGAAGAAAATAAAGAAACAAGGTATGACAGACGTGAGACCAAATACACCCAAGGCAGCTATGACTTGGAGTCCTGAAGCTGTGATTGATCCTACTAAACCTTGGTGGGAGACGCAGAGTCTGACACCTTTTGAACCCTGTTCTAGCATTTGTGTAGTTGGGCCCTCGGGAGCAGGCAAGACGCAATGGGTGTATAAATTATTGCAAAATATACAGGGTATGTATATAAAAGACCCTCCAAAGAAGATTATGTATTGTTTTGGTGTTTTCCAACCTCTTTTTGATGACATTGAACAAACTATTCCTAACATAGTGTTCCAACAGGGACTACCAACACAAGTTGAGATTGAAGAATTTACTTCTAATGGACAACATGGACTTATAATATTAGATGATATGATGAACCAGGTGATTGCTTCCAAAGATATGGAACTGTTATTTACACAAGGCTGTCATCATAGGAATCTGAGTGTGATCTTTATTACACAGAACCTGTATGGCCAAGCTAAATCAGCTCGTACTATAGCTCTGAATACTTGGTATTTAGTTTTGTTTAAAAACGTGCGTGATGTCTCTCAGATAATGACTCTTGGAAGACAATTATTTCCTGGACGTGCTGGTGTCTTAGTGGAAGCCTACACAGATGCTGTGAAAAAGCCTTATGGTTATATTGTGATTGATATGTCTCCACGAACTGATGATAAACTGAGACTGAAAACCAGAATTTTTCCAGGAGAAGTTCCTGTGGTGTATGAACCCAAGGTATAAAAACGTGTTTCACTTGATAGTTAATATCATATGTCAACATGAATAGCAACAGTGAAGTTGATGACTGTCAAGTGTCTCTGGATATTCAATCCCCCTATGCGGAAAGACCCTCTTCATTGAAACGGATTATCATTTTTCTATGGTGTATACTTGTTTTGATACTAACTATTGGATATACTCTTTCCCTACTTTTGAGTGGGAGGAGTGTATTGTTGAATGGTCCTTTACCCATAGATTATATTGTGAATGGTTTCAATTACAGTACCCATGACTCATTGGTATAAATAGTAGTGTGAGTACTGTTGCCTTGTCAGAATGTCAAAGACAATCAAGAAGCAACTATCGTTTCTGGAATCTTTGGAGTCTCTTTCTCCAACACAAAGAAGACTTCTTTTAAAACATTTGACATCTGTTCAAGTCAAGACTATATGTGAAATAGTTACCAATCTACTACAGCCCCAGTTTCCTTTGCCAAAAACATATGAGACACAACTCAAGAGACATAAACACTTCTTAAGACAATTATCCAATCTTAAACTAAATTTGAGTAAGAAACGAGAACTCATTCAAAAGAAAGGTTCTGTACTATTGCTTATTGTGAAAGCAACAATACCTTTCTTGAAGAAACATTATGCAGCATCTTAAGAAGACTGTATTGATTCCAATGGATAAATATGAACGTCTCATTCGTGGAAGTGGTCATGTGAAACAACATGACACTCCATTAGAATCAGGATATGAAGCTGACACTGAAGAAGAAGAGGATTCCTTGAATATAGACTTGATACTTACTGCTTTGCCTAAACCTTATCGCCAGAGGGGACAGGCGTTGTTACAGTTTATACTTGATGACCCTGAACATAGACTGTCATGGAATCGAAAAGGGAATCTCCTTAGTCAAGGCAAAGTCATACCTGGTAGTCACATTGCGGATTTACTAAAAGACTCACAATATCTTTATAAACGAATGCAGCCCAAAGGAATGACTGAATTTTATCAGGCTTTGAAAGAGATGAATGTACCACAAGGACTTATTGGAAATAGACAGAGATGGGAAATTGAAATGAACAATGAAATCACAATCCCTCCTAGGGTAAGGGACAGTTCATCTCATTCGACTGTCAGAAATAAATTACCCTTGCTAAGTGAAAACTTGAAGACATCAAGAAGACCTCCTGGTATTCCTGAGAGAAAGGTGAAGTCAAAGAAGACTTACAAATGGATAACTTTGTAACATTAATGCTATTTTCTTATTGTAAAGTAGACTAGAGGAGTGTTCCTTGGCCTTTAGTACTACTCAAATGAAACGGAACAAATAAAATGTTTAAAGTTGTATACTCTTGTGTTTTTTTTTTCTTATCTGTAAATAAATAACACAGTGCTATACCTCCCAACCGTCCTTCTCCGATAGGGGACTTTTGTGGGCTAGCGAATTTAAGGTTGAGGTTGATTTTATTGGTATAATACAATAATGCCATGGTATATGGCCAATCAGAATAAAATATGGACATTGAACAGGTTACATAAAATCCCTGAAGGGGTAAAACATAACTCGAAACATTTTTTTAGCAAATTTATACATATACAAATCATTTAAAAGTCTGTTTGAAGTAAACTTTGATTGTATCTGGTTTAAATTCAATCCTTTGGATTTCATCAAAATATAATACAAAGCATAGACTCCACAAGTATTACTCCTGACACTTTGAAGTACTTTAGTATTCCAAACAAAATGTAATGTATTTCTCTGGAGAAAGTTTGTAAATGTTCTTCTGTAATATCCAGGATGTTCTCCAAAGCTGTCAAAAAATTCTCCGTGATGAGGGTCTTGTAACCAAATAGCCACCCAATGTTTACCTTGGTCACTGGAATCTTGCGTATTGACAATGAATCCTTGGGGGCAGTGTGACACTATACTAGGTAACTGATCAGCACCAATAACTCTTACATGTTCAGTTTTAGAATTAGCCCTTAGAATACATCGTAGTTGTATAGAGTTCATGGTGATGTGTACACAACATTTCTTGCTTCATCCACTTCAATCATAAGATTATCCTCTGAGTAGACAAGACAGTTCACTGTCTCTGGAAGAGCTTGACTGAATTGAAGTTGAAGACGAATGTTTCCCCTTTTTATAAGATCCAGGTAGTCTTCCTTCATCTCACATGGTTCCAAAGTAAATTGATACAATGCATAGCCTCCCTTGAAATCCTCTCTATCCATATCCACCCCTACAGTTCCTCGTCCCTCAAAGAGCCTGGTGTAGGCGTCCATATATAATGAATTGGAAAGAGTAAGAGGTTGTCCGGGTAAGGATTCTCCATTCACATATAGTCCAATTGAACTCAAATTGTACATAGTGAAATTGAAAGGATTTTTGGTGTAATTTCCATTTAAGGCTGTTGCTGACACTAGTGTTACCACGATCCTATTAGGGACCTTGTTTTGAAATAATTGGTCCACTGTATAGTTCAGTTGCCCTTTAGCTAGAGACACAATCTTCACATCTCTTTTCGTAAAGGGGTATTTGGCTGTTCCATGAGCAAGGGCTCTGGCATGACTTGTGATTATAGATGTCTGAGGACGAATCTTGCATATCTTGAGATAGATATCTTCTATCTTTACCTTATAGTTAGGAGCAGTTTCGTTTGACATCAAACAGAAAGAAGGGGAACTACGAAACATTCTGATCTGTAGGTTCACACCATTCAGCAAATAACGATTGGTATCCATAAAATCTTCATAGAGTGGCCCTACTAAGTCCACAGATTTGCTTTGTTTGGTTAGTTTACTTCGTTCAAATAACCCTCTGTTATCTCCATTGGGAGTTTTTACATCCATGTGTCCTCTTGTATCTTTATAATGCAGTTGTGAATGCAACGTAGTATCATTGGTCCCATCTAAGAGCACTTTGATATAACTTTTGTAAGGATACAGATTTGTAGAGCTGGTAATCAATTTACCATTCAAGGATAAATCCATCTGTGAAAAAAGGCTCTGAAGCCATAAATTCACAGGCCCTGTCTCTTCAATATCAGTCAGGGCAGTGTCATCCGCTTTGAGAATTTTAGCTTGAACATGGAGACGACTTTGTTTCATATCTATGTAGTCTATACCTTGACCAGATATATTGAACTCTATTGGACTCGAGTCTGATGTGATCTGAGAGGTAGGTCTGAAAATTACATAATAGAATTTCTCCACTGCAGCACATGTTGCAGGGTCTTTGAAAAGATCCAGTTCTTTTGTTTCTGCTTCTATAAACTGTGTTGTGGTATAGGAGGCCATTATTTCTGTCTATTCTTTCCAACGGTCTGACTTTCCCTGTTTTGGAAGAGACTTCTTCTTTTTGTGTGATGTGTTTTCTTTAACTTTCTTGTCAGGAATGACACACACTTTCTGTGCTCTCCTTTTTATAGCCCTTTCACGTTTCTCTTGAGCTTCTGCTTGCTCCACGACTTGTTGTGTAGGGGAGACAAAGTTAATTTTGGGTTGCTCAGAATAAGGCATGGCCAGTGCCTGTTCTTTTCGTTTCCTTTCTTCCAAAATTTTAGGCCATTCTGGATCATAAAGCTCCAGTGTTCTGTCAACAGACATGATGCCCTGTCGTTCCCCATTTCTCATGACAAAGTCATAGGGTTTCAATTTACCCTGGACTTGTAACATATAATAGCGAGTCCATTTCTCTGTGTCTGGCACAAATAATTTATACTGACTCATGGTGATGCGTCCTTCCTGAGTGTTCTGAAGCAAATGGGTTAAGCTTTATGTTGATCTTTTATATAGTTCTGACTAACCCGTAGCTCTGGCCCACACATTTGCCATGATCAAAGCTTCTTGTCTCACTTCATCCATATATTTCAAAATGAATACTATCAATGGTGTATTTTCAATTAAAAGTCGTTTTCGCACATCATATGTGGTGACAGGGTCTGCCAAACGTGTTAGTATAGACAGATAGTTATTATTAGGATTTGGTTGAAGATATCTTCTTCTTTCAATTGGTGTTACAATAATTCTGCCATCTAATAATCGTCGAATAATGGAGATCAAGGCTAACATCTGTTCACCATTCATATCACTCAATTCGTGTATGGTATATTCATAGTCATGAAACAGAATTAGACTCTGCAGAAAATCATAATGTCTCAATATATAACGTGTCATGTTAGAACCATTTAGAACGTGGTTTCAAGTGAAGAGTCACTGTGACTGTGCCAGTTAAAAATGTAGCTGGTTGACCTTCTTCGTCAGTAATGTTGATATCAATGCTGGTGAGATCACGTACTTTGATGGGTACATATTGATATCTATTGAAAGTAAAGGATTTTCCATTGTTTAAACATAATCGTCTGAGTAAAGGCTCTTGATTTTCACCCACATAGGTTGAATCACAGATAGAAGAATGTACATATATTTCTTTGAACTTTGAACTTCTCCTGACATTGTTAATACTAATTTCGGTTAGAGCAATCATCCAAGAATGTTCAAAATGTAGTAGTTCATTCAATTGAACTCTAAAGCAATATGTCTTGTTGTCAGGGTATCTATCTTTACTGTCACTACTTCTTAAAATAATGTATTTTTCCATTATCACTTTTGAGATTTGATTTTAGGATTGGGAAGTAAATAGCCAAGACTACTACTCAATAATGCTGTCCATAAATTTGAATTCCCTTTGTCCAAAGACAAGTTCACTATACAAGTAATGACCACAATATAAATAATGATGATTTGAGAGAAAAATACTGTTTCGTTTTTGACCACTTTTCTTCCAAGTAAACTCCAGGATTCATTCGATCTACTGCGTGAAAGAGGTTGTGTCTCAATGGGATCTTCCATCCTTATGACTCTGAGTTATGAGCATATCCTCTTTTATAGGGTCTGATACTCTTTCATGTCTTTCTCAAGAATCCATGAATTGTATTTCTTGGGCCAATGTAACCATTTCACCAATACTTCTTTTTGTTTATTCCGGGTTCTCTTTTTAACAATATCTTGAATTCTGTAATCTTGATCTGGATTCTCTGTCACGAATTGCAATTCAGCAGCATAAAATGAACCTTCAATAGGATCACCTCCCCAATCTTTCAGTTTGTACAAATCATTGTCTTGAGACCAATAGCGTCGGGTAATGGTAAATATTTCACCACTCCATTTTTCCTGATATTCTCTATCGAATATTCCTTTCAAATGACTTATTCGAACTGTATCTCCAACTTTGAATGTGAATTTTCTTTTTGCATTCTTCCTGGGTGGTTTCTGTTGCTTGGTTTTGATCAAATACTGTGATAACCTCACTTCTCCTTCATTATGCCTATTAACACTACCAGGAGCTTGTCCCAGCATACGATGAATTGAACTGTTATAACTTTTCACAATTTTAGATATGATATCAGTGTATCTGTATGTAACGTTTTTCAGCATATATCGATACAAACGCATTTTAAGAGTTTTTATCACTCTCTCAGCAAATGGAGATTTCGTCTCATTGAGTGTAAACAGCTGTGTTACCCTGTGTTTTTTTAAAAAAGCTTTGACCCATTGATTCTTAAATTCTGAACCCATATCAGATTGAAAGATAACAGGGCGACGCACTTGTGTTTCCCACAATTTTGTCAAGGCTTTCACTACTTCTTGACCTTTTGTTGACTGTAGTGTACAGATCCAAAGATAGCGGGAAAATAAATCAATGATAACAAGTACATATTTTACACCATTATTATATTTAGCTAATGAAACCATATTCATCAAATCGGCTTGCCAGTGACTATCTATACCTTCCACAACATATGTATTTCTTGGAAACTTTCGTCTCACTTGATGTGTCATTGTGTATGTTTCCTGACCTTTCAGCCATTTCTTGATGCGATGTAAACCGATCTTAAGCCGACCATTAGCTTTCACAGCTTCGTATAACTTCTTGGGTCCGGCATAACTACCAGCATGTTTTGGATCATAATAAATCTTGCTCAAGTACTCTTCCCAAGCTGTCATGATGAGTAAATGATCCCATCCTATATCATTCACTCTATTTATATATCTACAAAAAAAGAAGACCAACACAAGAAAAATACATACAATATGTTTATTACAATATCATGATATACCAATCACACTGTTGAACCAAGGTAACATGTTTTGCCAGTAGTATCACTCTTTTGGTTTAGTTGTCCTACCATTCTAAGATAGTGACAATCAGGGGACCTTTTCCCGTGTTCTACCCAGGGATCATCCGTAGACATCCATCCCTTAAGACGAATATTACATTCGAAACATACACACAAGTCTCCTCTGTTCTGGTAAACAAGTCCTGCATGAGCCATATCTTCAGCACTCTGCTTCATTTGAATTGGCCAGTTCTTAAAAGATTCAAGTCTTTCCACAAACAAACTCCAGTCACATTTAGGTTGCAATGCACAGCAATCAGTAAAAAAAGTCTCATCAGGACATCCACACACATCCATAGTATCAGAGCGACTAAAAATACGTCTGTACAGTTCTGAGTCTAATGGAAGAATAACCTCCTATGGTGAGGATTACACAAAAAGAAAAACAATTACCAGTTCATGTACAATAAGTTTATACCCTATTGGATCTGGGATACATCTCCTTTCTCCATATTACCCCTACCATACGTAAATAGTCGCAGTCTGGGGACCACTTTTCGTGTTCCACCCAGGGGTCATCAATAGACATCCAGTCTTTGAGACGAATACCACATTTAAAACAAATACATGAGTCACCACGGCCCAGATAATAGAGTCCTGCTTGAGCCAAATCTCTAGGTTTTTGTTTCATTTGCAAAGGCCAGCCCTTGAAAGAATCAAGTCGCTTCTCAAATGATGTCCAGTCAGAATTTCCTGAAAATCCACTGCAATCAGCAACAACAGTCTCATACCCAAAGGAATCCATGCTATAAGAGCGATTGTATAAAAACACGTCTTTACAGTTCAAAGTCTAGAACTATACTGAACTTCACCAGTTGATATACGTCACTGAGAACAACTGTACGCTGTCATGTCTGAGAAAATCAGTTTGACCGAATTTTCGGTCCACTCTATAAATATCCTATACAAGCCCTAATTAAAAAAAATATCCAAAAAATATCCTATACAAGCCCCTATCAATAATTTTAGGAGTATACAGGCTCCTATCAATAAATTTAGGAGTAAATTTGGGAGTATGCAGGCCCCTCTACTACTACTGTTATTTGCATTACACTGTTACTGAACATACAAAAAAGTTACAAGGCTATACACATTTGAGTCTGACAACTGCGACAGCTTGAATAATGTCAATTGCTCTCAGATATTCCACATTCATCATAAAATGTCATGATGATCAGTATTATTGAATAACGTTTGACTTTGAGAACAAGACACAGACAGTGATATATCAATACGAGTATATTCACACCAAGAAAAAGAATCAACCTTTCAATCTGTTATGGTTTTCTTCATCAGTTATTGGGTCATCTTGACAAGTCAGAATCCTCTCACAGATACACTATAAATTGTCAACTAAATCTATCTTTTAAGTGCAAAGATCAACTCATTCAGATGATATCCTTAACATTTAATATATTTAAGTTCTAAACACTTTAATGCATGCATAAATTTCATTGATAAAAAATGCAAGACTGATTTTTTTGCAAAATTTGGTAAATAAATATAATGGTGGCAATTGTATTAAGAACTATCATCACTTGAAAGGTGACAATATCTTAAGACAATAATTGAATTGAATTTATTTTACTGTCTTTTAAAATGTCTTCGTTTAAAAATCGTCTTCATGAATCACTTTAGTTAGCTCTGTCTCTAAGTGAATATATTGTAGTTTCTCCTTCTAAATAGAATTATGAGTTGTCTAAGTGGAGTATTCAGACTCGAATCTTTCCTGTCTTCCTTTTTGGTGTAGAGCTATCTTCTTATTGCTACAGGTGCGGACAGGTCACTAGATACCTTAGCACAGTACACAAAGCTCGGAACAGTGTTGTTAGATAATCATGCATAATGTATAAAGTTATTGTCTGAATCTCCATGAGTGTGAAGAATTTGTATTAAGGTTTCCAAACAGACATGATGAAAAAAGAAACCCTCTTAGATATGGTTGTTGTAATATCATTACTGGGTATTGTCTTTATCAAGAAGGAATTAACATGCAAGTCATATGCTATGCTCATTTGTCCCCCATTGTGCTATCAAGGTTCTCTACCGAGAAAGATACTTTTTCCTGACATTTTGTCAAATGTTAAATACAATTCAAATCATAACCCTGTGATTTCTGTAAAGTACAGCATCGCCTTTTATGTTTTATTGTATCATAGAAAAATAGAAGACAAACATAGAAAGCTTGAAATATCATATTCCAGTGATACAATGAAACTCTATTTCAACCAATGTAACATCAACGTTAAATTAAGACCAATCTAATTCAGAATTTGTCAGTTTGAAATAATCTATTATTACTGCAACCTTACTTCAACCTAACCCTGTATTATAAAGACTTTATTCTCAGGATTGTCTCGTAGTAGGCACATTCGAGCAATGATGTTACATAGTTCAGAAAACTATTGAGAATTGTTCATTGTATCTGCTCAAGGAAAATAATAAATTAATTTGTACATAAAACAGATCTCTATCTTCTATCATGGACCTTTGGTATTTCTGCAATATTTGGTTAATTCAGTCTACAATGAAACTAACATTAAAACACAGTACATAGATGACTGTCAATTAGTTTTAACTACACTGGAAAGTTGAATGTTTCCATTCAAACCGTATCGACGATGGCCGTGAATTGCATCCAGGGACATACTTCTGATTGTATAGCAATGCAGCATGCTCATGCTCTTTAACATTTTGGAAGGAAAAACTCTTGAGATTTACAAAAGATATACAAATATACAAAGACGGTACTAGAAAAACCCTTCTTTTGTAAAGCTGCCTTGAATATGAAATAAAAAAAAATGGTAAATACAATTTAAAATTTTTTTTATTCAAAGTCCTATAAAACAGGATGGTTCCATGATATTTCTGTGACAACATCAAAATTAAATTAAACAAGATTATAAACGCATAT